>CM066036.1:128333270-129533270 GCA_033557465.1 Ichthyophis bannanicus | reverse complement strand
GGCACCGGGGAGCTTGACGGTTTATGACCTCAACCACTGCCGCGTTATCGCACCAAAAGACTACCCGCTGGTCCCGCAATCGGTCCGGCCATACCCAGAGAGCCACCACAATGGGAAAAAGTTCCAGGAAGGTGATATTCCGGGTGAGGCCGGAGCTTACCCAACCCGCCAGCCAGGGCTCAGCGCACCAGGACCCATGACAAAACGCCCCAAAACCAGAACCGCCCGCCGCATCGGTAAACAACTGCAGATCGCGATTCGAGAGCTCCGGCAACTGCAGGACAGAGGACCCGTCAAAGCCAGCCAAAAAGGCGTCCCAGACCCGCAGATCCGCCCGCATCCCAGCGGACACCCGAATACGATGATGAGGCAGTCGCAGCCCCGCCATCGCCAAGGAGAGGCGCCGCGTAAAAGGGCGCCCCATGGGGAGGACACGGCAAGCAAAATTGAGATGCCCGTCCAACGACTGGAGGACACGGAGGGAAGTCTTGGAAGCGGAACCTATAGAGGCCACCAACTCCCGAAGGAGACGGATCTTTTGCGCTGGCAAGCGCACCACCATAGCCACCGTGTCAATTTCAATACCGAGAAATGTAAGACACGTAACCGGTCCGACCGTCTTATCAGATGCGACGGGGATGCCGAAGTCGGCAGCCACACGCAGATAAGTGCTGAGGAGATTGGGACACGTGGGAGCACGCTCAGGTCCGACAAACAGAAAGTCGTCGAGATAGTGCACCACGGAAGCGGCCCCCGACTGTCGTTCCACGACCCAATGCAAGAACGTACTGAAGGCTTCGAAGTACGCACAAGAGATGGCACAGCCCATGGGCATGCACATATCAAAATAGTACCGCGCCTCGAAGCGAAACCCCAGCAGAGGGAAGGCCGTGGGGTGCACCGGCAACAGGCGGAAGGCCGATTCAATATCCACTTTTGCCAGAAGGGCACCAGGCCCGCATCGACGGACCAGGGAGACGGTGGCATCGAAAGAAGAGTAATGGACCGTACAGAGCTCGCGAGGTATGCGGTCATTGACCGAATCGCCTGGAGGGCAAGAGAGGTTGTGTATCAACCGGAACTTGCCCGGCTCCTTCTTGGGAACCACCCCCAATGGCGAGACCGTAAATGGAGAAAAGGGGGGCACCAGGAAGGGGCCAGCAATGAAACCCAACGCACACTCATCAGAAAGCTTCCGCTGCACAAAATCCCCATAAATCCGAACGGAGGCAGCATTGCGGGACCCCCCTTGGGCGGACGCGCCCTGGACAGGAATGCGGAAACCCCGGGAAAACCCACCCAAAAGCAAACCTGCCGCCCTCCCCCAACGGGAACGCCGGTACGCCAGCAACCAGGGGCGCATCGCCGCCACGCGTACGGGGGTACGGGCCAAGGCCCGCCCCCAGTTACTTTCCCGCCGAAGGGGCCCCCTGGACCCCTTTTCTGCTGCACTTCGCAGCTGCGTGCGCACCACCGCACAAGGAGCAGGCATGCTTGAATTTGCAGTCAGGGAAGGGGCAGGACGCCTTGTTGAAGCGCCAGCAGACGTCCCACCCACCGAGAGCTCCCTTTGGCTGAGGCAAAGCCGAGCTGGAGGCACGAAAGGAACGCCCGCTAGCTGGCACCGGCGCCGGCCCCGCCCTACCGGCCGCCCCGCCGGATACCCCAGCGCGACCCCGTACGGACATCTGGGTCAACCATAGGTTGATGTCCTTCGTTCCCCACATCAAGCGGCTATTCTCCTCCATCTGATCCCGAAACTCCTCGTCATAATTCAACCAAGCCCAACCCTCATGAGCCTGGGACGCCGCCAGGATATTATCAGCATAGGCGAGCAGGGCCCCGTACTGATCCGGGAAGTAATGCCCCCATACGCTCGCCAAACGCAAGAAGGCGCGGGTCCAGTTGAGGGTGTTGCGAGAGACCTTGCGCACGCGGCCCGCCTTCTCGTCCTCCTTGCGCTTTTTCCTGCTCTCACCAGAGCGCTTCCGACCATCGAGGAGACGGAAGATGTCAATATATTTTCGGCGCTTGATCCGCCGCCGCAACTTCCGCGGAACGGCCTCCCACAACTCAGAGCACTGTATGACGGAAACCCCACCCAAAGCGCCCGTTGCCGCCCCTCGAGTGGAGCCGAGCGAGGAAGCCGAGGACAATGACGAGGAGGAAGAGGATGCACGTCTGCAGCGCCGAGCCTGTTTGCGCTTCCCCGCTACATTCCCCGCCCCCACAGGGCCCGGTGTAGATTCAGGGGCCCCCCCGCAGCGCCACCAGCATACTCACCACTCCCCCCAGCGGGAGCGACAGGAGCCCCGCCAGATGACACGCCAGGCGCCGGAACCTCGAGCCCAGCAGTGGACCCCGCTGGGTCCGCACCAGCCAACGTACCAGAAGAAGCCATGGAGGTGGAAAGCATTGAAGTCCACGGAACCTGCGGAGAAGAGGAAGAGAAAGCAGCCAGAGCACCAGGGGTACCGAGAGCTGTGGGCGACCCGGCCCCCCAAGTCCGAGCCGAAGACCCCAACCCCCCGGCCTCCCAGGCTGCTGCCCCCCCGGCCACCCCACGAACGTCCCCTAACCAACCCCCCCAGCCACCCCAAGGGCCTCCACCCCCCCACTGGGCCGCTCCGAACGGCCAAGGGCCCGCTGAACCCGGGAAACCGGTAGCAGGAGGGGAAAACCAAGGGGAGGGGGAAGGCCCCCCCGCGCCCGGGGGAGGGGGTGGGAATGAGGGCCAGCCCTCCGCTGCCGTAGGCAGCAGACTGTGGACAGGGGCCCGCGGAGACCCGGGGCCGCCGCCGACCGGGCCGCCCGACACCTCACCGCCCCCCAACGCCGCCAATGCAGTGCCCTCCACCAGTGGCCCCGCAGAAGGGTCTTGCTCGCCCCTGGAGGCACTCGCCGCACACGCGGGCACAGGGAGCTCCCGAGCGGCCCCCCGCCCCCGAGCCCGCCGCACCCCGCTAAGCCCAGGCTCCGCCGCGCCGCAGGCAGCCCCCCGGGAGCCGGGGCTGTGGCACGGCCCGCCCTGCCGCGGTCTCCAGGCAGGGCACCACGCCACAGAGCTCCCCGCCCTCGGGCGGCACCCTTCGCCCCCCTGGCCACGCCCCGCAGCGGGACCCGCCGGGCCATGGAGAAAAAGGGGCACTCAGCCAAAGGACGGCACCCGGCGGCAAGGCCCTGCCCCCCAACCAACCGAGGCAGCACCGCTGAATAATAGCAGGTGTCCTGGTATTTAAAGATTTTTTTATTTTTTTTTTAATCTATTGGTATGTGCCTTATTGCTTTCGGTTTTCCTGTCTTTTTTTTTTTTTTTTTTTGAATTAATTGGGCACAGCAGGGAACGCCGCGCCCAAAGGTCCCTAAGCCGGCCGGGGGCCCGCTCACCAAACGAGGCCTCACACAGGCCTGACCAACCCCCCACGTTCCCCGAAGCCAACGGCCACGCTGGACTCTGCCGAGGAGAAAAGCAACCACGCGAAAGCGCGTTGGTTTCTTTACTTTCGGTTTTTTGTTTTTTTTTTGATGGTGAGGCACAGAGACGAAAAGCACCCCCCACGGACCACCCGAGACAAAACAACGAGACCGGTAGGCCAAAACAACCCACCCACACCCGAGAGCGACCACCTCCAAACCTTTCACCAGCGCGAGCAAGGAGGAAGAGAGGGGTCACCGGCCAGCGAGCCCTCCTTGCTCGCGCTGCCACCCACGTGTCCGCCTACGCGGACCAATCAATACGCCCCCCCCCCCGGAGTATAGGGCCCAGCGCGCGAGCGCGCGTGCCAGCGCGCCGCCCCCCCCCCACTCCCCCAAGCAAACACGGCCAGCCAGGAAGTCGGGCCCCGGAACCCGGTTACCAGGCCGGCCGCGGGACCGGGGCCCGGCGGCCCAGCCCCTCATAACACACGAGTGGACACACTCACATTTACATCCTTGAAGCAGGTGTAAATTTGTGGGAAAGCATTTGTGAGCTATTTAGAGGAGTGCGGAGTATCAATGTAGTGTGCATGCTTTCTTTGGGGGCCAAAGGGTAAGGAGGTCATATTGGCAGTGGTGGCAGAGGGATCAGTTCATCATTAGTGTCTGCAACATTTAGAGGGGTGGGGGCACAAATTATGCCTGTAGTTCTGAGCCTATTTTGTAAAAGCAGATTGGTGCTTATGCTGTCTTTAAAATAGGCATAGAAGAGATGCTTCATACAGGCTCTTTTTTATGAATTACTCCTCTAATGTGCTAAATTGAAGATACTAATTAGCTTTTAAACTAATAATCGATACTGTCGGGTCCTCATTGGTCTTTATTAAAATATAATGCTGATATACTAATGTGCACAGAATTTTGCACACTTCTTGTTTTGAGATCTTATACTTCGCTCCTAGGATTAATATGTAAATAAGACCAGTAGCAAAATAACGTGTATAGTTTTTTTTAAAGGAAAATTTCACAAAAATTACTCCTCACTGATGTAAAATTGTGTTTTGTTTTGTTTTTAATAAAAACACCTTTGCAAAGACGTTTTCATGCTTAGTTTTAACTATGGACTCATGAAGGCGCATTTTACAAAGGACATTCAAGTGCAATCCGGGACATCCAAGCCAGAACATCCAGAAACAAAGCAAGGCACATTCAAGTTCAGGGATGATTTCACAAACGTGGACATGCTCGATATAAACATCTCAGGGGCGATCTACACAGATACCCCTGGAAGAGTATACAATACCGAGGACATCTAAGAGACATGCAGCAGTGGTTCAAACACAGCAAAAATTACCCTATCACACTACAAATATCATAGCAATTGTGGAGAATACTGGGGATGGTGGAGTGTAATCTTTTCTACACCCTCCAAGGTTTAATGGTCCAATAAGCACTTTCCCAATGCCTATTCATGCCTGGAGCAGGTCTAAACTTGTGTGGGGTCACAGACATCCTTGACATTTCAGAAGCTGAGTGGGGACATCTACATTCATAGCACTGACCCGGACACTCCTCTGCCATAGCCCCTTCCTATCTGGACGTTGCAGCACTGGGAATGTCTTTAAATACCATTGGCAAAATGGCTCTAGAGATGCCTATGTGATTTGGGCATCATGTGCCCATTTTCGACATCCAAATTGCAAATAAGGTTTTTAAAATGACCACCATAAGCAATGAGTTGTTTTGTATAATTTTGCGTTGCACTCGCTCATTCTCTATGAATTTAAAATTCTGCAAGCAGAATCATTGCTTTGCAATGTAAATTCCCAATTGTGTGTGCTAAAAGAGGTCTTTATCTAATTCAGAGCTAATTAGCCCATTGACATCTATGTGGTAATTTTATAAAGCATTTTTTGCGTGTAAAGCAGGTGAAGATGTGGACAATGCCCTTCTGATTTCCTTCAAACTCTGACATTCCCCTTAGGCTCTGCTCCTCGCTGCCCCCCCCCCCCTTCTTTCAGTGCTGCCATCTTCCTCCTAGAGTCTTGCTGGCTCTTTATCCTGATAAGTTGGGGGAGGGAGGGGAGCATATGCATGTTTGCTTAGACAGACAAAAATCCAGACAGCTTGATCCTTGACAATAGGTGCTATGGGTAAACAAAATATACCTAAAAACAATTATTAAAGTATACTTGGAAGAATCCACTATTTATCTCTGGGATTAAGCAACATGGAATCTGTCTACCTTTTGGGATCCTGCCAGGTATTTGTGACTTGGGTTGGCCACCATTGGAAACAGGATACTGGACTTGATAGACCCTTGGTCTGACCCACTATGGCATATCTTACGTTCTACATGGAAAAAAAAAGTACAAGATTTTTTTCTGCCTTTTTCTGATCATTGGTTAAATTCTCTAATACTTTAGCCTCTTTCTACTAAACTGTCTTAAGGTGCAGTTCCTACTCCTCATGTGCCCCCTTTCACATTAGCCGTTGAAGACAGCAGTTAGTATACCTTAATCCCTACGTTAGACAGCTAACATGACTTGATAGATAGGTCCCTCTGTCCAGTACATTCAAAATCAAGACTGTGAGCAAGCAGACTGCATTTAAAAAGCTGCTTTTACTCTTCAGATCCTGAAAGCTCGACATGGTTCACATTTCACTGTTAGCTGTAAGCTTTCAGGAATTTGGTTGGGCAAAAATATCATAAATTGCAGTAATCTATCAAGCGCATTAACATTAAGAAGAATGGCCCCCAGATCTCTATGGAAACATTTCACTTTACTAGCAGTGCAGAGAAATTCCAATTAATGTGTCCATTAATTTTAGTAAAATCTACTGCTAAATGGAAATCAAATGGAAGCCCTGCCCTACCTCACAGAGCACAAGGAGCTAATGTTGCTCTATGGTAGAGCTTAAATGCATTAGCAGCTGCGCTGTTTGTTTTAGTGCCTATGATTTCTGATCCAGTCAGAATAAAAGCATTGATTTCCCTGGGCTTGCTTAGCTTGCAAATGTGTGATTTATACTGTTGGAAAAATATAAATGTTAACTTTTTACAGATTTAAATTGTCAGTGTGACAAATTATTCCTAAGTTATCAAGGCTTCAAAACTAGTTTGGTGCAGTAATAAAATTACTCCAAAATGGAAAAATAAGGGGGGGGGGGGGGAGAGTAGTTACTAAAGTGCATTTCAAGAATGATACTTTTTTTTTTTGCCCCATACCATGCAGTAAAGGACAAAAAGTGTATTATTTATCCTAAAGCACAATTTTGCAGTACACTGCATGGTGAATAAAAACTAGATGCAAAGTGTGCAAAACACTGCATTATTATTCTGCTTGAATAAAGCAGCTTGTGGTAATCACTGCAAGACATATTCTTCATGGAGAAATAATGTCAGGATAATGCTGCCAATGCTCTGGGCTATGAACTTAAAAGGGCAATGCAGTAGTAATAAAATAGGTGGTCTAGGGGTCCACTTGTCCAGCACCACCAATGAGTCTGCTCCCCCTATGCAAATAACTTCCCCTCCTCTGGTGATTCCAAGCCCCCCTAGTACAGCTGTCCCCACAGACTCCTCCCCTTAGGATTTCCCAATCTCTGAAGGCCACTAGTTCCTGTCTTTCAAGTCGGGGGGGGGGGGGAGGAGCGGTAGGCTGGTAGGAATGATTCTCATGTGCTCCTGCTGGTGCTGGCTCCAGGTTCAAAATGGCCCCCAGGATTCCCTAGCCGTAGCTCCACAAGACTATTGCTAGAGAATCTCAGGCACCATTTTGAACCCTGGAGCTAGCACCAGCAGGAGCACAAGAGAATCACTCCTGCCAGACTAATGCTTTAGACCACTAGGGATTTGAAAGATCCCCTTTGGCCTTCAGGGATTGGGTGGGAAGGTCTTCGGGGGTGGAGGGTCCTGGGGGGGGGGTCCTCCAAGGAATGGGGGGGTTATTTGCACAGGGGGAGCTGAATCATTGGTGGTACCAGGGGAAGGGGACTTGCAGACCTCTTGTTTTATTGCTACAGCGGGCCCTTTCAGTTTCATAGTTTGGATCATCAGTCTGCGTGTTAATGTTAGCTAACATTATTTTTCACTTGGAATAACCCAGCTTGCAGTGATTACCACAAGCTTCACTTTCCCTTTACCGTGGGAATCACTAACCTGCAAGTTAGGGACTCCCGTAATAAACTAAACTGTGGTGAAATGTCAGATTTTACCAAGATGAAATGTTTCCAGCAAGCCCTTAAATACTGAAAATGGCTATAAAGAATGTAGAGAAACATAAAAGGGGTGGGTTTTTTTAGAAGTAGGTGATTTACCAGAATGTCTTCTGAAAGTTTTATAATGAATCTTTGTTATTTTGCTTGACAGCTGCTTTGATAACAGTGGATTTTCCTTCCTAGAGAGATGAATATGATGGGTGGTAATTTAAAAAAATCTTACGATCTGTTTTTTCTAACACAAATCTAAGGGAATCAGAACTCTCTTTCTGTCCCACCCATTGCAGTGATCAACTAATCACTGGAAGTTTACAGTCAAACATAGTTATTGTAAAACATATTTTATCATGGATATAAAAAGAAATTAAATAGAGAATAAAACAGAGCTGCTGTTTCGAGAGCTATTTTGGTTATTCCACGTAATCTTTATGTTTTTTGGTGCACTGAATCCAAAAATGACCTCCATTTTGTCATAGGACATCACGTTTCCTGACAATTTAGGTAACTATGTTAAATAAGGCAATACCTCAAAATAAATGGAAATAGACTTATAAAATTAAAGTTTTATTACAATATTTTCATGAAAATCCTTTTTTGAACTGAAATGAGCTCACCTACACACACTAAACTTGATTCTTCTTCCTTGTGAGGATCCTTTTGGTGCATTTACGCTTGTGAGTAGCATCTGGAATGTCTCTCTGAAGCATCCAACAGTAGTCTGCCATCATTGTAATGCTCCATTTTCCCTGGTATCTCCTTTCCATCTCTTTAATGTTTTGGTGGAATCGTTCAACTTGTTCCTCACTCACAGCTCCCACATTTTCAGGAAAGTAGTCAAGGTGGGACTGGAGGAAATGCACTTTCAAACTCATCAGGCAACCTAAAGTTTGAAATGCTTTCAGCATTCGTCCGACGATCTTTTTGTAGTGAGGATCTTTGTTATTGCCTAAACATTTCTGTACGACTTCTTTAAATGCAATCCACCCTTCTTTTTGAGGATCCGTCATGGTATTGACAAACTCTTGATCAACTATAAGCCTTCTAATGTCTGGTCCGATGAACACACCTTCCTTCAATTTTGCCTCCGACAGGCCTGGAAACTTGGTGACCAAGTATTTGAAGCATTCTCCATCTCTTGGAAGTGATTTTACGAATTGCTTCATCAATCCCAATTTTATGTGGAGAGGTGGTAGAAGAACTTTATGGGAAGGTATCAAAGTTTCTCGGAGGACATTTTTTTCACCGATTGTTACCACCCTCGGCTGCCAACTCTTCTTGGTCCAGTGATTTTGTCGGTCTCGACTGTCCCATAGACACAGAAAACAATGATATTTGGTATACCCAGCTTGTTGCCCGGGCAGCATGCACAAGACCTTCAAGTCCCCACAGACTTGCCAATCATAGTCTTCATATTTAAGTTTACGAAGAACCAATTCCAAGTTCTCGTAGGTTTCCTTCAAGTGTACGGAATGACTTACAGGTATGGAAGCGTAAAAAACATGTGGAGTAAAACTGCTTTGAGACTTCTTTTTGAAGAATCTATAAAAAGACGCCATTGCTCTGAATCATATTGGATTTTAAATTGACCCATCAGACCTTCAACATCGATGCAATAAACCAACTTGTCTTCCTGGGCAAAGTAAGGAACGAACTCCTTTTCACGATGTCTGAACCATGAAGATGACACTCCTGGCAACAATAAATTCCTGCTTTTCAGCCTTGATCCGAGTAACTCAGCGGCATCTTTGGGAAGATTCAAGTCTCTTACCAAATCATTCATCTCCTCCTGAGAAAACAATTTTGGTCTTGTATCATCTTCAAAGTCAGAACTTGATTCGTCATCTGGTTCAGGTATGACTTCACCTTCATCGGAGCTAGGCATCTCTTCCAAGGTAGCAGGGGGCTTGGGTACTGGTATATCTGTGCCATGGGGGATGGGACGAATTGCCGAGGGAAGATTGGGGTATGAAATGGAATGATTCCATTTGGAATTAAACCCTTTCACATCGCATGAACAAAAGTAACAGTCGTCACTATGGTTCTTTTGCTTTCGCCATACCATAGGAATCCCATAACGGAAAGATTTTTTCTTACCCTTGAACCAGTTTCGGAGGTCCTCAACACACCGTTTGCACACTTTATGAGGCGCCCAGACTTTATCTTGATCTCCAATTTTTAGTCCAAAGTATGCAAAGTATACTTTTTTCGCAAAGTCTGTAATATTCTGCTGTTGCTTCAACACTGTATATTCACCACAGATGAAACAGAAACTGTCTGGCGAATTAATACACTTTCACGGAGCCATAACATAATGGTTGAAGAATGACGAGCTAACACGAATTGCGATGAAAAAGTGTGAACAGCCTAGAACCAAGAACCTGATGATGATTCGTGCACAAGTGTGGCATGCAGGAGAGAGCAGCTCTGTGTCTGTACACGAGACGTCACAGTGCTGGCCACGCCCCCCTGAACTGACCGGAGCTGCTGCTATCTGCCCTGTGTCTCCTTCCCACTGGATTCTTCAGGAAAGATTAACCCCTTCTGCCATTAGAAGCACGGACTTAAAACTTGCTTAGCTTATGTATATATTGCTGACCATCAGATTTACAGTGCTATATATTTTTTTACATAACTCGGACAACCCCTTTAAGTTTTTTTTGGTATTTTATATCTTAAATGCACTTATGTGAATTAATTAATAGTAATTTGAATTAATTAATAGTAATTTGAAAAAATTTTGATAAATTTGAAGACAATTTTGCATGTTGTGGCAAATCATGACGTCTAGAAGTTTTTTAATATTTTATTTGTTTTCAGCACACCAAAATACATGGAAATTAGATGAAAATAATCAAACAGCTTTTTAGTCGCAGACCTGTGAATGGTTTATGGACTTTTCTTCCAGGAACTCATCCAAACCTTTTTTTAAACCCAGCTACACTGACAGCTATATCACATTCTCTGGCAACGATTTTCAGAGCTTAATCATGCATCAAGTGTAAAAAAAATCAGTTTCTTTTAAATGTGCTACTTTATACTTTCATTGCGTATCACCTAGTCTTTGTACTTTTTGAAAAAGTATACAACCATTCCACTCCAGTCAGCATTTTATAGACCTCTATCATATCTCCCCTCAGCCATCTCTTCTCTTAGCTGAAAGGCCCTAATCTCTTTAGCCTTTCCTCACAGGGGTATTGTTCCATCTCCTTTATCAATTTGTTTATCCTTTTCTGTACCATTTCTAATTCCAGTATATGTTTTTTTGAGATGTGGTGACCAGAATTGCAAGCAATACTAAAAGTGCAGTCACATCAGGGAGCAAATTTGATCCTAAGACACTCGTTCCAATTTCCAGGTCATTTTTTAAATATATTAAAAAAACAGTGAGCCCAATAACATATCTATAAGTGACCAGCTACAGAGGTTAGGGCTCTTCAGTGTGGAGAATAGACAGATGAAGGGAAATATGATAAAGGTCTCTAAATTCCTGAGTTGAGTGGAATGGGTAAACGTGAATCGATTGTTTACCCTTTTAAGAAGTACAAAGACTAGAAGACATGCCATGAATTTACAAAGTAGTATATTTAAAACAAATAGGAGAAATATTTTTTCACGCAACCCATAATTCAGCTTTTGAACACATTGCTGGAAGGTGTGGTAACAGTAGTTAGTATAGCTAGGTATAAAAAGGTTTGTACAAATACCTGGAGGGAAATCCATAAACCATTATTAAGGTAGACATGGGAAAAGCCACTTATTATCTCTGGAAATAAGCAGCATGGAATCTGGATATTTTTGGGATATGTCAGTGACTTTGATTGTCCAGAAGAACCCAGAACCAGGTCACCTACCACAAACTCTATGAAGAAAAAAGGTGAACCCCCAAAATTAGGCAAATGCTCAAAGTGTGAAAAATATTGTATGTCAGATACACTGTCAAGAGAAGGAAATTCCACTCTCAAGAAACAGAACCTCCTTTTAATTGTTTTTTATTCAAGGAATACTATAAAAATCACTTATGAAGCACATGGATGAGCAGACCATTGAGAGTCCTCACACTATATGAGGTATGAGGACTCTCGACTGTCTGCTCGTCCAGGCGCTTCATACAATAAGGGGCATGTTTACTAAACATTCCTAACGTGCGGGGCCGTGCTAGTGTGCCTGTGCCATATAAGGAGTGGGCGGTTCAGGCAGAAAATAGAAAAAAAACGGTAGTAAGCAACCGGACGTGTGTGCGTCGCGCTAATGTGCGGGGGTCGACATTAGCGCGTGGAAAGGCAAAGTGGCGCGCTGCTGAGTATACAAAACAACAGAGCCGTGGTACAACGGTGAAGACACTGACCAATGGTGCAGGGGCCATGGGTTCAATCCCCCAGTGTGCGCAACGACAAAGGTCAGCTGAGGCAGTAACTGTAATGATTAACATTGTTTTAGGAGGCAAATTAATTTGGAACGGCATAAGGCGGCGCACAGTTATTTTTGGGCGGCAGAAGGCGGCGCACAGTTATTTTTGGGCAGCAGAAGGCGGCGCACTGGTCCCCTTGGGCGGCAGAAGGCGGCGCGCTGATAGGCACAAGGCGGCGCGCTGATGCACAAGCACAGGAACAGAGCCACAGCACAATGGTTAAAACACTGACCAATGGTGCAGGGATCAGGGGTTCAACTCCTCACAATGCCCAGTGAAAAATGCCTGCTGAGGCAGTATGTATTATGTTGTGGAGTGCTGTAGGAGGCTGTATAATTTTATTTTGTTATCACTACTAGCAAACGCACTCTCCCAGCATGTTAACATACGGCGGCCCATAAGGCACATGTTACAGTGCACTGTTCGCCAAGGCACCCTTGAATGACCCCTATAGGGCAGCATGTATGTTGCGACACAGGATAATGTATAGTGCACCCTATAGGGATGGCAACCATAAGGTGGCCTACAGGGCGCCCTATGAAGCACCCTCAGAGGCACCTAATGGGTATAGTAAGCTGAGGGTGGTCTTGCCGGCATAGACATATGTACAGTAAATAAAAATAAAGCTGTGGACAGCCCTACCAAAGGGCCCCACTGTGGGTTTGAACCCATGACCTCTGGCTGCACAGGCAGTGATGTAACCATTGCACTACAGCTCCATAGCTGTAAGCAGGCCCCTGGCTGGCTGCAGATAGCCTACACGTCACCTCACAGACAGTCTGCTGGTGTCAACAGGATAGGGTTAGGCCACCCGTACCCATGATGCACTGCACATGCAAATTAGCTGTCCGCAGATGGACACAAGATGGGGAATGCACCCCCACAGCACCTCGGCCCTGTTGGGGGAAGTGACTGGGTGCACCCACACAGCACCTTGGCCTAGTAGGGGGCACTGACCGGGTGTTTTACTGGCACAGAGTAGCCACACACCGTTACATCGTGCGGGTACTGTGCTCACCCTGAGTGTGCAATGAGGTGGCCAGGACCAGGTCAACAACACCTGCCATGGCTGATGGAGGCCAAGCGGGCGTTCCAAAGCAGTGTTAATGTGTAAGATAGCTAGTTTCTGCACAAACACCATGGATATCCCTGTCTGCCGCCATCAGGCACCCCCCCCCCCGTGGCAAACATGGTCCCCATCAAGGGATCCACACCCTACCTCCCTGCAAAGGTGGCAGTAGAGGGCAACATCAACCCCAGTCCTGCTGAGGAACACCACCACCCCCCCCCAGGCAGGCAGCTCCATACACAACCATAACACAATAGCAGACAGACATAAGCCCAGGGTATGGTAAGCTGCACTCCACCACCAGATATTCCCCTGCAGCAAGCCAACAGCCACTGCACCCTGCAAGCCATTATAGCAAGACATTTACCAGCTACAAACAGTCTGCTGGTTAGTCCATAGTGCATGTTCCCAATGGAGATGCATGCACCCAGAACTGGGCTGTCTGCATACACAGCAAGCAGATAGATCAGTGACTGGGCCCCAAAGAGAAACCCATATCTATCACATGAGAGAACTACTATACAGCACTATGGGGGGGCCTAGCCATGCTGTGGTCACTGCACAGTCAGGGTGAGCATGATCCCCCAGAAGGACATGCTTTGGCCACCCTGTCTGTGTAGGTGGTGGCCGGACACTACAATATCCCAGCCAATGTCCCTGCCAGGGCCCTATGCCCAGTGCAGATGCATCCTGGCCACGCCACCCTGCCCTGGCTATACCCATGGTACCTTGCACCTCATTATGCACATTGACTGGCCAATACTGGCAACAGTGCTGGCAGTGCGGGCTGTTGAAGGGGCTTGCAGCCAACACCCACTGTATAGACAGACACACACTTCCACACCTCTGCCATCATGGTGCTACGATTGAGGGGGTAAGTAGCCTTGCCCACCAAACCGGTCCTGAGCACGGCAAGGCATGGATATGGTACGCATTACAGCTGGTGGTCACTCCCCAGGGTGGTAAGCACCGTCAGAGGCCAGGCCTGGAGCATGCCCCGCAAACACCTAACAGATTGTTTGGATGGGGTCAACTAGCAGTATGTACGTAACGTATGGATAACTGCCTGCCTGTGCTCCTAGCAAACGTCTCCGAGCTGTGTACCGTATACCTCAGGTGTAGGGTGACATTGGTAAGTTATGCAAGTGCTCGTTTTGGGTGCTGCATGCACGGTCCAATGTTCTGCCTTTCCAGGAGACATTGGCCAATGGGGCCTGTGGGTGTGGGTGTGTCTGCCCTTGATGGCTGCTGCTTTACGGCACAGATTCCCAACTCCAGTCCAGGTTTGCATCACACTGTTCGGGTTTTCCTGCTATCCCTCATGAATATGCATGGACTACATCTACATGCCATGGGGGTGGTGCATAGATATACAGCACAGGCATTTGTATGAGTGTCAGCATGGAACCTGACTGGTGTGTGGCCCACCAGGACTGCATTTGGGTGATTCTGCTCTAGGTACTGCCCCTGTTCATGGTGTCTGTGCTCAGTGGGGTAAAAGATAGATGTCTTACCATTGCATATGTCCCCGCCATGAAAGGTGTGTCCTTACTATCACTGTTTAGTTGTGGGAAAAATATGTGGGCAGGATTAGCAGTAGCCCCAGCTGGGCTTTGAACCTGTGACCTTCTGTTCTTGTATGCACTGTCTGTGTGCACTGCACCACTGTGTAGCCACAGATTGGTTGGATTCCCTGGACTGTCCATGACTGTGGATCCGGCAGGACCTGTCTGTTGCAGTGGACTGTGCCAGCCTGCACATGGCTAGGCCTCTGTCTTCTGTGGTTAGCAGCCACTGCCCCCTGCACCACATGTACTTGTCCGCCAACATGCTGGCATGAACTTCTCTCAGAAAAAGCAGTTGACCTGATTGCAATGTGGCAGTATGGGACTGCATTTGGGGGACTTGGCTGTAGGTAATGCCCATTGTTGTGGTGTGTGTGCGGTGTTGGGTAAAATACGGGTGTTTTCCCCATGCATACAGGGGTGTCTGTGCTATCTTTATTTAGTGGTGGGTAAAATATAGGGACTGGGCTGGCAGGTGCCCCAGCTGGGTTTTGAACCTCTGCCCTCTGGTCCTAGAGGTAATGACTCTGTCCGCTGTACCACACTTTGGCCACAGAGACAGTGCAGCCCCTGGAGGCAGTAAGCCTGGCAGGATGGAGTCACAAACCCTGCTCTACGCAATTCTACTGTGGGCATATGCACCCTGTCTGGTGACAAACGTGCACATAAACCCCGGAAATGACCACGGGAAATGTGGGACAAAATATCACCACGCTGGGCAACAGTGATATTAATGGGCAACCATAGCAAACACTCCCAGGAAAGCTCCAAAACGTGGAAATGTTTTTTGGAAGAGTCTCCTCTCAGTAGACCCTTCCAAAATTCATTTCTTTTTTCTGGAGCTTTGCTGGGTGTGATTTCTGTATTTGCCCATCACTATAACTGTTCCCCAGCTGAATTACTATTTTTAATAGTTCTGTTGTGGTCATTTTCTATTTTTATTTTCACTTTTGTGCTGTGCACATATATCACACTGCTCACGTTTTGCTGGTTTCCCCGGTTTTCCTGTACATTGCTGACGGAAATGGTTTCTCTTCCCTTTAAATGCTTTCTACCGCGAGTGTTTCACTCGCGGTAGTTTTTACATGCAAATTCGGGCCCGATACTGTGCGGGGAGCCTCTCCCCTCCCACTCTCCACCCATTGACCCCGTCCCTCCGCCCCTCCGGAGCCTTCCTCCGCCCTCCTTTCGCCGTTCCACGCCTCTATCGGACATTTGCGGGCCCGCACTTGTACGGGGCCCGTTAGTGAGCCGCGTACCTGTGCGGGGGTGACACGCACGTGTGCGGGGCGTTTAAACGCGTTTCTGCGCGTTTCAGTGCCGCGTTGCCGTGCGCTATTTTGCGGCGCGCTATTTTGCGGATTTTAGTAAACATGCCCCTAAGTGATTTTTACAGTGTTCCTTGAATAAAAAAATAATTAAAAGGAGGTTCTGTTTCTTGAGAGTGGAATTTCCCTCTCCTGACAGTACATCCAATATACAATATTTTTCACACTTTAAGCATTTGCCTGATTTTTGAGGGTTCACCTTTATTTCTTTATAAAGTGACTTGGATTGGCCACTGGTAGAAACAGGATACAGGGCTTGATGAACCTTTGGTCTGAGCCAATATGGCAGTATTTATGTTTTTATGTTCTTAATTCTGGTTGCTGCATGCCATAAAAGATACAGCTGAATTAAAAAAAGTATAGAAAAGGGTGACCATAATAATAAAGAGGATGGAAAGACTCTTCTATGAGTAGGGTTGCCAGATACCTTTGGTCCAAAATCAGGACATTTTTTCTAAAAATAATACTTAAAAAAAACCAAAACGTTTTATTAGGCATCAAACACAATAAAACATTATTTGCATGTATTTACTGTTCGATGATATTTGATTTAGCAGATTTTCGTCAGCCAAAATCTTTTTGTACATATCACCACAAGATGAATAGTTTATTTTAATTTGAAGCAAGCATTTTACAGTTTTAATATCCAATCGATTTTGATCATCCGCCCATTGCTTCTTGCATACCAAAAATACTCATTCCACTAGTGATGTTATACATAATTGCAAATTGATTTATATTACTATGATGACAAAAATTGAAAAATTTTAACAAATGATAAACTATGATCAAGACTTTGCGCTTCTGAAAAGTTTTTATAAGTTCCTCCTCTTTACATACGTCTTAAATTCACTATATTTTGTATGTACAATGGAACCCAAACTTTCCCATTTTCAGGAAAGAGCCCAAAATGTTTCCCCTTTTTCAAACACCAAAAGGAACATTTTTGGCCAAAAACACTGAGTCATGCTCACACATTGAAAAAGAAAAACTTGTAATTAATGTTTCATTTCTCCATTTTATGTACAATAAGTGAATAAAAATAACTTCTTTTCTAGTTCATCTTAATCATCTGTCAAAATTTTACAGAAATTCAGGACCAGTCAGGACAAAATGCTAAAATTCAGGACAAAATCAGGACATTTTTCAAATCAGGACAAGTTTCCAGAAATCAGTACAATCCTGATAAAATTAGGACATCTAGCAACCCTATCTATGAGGAAAGGCTAAAGAGGTTAGGGGGTATGTTTACTAAACCGCGCAATTGTGCGGGGTGCACTTGAGCGTGTGCTAAGGTACCTTAGCGCACGCTAATAGTGCATTTTTGTGCCCCGCACACGTGCGCGCTGCACTAACGGGCCCGCACAAGTGCGCGGCGCGCTGATGTGCGATAGAGGCGTGGAAAGGCATTCTGAGGGCGGAGGAAGGCTCCCGAGGGGCGGAGGGACGGGGTCAATGGGTGGAGAGTGGGAGGGGAGAGGCTCCCCGCACAGGAGTGGGGCTGAAATTCAACTAAAAAAATACCGCGCGTGAAAACCTCGCGGTAGAGCCGATTTAAAGGGAAGAGAAACCATTTCTGTCAGCAATGTACAGAAACCAGGGAAACCTACAAAACGTGAGCAGTGTGATACATGTGCACAGAACAAAATAGCAAATAAAAATAGAAAATGACCACACCAAAATTCTAAAAAATTATAATCCAGCTGGGCAACAGTGATATCAATGGGCAACAATAAAAAACACTCCCAGGAAAGCTCCAAAAAAAGGAAATGATTTTTGCAAGGGTCTACGCTCCGTAGACCCTTCCAAAAATCACTTTTTTTTGGAGCTGTCCTGGGAGTGTTTTTTACTGTTGCCCATTGATATCACTGTTGCCCAGCTTGGTTATGTTTTATTTCCCTTTTTTTTGAGGCCATATCTAATGTTTATTTGCCCTTTTGTCTCCATACAAGGTGAATGAGCCCACAGTGAAATTGTGCAGAGCAGGGTTTCTGATTTCCTTGGCCAGGTTTCCTATCTCCAAGGACTGCACTGTCTCTGTGGCCACAGTGTGGTGCAGTGAACACAGACAGTGTGTTCAGGAGCCAAAGGTCAGCAGCTCAAGTCCCAGCTGGGGCCCCTGCAAACCCAATCCCCATATTTTATCCACCACTAAACCGTGATAGTAAAGACCAACCTTTTTTGCAGAGAACATAAGCATGGTCCAAACACCTCTATTTTACCCTACAGAGCACAGACACCAGAAACATGCGCATTACCTAGACCACAGTCCCCTCAATGCAGTCCTGGAGGGCCACATATCATTCAGCTGTGATGCTGTCACCAATATAAGGCCATGTCAGCATGGTGGCGGATGGGTACTGTTGGTGGAGGGGGAAGTGGCTGCTGCCCACAGCAGACGGTGGCCTAGCCCCCTTCACCTGGGTGCAGTGCACTCCAACAGACAGGCCCTGTCTGACAAACAGCCATGGACTCCCCAGGGAATGCACTGTTGTTGTGCTAGACGGTGGTGCAACAGACACAGCCAGTGCCTTTAGGACCACAAGGTCACAGGTTCAAATCCCAGCTGGGGCTCCTGCCAACCCAGTCCCTTTATTTTACCTATGAAGAAAACATGGTAGTAAAGACTGAACCTTTATTGCTGAAAACATAAGCATGGGTCAAACACCTATATTTTACCACACACAGCACAAACATCATAGAAATGTGCATTACCTAGAGCAGAGTCTCCCAAATGCAGTCCTGGAGGGCCAAACACCTTTCAGGTTCCATGCTGCCTCTAATAAAGATGCCTGTGCTGCATATCTATGCACCACCCCCATGGTATGCAGATATAGCTCATGCATATTCATGAGGGACAGCATGAAAACCCGAACAGTGTTTGGCACACTAGGACTGGAGTTGGGAACCTCTGCCATAAAGCAGCAGCCAACAAGGGCAGACACACCCACACCCACACCCACAGGCCCCATTAGCCAATGCCTCCTGGAGAGGCAGGACATTGGGCCGTGCGTGCATCCCCAATACTAGCACTTGCATACCTTAGCAATGCCACCCTACACCTGGGTATACGGTACACAGCTATCAAACGTTTGTTATGATTACTGCCAGATAGCGATTTCTACGTTAAGCACAGTTTGTTGATTGAGCTCCATCATAACAATCTTTCGGATGTCTGCGGTGTGTGCTTCAGGTCTGGTCTCTGACAGTGTTTACCACCCTGGGGTGTGACCCCCAACAGTATTGCGTACCATATCCATGCCTGTACTGTGCCCAGGACTGGTGTGGTGGCCAGGGCTGATAGACTCCTCTATAGTAGCACAATGCTGGCCTAGGTGTAGGAGTGTGTGTGTCTGTCTATCCAGTGTGTGGTGGCTGCAAACACCTTCTACAGCCCACACTGCCAGCACTGTTGCCAGTATTGGCCTGCCAATGTGCATAATGAGGAGCAAGGTACCATGGGTATAGGCCAGACAGGGTGGCCTGGCCAGGGTGCATCTGCACAGGGCATAGGGCACTGGCTGGGCCATTTTAGTGCCTGGCCACCACCTACACAGACAGGGTGACCTCAGTATGTCCTGATGGGAGATCACTCTCACCCTGACTGTGCAGTGATGACAGCAAGGCTAGGCACCCCCATAGTGCTGTATAGTATTTTTGTCATGTGATATTTATGGGTTTCCTTTTGGGGGCCAGTCAGTGACTTATCTGCTTGTTGTGTGTGCTGCCATCCCAGTTCTGGGTGCATGCATTCCCACCAGGAACATGCACTATGGACTAACTAGCAGACTGTTTGCAGCTGGTATGTGTCTTGATGGAGTGCCTTGCAGGGTGCAGCGGTTGAAGGCTTGCTGCAGGAGAATATCAGATAGTGGTGGGGTGCAGCTTAGCATATACAGGCCTAATGTCTGTCTGCTATTGTGTTATGGATATGTACAGAGCTGCATTGACTGCCCTGAAGGGTGTCTTTTCCCCAGCAGGACCAGGGTTGATGGTCCCCTCTACTGCCACCGTTGCAGGGAGGTAGAATGTGGATCTGTTGATGTGAGACCCTGTTTACCACCCTCAGCCCTGGAGGAGGAGGGTGGTGGTGCATAGCCCACCTAGGGGTCCATGGGGGCTAACACCTGACTGAGACAGACAGATATATCCAAGGTGTTTCTGCAGAAACTACCTATCTCACACATTAACACTGCTTTGGACCTGCATCATGGCCTATTTATGCTATGGAAGGTGCTGTGGACCTGGTGCTGGGCGCCTCACTGCACCATCAGGGTGAGCACAGTACCCGCACAATGTGACGGTGTGTAGCTACTCTGTGCCAGTAAAACACACGGTCTGTACCCCCTACAAGGCCGAGGTGCTGTGGGGGTGCACATGGTCAGTTCCCCCTACCAGGCCATTGTGGGGGTGCATACCCCATCTTGTGTTCATCTGTGGACAGCTGATTTGCATGTGCAGTGCATCATGGGTACGGGTGTGCTAACCCTATCCTGGTGACCACAACAGACTGTCTGTGTGGTGACATGCAGGCTCTCTGCAGCCAGCCTGGGGCTTGCTAGTAGCTATAGAGCTGTAGCCCAATGGTTACTTCACTGCCTGTGAAGCCAGAGGTCATGGGTTCAAACCCACAGTGGGGTTATTTGATAGGGCTGCCCAAAGCATTATCTCTTTTTAATGTACATTTTTGCTGCCAGCAAAAACACCCTCATCATACTGTATCCATAAGGTGCCTCTGAGGTCGCTTTATAGGGCGCCCTATAGGGCACCTTATGGTTCCCATCCATGTAAGGCACACTATACATTATCCTGTGACGCAACTTATAGGGTGCCCTTTAGGGGACATTTTAGGGTGCCGTGGCGGACAGTGCCTTATAGGGTGCCTTATATGGCACCTTCAATTACGGCACGTGAGGGCGTGTTTGCTGGCAGCAATTAATAAAATAAAAATAAAGTGCTGCAGGAACCAAAACGTACATTGCAAAGCTGATGCCTCAGCCAGCCTTACATATTAGGCACACTGGGGAGCAAACTCATGACCCCTGTATCAGCAGTCAGTGCCTTAACCATTGTGCTCCACTGCTGCTCCTCCTTGCATGTCAGCGCACCTACTTATGCTTTTCATTCCTTAAACTGCACAGTGCTGCCATCAAAAACAGTACTCTGACCTTGCGGTACCTCATACGGCACCCTATAAAGTGCCCTATAAGCAACATTCTAGGGTGCCTTGGCTGACAGTGCACTTTAAAATGTGCCTTATGGGGCGCCTTATGTTAACACGCTTTGAGAGTGCGTTTGCTAGTAGTGATAATTAAAATAAAAATAAAATGCCTCCTAAAGCAATCTTCCCCATAATATGTAATGCCTCAGCCAGCCTTGTTCATTGGGCACTGTGGGGGATTGAACCCCTGATCCCTGCACCATTGGTCAGTGTCTTAACCATTGTGCTGTGGTTCTGTTCCTGTGCTTGCACATCAGCGCACCGCCTTATGCCTCCCAATATTAAAATGCCTCCTAAAGCAATAGCGCTCTGCCTTATGCCGCCCAATATTAAACTGGCTCCTAAAGTAATGCCTCAGCCAGCTGTCTTCATTGGGTACTGTGGGGGATTGAACCCCTGATTCCTGCACCATTGGTCAGTGTCTTAACCATTGTGCTGTGGCTCTGCTCTTCTGCTTGCACATCAGCACGCCACTTATGCCTCCCGCGCAGCTTTCTCATGCGCTAATGTGCGGGGCGCACATGGGCGCCGCGCACCTTAGCGCATATTTAAATCCCGGTTTTTCTTTTTCAGAAAGAAACGCCCACTCCTTATATGGCACCCGCACACTAGCGCGGCCCGCACATTACCGGGGTTTTAGTAAACATACCCCTAGGACTTTTCAACTTGGAGAAGAGGTGGTCAAGGGGAGATATGATAGAGGTCTATACAATACTGAGTGGAGTGGAACAGGTAAATGCAAATGGATTGTTTACTCTTTCAAAAAGTACAAAGACTAGAAGATACACTATGAAGTTACAAAGTAGTACATTTAAACCAAATAGGAGAAAATATTTTTTTGCTCAATGCATAGTTAAGCTTTTGAATATGTTGCCAGACAAGCAGTTAGTATAGTTGGGTTTAAAAAATGATTGAACAAGTTCCTGAAGAATTAGTCAATGGACTGTTATTAAGGCAGACATGGAGAAATCCACTACTTATCCCTGGGGGATATGTAGTATGGAAGCTATCTACTATTTGGCACATTGCCAGGTACTTATGACCTGGATTGGCCACTGTTGGCAACAGAATATTGGTCTTGATGGACTTTTGGCCTGCGTTTCCAGGATTTGAGTTTTCTTGACTTCAAAATTGTTTATTTAAGACTTACTAAAAATTGAAATGGGACTATAGCCAGTAAAACCAGGACGTAGGTAGCATGGTTTTCAAAAGCATTTTCAGTGATTAAAACGATGCCTTACTTTACAGATATGATCTGTTTCAAAATTGCCCACCAGATATACCCGTGTATCAATAATGAATAGCACGTTCATTTAAAACATTGTAGAGGTAGAATCAATCATTCTTATTGCAACACTAAAATAAGGTCTCAGACTTGTATCGCACTTAAATCCAGACTTACGTCTATTCATATAACCGAGGTATCCGGATGCCCTACTCGGCCTGGATCCCCCAACCCCGCCGACACCCTCCCCCCTCCATTGACAAAGCAAGCAGACGTCGAGTGTTGGTATTAAAGCATGGTCGCAGCTTTATTAACAGTAAGAAAAACACCGGCCCGACATGGGCCAACTCAGCAATTCAATCATAACAAAGAAGAGCCTCCTCCCCCCCCCCCCCACCCGTCATCCGGATGATGCCTGCCACCAGCTGTATAGCAAAGTGGAGCACCATCCAACCCACCCCCACCAGTCACCCCCTCCCGCCCGCCTCGCCATGTTAGCAAAGGCCGGCTGAAGGGGTTGCCTAATTCCGGGAGAGACCCCAACCGGGACGTCTCTCCCAACCCACATAGTCGTGCCGCTCACCTGGAAAGCGGCCTCCAGCTGAAATGAGCCGCCGGGTCAACGAGCACCAGCTCGCCACCCCGCTCACGAGGCCCAAAGCATGCCAACCTGGCACTCCCCCCCCCCAGCTGCGACAAATCTCCCCCCCCGGCCCCCCCACGGAAACAAGGGAGGGAGGGAGGGAAACCTTCTCGGCCGCGAGCAAGGAGGGAAAGGGAAGAACACGCCAGCCGGCGTTCCCTCCTTGCTCGCGCCGCCTCCGCCCCCAACCCTCCACTGGCCACTCATCGGGCTCCCTCCAGGAGCACGTGAGGGGGGGGGCCGCCAGAGCGTGCATCAGGCTGCGCCGCGCCCCCCCCCCCCAACGCAACGCGGCCTGCAACGTGGCCGGGCCCCGGGAACCCGGTTACCTGGCAGCCGCGGGACCGGGGGCCCGGCGGCTAAGCCGGTAATAACCGAGGTATCCGGATGCCCTACTCGGCCTGGATCCCCCAACCCCTCCGACACCCTCCCCCCTCCATTGACAAAGCAAGCAGACGTCGAGTGTTGGTATTAAAGCATGGTCGCAGCTTTATTAACAGTAAGAAAAACACCGGCCCGACATGGGCCAACTCAGCAATTCAATCATAACAAAGAAGAGCCTCCTCCCCCCCCCCCCACCCGTCATCCGGATGATGCCTGCCACCAGCCGTATAGCAAAGTGGAGCACCATCCAACCCACCCCCACCAGTCACCCCCTCCCGCCCGCTTCGCCATGTTAGCAAAGGCCGGCTGAAGGGGTTGCCTAATTCCGGGAGAGACCCCAACCGGGACGTCTCTCCCAACCCACATAGTCGTGCCGCTCACCTGGAAAGCGGCCTCCAGCTGAAATGAGCCGCCGGGTCAACGAGCACCAGCTCGCCACCCCGCCACCGGCGCTAGGTAGCGTGCTATCCTAGCGCCGCCCCCACCAAGGAAAGCTGTGACCTGCACCACGACTCAAGCGCCTCCTGCCAGTCGTTCAAAAGAAGATCCTGCCCCACCGGGGCAAGGTGAACCCCATCAAGCCGGTAAAGACCAGCGCAAGTAACATCCGCCCAAAGGTGCCGAACATGGACCCCGCCCGTCCGCTGGACCCAGCGCCCGATCTGCCTGTTAACCTTGCACAGACCCCGTGACCAACGCCGCTGAGTCCAGCAAGCTGGGCGGGGCACAATGTCCGACCACACAATGGCCACCCCGGGGAGGACCCCACGCAATATGGCAATGTCTCTCTGAGCAGCCCCAATGAGTTGCCGGCAAGCCCAACCGGCTATGTCATTGCCACCCAGGTGCAACAGCAGCCCGACCGGCTGCCGGCGCCGCCCAAGTTCCGCTTGGACACAATCCAGAAGCTGGTCCCAGTGCATGCCGCGGCGGCCCATCCAGCACAACCGCACTCCGGCTCCAGCGAGACCCAGGTGCACTCCCAGTGGCCGCACCGCCCGCGCGCCGCTCAGCCCAATAAACAAAGGAGTGCCCGATGATCCACCAGTCGCCGGATGCCGCACCATCTGAAAGCAGAAAGAATGGACTGCCACCAGCCAGCCAATCTGCAATAGGACACAAAGGGTTAATGCCCCCCACCCCAGCCCCTCCCCCCACCAGCAGGCAGACCGCCACTTCAGACACCCCACGCTACCCTGCCCCATCGCCTGGGGACGGGCGAACATACCCGGCGTAAGCACCCGATCGCCAGTGGCCAATCCGCCGAATCACCAGCGGGTACAGCCCAGCCGCCGCCGCGCTGGTAGCCGCCCCAATGCGGAACGAGTGCGACGCGTAACCCCGCTCGTCAAGACCCAAGGCCCGCAGAGCCATGCGTAACACCGCCGTGAACTGAAACTGCGTCACCGGCCGGCTATCCGCATGAACGAAAAAATGGCCAGGCGCTACGGGGCGCAGCGACACGTACGCATGAAGAGCCCGCACAGGACAGGACAACAAGGGAGGGATAGCGCTCAGCAGGACCCAGCCCCCGTTTCCAGCCTGGTCCGTCTTCGAACGTGCGAGGAAAATGCGAACCCGCGCAGGATGCACCCGGACGTGTCCCACGGCCAACCCCCCAAAAGCCCCACGCCGCGCCGACCGGGGAACCAACTCGGACACCCGAAAAGCGCCGAAGAAGGCAGTAGTGAACAAAGCGTGAAACAGCACCGCCTCAAAGCCCGAGGCGGCCACCCGTGGCAAAACCTCACAAAGCTGCAACAAGAGCCCGTGAGATACCGGGCGCCGCCAATCGGGTGGCGCCGGCCGCGTACGGGCCCAACCGGCGAGCAACCGCCCGACCAAAAAGGAGACCCGCGGATTCCCCCAACCAGCTGCCTTACAGAAAAAGGAGAAACCCGCAAGCGCCCCAGCGACCGCCGACCGGGCCCATCCCGCCTTCTTTGCCCAAAGCACGAAGCGGCCCGCCAGGTCATCAGGCACCTCCCCCCCGGCCCACCCACGCGCCCGCAAAAAGGCACTCACCTGGGAATAGCCCCTATGGTAATTAGTCCAGGTGCTACGGGCCACCGACGACGCCAAGAGATCCATCAGGTCGGGGTCCCAATCGTCCAGAGATGCTTCGGGACCCGCGAGGGCAGCTCGTCCGCACCGGGCGCCAGTCGCCGGAACTGCTCCCACTGAAAACGTGAGAGAGCGTCAGCGATCGAATTCTGAGAACCGGGAACGTGCCGCGCCCCGCGCGGTGACATTCAGCCGCAAGCAAGCCAACACGAACACCCTCATCAAGGCCGCCACCCTGGGGCATCGGGGAGCATGACGGTTCAGAACCTCAACGACCGCCGCGTTGTCGCACCAGAAGACGACCCGCGGTCACGCAACCGGTCAGGCCAGACCCAGAAGGAAACCACGATAGGGAACAGCTCCAAGAAGGTGATATTGCGCGTCAAACCGGAGCGCACCCAAGCCACCGGCCAAGGCTCCGCACACCAGGCACCGTGACAGAAGGCCCCAAAACCGAAGCCCCCCGCCGCGTCAGTAAACAACTGCAGATCGCGATTCGACAACTCCGGCCCCTGAAGTACAGAGCTCCCGTTGAAACCCGGCCAGAAACGCGTCCCAAACCCGCAAATCCTCCCGCATCCCCACGGACACGCGAATCCGATGATGCGGTAGCCGCACCCCCGACATTGCCAAAGAAAGGCGCCTCGTAAAGGGCCTCCCCATGGGGAGAACGCGGCAAGCGAAATTCAGATGCCCCACCAGTGACTGCATGACGCGAAGAGAAATCTTCGCAGTGGCACAGACGGAGGCCACCAGCTCGCGAAGGCGACCGACCTTCGCCGCCGGCAAGCGGACCACCATCGCCACCGTGTCAATCTCAATGCCCAGGAAGGTAAGACACGTAACCGGTCCCACCGTTTTGCCATCCGCTACGGGAATGCCGAACGCGGCAGCCACGCGAAGGAAGGTGCTCAGAAGAGCGGAACAGGTCGAGGCACCCTGGGGCCCGACGAACAGAAAATCGTCCAGATAGTGAACAATGCTGGCGACTCCCGACTGCCGTTCCACAACCCAATGCAAGAAGGTACTGAAGGCCTCGAAATAAGCACAGGAGATTGCGCAGCCCATGGGCATACACATATCAAAGTAGTACCTCGCCTCGAAACGAAAGCCAAGCAATGGGAAAGCGGAAGGGTGCACCGGCAGCAGGCGGAACGCCGATTCAATATCCACCTTGGCCAAAAGGGCCCCCGCTCCGCACTGACGAACCAAGGACACTGCGGTGTCGAAGGAAGCGTAGTGCACCGAACAGAGCTCGCGAGGGATACGGTCATTGACGGAGTCACCCAGAGGGCTGGAGAGGTTGTGTATCAATCGGAACTTGCCCGGCTCCTTCTTCGGAACCACGCCCAACGGCGAAACCGTGAATGGGGAAAAGGGGGGGTCCAAGAAGGGACCCGCCACCCTGCCCAGAGCACATTCCTCGGAGATCTTGCTGCGCACAAAAATCCCCGTGGAGCCGCGCAGAGGCAGCATTGCGGGAACTACACGGAGCGGCGGACCCCCGGACAGGAATGCGAAAACCCCGCGTGAACCCCCCCAGAATCAAGCCGGCCGCCCTACCCCGGCGGGAACGCCCATACTCCAACAGCCACGGCTGCATCGCCGCGACCCGCACCGGGGTAGCAGCTAAGCCGCGGGACCCCTCACTTCCCCCCAGCAGGAGCCCCAGCGACCCCTTTCATGCTGCACTTTGCGGCCGCATGCGCGCCGCCGCACAAGGAGCAAGCGTGTTTGAACTTGCAGTCCGGGAAGGGGCAAGACGCCTTGTTGAAGCGCCAACAAACGTCCCCCCCGACCCCCGCCGCCTTTTGCGATGGCAACGTGGGGCCGGGGGCACGAAAGGACCGGCCCCCAGGCGAGAGCGAAGACGAGCCCGCCTTTGCCCCCGCCGCTCCAGTACCGACGCCGCGGCCCCTCGCGGACATCTGTGTCAACCACAGGTTGATGTCCTTGGTCCCCCACTGCAGGAGACTATTCTCCTCCATCTGGTCCCGGAAGGCCTCGTCATAATTCAACCAGGCCCACCCCTCGTGGGCCTGGGATGCCTCCAGGATATTGTCGGCATAAGCCAGTAACGCCCCGAACTGGTCCGGGAAGTAGCGTCCCCAGACACTCGCCAACCGCAAAAAGGCACGGGTCCAGTTGAGCGTGTTGCGAGATACCTTGCGCACGCGCCCCGCCTTCTCATCCTCCCTGCGCTTTTTCCTACTTTCTCCCGCGTGCTTCCGGCCGTCGAGCAAGCGGAAAATGTCAATATATCGACGACGCTTGATCCGCCGGCGCAACTTCCGCGGAACCGACTCCCATAGCTCGGCGCACCGTACCACGGGCGTCCCACCAGGAACCCCACCATCCGCCGCCCCTGGGACGGAGCTGCAAGACGAGGCCACGGAGGACGTCGAGGAGGAAGAAGACGAGGACGCCCGCCGGCAGCGACGAGCCCGCTTGCGCTTCGCTTTTCCCTTGCCCGCCCCCCCGGAGCCCGGAACCGAGTCAGGAACCCCCCCCCAACAGTATACTCACCACTCCCCCCGACGGGGGCAACCAGGGCGCCCCCAGTGGGCATGGCTAGGGCCGGAACACCCGCTGACACCGTGGCATCTGAAGGGCCCGCTCCCGCCAACCTGTCGGAAGCAGCCATGGCGGCGACAGTCGGCGCGCTCCTCGGAACCTGTGAAGAAAAAGAAGAAAAAGCAGCAGCAGGGGCCCCAGGGGTACTGAGAACCGCCGAGGGACCAAACCCCAGGCACGCGCCGAAGGCCCCAAACCCCCAGCCTCCCACGCCGCCACCCCCCCAATCCCCCCTTGCCCCTGCCCAAACCACCCCCCCCAACCACCACCCCATGGGCCCGCACCCCCCCACGGAACCGCCCCATACACCCAAGGGGCCGGAGAACCGAGGAACCCAGGAGGAGAAGAGGCGCCCAAGGAAGGGGGAGCAGGCCCCTCCCCTAGATGGGAAGGGGAAGGAGCCGGAAGCCAGCCGCTCCCCGACCCGGGAGGCAAGTTGAGCACAGGAGCCTGCGGGGGCCCCGTCCCGGCAGCGACCGAGTGGCCTGGCGCGAGGATCCCTTCGAGCAGTCCCAAATCCCCCTCCCCCCCCGGGATTCCCGTAGGAGGAACCGGATCACCCGCCGAGGCCCCCTCGTCCGCAGGCGAAAAGCGCCCACCGGAGGCCCCACCCCCCCGGGCCTCCCAATGTTGCAGCGCCCTCGGCCCCGCCGGGCCCCGGTAGCGGGAGCAGCCGGGGGCACCGCCCCAGCGCGGCCCGCGGGAGCGGACCCACGCCGCGCCGTACCGCGCCCACGAGCCCCGCCCCGCGGCCCCTTAGCAGCGCTGCGTGCGAGAACATGTTTTGCCATGTGTGCTCCAAGTGGCCCAAGGGCCGAACTGGCCTAGGGGCTTGCAGGTAAGGCCGGCAAGCCACCCGAGAGGGTAATGCAGAGCCTGCCCCCTGGCCTAGGACCCGATGCGTTGGGGCCCCCTAGGGCTCTGTCGCCTACTAAACGGCAATGTAGCAAGTTGATTCCCGGTTTTTTGTTTTTTTTTGTCTTTGGTTTTTTTTTTTTTTTTTTGTTTTTGTTTTTGAGGTGGGTGGGCCCGCCGACGACTACCCGACCCCCCAGGCCCACTATGCCCCAAAACTCACCGCCGGCAGAGCAGGCACGCAGACCCGGCTCCCACGTGCGCCGGAGCACGCGCGCACGCCGGAGAAGCGGGCACCGACGAAAGACCCAGCGCCGCGCGGGTTGGCGGCGAAACTAGCAGCCGCCACCGCAACCCCAACGACCCAGCACCACGGGGCTCCCGAGGCCTACAGCCGCCCCGAAAAGCAGTCAGGTAAAAAACAAACCTTCTCGGCCGCGAGCAAGGAGGGAAAGGGAAGAACACGCCAGCCGGCGTTCCCTCCTTGCTCGCGCCGCCTCCGCCCCCAACCCTCCACTGGCCACTCATCGGGCTCCCTCCAGGAGCACGTGAGGGGGGGGGGCCGCCAGAGCGCGCATCAGGCTGCGCCGCGCCCCCCCCCCATACCTGGCAGCCGCGGGACCGGGGGCCCAGCGGCTAAGCCGGTAATAGTGCTATATTTTGCATCAATGACCTTATAAATTATTATCTTCTGTTATTACTATTACACCGTGCTGACTCTTTAATAGTGAGCTAAAACTTAACTTAGTTGCTCCTGCGAGTCTTGCCCAGCGAACTGAACGGATCCCTCATGTAATCTACAAAACAAGAATACTTTTTTACTCTGTATGAAACTACTTACTATAAGTGTCACCTTTTGTTCACTATCTTCTAAAATGTTAAAAACACTTCTACTTACTGATACTACTGCTGCCCGCGCCCCCTTTCACTTTTCATCCATATGTGAGACTGCTTCCGTCTCTCCTTAGGACGCCGCGCATGCGGGATAGAACTAACCGTCATCTTTTAAAACCCCCTTTTAAAACACCAGATATACCCGCCAACTCAATAACATAAAGCCTGAATAAGTGTAAGTTTACCCACGTTTGAGCTATTGCTCCTGAAAATGGGGTTGGGGAATGGTAGCATCTATATGCGAAGGTTAGAACATTTCTCCTTGAGTACATAATTTTATCCATAAAGGGCCTCGTTTTATAGGAGAGCCTATGTGAGCAGTCCAAGAAGGTAGTGGCGTGCCAAGGGCAGGGTGAAGGGTGCAGTCCACCCCAGGTGCTGCCCAGGAGGGGGATGCCGATATTCTGGGCCCACAAGGTGGAGGTATGCACGGCAAACATAGCTTTGTTACTTTGCAGGCTTGCCATGCTGCCTCTTCTCCAGGCCCATTGGCTGTTCCCTCCCAGCTGGTCTCCCGATAGCTGCAAGACTTTGACCCAGGAGGGAATAGTCACTGGGCCTGGAGTAGAGGCAGCACAGCAAGCCTGCAGAACAGTAAAGGTATGTTTACTGTGCATGCCTCCTCCATGTGGGGTGGGTGGGGGTGAGGAGCGCCTGCTCCAGGTGCCCAATAGCATTGAAACGCCACTGTAAGAAGGTGCCTGTTTTATAAAGCCAACACAGGTGCTTTTATGCCTTTATGAACTAGGTTCCCACAACCAGCTCCAGTTCTATGCAAAGACCAATACACATGTTTAAGTTTCAAGTTTCAGTTTTATTTGATAGACCGCCAATCAGAACCTGTATCTAAGTGTCAAACATAGCTAAATATCTGGTGTAAAGCTATGCGGGGACTTAACACGTGTGCCTACATAGTTTATAAAATATACATATACATCACAAATGCACTCCCACTCTACCCAAATGCACTCCCACTCTACCCAAACTATGCCTCCAGGTGTGCTGCCCATATATGTATGTACATATCATCTTGTTATCACACATCCATATGTCTTCTCTTGATGTAAAATCAGCTTTATGCAAGGGAAAACCTTTATAAATTTATCTTCAAAACGTGTGAGTCCCAGATAGCAGGTATAAATGCAAATCACATAGTTTTCCTGAGATAGTTTTCAAAGTAAAGGAAGGCACATACTTTTGCTCTGAAAATATAATAAAGTATGCATGTAGTTTTACTTGTGAACACAGTTATACAACTGCGGCAACTGCCCCTAGGATGTGTACTAAACAACACCATTCAGTGGTGCAGCTATCATTGAAAGAACCCAGCAAAGAGACACAGGCTGCCTTCTACTTGACTGACTGACTTGCTCTTGTATAAAGCTTAGGGGGAATATAGGTAGTAGCAGTGGCAGTGCTGGGAGGAGATGAGCACAACACATTTACCTCCATTTACTTCCAGCAGTGTTGTCACTCTGCCTCTCGATCCAGATCTTCAGCCCTTCACATCTTCAGGCAGCAGAAGGTGACATTTTACTTACCAGACATCCATGAGTCCTCCTAGACCAGTCCAGACAAGTGGGTAGAGGCAAAGCAGATTGGTGGAGACAAAGAACCAATGAAAAGCTCAGGTTTCAATGACATCACTCCCATACTTCTCTTCATCTCAGCCACCAGAGGTCCCTTCAATATTCATCCCAAAGCATATTGGAGAACATGGCAAGTCTCACACAACCTCAATGTGGGCAACAATGAGTAATCAAACAGTAGAGAACTATGTACAGGGAAGTATAAACAGAAGGCTGTCAGTAGAAGATGGACCTGCAGAGTGAAGTATATTAATCATAGTGGAACCTAGGGTACCACCACAGAAGAATAGGGCGAAAAGTTCTAGGAAGGTGGGCTCTGGAATGGTCTGGCAGGACTCAAGGAAAGGACATTATCTGGTAAGTAAAATGCTACCTTCCATATTGTCCTACTAGGCCAGTTCAGACAAGTGGACATGCCAAAGTTATGCCTCCACTAGGTGGGAAGAAGACAGAGCAGCTAGCAAAACCTTAGTCCCAAAGGCTGTGTCTGCCTGAGCATGGACATCCAAGGGGTAATGTTTGATAAAAGTGGAAAGTGATGCCCATGTTGCCGCCTGACAAATGTCTGCAGGGTCTACTGATCTCCTCTTTGCCCATGTGGACACTTGTACTTGGGTAGAATGGGCACACAAACCTTCTGTAACTGACTGGTTCCGTAACAGATAATCCGAGGCAATGGCCTCCTTAGTCCAGCACTCCAATGTAGACTTAGCCGCTGAGTCACCTTTGTGTAGGCCAGCAAATAGCACAAAAAGATGTTCTGACTTACCAAAAGAATTCGTAAGCTCCAAGTACCGGAGAAGCATTCTCTGGACATCCACAAGGTGAAGATCTTTATCCTTCTCCTGACATTGTTCCTTAGAGTAGGCGGACAGGCAAACCACCTAGTTCACATGAAAGGGAGAAATCAGCTTATGTAAAAAGGAAGGCACAGGAGAAATGGAAATGGCTTCCTCAAAAAAAGATAGGTAAGGATCTTGGCAAGACAGAGCCTGCAGCTTGGAAATCCACCTTCCGGAACAAATCACAACCAAGAAGACCATTTTCAGCATCAAATCCTTCAGAGTAGCACACTTCAACAACTCAAAGGGCTGACATCAGGGCCCTGAGCACTAGATAGAGATCCCAGGAAGGGACCACAGACCAGCGGGGAGGACACAGACACTGACCCCCTAAAGGAAGCACAAAACATCCAGGTGTAAAGCTAGAGACTTACCAGCTACCGGGCCTCTAAAACAGGCTAAGGTTGCCACCTGAACCTTCAGGGAGATAAGAGAAAAGCCCTTCTCCAGACCATCCTGCAGAAAAGCCAACAGACAGCATCTTGGATGCCTCAGGAGCAATGTTCCCTCTAATTTTCTGTAGGCTGTGTGCGCATAAAATATCAGCTGTGCAGCTTTTGTAGGAAGGTTAAATTTTTGTGCGGCACATAACGACACTTGAAGTTCTATACTTTAAAATTTGACTACACGTCAGAATACAGTATGTACACCACATTGATTGCACTAGATAATATTGTAGAACTTGTGAAAACCGTAAATACACAACTTTGAAATTTTAAGATGTCTGTGTTGTTTTCTATCAGAATCAGAACCGTAATTTTTGTGCGCTCTGTTATAAAGTATGTGCGCTCGCTTGGCGAGGTGTGTGCGCGCGCACACGCGCACAGCTTAGAGGGAACAGTGCTCAGGAGCCAGCTGACATGCGCTGCACCATCGCTCAAAAAGACACCAGACCTGCCATATGTCAGGTTGATAGACCTCCTCTGGGCTCTGAGCAGAGTAGAAACCACCAATGGAGAGTAGCCCTTATGCACTAACTGTCTCCTTTCAAGATCCAAGCCATAAGCAAGAAGGGAGCCGGGTCTTTCAGGACGATCGGTTCCAGACGCAATAGACCTCAAGATGAAGGCAAACAAAGAGGGGGCACTTGCAGAAGCCACATCAGATCTCTGAAACACTCTCTCCTTGGCCAATCTGGCACCGCCAGAATAATTCTTTCCGTGTAGCGCTCTATATCCCAAATCACATGCCCCACCAGGGGTCATGGAGGAAACATATACAGCAGGCATAGACTTGGCCAAAGCTGAGCCAGGGCGTCAATGCCCTTGGACCTCGTCTCCATGTGGTGACTGAAGAAACAGCACACTTGGCATTGGAGTGGGTTATTTATTTATTTTATTTATTTAACAATTTATACCGCATCTTCCATAGTTCAGTTGCGGTTCACAATAAACAACAGTTAACAAATCGGAGTTTGTTTTACATAAAACATCATATGACCAAATAACAATAAGATAAACAACTAGTGTTAATACAGAACAGTATAGAACAGTGTAAAATATACATTAAGTACAAATACACATTATGTGGGGCTTAAGCGTTATTCAAAGTACAGTATCAGCTATGAAGAATTGTATGTGTAGGTCATTTGGGATTTGTTAGATAAAAACTGGTTAGCCATTATCTAAGTCTATTGAGGGATGATCTGAGTTGTTGTAATGTTTAGAAAAGAGATAGGTTTTCACTTTTTGCGGAATTCGATGATCTCGGTTAGCAATCTTAGATCATCTGGGAGGGAATTACAGATTGTTGGAGCTGCATGAGAAAAAGCTCTATTGTTTGTGAGTTTATTTGCTTTTATGAAGTCTTTGGGAGTTTTTAGTTTATTTGTTTGTCCTTTTCTTTGAGTAGATTTTGAGTGCTCTTTGCTGATTAGGTTACTTAGGGTGACTGGGGCCATGTCGTTTAGAGTTTTAAATGTGGTTATCAATGTTTTGTATACTATCCTACTTTGTATAGGCAGCCAGTGAAGGGATTCTAGTATTGGTGTTATATGTTGATGTGCGTGTACTTTCGTTATTATCCGAGCTGCTGCATTCTGGGCAAGTTGAATTCTTTTAATGTTTTGTTTTGTTATACCCAATAAAATTAGGTTAGCGAAGTCAAAGTGGGGGGTTATGATGGCTTGAATTATGCTGATGAAATCATGTATGTATACAAGGGGTCTTAGTTGTTTAAGGATTTTGAGTTTGAAATAGATTTTCTTTGTGGTGTTTCTAATGTGAGTGTCTAATGTAAGGTGTTTATCTAGAATAACACCTAGATATCTTACTTCATTTTTTATTTTAATTTCTTGGTTTTGAAGTGTTATGTGTGTAGGTGGAGTATAGGATTGGTTTTTGGTGACGATTAGCACTTCAGTTTTGGAGTGATTTATTTGGAGATTGTGGGTATTTAGCCAGGATTTGACTTCATTGAAGCAATCTGACAGAGTTTGCATCGGTAAGTTGGGAATCGTGAACGGAATGTACATCATGATATCATCTGCGTATAGATGATAGAGTACACCAAATTATTTAAAGATATTTTTTAAAGATATTTTTAAAGATTTTTTAAAGGGTTGCCATCGGATCCATTTCAGGGTGACACCAGTGGTGCAGAATCAATTGAAATGCAATTTGACTCAACTCCCACTCTCCTGGATCCAGAGAGTGCCAGCTGAGAAAGTCCATTTCCACATTGTGCATCCCAACAATGTGCTGTGCCAACAAGGCTAGGAGGTTCTTATATCTATCTATCTATTGAGCATTTATATAGTGCTGCAAACGTATGAAGTGCTGTACAAACAAGTAGGAGAGACAATCCACCTGTGTGATGTGCCTACCCTCCGAATCAACCTATGCGCGTCCCAAATTCTACTGTATTTACACCCACTTGTTGTGTTGTGCCTTACCCTCCGAATCAACCTATGCGCGCCCAAATTCTACTGTACTGATTTGACAGTTCTCCTATTGTAATCGGACCGCTGCTGATCGCTGGAAGCAGCGGTATATAAATGTTTGCTAAATAAATAAAAATAAATCCCTGCTCATCAGAGCTTACAATCTAGTTAAGACAAAGACAAAAGACAAAATACAATTTACAAATGAGGCCTAACAATCTAGTAAGACAAAATAACAAAAATTCTTGGAGAAATCTTAGACAGGGCAAAAAGCACAAACACAAACATGGCATTTATAATCTAGTCAAGTCACAACACAGGAGTCAGGATCTGAAATCAACAGTGAAGAGATGAGATTTCAACCTGGACTTGAAGAGGGCCAGAGAGGGCGCCTGGTGCACTGACACGGGTAAATTGTTCCAGGCGAAGGGTGCAGCCAGGTGGAAGGAGCGAAGTCTGGAATTAGCAGTACGCGTGAAGGGCATAGATAGATGTAGACTGATAGAAGAATGAAGTTCCCTAGAGGGGATGTAGGGAGAGACAAGAGATGACAGGTAATGGGGGACTGAAGAATGAATGCATTTGTAGGTCAGGAGGAGAAGTTTGAACTGGATACGGAAACAGATGGGAAGCCAGTGAAGTGACTTGAGAAGAGGAGTAATGTGGGTATGGTGAGGCTGACGGAAAATTAGCCAAGCAGCAGAATGTTGAATAGAACGAAGGGGAAAGAGGTGGTTTGAAGGGAGACCAGCAAGGAGAAGGTTGCTGTAATCAAGGCGGGAGGTGATCAAGGAGTGGATAATCATTTTAGTAGTGACTTCAGAGAGGAAGGGGCGAATTTTGCTGATGTTGTAGAGAAAGAAACGGCATGTCTTAGCTACGAGCTGGATATGTGTGGAGAAAGAGAAAGAGGAGTCAAAGATAACCCCCAAGTTACAGGCCTAGGAGACAGGAAGGATTACAGAGTTATTCACAGAAACTGAGAAAGGGGGAAGAGGAGGGGAGGCATTGGGGGGAAAGATAAGGCGTTCAGTCTTGGCCATGTTCAGTTTCAAGCAGTGGTGAGACATCCAGGTAGCAGTGTCAGAAAGGCAAGCAGTGATCTTGGTCTGGATAGTTGGAGAGATTTCAGACAGAGAGGTAGATTTGAGAGTTGTCAGCATAGAGATGGTAATGAAAGCCATGGGAAGAGATAAGGGAACCAAGGGATTGGGTATAGAGAGAGAAAAGGAGCAGTCCCAGGATGGAACCCTGGGGTACACTAACTGAGAGCGGGGTGGCAGAGGAGGAGGAGCCACCAGAACACACACTGAAAGAGCGATGGAGAGGTAGGAAGAGAACCAGGATAGTACAGAGCCCTTAAAACCAAGTGAGGACAGGGTGACGAGGAGAAGGTTGTGGTCAACAGTGTCGAAAGCAGCAGAGAGATCAAGAAGGATGAGGACAGAGAAAAGGCCATTGGATTTTGCCAGGAACAAGTCATTAGAGACTTTGGTAAGAGCCATTTCAGTGGAATGGAGGGGATGTATGCCGGACTGTAAAGGATCAAGGAGGGCACGCTCAAGTAGTTTAGAGATGAAGGGAAGGAGAGAGATGGGTCAATAATTAGAAGGACAGGAGGGATCAAGTGAGGGTTTCTTGAGGAGGGGTGTGACCACAAAGTGGATGCACCTTTGGCTCCTGCTCTGTGCCTGGAGCATCTGCCAAGACCCTGAAAATCAGCACTGCCATTCCTCTTTCCGGAACAGGCAGATAACACTGGCCTCTTCATAATCCTCCAAAGGCAAGAGCACTTCTTTGTCCATATCAGAGCCCAGAACTAAGACATCTAAATTAAAGCCACAGTCCAAATATCAGACAGAACTCAGATGATCCCCATCTCCAGGGGGGAACCTTTCACCGGGGACACTTAACCATAGGCAATCAAACAGGGCTTCCATTCTCAGCTTGCTCCTCACAAGATTGTGCTCAGGGGAAACCAGAGGCTGCAGGGTCTGAATTTCCACACCAGAATGACCAGTTGTAAAAAGGAAAAGCATAACAGGGAGAAAAATCCAGACTCCAGAAGCTCTCCTCATGGAAAGGACCCCCTATACCTAGGGTTGCCAACTTTTTCACCGAGATAAATCCGACACCTGTGGCTTGCCATGCTCCACCCATTCTCCGCCCCTAGTCCCACCCCTGCCCCGCCCCCAGCCCCACCCACAAAAATTTCCGAGGATACGTGTAGGCTAACTTCCTTGGTCAGATAATAATTAAACTGGGAACCCCAAAATCCAAACATGAAATGTACAACACTGGAGAAATAAAACTATAAAGTAATTTCCTCTTGCACTAAAGAAAAACGCAAAGATGTTAGCAATACACACTTCCCAGACCAGACATATTCCAGTTAATAAATTCAAAATAAAAAGTATTTTTCTACCTTCTGTTTGGGCGTTTTATTTTTCAGTTGCAATTGCTCCAGTCACTTTCTTCTGGTTTCTTCGTGTCTTCTGCGAGCTATCCATTTGTCCTTTCTTCTCTTTTAGATGTTTTCCATTCTCTCTCTATTTCTGCTTTAACATACTGATTGTTTCCCTTTTGCTCTTTCCCCCAATTCTTTCCTTATTCCTTTATCATCCGTTTAAATTTCACCCTTCCATTCTCAAGCCCCTCTTACTCTCCCAATACCGGCCCATTATAGACTTTTCTTCCACACAAAATATTTTTTCCCCTCTCCATTCTCATTCCCCATCCATTCTAGTCCTCCCCCCAAATCAATTCCCTTATAGTTCTAGGCCCACCCAGCATCCACTCCCTTCTAGTCCCATTCTCCCATGCCCCACATCAGCCCATTTCCAGTCCTATTCCAGCTCTTCATCAGCCCATTTCCAGTGCTAGCCCTCACATCACAGGCCATTTCCAGTCCTAGCTCCCCCCCCCAATCACAGCCCATTTCCAGTCCAAGTCCCCCATCACAGCCTATTTCCAGTCCTAGGCCCCCCCCCACCATCATAGCCCATTTGCAGTCCGAGTCCCCCCGCACCATCACAGCCCATTTGCAGTCCGAGTCCCCCCGCACCATCACAGCCCATTTGCAGTCCTAGCCCCCCTAATCACAGCCTATTTCCAGTCCAAGATCCCCCTTCCTCCACCATAGCCCATTTCCAGTCCAGGTCCCCTCCACCCCCATCACAACCCATTTCCAGTCCATGTCCCCCCCCCATAACCCTTTTACAGTCCAGGTCCCCCCCCCATCACAGCCTATTTCCAGTCCAAGTCCCCCCCTTAGCCCTTTTCTGGTCCAGGTCCCCTCCACCCCCATCACCACCCATTTCCAGTCCATGTCCCCCCCCATAACCCTTTTACAGTCCAGGTCCCCCCCCCATCACAGCCTATTTCCAGTCCAAGTCCCCCCCTTAGCCCTTTTCCAGTCCAAGTCCCCCCCCCCCTTAGCCCTTTTCCAGTCCAAGTCCCCCCCCTTTAGCCCTTTTCCAGTCCAAGTCCCACCCCCTTAGCCCTTTTCCAGTCCAAGTCCCCCCCTTAGCCCTTTTCCAGTCCAAGTCCCCCACTTTAGCCCTTTTACAGTCCAAGTCCCCCCGCTTTAGCCCTTTTCCAGTCCAAGTCCCCCCCATTAGCCCTTTTCCAGTCCAAGTCCCCCCCCTTAGCCCTTTTCCAGTCCAAGTCCCCCCCCCCTTAGCCCTTTTCCCGTCCAAGTCCCCCCCCCCCTTAGCCCTTTTCCAGTCCTGGTCCCCCCCCCCCTTAGCCCTTATCCAGTCCAAGTCCCCCCCCTTAGCCCTTTTCCAGTCCAGGTCCCCCCCATCACAGCCAATGCAGTCCTTGCCCCCCCCCCCCCCGACCAGCATCGCGGCTGTCTGAGGCTTCAGAGGGAGCCGGGGAAGCCCGCGCGAGGCCCCGGCTCCCTCTGTACAGCCACCAGCGTGAAGAGCCTTTTCCTTCACGCTGGCAGCTGTTCCTGTGAAGCCGCGAATGCTGGGAAAGGTTAAAGGGCAACCTTTAACCTTTCCCAGCATTCGCGGCTTCACAGGAACAGCCGCCAGCGTGAAGGTAAAGGCTCTTCACGCTGGTGGCTGTTCAGAGGGAGCCGGGGCCTCGCACGGGCTTCCCCGGCTCCCTCTGAAGCGGAGAAAAGCCGGTTTTTTTGCTCTGGCCGCTCCCGATCTTGCGGCCAGAGCAAAGAAACCGGCTTTTAAAGGGCCGGTTTTGCCTCTGCGCCGGCAGCCGGCCTGGCCGTGGAAAAACCGGCCAGGCCGGCTGAAAACCGGCCAGTTGGCAACCCTACCTATACCAGGGAACATAGCTGCCACCGATCCCCTAGAGGACAGGGAGGGGCCCACAGTATGGTTGCCAGAATCTCCAGCCAGCTGGTTATCCTCTCCCACAGTGCCATCTGCCACCTCCTGCCCTAAGGCAGGCAAGGCCAGACTAACTGCATCCCCCAGATGAAAGAGGGGGAGCAAGCCCTTCAGAGATGACTCAGGAGTTGCTATGCAAGAAAAGCAGAGTCCAGAAGCCAGAGATGAGACATCTTGCTTAGATAGTCTCATCTTAGATAGTGCTGGGGAGGAGTCTGCTGTCTTGGTACATGTCGGTACCAATGACAGGAAAATGTGGTAGGGAGGTTCTGGAGGCTAAATTTAGGCTTTTAGGTAGGAAGCTGAAATCCAGAACTTCCAGGGTAGCGTTCTCCGAAATGCTTCCCGTTCCACGGGCAGGACCCAAAAGGCAGGCAGAGCTCTCCAGAGTCTCAATGAGTGGATGAGACAATGGTGTAGAGATGAGGGTTTGGGATTTGTTAGGAACTGGGGAACATTCTGGGGAAAGGAGGGGCTCTTCTAAAGGGATGGGCTTCACCTTAACCAGGATGGAACCAGGCTGCTGGCATTAACCTTTAAAAAGGAGATAGAGCAGCTTTTAAACTAGATAATAGGGGAAAGACGACAGTCGCCCAAGAGCGGATGGTTCGGAAGAATGTATCCTTGAAGGATACTACCTAAAGCAGAGAGGTTCCAAAAAAGAGTAAAGTAGCCCAAATGCCCTCGAGTATGGAGCAGACAGAGCTTAAAGATCCCAAATTACCCATGTCTACCAATAGCCAAATTAATGTAAATAAAATACAGTCTCTAAAATGCTTGTATGCAAATACTAGAAGTCTAAAAAATAAGATGGGAGAGTTAGAATATATAGCATTAAATGAGAGGTTAGATATGATTGGAATATCAGAGACATGGTGGAAGGAGGACAACCAGTGGGACACTGTGATACCTGGGTACAAACTATATCGTAATGATAGAGCTTATCAAATTGGTGGAGGGGTTGCACTCTATGTTAGAGAGGGCATTGAGTCAGAAAGGATTAAAGTTTTGCAGGAAACAAAATTAGCTGTAGAATCTCTAAGGATTAAAATTCCATGTAAAAAGGGGAAGGTGATGGCAGTGGGGGTGTACTATCGACCGCCTGGCCAGAATGAACAAATGGATGATGAAATGCTCAAAGAAATCAAGGAAGTTAACAAATGTTACAGCCCAGTAATAATAGTGGGTGATTTCAATTACCCCGGTATTGACTGGGTCAGTGTCATAGCAGGACATGCTAGGGAGATAAAGTTCCTAGATGAAATAAATGACTGTTTCTTGGAGCAGCTGGTTCATGAACCGAACAGAGGGGAAGCCATATAAGACCTAGTCCTTAGTGGAACACCAGATCTAGTGCAAGAGATAAGAGTGTTGGGGCCACTTGGCAATAGTGATCATAGCATGATCGCCTTTGATTTAATTAGTGGAGGAGGAATAGTAAGGAAATCCACAGTACTACCTTTTAACTTTCGAAAGGGAGACTATGATAAAATGAGGAAAATAGTTAAGAAAAAACTAAAAGGAGCAGTTGCCAAGGTTAAAGACTTACATCAAGCTTGGGTGTTGTTGAAAAATACTATCTTGGAAGCCAGACCAGCTGTATTCCACGCTTTAAGAAAAGTGGAAGGAAGTCCAAAAAACTGCCAGCATGGTTTAAAGGTGAGGTCAGAGAGGCTGTTGCCAAAAAAGCCACTTTCAGGAAAGGGAAAAAAGAGCCAAACGATGAAACCTGGCACAAGCACTGGCAAGTCAAATGCAAGGCATTGATAAGGCAGGCAAAGGGAGAATGTGAGAAGAAGCTTGTTGCGGAAGCAAAAACGCGAAATAAAGACTTTTTCAAGTACATTCATAGCAAAAAAACTGTGAGAGAGTCAGTTGGTCCATTAGATGATAGAGAGGTTAAAGGGGCACTAAGAGGCGACAAGGAGAAACTGAATGAATTCTTTGCTTCGGTCTTTATTGAGGAAGATGTGGGGATGTTACCCATGACTGAAGTGGTATTTAAAGGTGCGGAAGAATTGAAGGAAATATCGATACATCGGAAAGATGTATTACAACTATTAGATAAACTGAAGAGTAGCAAATCACCTGGGCCAGATGGTATACATCCAAGGGTGTTGAAAGAACTGAAATATGAGATTGCAGACCTGCCATTAGTCATCTGTGAACAATCATCTGTAATACCTGAAGACTGGAGGATCGCCAATGTAACACCAATTTTTTAAAAGGGTTCCAGGGGTGATCCGGTAAACTAAAGACCGGTGAGCCTGACGTCAGTACCAGGAAAAATGGTGGAAACCATCATAAAGAATAAAATTACTCAGCATGTAGATAGTCATGGCCTAATGGGATTCAGCCAACATGGCTTTAGACAAGGAAGATCATGTCTTACTAATCTGTTATGTTTTTTTGAAGGTGTGAATAAACAGGTGGACAAAGGTGAGTCGGTTGATATAGTGTATCTGGACTTTCAGAAAGCCTTTGACAAGGTCCCTCATCAGAGACTTTTGGCAAAAATAAAGAGTCATGGGATAGGCGGCAGTGTACTATTTTGGATCAGGAACTGGTTAAAAGATAGAAAGCAGAGGGTAGGGCTAAATGGCCAATTTTCCCAATGGAGAAAGGTGAATAGTGGTGTACCCCAGGGATCTGTGCTGGGTCTGCTGCTTTTTGACATATTTATAAATGACCTGGAAAGTGGAATAACAAGTGAGGTTATCAAATTTGCAGATGACACAAAACTATTTAAAGTTGTTAAAACCCAACAGGATTGTGGAAAATTGCAAGAGGATCTTGATAAATTGGAAGACTGGCCATCAAAATGGCAGATGAAATTTAATGTGGACAAGTGCAAAGTTATGTACCTAGGGAAGAACAACCCAAACTATGGTTACACGATGTAAGGTTCCACATTCGGAACCACCACACAGGAAAAAGATTTAGGCGTCATTGTGGATAACATGTGTGGAGGACCCTAGCTCAGGCTGCGGCCTATAGGCATAGGGCTGCCCTTGTTAGTCTTTAAATAAAGATTATGTTATCCTCGTCCAGAGCCTGGGCTTCTGGGACTTGTAGTTGTGTTACTTGTTCAAAAACAGAAGTATGGAAACCAAAGTTTTTTTTTTTCAAAGGCAAACAGGAATTTATTTCTTCTTTTTTCCAAAAACACTAAGGCTTAACAGAAGGCAACAGGATTCTTCTCCAAACAATATTCCTCAGGAAATTCCATGAAACCAAAGACTGAAACTGCTTTAGAAGGCTCTCTTAACACATGCAGCTGTCTCTCAATATATAACAAACAAATACGTCCCTTTTTTATTTCCAAACAAAAGTAAATGTCTTCTCTGCATTAAACAGGGTTCTTAGCTTTCCTGGCTAGAGTAAATCTCCCTGTTTCCTTAATGCTTTGGGGTTTTCAAGTTACAGGGTTTTCTTTCTCCAGAAGCTTTTATTCAGCTCTCTGACACTATGAACAGTCCATTAATGAATCTTCAGACATAGAAACAGGTTCAGAACAATCTACCTGCATTTCTTCTGGATCTCCTGCCAGTACATCTGACTCTAAAGCTCCATGCAACGCTTCTGGCTCAATGCACTCCAAAAGCTCCTAAACTTTTCTCCACTGAGGCTTTCCCCTACGAGCAAGGTTTTCACCTTGAAGGTGAAGCTTCTTTTTCTGAATTAAATGCCACAGTGCCTCTAACTGTTTCAGGTCACTGTTAGCTGTACTTTTGTTCACCCACCTTCTGGGAGCTTGAACCCTTAGAGTTGGTTCACGAACTGTAGAAACTGCACTCTGCTGCTGGCCAGTAATTCTCCCAGCCACACCTCTGCTGGCTTCAGAACTACTTGTACTTTTCCTGCAAGCCTGACTTTCTCTTGGGGTGTTGCCTTCACCTCTGAAGTCCCCATGGAAGTCTCCACCGGTCTCCTCCCCGGTGAACTCTCTGGGTCTTTCTTGGGTGCTTCTCTCCCCAGCAGTCTCTGTGGTCAACTCCAACTCCCCAGTCAATTCCCCGATCGAATTCCTGGTCGAACTCCCTGGTGAACTCCCCTTCCTTCCTGTTCCTCTGGGTTTATAAAGCTGTTTTTTTCCTATCGTGCCCTGCCCCCTGCTCAGGTGTTTTTCATTAGTTTCCAAGCCTGCCCTTAGGTTAGCAGAGCTTAGGTGTGGCCTGCCTTCAGCCACTGCATGTTTTTTCTCTTTTCCTGCACTCTGCAAGCTATGGATTCGCTGCCTGTCTCTTTCCTTAAAGGTAGATTTTTGATTTTCCTCTATTTCCATGGGCTCAGCCACACTCTCCTCATCACACATGTTAAAACCCTCAGCCCAGTGTGCAGCAGCGGCCAAGAGAGCAAATAGAATGCTAGGTATCATAAGGAAAGGAATGGAAAATAAAACAAAAGATATTGTAAAGCACAGTTACTTACCTGTAACAGGTGATCTCTGGGAACAGCAGGAATAAGTCTTCACATATGGGTACGTCGGTACCGACGGAGCCTGCGCAGGAACGCTCCCCAGCTTCCCAAAAAGGAAAGCTTTTGGGAGCATCCCACAGCGCCTGCGCGCTGCCTTTCCGCCTTTCCTAACCAGCTCTCCTCAGTTCGAGTTTAAAGCTGAGACAATAGAGAGAGAGGAAAGGAAAGATAGAAAAGAGGTGCAACTCCTAGGGGAGGTGGGAGGGTTGTGAAGACTTATTCCTGCTGTTCCCAGAGATCTCCTGTTACAGGTAAGTAACTGTGCTATCTCCAGGAACAAGCAGGAATGAGTCTTCACATATGGGGACTCCCTAGCTAAGATGCCTGGGAGATCCCCAAGGATATGAGACCCTGGGAAGGGTTCTACGTCCTCCTATGGATCTCAGGCATCCATCCAGGGAAGGAGGGTAGGAGTTGTTTAAGAATGGAACAGGTGTTTGAGGACAGCCTGACCAAACAAGGCATCCCGGCGGGAGTCCTTGTCCAAGCAGTAATGGGCTGTGAAGGTATGAACCGAGGCCCAGGTGGCTGCTCGACAGATCTGGTCGATGGACACAGAATTTAGATGAGCCATAGAGGTGGCCATGGCCCTCACATTATGAGCTGTGACATGGCTCTCCAGAGAAAGGTTCTTACTCTGGTAGGCGAAAGAAATACACTGAGCAATCCAATTGGACAGTGTTCTCTTAGAGACTGGAAGTCCCAAATGAGAAGGATCAAAAGCAACAAAAAGCTGAGAAGACTTTCTATGTTGCTGTGTCCATTGTAAGTAAAAAGCAAGAGCTCTTTTACAATCCAGACTATGAAGATTCTTCTCTGCACTGGATGCATGAGGAGCTGGAAAAAAGACAGGTAAATATACCTCTTGATTAAGATGAAAAGGTGAGACCACTTTAGGCATAAAGTGTGGATTTGTCCTAAGGACTACCTTATCATGATGGAACCTTGTATAAGGTGGATTAGTCACTAAGGCCTGCAGTTCACTGATGCGGCGAGCAGAAGTGACTGCAATGAGGAAAATAACCTTCCAGGAAAGAAATTTCAAGGAGGTAGTGGCTAAGGGTTCAAAAGGTGGCTTCATAAGCTGACCAAGAACCAAATTTAAGTCCCATGCCACCGGAGGAGGCCTAATGGGAGGTTTAGTTAAAGTTAGGCCTCTCATGAATCTTGCAATGAGAGGATGAGAGGAGATAGGTTGTCCATTGATGGGCTTAAGGGACGTTGCAATAGCACTCAAATGGACTCTTACTGAATTTGTCTTAAGTCCTGCATTGGAAAGATGCAGGAGATAGTCTAATAAAGAATTTAAAGGTAGTGCTAGAGGGTCAAGACCCTTTTCAGCACACCAAATGGAAAATCATTTCCACTTAAAAGCATAGGAATGCCTGGTGGAAGGTTTTCTGGAGGCATGGAGGATATCCTTCACTTGCTGAGAAAGATTCAAGCCTTGAAGGTCTAGGCCTTCAGTAACCAAGCTCTGAGGTGAAGGAACTTGGGGTTTGGGTGCCACAAAGTCCCTTCCTCCTGGGACAGAAGGTCTGGAGCAGCTCCCAAGTCCAGGGAGGGGGCTTGGGAGAGATGCAGAAGTAGAGGGTACCACACTTGGCGTGGCCAGCGTGGAGCTATGAGGATCATAGATCCTTGATCCCTCTGGAGTTTGAACAGAGTCTTTGGAATCAAGGGAATGGGTGGAAAGGCATACAGGAAGCCCTGACCCCAATGAAGGAGGAAGGCATCCTTGGCCTGAACTCCCTGACACGTAATTCTGGAACAGAACCGGGGAAGTTTGGCATTCCACGGACTTGCAAAGAGGTCTATGTCCGGGGTTCCCCATTCATGGAAGATTCTGAGTACCTGATCCATATGCAGGAACCATTCGTGTGGAAGCAGAACTCGACTGAGTCTGTCTGCCCAAGAGTTTTGGATTCCTGGGAGGTATACTGCCAGGAGATGGATTTGATGCTCTCTGGCGAAAGCCCATAATCTTAAAGCTTTGTTGCAAAGTGACAGAGAGCCAGTTCCTCCTTGCTTGTTTATGTAAAACATGGCTACTTGATTGTCCGTATGAATGAGGACTGTCTTGTAGCTGAGGAGGGTATGAAAGACCTTGAGAGCTAGAAAAACTGCTCGAAGTTCCAAGTGGTTGATATGAAGAGATGTCTCCTGTGGGGACCAAGTGCCTTGAGTGGAGAGGTCTTGTAGATGAGCTCCCCAACCTGTTTGGGAGGCATCTGTTGTGAGGGTTGCTTGGGTCAACAACTGTTGGAAGGGGGACCCCAGCAACAGATTTTGTGTGGACATCCACCATTGGAGAGACCAAAAGAGACGTTTGGAGGTTGCTATTTGGTCTGAGAGAGCTCCTGAAGCTTGAGTCCATTGGGTGGACAAAGTCCATTGAGCTGCTCTCATGTGTAGGCGAGCATAGGGTACCACATGCACTGTGGAAGCCATGTGGCCTAGCAGTTGTAGCATCTCCCGGGCAGTTAAGTGATTCTTTGACTGAATCTGGGAGGCTAACTGCACTAGACGTTGGCAACGGGCCTGAGGAAGGTAGGCCCTTGCAGTGGTGGTATCCAACCAGGCCCCTATGAATTCCAGGGACTGAGTAGGGGTGAGCTGGGACTTTGGGAGGTTTACCACAAGTCCCAGATACTGCAGAATGCGCCTTGTGCGGTCCAGAGAAATCTGGGCCTCTGACTGAGATGGAGCTCGGATGAGCCAGTCGTCCAGGTATGGGAAGACAAATATTCCCAGAGTGCGTAGAAATGCAGCAACTATTGCCATGCATTTGGTGAACACTCTTGGAGCAGAGGCCAGACCAAAAGGAAGCACTCTGTATTGGTAATGTTTTTCTTGGAAAAGAAAACGTAGGAATCTTCTGTGAGATGGATGGATGAGGACATGTGTGTATGCATCCTTGAGATCTAGAGAACAAAGCCAATCCTGACTTTGAAGGTATGGAAGGAGAGTGCCCAGAGAAAGCATCTTGAACTTCTCCTTGCATAGAAATTTGTTCAATTCTCTGAGATCTAAGATGGGTCTGTATCCCCCTGTCTTCTTCGGAATGAGAAAATAGGGGGAGTAGAACCCTGACCCTTGTTGAAGAAGAGGAACTTCTTCTATCGCCCCTTGGGCAAGAAGGGTAGTCACCTCCTGACCTAGAAGGTCAAGAAGAGATGTGGGAGAATTGAAGTGTCTCACCATGGTGTGGGGAGGAAGGTCTGAGAAATGAAGTTTGTAGCCCTCTCTTATGATGGAGAGGGTCCACTGCTCTGATGTGATTTGCTCCCATCTGGGAGCAAAATGAGTTAACCTTCCTGGAATGGTGAGAGGTTCTGGCTGTTGTAGAGCCAGAAAGGCTAAATTCTCTAGCATCAAGTCAAAAACCTTGAGGAGGTTGGGACTGCTGAGTTGCAGCAGCCCCTGTAGACTTAGGCCTGGCCTGCTTAGGTTGCTGACGCTTAGCGGCAAAGCGACCTGTGGAAGATTGTTGGCCAGAAGTAGAAGGAAATCTGCCCTTTTTGAAAAAAGACTTTTTAAAAGTCTTTTTCTTGGCAGGAATGGAGGTTGACTTTGAAAGTCTATCCAGAGCAGAGTTTTCTGCATCCATTTGAGTGGCTTTTATTTGCCACTCTTTGCCAAATAGATTTTCACCTGTACAGGGCAGATTTCCTAAGCCATCTTGAACCCAGGGTTCTAAATCAGAAGCCTGGAGCCAAACAATTCTGCGAGCAGCTATAGCAATGCCTGAGGCTCTGCTGGCACCTTCAAAGGTGTCAAAAGCTGCCCTGTTGGAAAACTTTGAAATGTCTTGAGTATGCTTAAGCCAAATGAGGAATTCGTCCCTTTTATCTTCTGGAAGAAAAGGGAGGAAGTTGTGCAGTTTTTGTGCAACTTCTTTTAGAAACATACCCATGTAAAGGCTATATGAGTTGATTCTGGCAATAAGCATACTGGCTTGGAAGATTTTCCTACCAAAAGCATCCAAGGTCCTGCATTCTCTTCCTGGAGGAGCAGAAGAGTGTCTCTTTGTACTCTTTATCCTCTTCATAGCTGACTGCACCACAATGGAATGGTGAGGAAGCTGAATTTTCTGAAATCCAGGACAAGGAGGGACACGATACACAGTGTCCAATCTGCGAGAATGAGGAGAGAGAGTGAGAGGAGTCTCCCATAAATCAATCATGTGTTCATGAAGAATCTCATGAATTGGTAAGGTGACTGCCTCTCTAGGAGCCTTAGAGTATCCTAAAATATCTAATTTTTTTGCTCTAGGCTCTGATTCAGAGGTTACTGAAATAGAAAGTCCTTTAGCTACTTCTCTTATGAAGTCTTGAAAGGACAAATCCTCTGGAGGAGACATTCTTCTTTTTGGAGAAAAGGCTCTTCAGGAAGGGCTATGGATACTTCAGGAGACTCATCTGATGAATCAGAATCACTAGAGGAATCGAAGTATCGCCTGTCAGGGTGCTCTTCTAACGCTCGATACGCGTATCGAGCGGTATCGACATCGGGCGTCCTCGGTACTGGATCGGTACCGAGAAGTAGCCCTGGACAAGGAACCGCTGCAGTCGGTATCCTGGTCGATGTCGATGCAGTCGGTACCGGTATCGGCGCTGGTGCCGGTACCGGAGCCAATACCGACAACGGAGTTTGTTGCGGTACCATCGGCGTCGCAGCTTGAATGAAGGCCGTGATAGCCTGCTGCATGGACAGAACATTCTGATCCATCGACGCCATGAATGCCTGGAAATCGGTACCGGGAGATTGTGCCGGTACCCCAGAGCATTCTAACAGGTGATCGGTCGAGGCCGTGCCATCGATGTCAACCTGTAACCCCATAGGAGGAGCTTTGGAAGCCGGAGCTTCCCGCCGGGGTTGTTTTGCTGGTGCAGGATCCTCGAGGGCAAGCCTGGAGGCATCTCGATGCTTAGAGGGAGATCTACCCTTCGAGGACCTGCTAGGTTTATGTTTGGTTACCTGAGATCCATCAGGAGAAGAAGACCTGGAAGATGTCGATGCTACCGACGCTGCATCAACGGGAAACAGCACATGGAGCTTAGCTGCTCGGTTCTGTAAACCCCGTTTAGACATTAGAGAGCAGGACGGACAATCCGGAATGGAGTGTTCAGGACCCAAACATTTAAGACACCATTCATGGGTATCTGTAACAGAAATAGTACCACTACACTTAGTGCATTTTTTGAACCCGGAGGCTGGTTTTTCCATGAGGGAAATTTTCTTGCGGGCCCTGAGGCCCAAGAAGAAAAATACACTAAGTGAGGAAAGTATAGATTTTTTTTTTTTTTAAAGAAAGAAAAAGACCGGCGGTACCGGTCTGGAGTCGGGGAAGGCAGACGCGCGACCAAAGAAATAAAATAAAATAAAGAACTTCTTCAGCGGTGACAGGGCTCGACCTGCTGGCTCCGCAGCAAAGAAGAACTGAGGAGAGCTGGTTAGGAAAGGCGGGAAGGCAGCGCGCAGGCGCTGTGGGATGCTCCCAAAAGCTTTCCTTTTTGGGAAGCTGGGGAGCGTTCCCGCGCAGGCTCCGTCGGTACCAACGTACCCATATGTGAAGACTCATTCCTGCTTGTTCTTGGAGATTGCCTCTATATCGTTCCATGGTGAGACCGCACCTTGAATATTGTGTGCAATTCTGGTCGCCGTATCTTAAAAAGGATATAGCGTTATCAGAAAAGGTTCAGAGAATAACCACCAAAATGGTAAAGAGGATGGAAGGATACTCCTATGAAGAAAGGCTAAAAAGGTTAGGGCTCTTTAACCTGGAAAAGAGACGGCTGAGGGGAGATATGATAGAAGTCAATAAATTAATGAATGGAGTGGAAGGGTAAACGTAGATCAATTGTTTACGTTATCAGAATATAGAAAGACTAGGGGACATGCAATGAAGCTACAGGGTAAACAATTTAAGACTAATAAAAGAAAATATTTTTTCACTCAACGTGTAATCAAACTCTGGAATTTGTTACCGGAGGATGTAGTAAAGGCTGTTAGTGTAGCTGGGTTTAAAAAAGGTTTGGACAATTTCCTGGAGGAAAGGTCCATAAACCATTATTAAGAAAGGACCCAGGATATCAATGCTTGACCCAGTACAAGCATTGTGGAACCTGTGTCTTTTGGGGAAACTGCTAGGTACTTGTGACCTAGATTGGCCACTGTTGGAAACAGGATACTGGGCTTGATGGACCTTGGTCTGACCCTGTATGGCATATCTTATGTTCTTATATTGCTTGCCACAGGCCAAACAACATTTTCTGGAAGAAGACATAGAGAGTTAAGGCAAGTATCAAACCATGCGCGCTAAGGCTGCAGCGGCCCAGAAGGTGCGCGTTAACAGCGCTTATACAGCAATGTGTATTACGGATGCTTGGGTAGGAACACATTTTTTGAGCCACTCGAGCTGAAAGCGTGCATGGACCGCACAACTGTCAGGCACACAATGGTAAGGATGCTACTAATGTGTGCAGGAAAAGGCGGGAAACCCTCACACCGCACCAACAGTTGCCAGCAGTTCCCCCAAAATTGTGCCTCAGATGGACTGAATCAGGAGCCCCCAAGGACAATGATGAGGTTACGCCTTGATACTCACCCCCTGAGAGCCCCAGGCAGAAATCCTTTCCGGGCTAATTTCTACTCCTCTGAAAATGTTTGTTTCTTCTTCTTTGCAGGCACTGCATTTAAGGTGGCTGGCAGCCAAATTCCTCTGATAGCCTTCTGCAATCTTCAGGAGAGAGCAGGGGGGTCAGAGGAGGAGGGAGGGAGCATTGAGGTATGAGGCTGCTGAACTCTTCCAAATCCTTCCAATTTTTTTGGCTGTTCAACAAGATCTTATCATGATAAGAGCACGGAGCTGAAGTAATTTCCCCTCCTCCTATGGCTACCAAAAAGACTACAGTCTACATGCTCAAATGAAAGTGTCACCCTCAAGGTGGTCATTTATGAGCATTAAAATCAATCTTTTCCTCTCAATTATTCATATTTTCTTCAGAGTGGAGAAAATATGTCTACCATCTTCTGGAGACAAAATAATATTGAAGAGACCTTTGTTCTCAAAGGTGAATAGAAATATAGGAATGATGTTATTGAAACCTGGGCTTTTCATTGGTTCTTAGTCTCCACCAATCTGCTGGTAGGGGAACACAACCCATTTATCTGGACTGGTCTAGCAGGATGATACGGAACAAGTGCTTAATCATTTTATCTCCTCCTGTCACTAATCCAAGTCTCGCAGTATGAGCCATCAGTCTCACAGTTCATACCACAAAACGTGGCCCAGTGGAAAGCAGGAGATAATGTGGTTAAACCCATCTCCTGATGCCTGGTCACATGAGGGACTGAAAAATAGGATCAGGAGGTGGTGTTTGCAGCACTTACCTCCTCCCAGTGACCCAGACTTTACTGATCTGCCAAGAGGGAAGGTGAAAAGGAAAAGTGGAGGGTGCATTCCCTGTAGCTCCACCACTCTCCCTGCCAACCCTCTTTAGATGCCCCCACGCATACAAGTTTGCCACTGCCCCAGAAACTGTTCTCAGACCAGGCCTCCTCAAATACCCTCTCTGTGCACCTGACATATAGGCTTGCGCATATACATCCTGTCTTAGACACCCCAGCTGCACCACTGTCCCAGATACTCCAACTTCTTTCCCCCAGTTATATACACTTTTACATATCACACCCCTACCGTATACAGCATACACAAGGCCCTAATCCCATACTTCAGACATTTTCACCAACAGCAGAAATGCTTCACACAACCCTACTGTGTTAGGTACCCCTACACATCCCCTATATGTCTCCCCCGCCCAACATACCATATTCCCATCTCGTACACACTCCTATTCCTCACACTCCTCACACACTCTGCCTCAGATATTCTTCAATTTACACAATACCGCCCCCCCTCCCCCCATAATAAGTTTCCTGTGGGGACCTTGAGTTCCCATTACTTTCAGCAAAATAGTGTTACAGGAGCCCATCTTAACTTTCCCACCAAGAGCCCGTTAAATCCTAGATATGACATTGGGTCCATTCAAACCTTACTTGAGGCCATGCATGTCTACAAGGGATGTCTTCAAGAGGTGTGCACACATTTTCTAGTCTAGAGAATCTATTTTTTTGAGGATAGCCTGGTGATTAGAGCACTTGACTAGAACCAGGGAAGCCAGAGTTCAAATCCCACTGCTTATTGTGATCTTGACTCGGATACAGTACAGACTTATATCGAAAGCTCTCTGAGAGCAGCAGAAGGACTTCTGTACCTGAATGTAATTTGCCTCAAACAACTACTACTAGAAAGGCATGCGCTAAGGATAAATAATTTATCCAAATAGAAATTTAGGCCAGCTTTTTTACCAGCCTAAACTATCTGGATAGTGGCTGAATTTGCCACCATTATCTGGATAGTGGTGTTTTACTCATGCTCCACCCTAACACTATCTGGATAGTACTGAGATGGTCAGTGATAGCGCCATTGAATATTGGCTGAGAGTTCTTATCTGGATAAGGGCTTTTAAATATTGTTTCTAACATGGACACCTCTGTTGTATATGACCTTGATATGTTGGCATGCAATATCTGAACTACATGTAAAAAGTTAATTTTATTGCTATATTATGCTAAAGATTTTAATATTTCAAATAATGAAAATGTATTTTAATTTCAGGTCCATGGGGAAAAGCTACCGTCTAGAATATAAACCAGCTTATTGCATTGACTTAGCACAAAGTAAAATGATTACTACGACAACAACATCTGGGAAGAAGCAATTGACTGAACAAGATTTACTTTGAACTACTACTGGAATGGTGTTAGATAAATACAAATAAAGAAAGATGAATACAATAAATAAACATTTGCAAGCTTCATAATGCATTTTGAGTCTCCCTTTGGTATTTTTTAAGAGTCCCCATATGGATCAATATTTTAACATGAGAGAATGTCTTCTAGTTACCATTAATGTGGGTCTTTGACTCTAGTCATTCATCTGCATTCTACCTGGTAAAGCACAGTTTTGGATAAAGCAAGGGCCTCCATATCCTAGTAGACAGAATTAATCCATGTTTTACTAAACCTTCCTCTGGGATTTTTCTTCTCCATCTGTTTTTAAGTACCTTTCTTCCTGTGTAGCTTTCATCTCTTCTTTACATATAATCTAAGGACTCCAAACATTTTTCCCCTAATTTCTCAGTGATCTTTGCTGCTTATAACTGCTTCAGTGTTTTAATTTCAGACATAATCACTCAGTGTCATTCCAAGCATTAACTGTAGCACCCAAGAGGCCAATATTCAAAACGTTTAGGCTCTTAATTTTAAGAGCTAGGCTCCTAAATTAGCTTCTTTGGACATTTACAAGAGCTGAGTTCTTAAATGTAGTCTCCAAATTTCATTAAACTCCTACATGTAGGCAGGCCCGTACCTAGCTCTGTGCGAGCGGTGCGGCCGCACAGGGTGCAAAGGCTTAAGGGGCGCATTTTAGCTTTCTTCCGTTGCCTGCTGCTGCCACTTTTTCTTCTCTCAGCGGTGGCAGGCAACAAAAGAAAGCTAAAATGCGCCCCTTAAGCCTTCCGCCGGCATGCTAAGCAGATCTTTCCGTCCCGCAGGGAGGGAAAGTTCTGCTTAGCATGCTAGCAATTTGCACATCGGGCGCACCTCTTCTCTCCCACTGCGGGGGGGGGGGGGGGGGCGCGCGTGCCCGATGTGCAAATTGCGCGAGGGAAAGATCTGCTTAGCATGCCAGCAATTTGCACATCGGGCGCGCCTCTTCTCTCCCGCCTCGGGGGGGGGGGGGGGCACCTGATGTGCAAGTAGCACAGGGCGCGATCTTCCCTCGGTATGGCCCTGCATGTAGGAGCCTAAAAGGTGGTAGCAATAGGGGTAGATTTAGGGAGGGAGAAAAAAGTACAAGCATCTAAATTAGGCTGATAAGTCCAGGCAAATAAATGGTGGACCTAAATTTAGGAGCTTAAGGCCCAATATTCAAAAAGCCTGATATTCAAAAGCCATGATGGTCAGACACGGCGTTTAAATATCGATGAGTGGCAGTGTCGACTATCCAGCCAGAGCAATGCTATTCGGATAAGTGTCAGCACGATATTCAACTGGCACTTACTGAGATTGCAATTTAAGCCTGCTTTTCACGCTACCCAAGTTGTCTGGATAGATGCTGGCCAAATATTTCACTGAACGGATAAGTGCCGATGCTTATCTGGATAGCACTGACATGCCTTCGCTCCACCCACAACTGCTCCTGCACTAAGCAGACAGTCCTAGAGTGGTCTGTGGAGATATTCAATGACACTGTCCGGCTAGTGCCATTGAATATTGTAGTCAGCATTCTTATCCGACTAGCCTCTCGTTGGTGATCAGCTAAGGGTTCTGAATATGGCTCCCAGAACTTTTAAGCTCCTAAATACAGGTGGATTTTCAGAAGTAAACCTAGGATGCTATGTTTTCCTTTGCTCAGTATCTGGGGTCTGCAAATCTAGACACCTACATTGTGCCCCTTATTTCTGATGCACTCATTGTTTGTCAGCTTTCTTTGTCACACACCAGCCACCTGCACCATATACTAATACTGGTTGTATACTGATTTCCTTTTAAGCAGGGTAGGGTTCCTTTATCATAAATAACACTGTTTGTGGTAGGTTGCATATCGTGAGACTTCGGCCACGCAATACAAAATGCTTTCCTGGGCCTCTGGCTGCCACGGAGCAGCGCTTTACAAAGAAAAAAGCAGCGGAGACGGCATGGCACAGCAAATTTCTTTGAATGTAAGTTTGATATTGGCCACTGCCACTTGTTTTTCTAAGGTTTTGTTTGGTGGGGGGGGGGGGAGGAGAGAATGGAAGGGGAAACATTCTTTCTGCCCCCTATTTTGTGACCACAGCCCTTGTTATCACGAGGTTCCCTAAGCACATTTTGCTTGGGGGCCCCTTGTTTGAACTTACGCTGCTGCCAAGGACTATACTATTTGAACAGATTTTCCTCTATTTCTTCCCTGTTCTTCACACTTGTTCCTATGCTATTGACAAAGAAATGCACTGTGGGGGCTCCTGCTGAGAAATCAATATTTTCAAGAGAATAGGGGCATGATTACTAAAGAGCACTACCCGGGTAGCTTGGGGGTTGTGTGCATTTTTGGCACCATGCTGAAAAATAGCATGAGGCCCTATGATAAAAAAACATATGTTTGGGTGGCGCCTCGGCAGGGCATGAGTATTCCCATCATAGCACTGCAAGCACAGACCTTGTAGGCTTGCACAACCAGCACTCAACTGGGACCAACTACCATCTGCACAATGGGTGATGGTAGTTGCTCCCCACAGCGGTATTATTGCCTTGAGTAGAGCTAAATTCAAGGGGATGGCTGTTGCTGTGCCCCACGCTAGTAATGCGGCCCAAACCCAAGTTACATACCCTAGAGTAAGATACTTCATATTTGAATTCACGTGAGAATAAATTTACTTGATAGCAGTGCCTCTAAAAAGCATGATATGTAAGTGACAGATCTTTATGCAATAAGTATGTGTACTGAAATCCGAGTAACAGAAACATGAAGGCCGATTCTGAGCGGGGCACGTCTGGGCCGTCCAGACACATAAAAATGTACAGGCCCCAATTGTATCCGATTCGGCAACCGTGGGAGCTATACGTTCCTGTGTTTGCAGAATTAGGGCACTTGGATGGCCCAGAGTGCCCCCGATTCTGTTGCTGGAGATGTCCTGTGCACTGCCTGGCCAGCCTTCTCAGCACTCTGGCTGGTGTGCTGGTCCAGAGGCATCCTGTCACTATGGCACCGGCATAGCCAGTTGAAGACACAGTCAGCTCCAGCACATATCGTCCCTGTAATCCACCACCCGATCCCCAGCGGGGGGTCCCCAAGACCGGGATTGGGCGGAAGGGGCTGTCCCGCAGTGGTGTGTTGGGTTTGGGGAGCCGCATGCCACAATTGCCCAGGCTCCCGGCACTTATTCTACCTTCAAGGTGGAATAAGCCGGGCGTACAAGTAGATGGCGGTGGACATAGAGGACCCAATCAGAATGGCTTCTGTATATCCAGCCTCTTTGGACCACCCCCACTCTGCCTCCATGCTACCCCCTCCAACCCCTGTTCAGTGCTCACCACACAAATGCCTTGTACGTGTGGGGAGCAAAGGAGATGGAATTGGGAGCAGTGGCTCTGCGCGGGTTGTACATCTGACCAGGACATCCAACCCCACTTTTGGTCGAGCAGAGTCTACCCCACAGTGAATGATGCCAGATAAAGACCAGCTGGTCCATCTAGTCTGCCCAGTAATTCAAAAGTTACAGTATTCACGTTTGCTTTGATTCCATCCTCTTGCTATGTAGTGATCCTCTGTGTCTGCCCCATACCTTTTTGAATTCCATCACTGTTTTTGTTCACACCATCTCCTTTGGGAGGGCATTCCAGGCATCCACCACCCTTTCTGTGAAAAAGTATTTCCTGATGTTGCTTTTAAAGTTTACCTCCTTGCAGCTTCATTTCATCTCCTCTAGTTCTACAGCTTCCCCAATAAACTATATAAACCAATATTTCTCCAGGAACAAGCAGGAAGTCAGTCCTCACATATGAGTGAAGTCGGCACCGACAGAGCCCGTGTGGTAGCTTCTCCCCAGCTTTCAAAGAAAGCCTTTGGGAGATGCACCAAACAGGTGTGGTTCCCTTCCCACCCAAGGGTACCATCTTGCCTTAGTCTCCTTTTTTCCACAGAGCCCACCGGATGTGTGTCTGTTTTCCCCGGAAAAAATGTACATTTTTTCTCTTGAATTTTTCTTTTCTCCAGTCGCATACCGGTTCCCTTTCCCGCCCCCATGCTTGCTTGCCTCAGCGTCGCGTCTCGGGTCCATTTTTGTTCTTTTTTTCAAGTTTTTCTCAACCAGTTTGCACCCTTTTCCCTATCTGGGCCTGAGGCTTTTGACCTAGCAGGGGCTGTCTCCCCCACCATGGCCTCTGCCAGTGGTTTTAAACAATGTGACCGATGTGCTTATACCATGTCATGCACCAATCCACATGACTGCTGCCTCCATTGCTCGTGCCACACCATGACCTCTTGGACTGTGGTCTCTGCAAGAAGATGACTACCAAGGCTATCAAGAGCCATCAGCATCAGTGGGAGTCCTTCTTTCACAAGAAAGACTCTGCACTGTGTCTCCAATGACATCACACTCCAGGGTCCCCTCCAGAACTCTGGAACCCCAGGGCTGTGGGTTCTCTAGCTGGAAGACCCCAGAGGAAGAGCCCAAGAAGAGCAGGAAACTCTTGAAGGCCATGTTGGCTGACGAGTCTGGAAAAATGGGCAAGTCCCATGAGTCCTGGACCAGCAGCCCCTGTTGTGAGTCCGAGGGGAAGGAGCAGGACTGGCTGACAAAAATACCCCGATGGGAATCATCAGCATCTGGTGACCAACGTTGGACTCCCAAGGCCATCCTGGTTGAGGACTCCCCCTCGATGGCAGCTTTGGAGTGCAGTTTGTCTGCCTTCATGGCCCAGCAGCGGTCTTTGATGCTGGCTCTACTGGGTCATCACTCCCAACTACCAGGCCCTCGACCTCGAGGTCTTTCCTTGATATCGAGCTGATCTTCGAACGCCACCAGCCTTGAGATGTTCCTCAACACTGGTCCCGATCTGGTTCATAAGATGCTGCACAGCTGCCGAAGTGCAACACACAATGGTGTGCACCATCCTCATCTTGCAGCACTTGGAGTTTGTGATAAACCACCCAAAGTCCCATCTCCTCATGACACAGTGTCTAGAGATTATAGGGGCAAGGCTGGACACTGTTCAGGCCAGAGCCTTTCTCCTTTGGGACAGGGTCAATCGCCTCACAGCACTGGGTGCTGCCATGCAGCACCGATACTCAGTGTCTACCCGCCTCCTGCTCCAGCTGTTGGGTCACATGGTGTCCACAGTTCATGTCATCCCGAAAGCCCAACGTCACATGAGGGCAGCTCAATGGGACTTCCTCTCCCAGTGGAACCAGACCACAGGCCAACTGTGCTACAGGGTGATGGTGACCCGTCAACTAGCCAACTCTCTCACCTGGTGGTAAGCACCCCAGCTCCTTCAGGGCAGGATACCCTTCCAGGCCTCCATTCCTCCAGAGGTTCCTCACAATGGATGCCTCCCTCTTAGGCTGGAGAGCCCACTGCAACAGTCTCTACACTCAGGGCAGTTGGTTGCAGATGGACAGTCTGCAACAGATTAACATCTTGGAGCTTTGGGCCATATCCCTGGCCCTCCCAGCCTTTCGTCACCACCTGCAACACAATCAGTGCTGGTCCAGATGGACAATCAAATGGCGATGTTCTACATTAAAAAGTAAGTGGGCTCGGAGTTGTACACCCTCTGCCAAGAGACAGTAGCTCTCTGCTCATATGCGAACCACCACAGGATGCTCCTACTACTGGTGTATCTACTGGGTCAGGATAACGTCCTGGTGGACAGGCTGATCAGGATCCTCCAGCTGCAGGAGTGGAAGCCTGACCCCAGAGTGGCCTATTGGCTCTTCCAGCTTTGGGGTACTCCACGGATGGACCTTTTCACCAGTCCAGCCAACACCCAGCTACCCCACTTCTGCTCCAGGCAGCCACATGCATACTGGGTAGCAGTGGATGCATTCCTCATCCTGTGGACAGAGGGCCTTCTTTATGCCTTCCTTCCTTACACTTATGATTGCCAAGACTTGTTCAAGGTGCAACACAAGAGGGCATTGCTGATACTAGTAGCCCCTTGGTGGCCCAGGCAACTGTGTTTCCCACTGCTCCTTTGCTTATCCACAGCACCCCCGTTCCCCCTGGGAGGTCTCTGATGCTAATGGCCTAGCCACTGAAAGGGTAGCCTTGACTCCTTTTAACCTTTCAGAGGAGATGGAATAGGTTCTCCTGGCCTCCCATAGGACCTCCACAAGCTGGGCTTATGCCTTGGTGCAGATTCTCAGTGTGATGCGCAGAGCGACTGGTCAACCCATTCTCATGCTCTCTGCAGCTTGTCCTGCAATATTTGCTTTACCTGTATCAGGCAGGACTGAAATCCAACTCTGTCAGGGTCCATATGAGTGCACTCACGGCGCACCACCACCTTATGGAGGGCAAGTCCCTCTCCGCCCAATCTCTCGTGACCCACTTCCTGTGGGGTCTCTTCTTGTCCAAACCTCCTCTCTGCCCACTGGCGGCGGAGTGGGACCTCAACGTGGTGCTATTGCAACTCACTGGCCCACCGTTTGAGCCCATGGCTACTTTCCACCTACAGTACCTTTCCTGGAAGGTCTTGTTCTTGGTGGCACTCATGTCAGCTCACAGGGTCAGCAAACTCCAGGCATTGGTGGCGGATCCATCCTACATGAGGTTCTATATGAACAGGGTCATGCTCCATACACACCCCAAGTTTCTTCCAAAGGTGGTGTCCCCTTTCCACCTCAATCAGGAGGTGATTCTCCCCACCTTCTTTCTGTGGCCTCATGCCAGCAGGGCGGAGACCATCCTTCATATTCTGGACTGTAAGAGGGCCCTGTCCTACCTCCAACATCCCCAGGGCTACCGCAAAGCCTCACAGCTTTTCATCTCTTATGACCCCAGTCGGCTGGGGGCAAAGGTGACCAAGCATACTCTCTGTCCACTTGGGTGGTGGACTGCATTGCCCTCGCCTATGATCAGGCTGGCTTCTTGCTGGAGCGCCGGGTCACAGTGCACAGCATCAGGGCCATAGCAGCCTCCGTGGCAAACCTGCGTTCAATTCCTCTGTCAGAAATCTGCCATGCCACCACCTGGTCTTCATTCCATATCTTCACAGATCACTACTGCCTGGAGAGGGAGTCTCATAAGGACCATGCCTTTGGCCAGGCAGTATTCCGTCATTTGTTTGGGGTGTAGGCAACTCCTGCCCTCCAACCATTGATGTGTTCAGGCTACTGGAGTGCTGGTTCCTCACTGGACATCTGGGCTGCTCATGGTTCTGTTACCAAGAACTCTTTGCTGCTACTCATGGCTCACCTCTTCTGGTCAGTCGTGACTTTTTACAGGTTTTTCGGTAGCCTCCCATATGCGAGGACTAACTTTCTGCTTGTTCCCGGAGAAAGCGTAGTTACTCACTTATAACAGGTATTCTCCGAGGACAACAGGAATCAGTCCTCACAACCCTCCCTTCTCCCCGTGGATTTGCTTTTTGTGTCATTTTTGCCTTTGAGCTATGTCATCCTACTGAGGCAAGATGGCACCCTTGGGCAGGAAGGGGACCAGCATAGGTGGTGCATCTCCCAAATGCTTCCTTTGATAGCTGGGGAGAAGCTATCACACGGGCCATCAACACTGACAAAACCCATATGTGAGGACTGATTCCTGCTGTCCGCGGAGAATACCTGTTACAGGTGAGTAACTATGCTTACAGAGCATAATTAATGAGTGGTTTATTAAAATGGATATTCAGCCAATCTGTTCATTTCTTTTGTACTCATAGGTAGCAATGGGGTGCGCCACCTAGTCTATAACTTTACGACCATTTTGTACCACACAGCATCAGCAATTAGGGAACTGGGAGAGGGGGAGGGAGGTGAAGGAAGGGGCAGAGACAGGGGCTAGGGGAAGAGGTAAAGGCAAATGTTTTTTGTTCCTCATCAAAGAAAAAGGTATCCCTCTGTTTCTGGATATACTGGAATGACAGTGCTAGTCTTTTGTACATTTTCTCTCAAAATCATAAAAGCAACTTACTATTCAGGCAGCAACTGTGCTGAATTGCTAGAAAGGATGACAACTGAATTTAATGAACCAAAAGCCTGACTGATGAATCATCAATGGCATGCTTTAAAGCTAAAGATAGATACTGGCTTGAAGCAGTATTGTTTTTTTTTAAATTTAATATGTATTAAATGGATTGAACATATTAATTCACTACAAAAATGGTACAATAAGTACCCAAGAAAAGGAAATTAATAAAACAATTGTAGAAGCCAGTAAATATAACAAAAGCATATAGATAAATTCTCCTAAAACACCAGTAAATTGGAAAGCGATATACAAAAATTCAAAAAGGAAAAAAAGAAAAGCATTAAACAGGCTACCAGATCAGCTAAACCTTCTTTAGACTCCTAGTTCTCCTCAGTTATCAGAAGTCTCAGAAGGTATTGCCCTCCCTTCCTGGTTCTTAAAAACCCTTCTTGAGACAAAAGAAAAGCTTCAAAGTGCAAGGGGTCAAAGAAGGCATATTCTTTGCCAGCATGTCTAATTGGACACTTTCTGGAAAATTTCTGGAAAAAGGTTATACCAAGATCCAAAGCTCTAGCTTTAAACAGAAGAAAAGCCCTGAAACTCCTGAATTCTCAAAGAGACATATACAGTATTTATTATGCTCTAGATTTGCTAGACTGTGTTACCATGCACTAATGAAGTTAACACATTATTGTTAAGTAGGTCCCTTAGCATAAAATCGGACCTGCGGTAATGGTGGTTTTATGGCTAACTACCTGAGATTTCCACTAAGGCATCAATTCCATTAAACTCAAAGGTGTGCAAACTATGCTGTACAGGGATATTCTGAAAAAGCATCTCCAAAAAAATTGCAGCCTTGCTGAAAACACACAGAAAGAGCCTAGTGCAACACTAAAAAGAGGAGACCATGGAGTGGGTACCTCTGCTAGTGATATATGATCCAAAATTGGAAAAGCTAAGGGAGATCATAGAAAACCTACAGCCTCTACCACCGAAGGATTAATTACTGAAATAAATACTTCCTGTTCTTTAGCCTTCCAAAAACCACCTAACCTGAAATAAAACTCATAAACTTCAACAGAAATGTAAACACAACCTGTGGGCAACTAGGCAGTTGCCTACAGAAACAGCTTCTTAGGAGGAAGGGGGGGGGGGACGGCAAAGAGCAACTACAGTCAAAGCATACAAACTAAAAATGTACAAGATCAAGACCCTTCAACACTTAAGATCACTTTTATCTCCCTAGTACTGCAAGCAATGAGTTGCTCTCATTTTGATTTTTGTAACAGCGTCCTCCAAAATAAGCCCTAAATCATCTCCAGATAGCCCAATACACCACTGCACGACTAATCCATAGACCCCCAAAAACAGAAAGAATCACGCTAATCCTATACCTGTTTCACTAGTTCACAATAGCAAGCAGAATTAAGTATAAAGTCCTAATAATTACCTTCAAAATATTACACAACTTATCTACAAAACATCAAGAATCACTCATACAAACAATCCCAAAAAGCGGAACAAGAAGAGGTCGCAGAATACCTTAACAATACTTATGGATTTTAGAAAAAGTACTCAATCTATATGCAGGAGAGCATTTTCATTCTATGCACCAACACCTTGGAACACGCTACCAGTAAATTTAAGACGCATACCGAACTTCTCAACATTCAGAAAACAACTCAAGACAAACTTATTCACAGTGCATTTCGAGAAGAAATTAGACTGCCTGAATACTAGCCCAAGATAACCTGCAGAACGACATCTCCTATCTACACTAGCTATATATATGATTTTACCCAGTACTGATGCTATCAACTGAAGCCATTTAGTTTCCCCCTAGTTCAGTATCCTGTGCAACTTAGTTATTCCCAACCTTGCCCAAACGTCATTGTTTCATAGTTGTATCATTACTATTTAGTTTAACCTAGTTACTTATATTTTGTCATGGTTATCTGTATTGATTCAATGTTAACAGTGTTATTTGTTTATTTGTGTTCTCTATAAACCACTTTGATTCATTGACTAAGCAGTATTAAAAAACATAAAAAAGGAATTTTAACTAAGTTGGGCTAACAGTTAGAATGTGCTATTTGTAATGCTAACCATTAGCCAGGCTTAGTAAGCATGCCCCTAAGAGTCATCAGTGCATATTTTTATGCAAAAGCAGAAAGTAAGGATATGGTTGAAAACTACAGGCCTGAAGCGCTGCTGAAAGAGAAAATAGTGAGGTTTCTGGAGTCCAATGGCAGAGGCAGATCTTGTCAAACAAATCTGATTGATTTCTTTGACTGGGTGACCAGGGAATTGGACTGAGGGAGAGCCCTAGATGTGGTATATTTAGATTTCAGTAAAGCCTTTGACACCATTCCGCATAGGCGACTTATAAACAATCTGAGCAACCTAGGGATGGACCCTAAAATTACTGCTTGGGTTAGAAATTGGTTGAGTGGGAGGCAACAAAGGATTCAGGTAAATGGAGTTCACTCTGAGGAGAAGGAAGTTACCAGTGGTGTGCCCCAGGGATCTGTCCTTGGTCCAATTCTTTTTACATCATTGTTAGTGATATTACAAAATGGTTGTTGGGTAAGATTTGCCTCTTTGCAGATGATATCAAAATCTGCAATAGAATAGACGCCCAGGAAGATGAAGATAAGATGAGGAGGGATCTAGCTAAGCTTGAAGAACTGTCTAGAATTTGGCAGCTAAGATTTAATGTTAAAAATGCAAGGTCATGCATTTGGGCTGCAGCAATCCAAGAGAGCAACACAGTATAGGGCAGTGATGGCTAACCTTTTTGAGCCCGAGTGCCCAAACTGCCGCACAAAACCAAAGAATTTCCTCAAAGTGCCAGCACGTCAATTTGCATAAATATTTGCATAATGCTAACATACACTAACTTTTAGTAAACATGTCTCTTAATGAGTGTATGGATAAAGACAGACTAAAAGATTTCTACATTACTATAATCCAGTGCCAACCGCCAGGCACATTAGGAACTACTACAAACACTGCCCATTTAGAACCAATAGCAAACCCGCCGTATCCTAACAGCACTACCAGGACTCACAAAGCACCACACCATACCTATCAAAAGGCAACACTGCAAATATTAAACCAATACATTTCAGACAATAACAATACATGACCTACTGGGGAAAGAGAACAAGTGGCAATGTCAAAAAGGAATTACATAAACAGAATACCTCAGCTCAGTTACACAGTTGCAATTGCTCCAGCCACTTTCTTCTGGTTTCTTCATGTTTTCTGCTAACTCTCCATCATCTGCTGTCCATTTGTCCTTTCTTCTCTCTTCTAGTTTTTTTTTCCATTCTCTCTCTCTACATCTGCTTTAACATACTAATCTTTCTCCTTTTGCTCTTTCCTCATTCCTATTTCATCCACTCAAATTTTACCCCTCCATCCTCAATCCCCACTTACTCTCCCAATACCCGGCCAATTGTAGATTTTTTATCCCTCCCACACAAAATATTTTTCCCCTCTCCATTTTACTCTCCCAGCCCCATCCCATTCTAATCCTCCCCCAACATCAGCTCCCTTCTAGTTCCAGCCTCACCCAGCATCCATTCCCTTCTAGTCCCTGCATCAGCCCATTTCCAGTCCTAGCAACCCCCCAACCCAATACCAGTCCTAGCCCCCCCCATCAACTCACTTCCAGCCCTAAACCCCCATCACCCCATTTCCAGACAGCCCCCATCAGCCCACAGCCCATTAGCAGTCCTACCCCCCCAGCCCATTAGCAGTCCTACCCCCGCCCGCCCGCCCGCCCATTAGCAGTCCTACCCCCGCCCGCCCGCCCGCCCATTAGCAGTCCTAACACCCCCCCCTCCTGCCCATTATCAGTCCTAACCCCCCCTCCTCCTGCCCATTAGCAGTCCTAACCCCCCCCTGCCCATTAGCAGTCCTAACACCCCCCCTCCTGCCCATTAGCAGTCCTACCCCCCCCCCTGCTCCTGCCCATTAGCAGTCCTAACCCCCCCCCTCCTGCCCATTAGCAGTCCTAACCCCCCCCCTCCTCCTGCCCATTAGCAGTCCTAACCCCCCCCCCTCCTCCTGCCCATTAGCAGTCCTAACCCCCCCCTCCTGCCCATTAGCAGTCCTAACCCCCCCCCTCCTGCACATTAGCAGTCCTAACCTCCCCCCCTGCCCATTAGAAGTCCTAACCCCCCCCCTCCTGCCCATTAGCAGTCCTAACCCCCCTCCTGCCCATTAGCAGTCCTAACCCCCCCTCCTGCCCATTAGCAGTCCTAACCCCCCCTGCCCATTAGCAGTCCTAACACCCCCCCCCCCTCCTGCCCATTAGCAGTCCTAACCCCCCCCCTGCCCATTAGCAGTCCTAACCCCCCCCTCCTGCCCATTAGCAGTCCTAACCCCCCCCCCCTCCTCCTCCTCCTGCCCATTAGCAGTCCTAACCCCCCCTCCTCCTGCCCATTAGCAGTCCTAACCCCCCTGCACATAGCAGTCCTAACCCCCCCTCCTGCCCATTAGCAGTCCTAACCCCCCCCCTCCTCCTCCTCCTGCCCATTAGCAGTCCTATCCCCCCCCCTCCCCATTAGCAGTCCTAACCCCCCCCCTCCTGCCCATTAGCAGTCCTAACCCCCCCTGCCCATTAGCAGTCCTAACCCCCCCCCCTGCCCATTAGCAGTCATAACCCCCCCTCCTGCCCATTAGCAGTCCTAACCCCCCCCCTCCTGCCCATTAGCAGTCCTAACCCCCCCCTCCTCCTCCTCCTGCCCATTAGCAGTCCTAACCCCCCTCCTCCTGCCCATTAGCAGTCCTAACCCCCCCCTCCTGCCCATTAGCAGTCCTAACCCCCCTGCACATAGCAGTCCTAACCCCCCCCCTCCTGCCCATTAGCAGTCCTAACCCCCCCCTAGTCCTCCTCCTGGCGTTTAGCAGTGTTAACGTCCCCTCCTCCTGCCCATTAGCAGTCCTAACCCCCCCCCCTCCTGCCCATTAGAAGTCCTAACCCCCCCCCCCCTCCTGCCCATTAGCAGTCCTACCCCCCCCCCCCCGGCAAATTTTTTTAAAAAAAAAGCAGGCTCTGGCTGCTGCCGCGGCAGACTGCAATGTCCCGCGGGGCCCCCTCCGCCCGCTAAGCCCCTCTGCAAGGGCTTTCAGATTCGCGAGGGAGAGCGTCTCCCTCGCGTCTCTGTTAAGCCCGCAGGGGCTAATGGGAAATTTCCCATCAGTCCCTCGCGTCTAAAGGGGCTGATGGGAAATTTCCCATTAGCCCCTGCGGGCTTAACAGAGACGCGAGGGAGACGCTCTCCCTCGCGAATCTGAAAGCTCTTGCAGAGGGGCTTAGCGGGCGGAGGGGGCCCCGCGGGACGCTGCATTCTGCCCTTGCCGCGTCCGCAGTCAGAGACAGCTTTTTCTTTTTTTTGCGGACCTATGGCCCGCGTGCCAGCTGCAAGGCCTTCGCGTGCCACAGCTGGCACGCGTGCCATAGGTTCGCCATCGCTGGTATAGGGGATGAAGTACTTCTGTCCACAAAAGAAGAGTGGGACCTAGGCGTGGCTGTGTCTGATGTTCTTAAAGTAGCTAAACAGGTAGGAAAGGCAATGGCGAAAGCTAGAAGGATGCTTGGGTGCATAGAGGAATGGTCAGCAGAAGAAAGGAGGTGATAGTGCCTCTGTATAAGTCTTTGGTGCAATCTCATTTGGAGCATTGTGTGCAATTCTGGAGACCGCACCTTCAAAAGGATATAAACAGGTTGGAGTCGGTACAGAGGGTGGCTTCTAAAATGGTTAGTGGTCTTTGTTATAAAACATATGAGGACAGACTTAATGATCTCAATATGTATATTTTAGAGGAAAGGCGGGACAGAGGTGATATGATTGAGACGTTTAAATACCTCTGTGGCATAAATGCACATGAGGAAAGCCTCTTAATTGACAGCAAGCTCTGCTACAAAGGGACATAGAATGAGGGTGAAAGGGGATAAAGTAAGGAGTAATATGCAGAAATATTTCTTTATAGAAAGAGTGGTAGAGTCATGGAATAGTCTCCCAGTGGAGGTGGTGGAGATAAGGACAGTATTTGAATTTAAAAAAAGCATGGGACAAACACAGAGAATCTCTAAAGGAAAAAAGGGGACTATTGTAGTGGTTGATATGGAAGGAGAGACTAGAAAGGCCATGTGGTCTTTTTCCTGCCATCATGTTTGTATGTGTAGCTGCAGGCAGAATGAGAAATATGTAAACTATCTCATTATGGATATTTTTACAAAATAAAGTTTAATATTTAAAAGTGTGATGTCTGATTATACATTTTTATAGGATTGTTCTGGGAGGGATGGTGTGTAGATCATTACAATAGAGTTCAGTAATTAAAATCTTTGGGGGGGGGGGGAGGGTGCTAGAGATCGAAAAGCTAATTACAAGGACGTATAAGACTGAAGTTTCACCTAGGGTACCTAAAAATCTTGCACCGACCTGCCATAGGACCCTAGGTTTACACATTTGGGAAAGACATTGAGAATGAAAAGCTCACATTCCTGCGCCTCCATAAATGTAGTATGTATCAGATCCATTGCAAAAAAATGTGAAGGATGCTACCTCAATGAAAGAAGCCTGCAATTAAGGCCACAAATGAATCACTACAGACCTACAGCGCTTTACAGAGAAACAGAGAATGACAGATCAGTAGGTGAACATTTTTCAAAGAAAGATAACTCCTTAATAACTTCTTAGTCAAGAATGCTTAAAAGAAGCTTTAGAAGTACGCAAGGAAGGAGAACATTTGAAATTAAGATGATCAAATGCAAAAGGACTCAAACTCATCCATTATCAGATATACTGTAGATCCTTTGAACTGTAAAGGTTCATTGCTCCAAACACTACTTCTGTAAATCTCCCTCCTCCCACACCATTTCCCCTTCTCAGTAATGACATATGCTGACAATTTACAGTCTAGCTGATTCTGCACTATTTAAAACCATGTGAATGCGTTGTTTCCTCAGTGGCCTGTTGAAGGGATGATAGAGCTCACTGATGTATTAAATCAATCTAAAAGGTATCAGCTATAAGTTTCAGAGTTCAAAAATAGTGCAGAGGGAATACTGCATATCTCTTTTTTGCAAAAATATGTTCTAAGCAGTATACAAACTCTTGTCTAGCTTGTGGAATGTATTACATTTCTAATTTGAGCCTTCCCCCATTATTATTCATTATGAGGGTCAATTTAAAGGGTTGAGTTGTGATTTTGATATCTGAAGACGTGCACATCAAATCACTGACATGTCTCTGTAGCCATTCCACAGATGGCCATCACAGAAGTCTCCAGTGCTGGGTCATCCAGGTAGGCACGGGGATGTGGTGTACTTAAATCTCCTTGTTCTCTCTCAGAAACCTCTGCAGGTATGTTTATACCTGCTCCATGAACAAATAGGCATCAGGAAACTGCCTGTTTTCACCTTAAAGCATCCAGAGAATATAGAGAAGATGGATAATGAAGCCTTGGATCACAAAGGCCCACATCGGGATTTGAATCCTGGTCATCCTGCTCTTAAGCCACTACTCTAACCATTATGCTATTAGACATCTTGGTTCTGGAATGCTGTCCTGGGGACGTCTATATAGATGTTTGATAGGCGTCCATATCGGGCATGTCCATGTTTTGGAAATCAGGCCTGAACTTGCACATACCTGCCTTTTTTTCAGACGTTCTGGCTTTGGCATTCCAGATTGCACTTGGACGTCCCAGTATGAAATATGCCTCTATGTTCATAGTAGTTCTCCATGTTTAAAGGATGAGAAAATTGCTGAAATTAAGACAATTCTGCTTAAAACCCATGCCACAGTGCGCCATGCCATGCCATGCCAATACATATCAGCTATTTTGAAGGGAAACTTGAAAGCCATAATTTTTCAGACCATAAGAATGCAAGATTATGATTTAGAGTTAGAAAAGGGGAATAAACACTCATTATCAGTATGCACAGCAGAATTTCTATGGGCCCCGTTTACTAACGCATAGGAGCAGTACGATGTGCTAATGGACCCTGCTAAATAGACAGCATGGGGTTAATTCCATGATAGCTGCTTAGTATGTGATGGGAAGGGAAATGGGTGGGGTAGGGATAGAGTGTGGGTGTGTCTGTAACGCATGATTAGCAAAGGGGTTGACAGCCTGCCTTCGTCACCAATGTTGCAGTTAGTGTAGATAATTTTTTTTAAAATTAAGTATTTAAACATCAATATTCCAAAGGAACACATCAAGAAACTTTTATATCATATAAAGAAATGCATCTCATTTTGGAAACATAATCCAAACCATACAGCTGATGTAAAGCAGCCCTCATCAAGAAGGGACATAATTACCTCACAAGAAACTCATTTAAGAAATCAGGATAATAACATCAAAATTTAAGCCTATCATTACAATTACAGACCTAACCCCCCTCCCCTCACAATTACTCAACTACCCTCAACCATGATCAGAAACAAATGTTTCCAAATAAATAAGGTCCAGGAAAATGTAACTATTCCCTTGAAATGAAATTAAACATTTACAAGAGAATCAGAGAAGAAAATGTTGCACCACCAACCACAACGTTAGGTCGCAGGGCCAAATACTGCTTCCAACGAGTCTGGGTAACTCGAGCAATATCGGGAAAAATATAAATTTTTGACCACAAAAATTCACCTCTTTCTTTGAGAAATAACTCTTCAGGATAGAAATTTTATCCTTCAGCAAAGAAAAAGTAACCAGGAGGTTTGCAAGTGATGGATAGCATCAGTAGAGTCCTCAAGGAACTCAGTTAAAGTTGCAACAGATGGAGATGTTAGAACATCTAAACTACCCTCTCTGCCCATTCACTTGCCTAAGCTTACTGGAAGGTAGTACATAGTAGAAACAAGAATAAGCTCTGAGTTAGGTAACTATATGACATTCTTGACATACTTTCTTAATAATATTTTAGGAACTAACAAGCAAGTGACAGGAAAATTAAAAAATTTAAGATTATTGCCTCTAGAAACATTCTCTAGTGCTTCAAACTTAGCATGCATTAGCAAACTATCCTTTAAAAAGGATGAACCCACAGACTGTAAGGCTGAAAGCTACTGCTCCAACTTTGTCAGCTTCTGCTCAGTCTCACAGAAATGTGAGTCCACTCATAGAAACGTATCTACAACTTGTCAAAGCATCCTTAGAAGGAGGAGATATAACAGAGGCTTGTACCACTGGCACAGTGACAGTTTTTAAGACAAAAACATCAGGAAATGCATCCCCAGCAGACAATGGCAGCTCATCCTGACCTGCCAAAGAAACCAGGGAAAGAGTCAAGGAGGTCCAGGTTTGGAGGAGGGGGAGGAAGGTCTGACAGGAGGGCTTAAAGAAGCCCCTTCCAGTGAGGAATCAAAGGCTGCTGAAGGGGAACACTGTGAGCTAAATGTTTATCCACTGGGCCCTTACTCTGGGGAGGTTTCCCTTTTCTTTTCCCTTTGGACATCATCAAGAGAAACAAAAGTATACACAAACCGTTGCAAGGATTGTGTCCTACTCAGTAGTCCAAAGGGGCTGCAAATGTGCGTGACCTGCCCCTTTGGGTACGCAACTACATCCATCGCCGCAATTTGAAAGGAGGAGTCCTTGGCGTCTTGTCGCATGCAGGCAGGCTGCCCCCAGCCCTGCCTAATGGTCCTTCTCAACTTCCTTGCTGGTTCCTTTCAGCCTGTAGGCCTGGCACACTCCCTCACTGAGCTTCGGAATCGCCGCGCTTTTAAAAGGGGAGTCCTCAGTATCTCATGCTGATGTCACCCAGTCACCAGCAGGCAGGTTGACCCAACCTTGCCCGATGATCCTTCTTCTCAGCTTCCTTGCTGGTTACTCGTGGCCTGTAGGCATGGAACACTCCCTCCAACTGTGGATGAATTTAATGCTACCTCAATGTGTGCTGTTAAGTGCATCTGCAGTAAGCACGATTACCACCGGCACACATTAGGGTCCAAATCAGTGCAATATCTACTGGGGCTGTGCTGTACACACCTCCAAAAAGTAGTGCACTACTGTTGCATGTACAGCACGTTGATTTCTACTCCCAATATGTTATTACAGCTTAGTAAACATGCCCTTTAGTGCATGTTGACACAGTGCACACTATTTGCTTCTGCGCCCATAGGAATATAATGGGCCATGACGGCAAACAGCATGTGCCAAATGCCATTAGCATGTGATTCAATTTAATAAAAGGAGCCACTCTGATTTCTAGATCTTATTACACACAATGGTATTACGGGCAGTGTCCTCAATATAAAACCTAAAATACCGATCACCTCCCCAGAGCTTTCTAGGAAGAAGGGTAATTTTATAATAGGGAGCTTAGTTTAAGAGGGCAAATAGCTGCCTGCTTAGACACTATTTTATAAAGACAAATAGGTGTCTCTAAGTTTTTATAAAATACTAGTGTTAGATGCAGAGATTGCCCCTTGAGAGCAAGTGAAAATGATTGCAGATAAAGTATGAAGTTTCGCATGTAGATTAAAGTATTTTGTAATCAACAAGCATACTTATGAACTCTGCTTAGACCATGCCCCCAGCTATGTCTACCAGCAAAGTACATGCGTTCATGCCAACATGTACACTTTTATGCAGGTCAGTATTCTACAAGAGGCCTTTTATGCACACATGTGGGCACATGCTCATAAAAGATGGTAACTTTCTTGCTTCTCCATCTTTCAAGTAGTATAAGAAAATGTATATGGATATTCTTTTTGGTATGGATACTGACCTGATTGCATGCATGGTATCACTGCTGATCTGCTACATGAGAAAAATAAACTCAGATACAGCAAGTGTATTATTTATTATTTAGCTGCATTTATATCCCGCTTTTCACTGGGTCAAAGCGGTTGGGGGATACATTTAACACGAGGGGATATGAGATACATACACTAATACTTACAGGGAACATGGGCAATGGAGGGTTAAGTAGCTTGCCCAAGACCACAAGGAGCACCTGTGGGACTAGAAACCCCAGTCCTTCTGGCCCAAGGTTGCTGTCCTCTAGTGGGATTTGAACCACTGACCTTCTGGCCTGTAGTACCTTGCCCCAACCACTAGGCCACTCCTCCTCGTAGAAAATAAAGGTGCAAGGAAATAGGGTAGGGAGAGGATGTGGTACAATGTGGTAAGGGAAAACACAAGAGAATGTTTGTTTGACTCTCTGTGAATAGGTGGTTTTAAATAAATTGCTGATGGGAACCGCTATCTCAGCAGCTTTAGCATGGACTTATAGTACCCTAGCAACCCCAGGAAAGTGCATTTTGCTACACAGGGATAAGAATTATATACATTTATGGCCACCGCCTCTAATATTAATGATGTAATTACTCTCTTCCTTAAAATATACCCCAAGTATGTTATTTTCCTGCATATTTACTTGTATTGGCTGTTAGTAATGTCTCCCTCAGATTTTAATACTGTCTCCATTTTTGGCAGATGAGATCTCAGCTCAGTCAAATATAACGCTATACCACTGAGGTATACCACTGGATGTGGACACTGAGGGCAAAGAACTACATCATAAGCTTTTGGAACAAGATTGTGACCCTATGAAGGTTGAAGGCAGCATTTTGGATTGGTATAATCCCCTAGGAATGGTAAAGACAGTCTTCTTTGTAGACCTTGCCCCTAGGGGAATTCATTTGTGAGGTCAAGAACAGTGATATATCTAGCCCTTTATATTTATACTATCAGGATCTCAATGCATGTCATAAAGTCACTTAGGAGCTAATGGCCTGCGTTAGCAGCTCATATGCTAAACAGACAGAAGAGTTTTAATTCTACACTATCTGTATAGCATGTGACATGGGCGGAAATGAGTAGGGTAGGGATGGACCGTGGGCATGTCTGCAAAATGCAGTTAGCATGGGTGTTTCCACCGTGTGTTACCATCAATGGTGCAGGTTGCATGGGTGCAGTTAATGCTACTTCACTGGATGACGTTACCTGCATTAGCGACGTTGCCGGTATGTGTTGGGGTCTGAATCAGTGTGCTATTCGCTGGACCATGCTGAACATACCCCAAAAGGTAAGGATGAAGTTGAAAACTACAGGCCAGTTAGTTTAACCTCTGTGGTGAGTAAATTATTGGAAATGCTGCTAAAAGAGGATAGTGAGGTTTCAGGAGTCCAAAGGATTGCAGGATCCCAGGCAGCATGGGATTACCAGAGGCAGATCTTGTCAGACAAATCTGATTAATTTCTTTGACTAGGGTGACCAGGAAGTTGGATCGAGGGAGAGCCCTAGATGTGGTGTACTTAGATTTCAGTAAAGCCTTTGACGCCATTCCACATAGGTGACAAACTGAGCACCATTCCACATAGACGACAAACTGAGCACCCTAGGGATGGACCCTAAAATGACTGACTGGGTTAGAAATTGGTTGAGTGGGAAGCAACAAAGGGTACAGGTAAATGGAGCTCACTCTGAGGAGAAGGAAGATACCAGTGGTGTGCCACAGGGATCTGTCCTTGGTCCGATTCTTTTTAACACCTTTGTTAGTGATATTGAAGAAGGACTGTCAGGTAAGGTTTGCCTGTTTGCGGATGATACCAAAATCCGCAATAGAGTAGACACCCAGGAAAGAGTAGACAACGCGATTAGGGATCTAGCTAAAAATCTAGCTTGAAGAATGGTCTAAAATTTAGTAACTGAGATATAATGCTAAAAAATGCAGGGTTATTCATTTGGGCTGCAAAAATCCAAAGGAGCAGGTACAGTGTAGGGGGTGAAGTACTTCTGTCCACAAATGAAAAGCGGGAACTGGGCCTGATTGTGTCTGATGATCTTAGAGTAGCTAAACAGGTAGAAAAGGTGACTATGAAAACCAGAAGGATGCTTGGGTGCATAGGGAGAGGAATGGCCAGCAGAAAAAAGGAAGTGATAGTGCCTCTGTATAAGTCTCTGGTGTTACCTTATTTGGAGTATTCTGTGCAATTCTGGAGACTGCACCTTCAAAATGATATAAACAGGTTGGAGTTGGTGTAGGGGTGGCTACTAAAATGGTTAATGGTCTTCATTATAAAGCATATGAAGACAGACCTAATGGGCCCAATTTTCATTTAGGCAGGCTATGCTCTGCGTCAGTGCATAGCCTGCCCGCCGACTCCCTTAACCCGGGTTTTCACTTTCGCGGCAATGGAAGTGAAAATTCAGGTTTAGCCTGACATGCCAGCAGCCGCTGAGGCTAAGCAGATAGCAACGATTTTCTTTAAGGCGCCAAGGGCTAACTAGGTAGCATCAAAAATCGCTGCTACCTGCTTAGCCCTTTCCTCCACCCACGCTCTACCCTGGAACACCCCCGACATGCCCTGATGCTAACCGCATAGCATCGGGGCGCAGAAGGGACAAACCAGGGAATCTTCGAAGACAGGATAGAGGAGATATGATAGAGATGTTTAAATACCTCCATGATATAAATGCACAGGAGGAGAGTCTCTTTAAATTGAAGGTAAGCTCTGCCACGAGGGGACATAGGATGAGGGTTAAGGGGGATAGACTCAGGAATAATATATGGAAATATTTCTTTATAGAAAGAGTGGTAGATGTGTGGAATATTCTCCCAGTGGAGGTGGTAGAGACAAGGACAGTATCTGAATTCGAGAAAGCATGGGACAAACACAGAGGATCTCTAAAGGAAAAAAGGGGACTACTGTAGTAGATAATATGGAAGGGCAGATTAGATAGGCCATATGGTCTTTTTCTGCGTCATATTTCTGTTTCTATATTTATTGTGCACGTACCACACATTCAAATTGACCATGATTGCACACTACTTGCAAAACGCTAGTGCAGCTTAGTAGACATGCACCTTAGCCCTCCAGGGACAGGGAAATATTTACTGTAGCTGAATGTAACGCACCTTGAATTATTATTGGAAAGCACAAGCTAAATACAAATTTATAATTTCAAATAAATATGCCTCAAATGTATTTGCTTGTTGAAAGTTGATACATAACCAAGAGGACCATCTGATTTCCGTATCAACATGACTGTTCTTGACCATGCATTTCTAAATTCTTCTGTCAACCCTTGATGTAGCATTTTATGCGTTTGCCTACAATCCTCACTTCTCTTAGTTTTCAAGAACTTATAAGAACTCACTTATTGGTGGTCTCTATCTGGTGTTTAGTATGGGCTGGAGTAAGTGGAAAATAATTCTGAAACTTGTCTCCCTTCATTGTTCTTTAACTGAGACACCATCTGTATCTCTTCATTTCTTTCCATCTATTTCACCTGGGAACATAAGTCCTCCTCTTTGTGCTCCTGGGCATTTCTGAACTCATGGCTTCAGCAGATTCACCTGCTCCTTTTCATGAGCTACCTCATAGTTCATGGACTCAGGTATCCTCTTACTTCAAAGTGTCCTTACTGAGTGGTCAACATTTTATTATGTGACATTAATAATAATAAGTAAGAGAACCATTTCTCATGGATCAAACTCTTGACTTTAGACCCCCTTTTTATGCATTTCTGATTATTTGACTGTAGGCCTTTCAAAATTTTCCTGCTGAAGCAGTTTCAAACCACAATACTGATATAACATCTCTCATTGTAGCAACACAAGTGGAGGACTCTCACACACATTAGAGGGAATGGTGAATCATATGAAAATAATCTATTGGTCTTACTTCTGCAGGTCCCCCTCCAATATAACAAGTAGAAATGTCCTTTATAGAAATAGACTACACGTGATAACTTTCTTGTTTCCAAACCTATTTAACAGCATCAACAGAGTCAAATATCCTAAAAGTGATGATGTACGAAAGTAAATGGTCATCAGCAATTTCCATACTTAAATCTGGGCTAATGTTTCAAAGGCTAGAAGAAATAAGTGAGAATCCACCAGGACACACAGGAAATAGAGGAACAGAATATTCAGAACAAGATAAAAACTCTTTAAGATCACACTAATAAACAAGGGAAAACAAGTGCATAAATACAAGAGGAAATACAAACGTACTACAGCAGCTTGCCACATGAATTGTCAGAGATTGATTTAAAATCAGGAGAAAAAGACTTCAGGATGGCTCAAATCCCACCATGCGGCAATACACAATTACCATAGGGGAAAGCGAGATACTCACATCACTGGTCTTAAAAAACTCCCATTTAAATAATCATTATATAATATTATTTAATTTTATAATATAAATTAAATCATTTAAAGATCTTTTTATATCAATTATCAAACAATCATTGAAGCAAAGAATGAAATTTCATTCACACTTTTATCAACTTTTAATATTTTTAAAGATCCCAAATTATCTCCAAAGTCACATGTATCTCCAAAACAATAAACATGCCTCCACTCTTTCTCTTATCTTCTCCTTGGATACAGTGACTAGCATTCACTGAGGCATAGGCCTTCCATCTCCAACTGAGCCCTATAGCAAAAGCAAAGGCTCAATAACAACTCATAAATAGTACAAACTTGCAAACATATACTGTACTTATCTTAATTCTCCTCACACTCCAAATGTCATCAAAATAAAGCCCAACAAAGATATGACTATGAGATAAGAAAATGGGACTTTTTTAAGACCAGTGATGTGAGTATCTCGCTTTCCTCTATGGTAATTGTGTATTGCCGCATGATGAGATTTGAGTCATCCTGAGGTCTTTTTCTCCTGATTTAAGGTTATGGATGGAGGATATGTTTGGCTGTGTTTTAACAGATAATGAGCTTTATAGGAGGTGGTTGTAAGTAGAGGAGTATCTAATGTGCAAAACAAAACCATTTGGAGACACTACCTTGATTACAACTTCTAAACCAATCCAGACAGTTTCCACTGACAATCTGGTTGCACCACTGTTTCATGTTGAAGCAGGACACTTCGATGAGACGTTTGCTATGCTAGACATTGCCTTCTGTGATTTAAGCCATTATTGAGTGCTCCTTGATACAAGGATGAACAAAGGCAATTTTCAATTCTTCAAAGAGTTCATTGGAGAGAAATGAAGGATTACAAATGGATGCGATAGTTTTCTCAATTATTCAACTGTCAGATTTGAACAGCAGAATGTCAGTTCATCAAGTTTCTGAGGATTATTAACATTCAAAGCAAGTAGAGCAGAAAAAAATGTCCTTAAATGTAAATGCCTTAAAATATAAAATTACTGACACAGGGTATTCGAAAGTACTTGTGAAACCAAGCGATCCAGGTTTATCAAAGCTTTTCTATGGTCCAAAAAAATCCCCTTCCTGTTTTTGTCCTGGTGTTTCTCCTATTAAAAACAATTGGGTATTTTCATCAATAAATTTGCAGTTAATCTCTGCCCCTACAAAGAATACTAAATTATACTCAGTATTCTCCAAATCGGATTCCCACTAGCACTCCTTGTGGTCTTGGGCAAGTCACTTAACCCTCCATTGCCTCAGAAAAAAATCCAAGTTATCAATGTCCCTGTTAAATGTACATGACCAAGTTTGTTACAATGTAAACCGCTTTGACTAAATGATAAAGCAGTATTTAAAAAAATCCTGTTAAATAAATAAATAAAAAGAAATGTGCAAGCAAATCTATAAGAACATACATAAAAACATAACATATGCCATACTGCTCAGTAATCTATTTCCAACAGTGGACAATCCAGGACACCAATATCTGTCAGGTTCCCAGAAGATAGATTCCATGCTGCCTATCCCAGGGGTAAGCAGTGGATTTCCCCAGTCCAATTTAATAATGGTTCATGGACTTTTCCTCCAGGAACTTGTCCATACCTCTTTTAAACCCAGCTATACTAATAGCTTTTACTACATCTTCCAGCAACGAATTCCAGAGTTTGATTACGCTTTGAGTGAAAAAATGTTTTCTCTGATCAAATATGCTACATTTCTACTTTTACCCGATCCACTCCATTCATTATTTTATAGACCTCTATGTATCTCCCCTCAGTCATCTCTTTTCAAGCTGAAGAGCTCTAACCTTTTAAGCCTTTCCTTGTAAGGGTACCCTTGTATCCCCTTTATCATTTTGATCGCTCTTCTCTGTACCTTTTCTAATTCTGCTCTATCCTTTTTTAGATGTACCCTGGAATCCTTTTTAAATAATGGCATTAAGTTGGCCACACTCCAATCTTCAGGTACTGTAGACAATTTTAATGATAATTTACAAATTACTAATAGTAGATCTATGTGATGGGATGTATGAAAGGCTCCCCTCCCCCCTCCCCAAGGGAAATCTCCCAGCCAAGTCTACCACAGTTGAGGGATTATTCTGGAATAGATTTAAATTCTTGTCCCTTTAAGGGAAAAGACTGGAGAATGCCTCGGGAGGGTGTGGCCCAGCCTCAGGGTTTATCCCCAGGAGCAGAAGAATTGGAGAGGGAGAGAGGAGTCTGGCTGCTTGGAGCTTACTTGCAAACGATGTACCTGTAAAAGGGAGCTTGCTAAAAAGACTAGGAGCTGACTGGAGTCAGCTCAAGGGACAGCCCTTGTACAAAAGAAGAAGGTGAACTGCCTGAGCACATTGTTTTCCTACTATTGTTTGGGGCATGGCTGGGAGCTATGCCCAGAGACCGAAGCCCTGTGAAGCCAATAGACTGGGATTCTGAGCTTTGACTGAACTTTATTTTGAGGGCCGGGAAGGTCATGGAGAACCAGCCTTGTGAAGCCAACAAGCTGGGGAATTGAACTGTTGAATAGCAGAAGCATAATAAAAGTGATTTTGTTTTCCCTTACTTGTGGTTGCCTAGTGTTTTTAAAGATTTCTTGCCACCCAAGGGCACACTATAACACAGTCTTTACAGTTCTTTTTGCACCCTGGGATATATATCATCTGGATTTTTACATGCAGATTTTTACATGCATTTTACATGCATTTATACATGGAGAAACCTTTTAAAATTGCCTCCTATAAGTATAATATGATTGAAAATGTCTAACTATCCTGGACCGACCTATGGAAGACTTTGCCTGTAGACCAGGAATCTCCATCTGCTTTTTTTTCTGCTTACATTCCAGTGCTTTTGGTGCTGAGTGGCAAGTGGATTTTTATTGAGAGTGAGGGTTCTGTTACTGGAATCATGGTTTGGTTGGGTTTTTTCTGCCTGAGTTTTTTAGGCACTCCTAAATCTGCCTGGGAGGTGTCATGCTGGTGATTTACAGTGCTGCGCCACTTATACAGGTACTGATGTCTTGCTTTGTCTCCATCTGCTGGTTCATCAGGCAAATCACTTTTATCCATGCCTTTCCCTCCCATTGCCAACTCCAGACCCTGTTCATTCTACCTTGCTGTACCATATCCCTGGAATAGACTACCTGAGTCTGTTCATCAGGTTCTATCTCTAGTTCTAGTCAAATCCAGACCCAAACTCCACCTCTTCAAGGCTGCTTTTATATCCTGACCCCCTTATTCTTTGCCCCCCCTTATTCTATCATTTCCCTTAAATTACCCTAGCTCCCTGTTTGTTCTGCTTGTCTTTCTTGGATAGATTGTAAGCTCTGTTGAGCAGGGACTGGATCTTATGTGTTTGTGTACATCACTGTGTATGCCTTGCAGTACTATACAAATGATTAGTAGTAGTAGTAACTATAGATTCAAAATAGTACCCATCACTGATTTTTTCATGTGCATATGGCCATATACACCAGCACTCTGCCCAAACTCTGCCCCTGAATGTGCCTAAACCAGTGTTGCTTATATATGTATTGGAAATAATTTTAAAGGCAGCATTTTATGTGCATCTACTGACATACCCATGAAAAATTCTTTATACAATTACCCATAGTGCACTTGTGAGCCTGTTAGACTTGAGAGATATCTGTAACATGTCTCTTAAGTGCTATGCATGCTATTCTTCTAGCAGGGTACCCAGAAAATCAGTGTTAGACAGGATATGAACTTGAATTCTAAGACTTCTGCTGACTCCCCTATGCCAAATCTTGCCTGCTGTTGGCAATCTATGTACACCATATGTCTGTATTACAAATATTCTCCCCCAAAATGTAAAGAAAGGATCCTGAACTGCCACCGGATCATATGTAACATGTCTCACCCAATCTACTGTACTGGCAGAAGCTTTAAAGCTATATTCAGGTACACAGGGTTCAAGGAAGACAAGTATTTATGACCTGGATTGGCCACTGTTGGAAACAGTATACTGGGCTTGATGGAACATTGTAGAGCCAATGCTACCATTAGGTGATAGTGTGCCTGCATCTTCCCTGATCATCTGTGGAGAAAGCAAAATTGCTCAACTGGAACTGGGGTTCTCCATAGACAGCAGGGGATGCAGCCACACATGATCTTGCTCACCAAATATCAGCACCATATTAATTCAACTAAAAAGGACTTTCATACAAAACTCCTCATGAGATCAATTAATAAACCAAAAGACTTATTTGCTATAATTAAGTCCTTTACAGTTTACCCTAACAATTCATCTACATCTACAGACATAGCACCTCAAACACTTGCTGATTTTTACATGTCCAACTTAAACTCCCAAACACGCACTACTAGTACAACTGTCCACAGCTCATCACAGCCTCTAGAACCATGGAAAAAGTTCCATTCAATTTACCCTGAATCCCTTAAGAGGATAATTGCATCTATGAACACCACAACATCTAAAGCAGATACTTGCCCAGTTAAATGGATCAAGGATTCTATTGCTGAAATTGCCCCTATTATACAAGCAGTTGTAAATAAATCACAACCCCAAGGCTACATGCCTCTAGAGCTTAAAAAAGCTAACATTCGGACAATCTTAAAATACAAAGCACTGGACAAATCATGCCCATCTTCCTACCGACCTATCTCCAGTCTGCTTTTCCTCACTAAAATAATAGAAAAATATATTTGCATGCAATTGCAAGACCACATTGATCTCTACTCACCCCTAGACGACAAACAATTTGGGTTTAGACCATACCACAGTGTGGAGACATTGATGCTAATCATATACAACAAAATCATTAAGGCAATAGATAACAATAACCAAGACTATATGTTAATCTCAATATAGCTGCCGCATTCAACTCTATCATCCACTCCCTTCTAATTCACGGCTAATGCACAAATAGGTATATGTGATACCACGCTTAAATAGTTCACATCCTATCTCTTGAAAGATTTCAACAAGTAACCATTGGACACATCCTCTACCTCCTACACTCAAACTACTGGCCTTCCTTAAGGATCAGCGCTATCAGCACTCCTATTTAATATTTATATTCAACCAGTCACTAAACAATTCAAGATTGATTATGCCATCTATGCAGATGACATAATGCTGTTCATGCCCTTTAACATAAATTCACCCAACTTTGACCCTATAACATCTTGCTTCAAAAAAATCGCAATATGGCTCAAAAACATAGGCCTAAATAGCAATTACAAAAAACCCGAAGTCTTAATAATTATTAGGAACCAAACCTAATGGTCTAAACCCAAATTGTTAGTCCATACCAATTGATGATGTTTTACTTGAAGTTAAAGATGAGGTCAAATATTTAGGGGTTACTTTATTTTTTTATTTTTTTTATTTATGAAATTTTATACATACATTACAAGAAACAAACAAATCCTCAATAAATCCAAACAAGATTTGAAATAAACAAGGAAATAGAGTGAGCAACCACTTCAAGGAGGTGCATCCAAATCTAAGATCAGAATTAAAAGAAAAAAAGAAATATAATAATATCACACTACAATTGATTCCTAGAGTAAATTTTCCTAAACTCCCTTATTTTTTAGGAAATCTAACAACTGAACAGTTTCAAAAAATATATATATATATTTAGGGGTTACTTTAGATAAACACTTATCTTCCCATACCCACATCAAGAATACTACTAAAGCAATATTCAACAAAATCCGTCTACTGCAAAATATAAAACTCTTAATACAGCCATCAGACTTCAGAGAGATAATGCAGACAATGATAACCCCAAACATAGACTATTGTAATAGTCTACTGCATGGTCTACCGAAGATATCCTTACATCCACTTATGATGGCACAACACACTGCTGCTTGAGTCATTCACAATACATGTCAAATTGACCATATTACACCAATCTTGTATGACTTACACTGGTTACTCATCCATAGCTGTATAAAACACAAGTCATTAGAAAACTATCGCCCCTACCCCTCTCGGAATTAGTCAAAGTCGTGCCTAACAACCAACAAAGACGAGAGCAATTTAATACCACCCTGGTTACTGAGGAGTAGCCTGGTGGTTAGAACACTGGCTTGGTAGCCAAGTAACCAGGGTTCAAGTCCCACTGGCACTCTTTGTGGCTTTGGGCAAGTCACTTAACCCTCCATTGCCTCGGAAGAAAGGCCTGGCAATCTACTTCCGGTGACACTGCCAAGAAAACCCAGGAGCTTCTGGGTCGCCAGGAGTCAGGACTGACTCAAAGGCATGCATTGCATTTTTACTCCATCTGAATTCCATAAAACTAAAAAATGCACAAGCAATAGAGCTTTCAAATATATCTCCCTTATGCTCTGGAATGCTTTACCAACTAGCCTTCGGAACATCACAGACCTCGCCATCTTTCGTTCCCACCTCAAAACTCACCTCTTTACTGAACATTTTGGTCAAAATTCATCACAATTCAACACAGATCCTACATAAATAATTAATCTTCCCCTACTATTCAAACTATACAAACACATAATATAAGAATCTCCCCCGCCAGTAACCCCTGAACTTACCCTTTTGCATTATAACATTTCTTGTATATTAAATGTAAATAAGTTATTTTCTCCTGAATCATGTAATTTATTGATTGCAGCACCAGTTATTCTGTTAACATGTTCTATGTACTTATTGTTCAGTATGATTACCTGATACAGCAGTATAGAAAACACTCAAATAAATAAATACATTTCCACCTGTCTTCCCCACAGAACCAAATTATATTTAACTAGCAAGACAAAAGACTGCTAGGAGAAGAGGAGTCTTGTCTCATATACTAAGGGAGGTATAAATAGTCTTCACTGAGCTAGAGGAAAGCTGGTACTCTGGATTTGTCAATGGCTCATCAGATAGTGTGGGCATGTGGCTGCATGTCTATGGAGAAACCCTGTTACAGGTAAACAACCTTACCTTCTGGCAAACTGTTTGCAGGAGGCAGAAGTGGCTGGACCAGCTGCTTTTGGCCCCATGCACATGAAAAGTTTGCATCGGAGGAAGCAGGAACAGCATACAGTGCCCGAGGTTTCAGTAAGCACCGCGTTGCTGTTTAAAGTCATTGCCATCACTGTGGGTCCCGGAGAGGGGTGGCAATGGGAGGGCGGGAGCAGGAGTGGAAGTAGGTGACGGCAGGAAAGAGGTTCACTTAGCGTGCCTCATATCCTTGCACCAGCCCTAGACCTTTAGTCCGACCAAAGATGGCATATCTTATCTTTTCATGTTCTTAAGTAATTTCAGAGGATTAATGCTTTGCAATACAGTGCGGTTTCCCAAACTAAGCTTTGCTAGTAATTAGATTTAAAGGACTTATCAGTTGGGCTACATGAAGCAGAACAACGTGACTCAGTTGAATGATTTGGAAAGCTTAAAGCCAGACTGATAAAATAGATGATATCTGTTCAGTATTACTTTTTCAATATAACTCAATGTCTTTTTATAATAAGTTCTGGTAAAATCCAAACATATTGCATAGTGGGCACTACATGCCACCTGCTGGCTGTGCTGAACACTAGCCTAGTACAAGGATAAATCACTCGTATCTTTTCATCTTCTGTGAAAATGTAGAATAAAACTGAAAAATTATTATAGGCTAGATATAGGTTTTGAGGATAATTTAGAGAAAAAGAAGTGTGAAGGCTACAGTCAGGTTGATTGCTCAATTCTGACATGGCACCCTGTTTTACCCAGGATTTAATCTATTGCAAGAATATAAATTGCACAAGCAAAAACCTCTGCAGAAAGCAGCGTGGGGACTTTTGCAAGTTACTGTATGTGCCAAGTTTAAGAACCATATCCAATACTAAAGGTCACTCACTAAATGCCCATAGTAAACACCATGGCCAAGCATAATTTTGGTCGCACGGACCTTTTTTAAAAATACGTTGAATACAAGGAGGGTCTGTTACCTGAGTATGTTTTCACATCCTCGCGACAGACAATCCGACAAAAAATTAAAATTTTAGGTATTTGTTCACTGTCTAAACATGGCCATAGTGTCTACTATGGGCATTTAGTGAGTGACCTTTAGTATTGGATATTGTTATTGGTCTCACTTGCTGAGGTTGAATATATACTAAGTTTAAGAACCAGGCAAAAGTTCCACAGTGCTCTGTGCATGCATGAGTTTTCTGAGGAAAATGTTTCATTGTGTTAAAAGAAACAGAGTTTTTGGGCAGAAGATGGATTTCTTCAAAATGACAAAATGACCTGCAGTTTTTCCGTGTATTCTTTGCTTTTTTTCTTTTTTTTTTTTGCATGAAAATGAAGTTGCTTACCTATAATGAGGGTTTTCCATAGACAGCAGACTGCAGACATGCACTACACTATCTGGTGTCATCAGTGACAGATCCAGAGTGCTAGCTTTCATCTAGCTCAGCGAAGACCTTTAGACCTCCCTCACATGCTAGGCAGGCCTCCTCCCCATCCTATCAGTCTTTTTTCTTGCTAGTTAAAATTTGTTTGGCTTTGTGGGGAAGATAGCTATGAATGTGTGGCTGCATTCCCCTGCTGCCTATAGGGAACCTCAGCTCAGGTAAGCAATTTTGTTTTCTCAACAGATGATCAGAGTAGATGCAGACACACTATCTGGTGACTTCCAAGTTTTAGGCAGTTATAGAAGGATTTAGAAGGCTAGTTACTAAGGTGTATTAATATTAATGCACATTAATTCACCAATAATGCACCTTATTTTAGCACAGGTTCCATGTTATTCCATGAGACCTTGTTATTAACATTAGCGTATCTTAGTGACTAGTCCTCTTAGTTGGGTAACCTGACCCAGCCTATGACCAGTGGGTGATGGAATGAAAAATTCAATAAATGAACAGATTGCCCAGGACCACTTGTGCAAGGGTTTAGCTTAGTTAATTTATTTGGTCCTTCACTATTCCACCATTTGGCCTTTCCAGAATATATCAAATTGGTTAATAATAATAAGATTTTAAACATATAAGGAATTACATATTTTTAATTATTAAAATTACTGTATATGTGAAAATAAAAGGAGAGATGAGATTTAGGAGCCCTTTTACTAAAGCACGCTAAGCAGTTAGTGTGCGTTTTTGCAGGGAGTGACCGTTCACTTGGGCCCACAGTGACTATTAGACAGGGGGCTTGACAGTTATCATGCACTGATTCATGCACTAACTGCTACTTGCATGTTTGGGTGGAGAAAGGGCATGCTGAGCACATTGTAGTTAGCGTGGGGGTAAATATTGTGCACTGTCAATGTTGCAATTAGCTTGGGTGCAGTTTCTTTTACTTTAATGGATGGCGTTAAGTGCAGTCATGGTAATAGTGACCTGTGTTAAATTAAGTTGGGAACATTTTGACCATACCCTGACCATTAATGCGAATGCTTTGAACTTAACACACATTCATTTTTGCACTAAACTAAACTCATGTTAAGCGCAGAACCATAGCAAACTTTCATAAAGGGCTCTCTTAGAGTTTCAGACAAGAGAAAGCAGGAAAAGCTGGAGTTCTTTCATTGGGCCCCCATAGCAGGTCCCTTAAGTATCTGCAACAGCTTCGATGAACAAGTAGGTCTTTAATGTTGATGTAAAATGGTTTCACTTTGTTTCTCCTTTTAAGGCATATTGTAGAGCATCCCAGAGCAAGGGGCTCCTTCTAGTTGTATCAAGGCAATGTCGTAATGGAGGGGGCATCAGAATTTGTGTTGGGAGCACATTGGGCGTGAAAATCCAATTGGCTTTATTAGGTCAGCAAGGCATTTTGCTAACCTAATCTTTAATGTTATGGGTCAGTAGCTATGTTTTGTGCCATATTTTGAATATGATTAAGAGTCAACAAAGGCCTTTTAGTGCTGGAGTGATATGTTTATATCTCTTTGTACAAAGGGTCCAGGCAGTAGTGTTTAGTGAAAGCATGTACAGATTCCCATGTGACTGAATTACAGATGTCTGCGTGCAGGGTTGCCCTAAGGTTTCCTACAGTTGCTGCCTTGGCACAAAGACTGTGTGCCCCAATCTTTACTGGAGACATAAGGATGGCTTTCTAAACCCCAGTTGGAGAGTGTGCATTTAGTAACAAGCTGCCAGGGTTATTTGGGTTGTATGCAACAAAGAGTTGTGATGTTTTAGGAATATATCCTTGGTTCTATTGATACAATTCAACAGAATCTGTTTGCATTATAAAATGCAGAGTTTTTATTCCACTGAATTGGAGCTGGGAAGAAAGTCTGAAATAACTTTGGGAAGAGATTTTAAGTGAATGTGGAATATCGCATTGTTTGGAAAAAAATTGAGTATATGGGAAGTGGTTACCAGAGCATGTAGTTCACTGATTCTTCCTGCAGTAGTCACTGAGACCAGGAAAACAGTTTTCCTCATGAGATGCACCCTAGTGGTTCAAAGGGTGGGTCCATAAGCTGTGCAAGGGAGCTAGAGAAGAGCCGACATGCTGGCCCCATCAATGGTGTCACCAGATAGTGTATCCATGCATCTCCCCTCCTTGTCTGTGGAGAAATTATAGTTTCTTCTTGTAGCCCCCATCCTTCTTTGCTTACCAGAAATAGTTTTCATATTGGATAGTGCAACATAACATCTTCAGGGTATTTTATTAACAGCATGCACTAATGCTGCAGGGATTATTGCATAAAAATGAGCCCTGCAGCAAATAATGCATGTTAATAGCATTCATGCATTTTAACTGTTAGTAAATGATTCTCATATCTTGGAAGGGATGTGTGCAGGGTTGGTGCTCCCATTAGGTAAACTAGATGTCGACTAAACCACCGGCTCTCCAGGGGCATACATTGCTGTTGCTGTTGCCCCTTGGCAATGGACACAAACAGCCCTATGGTGCTTACCTTACAAATTCAGCACTGATGATGCCCGATGCCGACTTCCTGTTTGTAAACAGTAAGTTGGCATCAGGCTGTCCAAAGGGGCGGAAGCAAACAGCCCCACAACGCTGAATTTTTGTAAGGTAAGCACAATAGGACTGTTTGCGTCCATTGCCACTGCTGTAGGTCTCAGAGAGGAGTAGACATGGCAGCAATGGGGGATGGCCAGAGCAGGGGGGGGGGAGGGGCACAAGGGATGAGAGTTGCCTAGCGTGCCTCATCTCTTTGTGTTGGCCTTGGGTGCGTCTGTGTGTATGTATGGTGGGCAGCTGGATAGTTTGATCCTGTCTGGATTTTATCTTACCACATTTAAAAGCTTGAAGTTCTGAGTTCCTGGTTGTATTTCCTAAGAATAGCAAGACTACAAGTTTATGGATGCAGTGACATAAAACCAGGACTGGATCCAATTTTTTTGAAAATCTGAAGCTAGTCAACAACTGTTTATGTGAGTTGGTTCACATAGGCATACAGCTCTAATCCATTTTTTTACTGTAGGAAACCCTACACTAATTTAAAATATTTGTTGCATTCCCTTTTGTTCGTCCCTGGGTCAAGGGTTGAGCAGGCAGGAGTCACCTTTGGGCAGGCTACGGCAGTCCCTGAAAGCTTGGCCATTGGTGCCTCTCCCTGAGGAAGAAGAATGTTAGCAGGTGGGATTTCTCTTTCTTTGCTCCAGGAAAACTAAATAAGCGTGATCATGAACAAAGCTGGCTTCAATATTTACGGGTTTTATTAACTTTTACATCTATATGTTTATAGCAAGTATTAGCAATGCATTCAAAGAATTCAGGCACTAATTCTCCTGAAGCATAACCACTCAAAGTACAGCAATAATCTCTTATACATTCCTATAGTGTACTAATTCTCACATGATAATAGCAAATAGAATCCTTCTTTCCTCTCCCTTGTCCCATCTTTTCCTTCCCACTGTACTCCAAACCTCACTCATATGCTGGGGTGCAACTGGACCATGATTGCTGTGAAGTCCTGGGATAATGTGCTGTACCTGACCTGAGGCTTTGCTGTCTGGCCCAGGGGCTCTACTCCTCCCAGGGTTGGATCTCCCTCTGCCAGGAGGGTTTGCTGCTCCATTTGCTGTTTCTCTTGCTGGATCTCCCTCTGCCTAGAGGGGTTGCTGCCATCTCCACTGCTGGATCTCTTTTGTCTAGAAAGGATGCTGCTCCACCACCATTTCTTCTGCTGGGCCTCCTTCTTCATGGAAGGGTCACTGCTCCACCACTATCGCTGCATCTCTTCGCCTGGGGGTGTCCATTGTCACGCCCTCACCACCCACCTCTAGCCTAGAGGGGAGTGGCATCGGAGGAACTTCTCTCGATTGGCTTGGGCAAACTAACTTTCCCCAGGCGTATCTTGGGATATGTAGTTTGCCTTCAAAAAATGGCTTCAAGAAGAAGTTGTAGTCATGGTCCAGAGGTAAGGCAAAGTGACAGAATTTTATTTCTTACGCAAAAGTTCAAGTACCCTGTACACAGGACTCCTCCTTATGCAGGAATATTGGTAATACAGCACTAGAACAGCATAACTGCTTCACAAGCTTCAAACACACACAGCTGCTTCAAACGTTTCTCAGCCCTGAAAAACAGCACTTCTTTAGCAAGGGTAAAAATGCCTCTTTTTAGCCTTGCCTTGTAAAAGAATTAATGGCAACAATAAAACTTAGTCACACTGGAACAAAAGCTTCTTCTTAACTCCCTTCCCAGATTAAGTTTAAACCAAACTTTGGGAGACACGGGCAGCAAATATTCACCAAGCTTTTTAGCTTCCCTGCAAGTTTTCCTGGCTGCGTCACAAACCTCTGGGTGCTAGCAAAAGTATCCCCGGCCTCCTGTCGGTTCTCTGGGTCTTGTTATTTCCAGCTTTAGGAGACCTTCTCAGAAAGTGTTAGCCCTCAGTATAACGGTTCAACGCACTTGGCTTGGCATAAAGTACAGTCCATAGGAATATCCATAGCCCTCAAGTCATCCTCAGCAGTATCGACTTGCATATCTTCGATTGTTGGAGCAGTGTCCCATTCTGAGTTCTCAAAGCAGTGCTCAGTAAACAGCTCCCCCTTGGGTCCTAAAGTCACTCCTGTTCCCAGCTCTACGCGAGACAGCCGGTCAGTACCTTCAGCCTTCGGCCTGTCTCCTCGGCTGTGTTCCCTGTGGTTCAGCTCCTCCCAGGTCTCTCCTCTATAGCTCCGCTGCATCTCCAGCTTCTCTTGACTCTCCTGCTCCCCTTGTTTCTCCAGCCTCCCCTCTCTTTGCCTTAGCAGGGGTTTATATTTCCACCTCCAGGATTCCAGCCCCTCCTCCTCCCTTCCGGCCCTTCCCAGGTGATAATAATCTCTTCTCATGTCTGCAGGGACCTCATAGGAGTCTGGGTGTGGCACCCTGGGCTTTCTCTCTCTCTTCTTTCTCTCCTTTCGCGGGGCCTGAGATCCAGGCCAGACAGAGATTTTGTGGGTATCGGTGTACGCAGGATTCAGGTTACCCTTGAAATACACAACTGGGCTCCCCCCTAAGTCCAATTCCATGTCCTTTTCTATTCTCATGGGTTCAAGACGGGCATCTCTGTCACACCATGCTGTAGTACAAAATCTATCAGGACCTTCTTCCTTGGGAGAGGATTCCATCACTAGTGATTGAATCAATGCTAAAGCCATGCTCAGATGTTTTGGCTCTTCTAGACTCCTGCTTTCTGAGTCATCGGATTGTAGTTCTGCTTTACCCAGCTCAGAAGATCTTCTCTATCTCTCAGCCAGAAGTCAAGAATCAAGTAAGAGAAAATATGCAGGTTTCTTCTCCTGCCAAAACTTTATCCATTCATGCTGAGCTCATGTACCTAAGGTGTACTCCTCTCCTTTTTGGTTGGGGTTGCCTTCCTAAAGCCTTTTCACTCTCCCAAAATATATATAATCCCAGGCTGTGATCTTTACTCATCAGTAAAAGTCATCAGTTTGCATGTCCCACCCTTCTAATTTATGTTTGTTTATTAAAATTTTGATATACTAACATAGACATGGGTATATAACAAAACAATTTACAATTAAAACAAATTGCCAGATAGAAAGGAATGCCAATGACAGAAAAGAACACTGCCAAACTAAAAGCCCCAATCACTGTCCCCGATAATCTGGGAATGTCTTTTCAACGCAATGCGTTTTCAGATTTGTTTAAAATTTTTTGAAAGATGATTCACCCTGGATGTATTCAGAGAGTGAATTCCACAGATGTGGATCTAAAAAGTAGAATGCAGATCTGTGAGTAGACCTGAGATAAACAAGAGAGGGTGATGGGAGTACCAAACGATTTGAGTTCTGTGACCGATGTATTCTGGTGGGATAATAGGGAATCAGGAGGCTGGATAAATAGCTCGGTGTGCCTGCATGGAAAGTCTTGAAGGTAAGCATCAAAATCTTAAAATGTAAGTGGAATGATAGAGGTAAAGCAGTGGAGTTATGTGGTCATATTTTGAAGCACCTGCTAATAGATGGATAGCTGTGTTTTGGACCAACTGCAACTTCTTCATAAAAGATCTCAGTCCAGATAGATTGCATTGCAGTAATCTAATCTGGATAATACCAAGGCATGCAATAGCGTGGGCTGTCAAATATGGTTTGATGGAACAAATTCAATACAGTGAGTAAAAGGATGAACATACAGTTGCTGCCAGTTGATTCTCAAAAGAAAGATGATTATCAAAAATGATCCCTAAATAAGTCAGGGATTCAACTAGAGAAATTGCAGAGCCCAAGATCAAAGGTCATATGGAGAGAGGACTCAAGCCAACCAAAGAGCTTGGGATTTTGCAGGATTCAGTAAGAAGTCATGTTCCTGTAGCTAAGAGGATACTAAATCTAGGCACATATTCAGTCTGGATAGGTCAGGTAAGTCTGCTGGAGTATAGTACCCTAGCAAAATATCATTGGCATAGTAATAGCCACTAATTCCCTGTTCCTGGATTTGCATAGTGAGACAGCTAAGAAAATGTTGAATAGTGTGGGAGAAAAGATGGACCCTTGGGGAACACTACAAGGAAAAGAAAGAACTTTTGAGAATATCTGATAGATGCTGAAGGAGTAAATATTAATTAACCACATCAAAGGCTGATGAGTTCAAAGACACCAATTCAGATCTATGAGCATCCAAATTTACATGTCGCTCACTTAACAAAAACCGTAATAACTGTTGCCATACTGTATCCCTTATGGAATCTTGATTGTTGGGGGTGTAATATATTTCTTTTTTCAATTTAATCAGATAGTTGAACCGAAATACATCTTTCTCGGATTTTGGATAGAAATGGCAAATTTTAGATTGGGTGGTAGTTATTACTGTGTGGCTTTTAAACAGCATGGGGGTCATTCTGTTCAGGATGTCCAGGCCCCTGTGCACCCAATTTGAATCGGACATACAGGGTTAGACGCGATTCTGATCCCGCAGGACACGTCTAGCCCAATGGGACATCCCAATGGGATGTCCATCCCCGCTATTCGTGGCTCAGAATGACCCAGAATCCCTCTGCCTGAGAGCTCTTAAAGGGGTTTTGTTTTTCATTTTTAAAAGCTAATTCTTTTTCTATTTTGCAAAAGGGAATTTTTTGTGGTGTTGGGCAAAGCTCTGTCTATTAGAGTTCACCGTTTCGTGTTCCAGCTTCCCATTCAGAGAAAGCTCTGTGAAGCCACTGACCTTATCAAATATTAGTAGTCCTTGATTAGCTTGCATAGCAGCTAGGCAGCTGAGTGCTATATAAAGGTCTACAGACCCATGGAAGAACTGACATTCCGAACAGGGACTCCGTTGCAAGCAAGGTAATACTGTTGGCTTTTAAATTCAATCTCTCTGCCTCAGAACTCTTAACCCTTTGAAGGCCTACTTTAAAATTTTAGTCCACATTCTGCAGCCGGGTTAATTTTTGCAAATTTCAGGAAAATTGTACCCGTCTTATTCAATATGTTCTAATAGTGATTTTCCTTCTGCTATGGTCATGTATTATATACCATTTGATAGGAATATTTAGTCAGAATTTTGGATCCCGAGAGTTTTGGGCTCAGCCTGGAAAGGGTTAAAGGGGTTTTGGTTTTCATTTTTAAAAGCTAATTCTTTTTTTATATTGCAAAACGGTAATTTTTTTTGGTGTTGGACAGAGCTCTGTCTGTTAGAGTTCATTGTTTCTTTTTTTCCAGCTTCCCATTCAGAGGAAGCTCTTTGAAGCCACTGACCTCAATAGATGTTAGTTCCCTTCCTACCTACCAAAGCTCCCATCAACCCCATGTGAGCAGTCTTGCTTTATAAGGCAACTCCTCAATTAGCTACCCACAAGGATATAGAACAATGCTATTAGAACACACTTTAAAGAGGTTAACTGCATTTTCTCTTACAGCTGAGGAAAAGATAGGGACTTTGGTAGGACCCTCTCTCCTTTACTTCAACAGGTAACAAAGCTCCACCAACTGAACAATGGCTGGGAAAAATCATATTGCCAAAGCTGTTGCCCCTGTTACAACCTCTGCCTCTGTCCAGACAGAGAGCCTGATGCAAGTCAAATGCAAGGCATTGATATGGCAGGCAAAGGGAGAATTTGAGAAGAAGCTTGCTGCGGAAGCAAAAACGCGAAGTAAAGACCTTTTCAAGTACATTCGTAGCAAAAAACCTATGAGAGAGTCAGTTGGTCCATTAGATGATAAAGGGGTTAAAGGAGCACTAAGAGGCGACAAGGCGATAGCGGAGAGACTGAATGAATTCTTTGCTTCAGTCTTTACTGAGGAAGATGTAGGGATGTTACCCATGACTGAAGTGGTATTTAAAGGTGCGGAAGAATTGAAGGAAATATCGATACATCGGGAAGATGTATTACAACTATAAGATAAGCTGAAGAGTAGCAAATCACCTGGGCTGGATGGTATACATCCAAGGGTGTTGAAAGAACTGAAATACGAGATTGCAGACCTGCTATTAGTAATCTGTGAACTATCATTAAAATCATCTCTAATACCTGAAGATTGGAGGATCGCCAATGTAACACCAATTTTTAAAAAGGGTTCCAGGGGTGATCCGGGAAACTACCGACCGGTGAGCCTGACATCAGTACCGGGAAAAATGGTAGAAACCATCATAAAGAATAAAATTACTCAGCATGTAGATAGTCATGACCTAATGGGAGACAGCCAACATGGCTTTAGACAAGGAAGATCTTGTCTTACTAATCTGTTATGTTTTTTTGAAGGAGTGAATAATCAGGTGGACAAAGGTAAGTCGGTTGATATTGTGTATCTGGACTTTCAGAAAGCCTTTGACAAGGTCCCTCATGAGAGACTTTTGGCAAAACTAAAGAGTCATGGGATAGGAGGCAGTGAACTATTGTGGATCAGTAAATGGTTAAAAGATAGAAAGCAGAGGGTAGGGCTAAATGGCCAAATTTTCCCAATGGAGAAAGATGAATAGTGGTGTACCCCAGGGATCTGTGCTGGGTCCGCTGCTTTTTGACATATTCATAAATGACCTGGAAAGTAGAATAACGAGTGAGGTTATCAAATTTGCATATGACACAAAACTATTTAAAGTTGTTAAAACCCAAGAGGATTGTGGAAAATTGCAAGAGGATCTTGTTAAATTGGAAGACTGCGCATCAAAATGGCAGATGAAATTTAATGTGGACAAGTGCAAGGTTATGCACCTAGGGAAGAACAACCCAAACTATGGTTACACGATGCAAGGTTCCACATTAGGAACCACCACCCAGGAAAAAGATTTAGGCGTCATTGTGGGTACCATGTTAAAACCCTCGGCCCAGTGTGCAGCAGTGGCCAAGAGAGCAAATAGAATGCTAGGTATGATAAGGAAAGGAATGGAAAATAAAACAAAAGATATTATAATGCCTCTATATCGTTCCATGGTGAGACCGCACCTTGAATATTGTGTGCAATTCTGGTCGCCGTATCTTAAAAAGGATAATAGCGATTTTAGAAAAGGTTCAGAGAAGAGCCACCAAAATGGTAAAGGGGATGGAAGGATACTCCTATGAAGAAAGTTAGGGATCTTTAACCTGGAAAAGAGACGGCTGAGGGGAGATATGATAGAAGTCTATAAATTAATGAACGGAGTGGAACGGGTAAACATAGATCGATTGTTTACCTTATCAGAACATAGAAAGACTAGGGGACATGCAATGAAGCTACAGGGTAAACTATTTAAGACAAATAAAAGAAAATATTTTTTCACTCAACGTGTAATCAAACTCTGGAATTTGTTACCGGAGGATGTAGTAAAGGCTGTTTGTGTAGCTGGGTTTAAAAAAGGTTTGGACAAGTTCCTGGAGGAAAGGTCCATAAACCATTATTAAGAAGGGACCCTGGATATCAATGCTTGAACCAATACAAGCATTGTGGAACCTGTGTTCCTTGGGGAAACTGCTAGGTACTGTGATACTGCGGACCCTCTGACACAAAGAAAAAAAGTTTTAAATCTTGAAAAAAAAACAGGATTTACATGCAATTTCCTGAACGTCCACATAGAGGGAACAGGAGAGCAAGCCTGGAAGCAGAGGAACCACGCCTCTATGGGCAAGACCTTGAATCAGTTAGTCCCGATTTAAGCAGGGACAGAGCTCAGTTAAGCAGAGCAGATCGGAGAGACAGAGACGGCGCCAGAGTGAGCGTCAAAGCCGGACTGGAAAGAGCAGCTCGGAGAGTTGGAGTCACTGTCAGACCCAGAACAGCTCAAGGAGTTGAAGCAGCTTGGAGAGCAGGCCAGCGAGTAGGCCGAGAAGCAGACCAAGGAATAACTCATAGAGCAGGCCGAGGTGAAGGCCCAAGAGCAGGCCCAGAGGAAGGCCAGCTACAACTGGAAGGAGCAGCATTGCAGAGAGCAGCCAAGGAAGGAGGTGCTCTCCCTTCCAGCCTGAAAGGAAGCCCTATCCAGGGAGAAGGACTGGGATACAAGCTGAGGAAGAGATATCCGGTTGCAAGGAATACCCAAGGAGAAAAAGGTACTTTTAAAAGTTTTTATAAAAGTAACCTGAAAGAGGAATGGAAAACTCAAAGGCCTGGGGAACAGGGAAGTGCTGAGAGGGCGCGGCCAGTAGCCAACTGCCACAGGGGTGGAAGTGGTGGACAAGCGCCACAGCAGCAGCCATGCCTTAGAGGAGTTACTCCCCATTCTAAAGGAGGAAAGACACCCAGGGAACACTTGAGCCTGCAAGAAGTGGAGGACATTCAGGCTAGGCCTCAAGCCTTTCCCAAAAGAGACTGCAGGAAGTTAAAAGGTGAAACAGTGGTTGCCTGCAAGTGCTTACCTAAGCCTAGCACAAGAGAGAAACAAAGGAATAACTTTTATCTGTATGATAAGGACACTTTTATGCCAAAAGTACCAGATAATCTCTCTAGGAAAAAGGCTACTAATAATAAAGGCTGGGATAAGCGAACTTTTAATCCTGTAGCAGAAGAAAATCCAGGGTTCTACAATATAGCTAAAAGCCGACGCCCCAAACTGACAAGCCAACATTGGAACACAGTATGGCATGCTTTTAGAAAGCCTGAATCCAACCTGCTGGAGGTTTCAGATTCGGACCCCTCAGAGATGGAGTGGATGCCAGGGGAATCTGAGGTTAATGAGGCCGTGGAACCCATGGATTGTAATTATTGCACAATAGGAAAGTTTTAAGTTATTTGGAGCAACCAAATGTATGAAGAGAATACAAGATGCTTTATGTTTTGAGTTTGTGAAGATTAACAATGTTACTTTGAATGTTTTTGTGAATTGCACTAGATACAAGAAAGGATACAGCCCTGTTATGTTTCTTAACCGCATATTTTGGACCATTTGCGTAAAGGTGAAATAAATGCCTTTTTCTTTTGCCCTACATTTGGCTAAATGTTGCTTTATTGGGAAGTTGACCACGAGGCTGACACAGAGGGCCGCTACCTCATGACCCTCGGAACAGGTCAACCCTAATCACCCTATTCTTATGCGCTCCCCAGCCCCGTGGAACCACTACGCCGCCACCAGAGGGGGCTGCGGGGGACAGTACATATGACCTAGATTGGCCACTGTTGGAAACAGAATACTGGGCTTGATGGACCTTGGTCTGACCCAGTATGGCATATCTTATGTTCCTATGTTCTTATGTAAATTGAAGGACCAGTACCATGCGCAGGATGCCTGCAAGCTGAAACTCACATGAAACAAGTGGAGGAGCTCAGAGAAGAGGTGGTGAGGCTGAGAAGCATTCGAAACAGTGAGAAGTACTTTGATTAGATGCTTCTTGAAACATCCAAGCTCTCCAATAGAGGTGATTATGGGAGGCTACAGAATGAAGATAGTTTATTTATTTATTTAACTGCATTTATATCCCGCTTTTCACCGGATCAAAGCGGTGTAACATGTAACATAGGGAGGGGTAATTTCTTTTAGGATGGGGCCATCACCAGGGTCAACAATTAATGATTATGGGTGGACATGGACATGATTTACTTCTGCTAAAATCTAAGTGTGAGGTCATGGTGGTGTTTCCGTTGAAAGATGTTCACGGAATAGGATTGTCTTTAGCTGTTTCTTAAATGATGTGATGTCGTTGTTGTTCTTGATGTGGTTTGGTAGAGAGTTCCAGAGGGATGGAGCATAAAGTTCGAATGCTCTGTTGCAGGTCCGTTGTGTAGATTTGGTTCTTTTGTGGGGGACAACGATAGAGTTATTGGAGGAATGTCTGGTTGGTCTGTTGTGGGATGGTCGAGGTAGTAATGAGTGTAGTGAGGTGTTCCGTGTTTGGTGGATAGTTTTGTGGATGAGTAAGATGGCTTTGTACTTGATTCTTGCTTGCAGTGGAAAGAGGTGAAGGTCTCTTAGGATTGGGGTGATGTGCTCCCGTGTTTTTGTATTTTGAATAATTCTTGCTGTGGTGTTTAAGGCAGTACGGAGTGGGTTGGTGTGCGAGGCAGGAAGTCCATGATAGATTATGTTGCAGAAATCTAGATGAGGGAGTGTCACAGCTTGCATCACTGTCCTATAGTCGTGAGGTTCTAGGAGGGGCCTGAGTCGTTGGATAGTTTTAGCTTTGTGGAATATTATCCCAGCGGTTTTGTTGATTTGTTGTTTGAAGGTGAGAGCTTGATCAATGATGACGCCTAGATATCTTATTTGAGGCTGGATTTGTATTTGTGTGGTTCCCATGTTGAGGTGGGTAGGTGGTTTGAAGTCAGGTTCTTTTGTTACTATTAGGGCTTCGGTTTTCTTTATGTTGATGGATAGATTGTTCTCCTGTAGCCAGTTGGTCACGTCGTTGAAGCAGGCTGATAGCTGTTCGTTTTTTGGGTTGTTGGTTGTAATTGGTGCGTAGAGCATTATGTCGTCCGCGTAGATGTGGAAGTTGATGTTATGGGTGCGTATGATCGAGCATAGTGGACGTAGGTATATGTTAAACAACATGGCTGATAGGGTGGATCCTTGGGGTACTCCTTGAAGTTGTTTGTAGGGGGGCGAGGTTGTGGAGAGGGTGCGAATCCGTTGCTGTCTGTTAGTTAAGTAGGATCTGAACCATTGGAGTACAGTGTCCTTGATTCCGATTGTTTGTAGTCTGTGTATGAGGATTTCGTGTGAGATTGTGTCGAAGGCTGCTGATATGTCTAGGAAGATCAGGATGTACCCTGAATTTTTCTCTTGTGTTCCGATGATGAGTGTGTTCATTAGGATGGTCGTGAGGGTCTCAACTCCATGTAGTGGTCGGAAAAGTTGGACACAAGTTACCAGAGCCTGAGGAATCAACAACCCAACTCCTCCAGTCCTTGAACTGAAAAAACAGTTTGCATCCCTGGAAGTGGAGGAGGTGAACACACCCCAGGAAAGGGAAGAATCAGAGCTGAAACACCATAAAGTTGCAGAATCAGTGACCACAAGGAAGCGAAGAGGAGTGGTGACTGGTGACTATCTTCTGAGGGGTACTGAGGCATCCATCTGTTGACCAGAGAGGTTTGCTGTCTGCCATGTGCCAAAACCCAAGAAGTTATGGAGAGTTTGCCGAAACTCATCAAACCTATTGACTATTATCCAATGTTGCTCGTCCATGTCAGCACAAATGATACTGATAGGTATCCCTCTGAGCATATCAAAAGTGACTACATGGCTTTGGGACAGAGGGTGACGCAGTTAGGTGCACAGGTTGTGTTCTCTTCAATCCTCCCTGTTGAGGGTAAAGGCCGAGGCAGAGAAGCTCACATCTTGGGGATGAATGCATGGTTGCGTGGATGGTGTCATTGAGAGTGTTTTGGTTCCCTGGACCATAGGATGATGCTCCAAAGGCAAAAAAACAGAGATGGTGTTGATCTGTCCAAGAAGAGTTGAAGTGTCTTCCTCAGCAGACAGTCTAACCTACTGAAGAGGGCTTTAAACTTTGAGGATGGGTTAAGAAAACCCCCAGGTAAGTGAAAGATTAAATACCTCTGTAGAAATGGATAAAAGAGGCAATATCTGGAAAGCGGTGTGTATAAGTGCCCAAAGAATAGGAAATAAGATCCAAGATGTTGAGGCTTTAATGGAAGAGGTTGACTTAGATTTAGTGGTGGTTATGGAGACATGGTTCACGGTCAACCATGACTGGGATGTAATTATCCCAGACTATACTTTATTCAGGAAAGACAGGTAGGAAGAAGGGGAGGAGTGGTGTTATATGTAGAAAATAATATTAAAATTACAGAATTGCAGGGCTTAAAAGGGAGAGAGGAGCCACTGTGAGTTAAACTAGAAAGAGAGAAAAGAAAATTCATTTACAATGGTGTGATATACAGATCCCCCTCACAGGATGTAGAAGTGGATGGAGATTTTAATAGAAGACCTATGTAGTATTGCCATGAAAGGAGAAGTGCTACTGATAGATGATTTCATTATAACAGATGTTGATTGGCACATCCCTGCTGCAGTGTCATCTAGAAGTAAGGAGATCCTAGATTCTCTACATGGAGAACTATTTGGACAAATGGTAACAGAACTTACATGTGAAGGGACCATAATGGACTTCGTGCTTACCAATGGGGAAAGTGTTTCTGATGTCATAGTGGGAGATCATCTTGAATCCAGTGATCATTGGATGGTGTGGTTCAGTATTAGGACTAGGGCTGATAAAATCCATTCAAAAGTGAGGGTCTTAGGCTTTAGGAAAACTAACTTTGCTAAGATGGAACAATGCCACAAGGAGTCGTTTGTGGAATGGGAACAGCTGGGGGATGTAGAAAAGCAATGGGCAAAACTGAAAGGGAGTGTTTTAAGGGCAACAAACATTTTTGTTAAGCAAGGGAGGGTACAAGGGAGGAAAATGAGGCCACTAAGGTTTTCAAAAGAAGTAGCTGAAAAGGTGAAGAAAAAGAGGGAGGTCTTCCTAAAATACAAGAGATCACAGAAAATACAAGAGAAAGGAAGATTGGCATCTATATATGGAAAACTTAGAGAAGCTAGCAAAGTAGTCAGGAAAGCAAAGCTACTAAAAGAAGAAGAAATAGCCGATGCAATAAAATGGGGGGATACAACATTTTTCAGATATGTTAGTGAGAGGAGGAAGGGCAAAAAGTGGTATTGTCAGACTGAAGGGTGAAGAGAAGAAATGTGTAGAAGCTGATGAAGAGAAAGCGGAATTGTTTAACAAATATTTCTGTTCTGTGTTCACAGATGAAGGGCCAGGAGCAGGACCTCAGAAAACACTCACAAATAGGAACAGAAGTGACAGGGATCTTGAACGATTTTCAGAAGACTGTGTTCATGAGTAACTAGCTAAACTAAAAATAGACAACGCGATGGGACCGGATGAGATACATCGGAGAATACTGAAGGAACCGGGGGACATTCTAGCAACTCCAGTGACTGACCTTTTCAATGCTTCTTTGGAGTTGGGATTGGTGCCAGAGGACTGGGTAGAGGCACATGTGGTCCCTTTACACAAAAGCGGAGTAAGGATGTGGTTGAAAACTACAGGCCAATTAGTTTAACTTCAGTGGTGAATAAATTATTGGAAATGATAGTCCAACACCAGCTTCAAGATCATCTAGACACCAACGACATACTTGACCCACAGCAACACGGTTTCCGACCACTACATGGAGTTGAGACCCTCATGACCATCCTAATGAACACACTCATCATTGGAACACAAGAGAAAAATTTGGGATACATCCTGATCTTCCTAGACATATCAGCGGCCTTCGACACAATCTCACACGAAATCCTCATACACAGACTACAAACAATTGGAATCAAAGACACTGTACTCCAATGGTTCAGATCCTACTTAACTAACAGACAGCAACGGATCCGCACCCTCTCCACAACTTCGCCCCCCTACCAACAACTTCAAGGAGTACCCCAAGGATCCACCCTATCAGCCATGTTGTTCAACATATATCTCCGTCCACTATGCTCAATCATACGCACCCACAACATCAACTTCCACATCTACGCGGACGACATAATGCTCTACGCACCAATTACAACCACCAACCCAAAAAACGAACAGCTATCAGCCTGCTTCAACGACGTGGCCAACTGGCTACAGGAGAACAATCTATCCATCAACATAAAGAAAACCGAAGCCCTAATAGTAACAAAAGAACCTGACTTCAAACCACCTACCCACCTCAACATGGGAACCACACAAATCCAAATCCAGCCTCAAATAAGATATCTAGGCGTCATCATTGATCAAGCTCTCACCTTCAAACAACAAATCAGCAAAACTGCTGGGATGATATTCCACAAAGCCAAAACTATCCAACGACTCCGGCCACTCCTAGAACCTCACGACTTTAGGACAGTGATGCAAGCTGTGACACTCCCTCATCTGGACTTCTGCAACATAATCTATCATGGACTTCCTGCCTCGCACACCAACTCCCTCGGTACTGCCCTAAATACTACAGCAAGGATTATTCAAAATGCAAAAAAACGGGAGCACCTCACCCCAATCCTAAGAGACCTTCACCTCCTTCCACTGCAAGCAAGAATCAAGTACAAAGCCATCTTACTCATCCACAAAACTATCCACCAAGCACGCAACACCTCACTACACTCCTTACTGCCTCGACCATCCCACAACAGATCAACCAGACATTCCTCCAATAACTCTATCGTTGTCCCCCACAAAAGAACCAAATCCACACAACGGACCTGCAACAGAGCATTCGAACTTTATGCTCCATCCCTTTGGAACTCTCTACCAAACCACATCAGGAACAACGCTGACATCACATCATTTAAGAAACAGCTGAAGACAATCCTATTCCGTGAACATCTCTGAACGGAAACACCACCATGACCTAATACTTAGATTCAGCAGAAGTAAATCATGTCCATGTCTACCCATAATCATTAATTGTTGACCTTGGTGATGGCCACACCCTAAAAGAAATTACCCCTCCCTATGTTACATGTTACCGCTTTGACCCGGTGAAAAGCGGGATATAAATGCAGTTAAATAAATAAATAAATAAATGCTACTGAAAGTGAAAATAGTGAGGTTTCTGGAGCCCAATGGATTGCAGGATCTGAGGCAGCATGGATTCACCAGGGGCAGGTCTTGTCAGACAAATCTGATTGATTTATTTGACTGGGTGACCAGGGAGGACCGAGGGAGACACCTAGAAGTGGTGTACTTAGATTTCAGTAATGCTTTTGACATCATACTGCACAAGTGACTTAGAATCAAACTGAGCACCCTAGGGATGGACCTCAAAGTGATTGACGGAGTTAGAAATTGTTTGAGTGGGAGGCAACAAAGGGTACAGGTAAATGGAGCTCACTCTGAGGAGAAAAAAAGTTACCAGTGGTGTGCCACAGGAATTTGTCCTTGGTCTGATTCTTTTTAACATCTTTGTTAGTGATATTGCAGAAAGGCTGTCAGGTAAGGATAATACCAAAATCTGCAATAGAGTATACATCCAGGAGAGATCTAGCTAAGCTTGAAGAATGACCAAGGATTTAACAGCTGAGATTTAATGCTAAAAAATACAGGGTCAGGCACTTGGCTACAAAAATTCAAGGGAGCGGTATGGTGTAGGGGAAAAAGTACTTCTGTCCACGAAAGAAGAGCGTGGCCTAGGCATGATTGTTTCTAATGATCTTAAAGTAGCCAAACAGGTAGAAAGGTTGACGGTGAAAGCCAGAAGAATGCTTGAGTACATATGGAGAGGAATGGCCAGCAGATAAAAGGAAGTGATAGTGCCTCTTTATAAGTCTCTGGTGCGATTGGGGGACAAGATGGCATCTGACTGAGATCTCGGCACTTACCACTTGGTCAGTTCTCTCCCCTCTGGCGGCCATAATGGGCAAGAAATGGAAGACCAAGACATTACCCTCCAGTCTTGGGTCTCCAGTGCCGGGGTTCAGCCAGCCCTGCTTGATTGTGGCATGGGCCTGGTTGCCTGGGATAGCACTTTGGCGATGCTGGCAAAATTATCACTGTTGGCTGTCAGCGGGGTGTCTTTGAGTCCCGTGTAAAGGATCGTGCCTCTGCGACCCTGTGATGTTACTGGCATGGCCTTGACTTGGCAGACGGTTCTGCCGAAGGCGGGGGGATAGAAGGAGACAGTGGAGTGAGCTCTGGCTACAGCGTCTTCCCTGCTTGATAAGTGGGCTGTGTCAGCTGTTGCTACTGCGTCTTTGGAGCTGGGCCCCATGGATAAGAGAGAGCTGGCTCTACTGGGTTTGGTGGAGCTGAAGAGACCCACGGTTGTAACAATGGAATCATTGTGGTAGGGGGTGGCCACTGTGAATTCCTCACTCCGAGTAATGGCAGGTACTTTATTTACTGATATGTCAAGTTTGAAAGATATAGAATAGGTCGTATCACAAGAACAGGCTACATGTGCTGCTAGGGTGGATTTGCTGGAGGCTTGCCATGGTGAGCTTCAGGAGATAGTGGGTGTGCAGATGAAGGATTCCTCCGTTACGGCCGTAAGCTAGAATATTTGGAGAATATTTCCAGGTGGAACAACCTTTGTTTTGTCAACTTTCCCAAATCTCCTCTGCTGGCACCAGTAGATATGGTTAAAAAATATCTCCAGGAGGTTTTGGGTATATCTGTGGATAATCTGCCACCCATTACCAGAGCCCAGTATCTGACTGTGAGATCTTCGGCTTAAGTTGGTGTAGAACATCTAGACACTCTCAGTAAGGACTGTCGGATCTGAATGGGCTCTTAGAGATCTTCCTGGATATAATTACAGCTAGAACCACCATGGTGGTGAGCTTTGCTCTGGAGATGGACTGAAATACAATGTTGCATCTATATTTTTGTAATATGCATTCATTGTTTTTGGGGGCCAAAATACAAATTTTCCCTGATTTCTCAAGGATAAGCCAAAAGAGACATGAGGAATTCCTGGATTTATAAAAAAAGGATCCTTTCTTTGGGTGGATCTATTTTGTTAACATTTCCTTGTAGGTGTGTTATTTTCTTAAAACAATTGGTAACCTTCTTGCTTGGGTGTGAGGATGGTTCTGCGGAGGGTTAGCTTCTGAGAAGGCTGGCTGTGTGTCCAAAGGATCGATAAATTACTTTTGGTTATTGAGTGTTTATTCCTATTTCTTGTTCCACTGTTCATTTTGTGGTCTAATATGAAACTGATATGATATTGTTGTTTTTGGTATTTTTTTTATTTCATATGTAACATATCTATGTGGATTACCTTATCTCTATATTGGGATGTTATGTTGCAAATGGTAAAAATAAAATAAAAATAACAAAAAAGTCTCTGGTGCAGTTCTGGAGACCACACCTTCAAAAAGATATAAACAGGATGGAGTTGGTGGAGAGGGTACTATTAAAATGGTTAGTGGTCTTCATTATAAAGCATATGAGGACAGATTTAAAGATCTTAATATGTATACATTAGAGGAAAGATGGGAAAGAGGAGATAGAGACATTCAAATACCTCCGTAGCATAAATGCACAAGAGGAGAGCCTCTTTTTATTGAAAACAAACTCTGCTACAAGGGGACAAAGGATAAGGGTGAAAGAAAATAGACTCAGGAGTAATAAGCGGAAATATTTCTTTTAAGGACAGAGTGGTAGATGCTTGGAATAGTCTCCTAGTGGAGGTAGTAGAAAAAAGGACAGTATCTGGGACAAACACAGAAGATCTCTTAAGGTAAAAAGAGGACTATTATAGTTGATATGGAAGGGCAGACTAGATAGGCCATGTGGTCTTTTTCTGCCGTCATGTTTCTATGTTTCTATATGGACAGGCTACGTCCAGGTTCTCCTTTTGTAACAAAGGCCTATCCACTGCTTGTTTTAAAGATGCAGGAACAACTCCTGAAGACAGACTGCGTTTGATGATAATGCAGCCTATGTCCGATATGCCTAAAGAAGGAAATCACAGCCACGGGGAGGAGATAGGACCAAGGATAGACATGGTTGGCCAGACTGAGCATAAAAACAGATCAACATCCCCAGGGTTAAAAAGTTGAATGAAGACCAGGAACTAGACAGTGTAGGAGATAAGCAATCTGCTAGATCCATAAGGTCATAGTCTGAGTGCAGCAGTTGCCTGGCTACTCACTGATGGATCATGTTATACTGCAAGAGTTTGTAAGTCCCATTCTAATTTGATTTGTAAGTTCCACCCTCCTGGGAGGAGTGGGGGTGGGGTGTAATTCATACAGGACGACATAAATGAAACAAAATAGAAAGAAGGCAGTGTCGATTTTCTGTTTGAACACATAAGTGAGTGCAATGTTTCCTCTCAAGCTTTGCATATGATGTCTTCTGACCTATTGAATATCCGCAATACACCAATGTAACTGGAAATAACTAATACATTTTCTCGGAAAAATATCAACGCATAGCTTCAGTGAGAAGTGTGGCCCTATAAAAATAAACTGTTGGACCATTTTTTGTATTGATATCAGGGGAATAATAGAGGCTATGATAGAAAATGATTCTCTGTAGGATAACAATTGCATTGGTCTTCCTAACTATCTTTTCTAAAATGTTTTTTAAAGAACACATTGCTCAGTATATTGTAGCTATTTCTGTATGAAAACTCTTAGGGGCAAAAAGTTCCAGGCATAATTATATGGCAGCTTTCTTTGAGGATTACATGAGAAAATATAAAGGAAACAACATAGAATGCGCATCAAGCATTCCTCTTTTGCTGGAAAAGAGAGAGTGGAAACTGTAATGTGATTTCAAATGTTAAATATTCATTTGTATTATTAGAATGAGAAGGAAATGCAGGTGACCACTGGGTGTCAGTGTCTGCATTTATAATTTCTAAACTTGGACAAAGGAGAATTGTATCCTAAGCACAAATTCTTCACAGTAGAATGAATATCATTTCCTTATACTAAGTGACCTTTGAATTGGTTAATTCACAAAAAACATCTCGATGATATCAATTATTGACATCTTTTCCAGGTTAATAATCTTCTTCCTTGAAATATGTATGACTGTTTCAATAGAGCCAATCTATGAAGATTTTTACTTCACTTAAAGTGGAAATAGACTATCTTTGGCAGCACATCAGTTGCACAAGAGCACATCCATAGTCATTAATTGTGTAATGGAAAGAACACAGATTACAGTGATCTGCAGAACTGGAAATCATTGTTCCCCAGAAGAAGAATGATTGTGAGGGCTTTGTGTTATCTATAGATTAAGATTTGTCTAACTGGGTATATGCAAACACTAGGGCTATGCATGCATTAGTGCACATTTGGCTTGTTAGTGTGCCTTAAAAATGTTAGTGCATGCTAAATTAACTGCCCTAATCAATGAATTTACATGTACTAAGTAGATTAGTGCATGTTAAATCAATTTAGCACACACTGAAATTTCCCTAAAAGACTTGAAGGACTAGAAAAGGGGACTGTTACTTCTGGAGAGAGATCTGCAATTGTGAGTATATATTGAAAGGAATTCTTTTTATTAAAGCTAATTAATCTGTGAACCCACTATTTTTTGTTAAATCAGTCAGGGCCTAGTAGCAGCAGTTTAAGTTAACATTTAAAACACAGAAGAGAGCTTTCTGGTTAAATTTCATACCCAGCAGAGAGCTTGTAGTTTAAATTTAATAGTCACTCAGGGCCTAGCATCAGCAAAGTACTTTTAGTTTAAATTTAAAACACAGAAGAGAGCTTTCTTGTTAAATTTAGAACCCAGCAGAGAGCTTGTAGTTTAAATTTCATAATAAGTTAGAGCCTAGCAGCAGTAAAGAGCTATAATTTAAATCAAATTTATTTTTATTTATTTATTTATTTATTTAACAGTTATTTATATACCGCTCTTTCCCTAGTATCAAGTGCGGTTTACATGGAACAGTAGGTTAATTGGTATGTAATATACCAAGTCAGTTTACATAGAACAGATAATTATAATTTACAAGGAATGTTGTAACATTAAAGGTATAACATATTAGAACATATATACATTGTTAGTTTAAATCTATAATCATCATGTGAATGAGAGTGTGGTATGGTTAATAGTGTATTAGTGATATTTATTTTGAAAATAGAGTATGTAATAATAATGTATAAATGTTAGCCTGTATCTATTTGAGTATTCTGTTCTGAGGGTGTATTGTAGTGTAATATGAATAAGTGAGTTTTTAATTTTTTTCTAAATTCCTTTATATCAGATAGCAGGCGAATGTTGTCAGGTAGATTGTTCCAAAGAATTGGAGCAGAGTGTGAGAAAGCTCTCTTATTTGTTTGTTTTCTGGCTTTTGTGAAATCTTTTGGTATTGTTAAGGTATTTAAGTTTCTGCTTCTTTGGGATCGTTTATCGATGTCTATATTAATCAGTGTATTGAGTGCCGATGGTGCAAGATTATTTATAAGTTTAAATGTAGTGACAAGAATTTTATATTTGATTCGGGAGTAAATAGGTAGCCAATGAAGTTCAGCCAAAATTGGTGTAACATGTTCAAGTGGGCTTATATTCATAATCATCCTGGCAGCTATGTTCTGAATTATTTGTATCTTTTTAATATTTTGTTTTGAAATGCCATTAAGTATTAAGAATATAGCTTACCTCAGCAGCACAGGACAGGGTACTGTGTAGCAGCCCTCGTTTAATAAGTGTTATTTCCCTCCCTCCCTCCCCACACCCACTCACCCCTGGGATAATCGTAGCTTTATAGGTACTTACACATTTTAAAAGACAGGAAGTGCTCTCAGGTGAAGCTCGTTACCCAAATCAGGCATACACTAAGGACCTGAGATTAATTAAGCTTCAGGTGAACAAGGTATATTAAGCGTATTAGGTACAGTGTTATTGGTATAAATATCCATAGCAACCCTTAGTAAGTAAAGAACTTAAAGATCTAAGCAAAAACTTAAAACTAAGATGCAGACAGCAGTCCAGCAGCGAGATGGGGGCTTTCCAGTCTTTTGCATTGAGTGTCACGTGTATGATTTTCTCCCAGTTGGTGAGAGGTCTTACATGTGCACTAGGTGCAAGGAGCTCTTTGCTCTCAGGGAACGAATCCGTTCTCTAGAGGCTTGAGTAGCAGACTTGGAAAACATAAGACAGAGAGAGAGGTACATAGACGAGACCTACAGGGATATAGTCCTGAAGTCCCACCTCCAGTCTGGCAGCATCCCTGTTGCCATGGAGGAGAGAGGTCACGTGACAGGAGAGCATCACCCTGGTGTGGCAGGAAGCAATCCTGTAACTAGGACCTGTCCCCAGGTGATGTAAAACCCTCTCGCACCGAGGAAGTTTCTCCAGGGCCATGTGCCCATGAGGGAAGGCTTAGGACAGCCGTTATAGTTGGTGATTCGATCATTAGGCATGTAGATAGCTGGGTGACTGGTGGACGTGAGGATCGCCTGGTAACATGACTGCCTGGTGCGAAGGTAATGGACCTCACGCGCCACCTAAATAAGGTCTTAGATAGTGCTGGGGAGGAGTCTGCTGTCTTGGTACATGTCGGTACCAATGACATAGGAAAATGTGGTAGGGAGGTTCTGGAGGCTAAATTTAGGCTTTTAGGTAGGAAGCTGAAATCCAGAACTTCCAGGGTAGCGTTCTCCGAAATGCTTCCCGTTCCACGTGCAGGACCCAAAAGGAAGGCAGAGCTCCGGAGTCTCAATGCGTGGATGAGACAATGGTGCAGAGATGAGGGTTTTGGATTTGTTAGGAACTGGGGATCATTCTGGGGAAAGGAGGGGCTCTTCCGAAGGGATGGGCTTCACCTCAACCGGGATGGAACCAGGCTGCTGGCATTAACCTTTAAAAAGGAGATAGAGCAGCTTTTAAACTAGATAATAGGGGAAAGCCGACAGTCGCCCAAGAGCGGATGGTTTGGAAGAATGTATCCTTGAAGGATATTACCAAAAGCAGAGAGGTTCCAAAAAAGAGTAAAGTAGCCCAAATGCCCTCGAGTATGGAGCAGACAGAGCTTAAAGATCCCAAATAACCCATGTCTACCAATAGCCAAATTCATATGAATAAAACAAAGTCTCTAAAATGCTTGTATGCAAATGCTAGAAGTCTAAAAAATAAGATGGGAGAGTTAGAATATATAGCACTAAATGAGAGGTTAGGTATGATTGGAATATCAGAGACATGGTGGAAGGAGGACAACCAGTGGGACACTGTGATACCTGGGTACAAACTATATCGTAATGATAGAGCTGATCAAATTGGTGGAGGGGTTGCGCTCTATGTTAGAGAGGGCATTGAGTCAGAAAGGATTAAAGTTTTGCAGGAAACAAAATTTGCTGTAGAATCTCTATGGATTGAAATTCCATGTAAAAAGGGGAAGGCGATGGCAGTGGGGGTGTACTATCGACCACCTGGCCAGAATGAACAAATGGATGATGAAATGCTCAAAGAAATCAAGGAAGCTAACAAAAGTTACAGCGCAGTAATAATAATGGGTGATTTCAATTACCCCGGTATCGACTGGGTCAGTGTCACGGCAGGAAATGCTAGGGAGATAAAGTTCCTAAATGACTGCTTTTTGGAGCAGCTGGTTCATGAACCGACCAGAGGGGAAGCCATATTAGACCTAGTCCTTAGTGGAACACCAGATCTAGTGCAAGAGATAAGGGTGTTGGGGCCACTTGGCAATAGTGATCATAGCATGATCGCTTTTGATTTAATTAGTGGACGAGGGATAGTACAGAAATCCACAGTACTACCTTTTAACTTTCGAAAGGGAGCCTATGATAAAATGAGGAAAATAGTTAAGAAAAAACTAAAAGGAGCAGTTGCAAAGGTTAAAGATTTACATCAAGCTTGGGTGTTGTTGAAAAATACTATCTTGGCAGCCCAGACCAGCTGTATTCCACGCTTTAAGAAAAGTGGAAGGAAGTCCAAAAAACTGCCAGCATGGTTTAAAGGTGAGGTCAGCGAGGCTGTTGTTGCCAAAAAAGCATCTTTCAGGAAATGGAAAAAAGAGCCAAACAACGAAACCTGGAAACAGCACAAGCACTGGCAAGTCAAATGCAAGGCATTGATAAAGCAGGCAAAGGGAGAATTTGAGAAGAAGCTTGCTGTGGAAGCAAAAACGCGAAATAAAGATTTTTTCAAATACATTTGAAGCAAAAAGCCTGTGAGAGAGTCAGTTGGTCCATTAGATGATAGAGGAGTTAAAGGAGCACTAAGAGGCGACAAGGCGATAGCAGAGAAACTGAATGAATTCTTTGCTTCGGTCTTTACTGAGGAAGATGTAGGGATGTTACCCATGACTGAAGTGGTATTTAAAGGTGCAGAAGAATGGAAGGAAATATCGATACATCGGGAAGATGTATTACAACTATTAGATAAACTGAAGAGTAGCAAATCACCTGCTTGTGGATAACATGTTAAAAACCCTCGGCCCAGTGTGCAGGGCCCAGTGTGCAGTGCAGTGCAGTGCAGTGTGCAGGGCCCAGTGTGCAGGGCCCAGTGTGCAGTGGATAATATGTTAAAAACCCTCGGCCAAGAGAGCAAATAGAATGCTAGGTATCATGAGACCGCACCTTGAATATTGTGTGCAATTCTGGTCGCTGTATCTTAAAAAGGATATAGCATTATTAGGAAAGGTTCAGAGAAGAGCCACCAAAATGGTAAATGGGATGGAAGGATACTCCTATGAAGAAAGGCTAAAAAGGTTAGGGCTCTTTAACCTGGAAAAGAGACGGCTGAGGGGAGATATGATAGAAGTCTATAAATTAATGAACGGAGTGGAACGGGTAAACGTAGATCGATTGTTTACGTTATCAGAATATAGAAAGACTAGGGAACATGCAATGAAGCTACAGGGTAAACTATTTAAGACTAATAAAAGAAAATATTTTTTCACTCAACGTGTAATCAAACTCTGGAATTTGTTACCGGAGGATGTAGTAAAGGCTGTTAGTGTAGCTGGGTTTAAAAAAGGTTTGGACAAGTTCCTGGAGGGAAAGGTCCATAAACCATTATTAAGAAGGGACCCAGGATATCAATGCTTGACCCAGTACAAGAATTGCGGAACCTGTGTCTTTTGGGGAAACTGCTAGGTACGTATGACCTAGATTGGCCACTGTTGGAAACAGGATACTGGGCTTGATGGACCTTGGTCTGACCCAGTATGGCCTATCTTATGTTCTAAACAGACCAAAAAATACCCAAAAATTAGAACAACTTTTGGGTAACAAATGAACAGAATTGTTTGGCCTACACACAAATCCCTTGCATATGCTCTCTCTTTCTCTCACACACACATGGAATAATTATCGTTACAGATGTATTAAGGTCTTGTGAGACATTAGAAAGCAAAATGTTGAAATTTACATTTCTGTCAAAAATGGGACAAAATTAGATCAATGAGTTACCTATGGGAGTTATTCTAGTGAATAGAGAATGCGTATTTAAGTCCGACAACACCCATGTCCAGATTTACATCTGCTCCCTGGCACGAATAGCTATTGGAAAATGCCTTACAAGGGGCATTAAGGGGAATCCCCTAATATTTATTAGAACCTCAGTCTTGACACAAGACAAAAATAGAGGCCTTTGTAGGTGACCACAAGCAACTGCATGTCTCCATTTGCAAAACGGTCCAGATACACGTGTAAGTGTCAATATTTGCATGGGCATGTCTTGAAATGCCCGCACGTACATGTGTGTGTTCCAGGCTTTCCTCTGTTGATGTTTCTCATATGTATATTTGTGAAATGGTTTGTCCTGTTGCATATCCGTGCTATCAAAAACCTAATCCTATTCAGAAAAGCTTTGAAATACCACCTGTTCACAAAATGCTACCCAGAAGTCAACCTAGTCACTAACAAAACTACCACCTCAATACAACCTGAAAAGGGCTAGCTGGTCAACCTTTCTCTCTAGTCTTATTAGTGAACTACATTGTAACATCCAATCGAGTTTGATATACTGTATATACCATTAAGTTAATCTGTACATAGTTCCCCCGGTTGTCCTATTGTTGAAGTTCCCTGTTCAATGTAAAACTCAATGTTACTTGTATGCATTGTAGTATGTTCTTGTTCTATGTACACCGCACTGATTATAATAGCGCGGTATAAAAGAATTGTTAAATAAATAAATAAATAAAGATACAGATCCCCAGGCATGCCTGTATGTCCTCCTTCCTATGGCTTGCTATTAATATTCACATGCATCTTGAAGGGCAGAGATATGTTGATTTTATATCAACTTCACACCTGCACACCCTCACTTCTTAGACAGACATCGATTTGCAGACCTTTTCACTTGCACGTCCCTCCCACCCCATAAACAGTGAAACGTGCCCTAATATGCATTCGTTTTAATCTGTAACTGCTTAGAATGTTGTTTAAAATAGCCTGCACTTGCACGTTTAGTTTCCTGACCTTGCAAATGGGGTATAAAGCTCAGTCTGTTCTGTCTTTGTAGTGACATCGATAGACAGGGTGTATTGGCCATATGATATTTAACTGATAAACGGGGGACTGAATTGTCTGTATATTTCTCAAATTGTATCCAATTATCACCTCCTCTTTTTGGAAAACATTTTTTAAAAAAATCCACATGTGAAGGCATATTTTAGAAGGGCCATTGTAGGTGAAATTTGGGATGTTGAAGTCAAAATGTCTGAACTTCCATGGCAGAGACAATCGAGAAGGAGGGTACATGTAAGTGCCTTGTAAAATTGGCCTTTCTTCACCCTGAAAGATGCACATGCTCATTGCATAAAAGCAAAAATAGGGAGGTGCAGAGTAATGGGCTAGGCATGTGCAGGTTTTCACCGATTTTAGAAACTTGCACATGCTGGATATAAAAGCCAAGAGAAGTGCCTTTGGGCAGGATTTCTTAAAGGGGTCAAAAATATAGGGAGAGTGAGAAGGCATTTCCCTGTTCACTCTACAGTTGTTGCTTTTCAGAAACAAGCACGTTTCAGAGTTCTGTTCATGTGCTGGAGCAGGTCTAGCCATGGATGACTCTGACGGCGAATTGAGACATGGAGGGCAGGTCTAAAATCAGGTAAACTCATGTATCTTTATCAACTTGCCCTGCGTACATCCCTGCATGCTCTCATGCAATTTGGACGTTATTGTGCTGGACATGTATATATTTGGGCCTTTCTAAAATGGATTAAGGGACATCCGTGTGATTTCCACACATGAATGGGTGTTTTCAGATGTGGAAATCATGATTAGGGCTTCTAAAATGATTCCAAATATGAATGAAAACAGGTCTTTAGTGTATACATCTTCTAATAAGTGGAAAAAGGTCTAAGTCATTTAAGGCTGTCTATCAATCAATATGTTGTTATATGTGAATACACTGTCCCCAGTACATGACTGTCATTCCATCCTCCACAGCCGATTAATCTTTATACAGCCTAAAAAGACCCACAGCCACTTTGATATAAGTTCTAAAACATCTCAGCATTTAAATGGGATTTGTTTTGAATATTAACCCAATTTATTGAATACTGTTAAGTGATATCATGAGCATAAAACTAATGCCATAACTTGAGTTTATGATCAAACCTAAAGAAAACCTGCTGTCTAGTCAATAGCACGGACATGAATTCACAATATACTGCAATTTCGCTGATGAATGCTAATTTCCCATCACAGGTTAATAGAAGAAAAAAAGAGACAGATTTATTAAAGTCCACTGTTGGTTAGAGCACTGACTTGGGAACCAAAAGACCAGCCTTCAATTCCCACTAGCATGCCTTGAGCAAGTCACTTAACCCTCTATTACCTATAAAAAAAAATTCCAAGTTATCAATGTCCTTCTTTAATGTACATTACCAAATTTAAATTACAATGTAAACCGCTTTGACTGAAATGATAAAGTGGTATGAAAAACCTGTTAAATAAATAGGTTCCATTGCATATAATAGAGACTGTGGTACATAGAAAGTATTAATGCTTGTTAGTGAATGGCAATGAAGTGGTACCTTTAAGTAACTAGCTCTGAGGCTTCAAGATTTATTGAGGCAGAGTCCACTTTGTCAGATGCATGATTTATAGTTGAGGAGATGACCATCTGCATGTAGATAAGGGTGAAGGTACATTTTACAAAGTGCAATTTGGGATGTCTAAGTCAGAACATCTGAAAAAAAAGCAGACATGTCCAAGTAGAGGAGTAGCCTAGTGGTTAGAGCAGCTGCTTTTTAGTACCCAGAAGATTAAGGGTTTGATTCCCACTGGCACTCCTTGGGCAAGTCACTTTACCTTCCATTGCCTGGGAAGAAAAGGCCTGGCAATCTATTTCTGGTGCTACATTGCCAAGAAAACCCAGAGGCAGCTGGGTAACCAGGAGACAGCACTAAAAAAGGAGTGGAGGAGTGGCCTAGTGGTTGGGGCAAGGTACTTCAGGCCAGAAGGTCAGGGGTTCAAATCCCACTAGAGGACAGCAACCTTGGGCCAGAAGGACTGGGGTTTCTAGTCCCACAGGTGCTCCTTGTGGTCTTGGGCAAGCCACTTAACCCTCCATAGCCCATGTTCCCTGTAAAATAGTTATCTCCAAGTTATAATGCCCTGTTTAATATAATTTCAGTTTGTTCAATGTAAACCGCACTGATGCAGAATAGCACGGTATATAAGAGAATGTAAATAAATTTTAAAAAGTCCAAGTTCAGGCAAGGCTTCGTGAATGTGCTCAATATGGACATCTGATAGCCTAATGGTTAGAGTAATGGGCTAGGACCAGGGTTCAAATCCTACTGCTGCTTTTTGTGATCTTAGGCAAGCCATTTATCCCTCCATCTTCTTTAGATTCTCTGGATGTTTTAAGGCTGAAACATACACTTTCCCAGTGCCTATTCGTGCCTTGAGCAAATCTAAACTTTGACCTCCCTGATGTTTCTGAGATCAAGCGGGGATGTCTAAGACCATTGCACCACACTGGACATATCTCTGCCACTAGGGAGAGAGAATAAAGTTCCCTCCTCAAGTACAGCTGAGTACCTTCACGTGGTGACCCTGTTGTATAACATCTACACCAAATCTCAGCAAGGTGACACTACAATTAAAGAAAAATAAATACTGGCTGCACATTGCCCAGGATAAAAAGGTGCCCACCCATAGCTTAAGCACTAGGGCCAGGGCCGGCCCATCCATTGAGCGAGAATGTTTTTTGCACAGGGCCCCGCGTTTCAGGGGGCCCCGCGCAAAAAACATTCTGATCCAAAAGTAAAATGAAAAAAAAAATTTAAAAAAGCTGTCTGCTGCCGCTTCCGGGGCCGCCGCGGCAGAATCGAGTGTGCCGCGGGGCCCCCCCTGCCCAGCAGAGCCTGCCCTCCCCTGTATCCACCTCTCTCTTTCAGCTGCAGTCAGTCACACACGCGCCGGCTTTCAGAGCGCGAGGGGAGAGTTTCTCCCTCGCTGCTCTGTTAAGCCCACAGGGGCTGATGGGAAGTTCCCATCAGCCCCCGTGGGCTTAACAGAGCCGCGAAAGGGAAACTAGTCCCTTCGTGCTCTGAAAGCCGGCGCGTGTGACTGACTGCAGCTGAAAGAGAGAGGTGGATACAGGGGAGGGCAGGCTCTGCTGGGCAGGGGGGGGGGGGCCTGCGGCACACTTGATTCTGCTGCGGCGGCCCCGGAAGCGGCAGCAGACAGCTTTTTTTATTTTAAAATTTTCCTGGGCTGGGCTGGGCTGGGGGGGGGGGTTAGGAGTGGTGATGGGCTGGGCTGGGCTGGGGGGGGGTTAGGAGTGGTGATGGGCACTGGGCTGGCTGGGGGGGGGTTAGGAGTGGTGATGGGCGCTGGGCTGGTGGGGGTTTAAACTAAAAATTGGGTGATGGGGGATTAGGACTGGAAATGGGCTGGTGGGATTAGGACTGGGAGTGGGCTGATGTGGAGTTTAGTACTGGTAATGTGCTATGGGGGGGGGGCTTAAACTGAAAATTGGGTGATGGGGTATTAGGACTGTAAAGGGGCTGGTGGGATTAGGACTGGAAATGGGCTGGTGGGATTAGGACTGGGAGTGGGCTATGGGGGGCTAGGACTGGTAATGGGTTGGGGGGTTGTAGGACTGGAAATGGGCTGAGTGGAAGGGGGCTTGAACTGCAAATAGCTGTTGGGGACGGGGCTTGGAATGGAAATGGGCTGAGGGGAAGTGGGGGGCTTGAACTGCAAATAGCTGATGGGGACGGGGCTTGGAATGGAAATTGCTGAGGGGAAGTGGGGGGCTTGAACTGCAAATAGCTGATGGGGAGGGGGACTTGGAATGGAAATGGGCTGAGTGGAAGGGGGCTTGAACTGCAAATAGCTGATGGGAAGGGGGGCTTGGAATGGGCTCTTAGGGGAGGGAGCTAGGACAGGAAATGGGCTGATGGAGGGGCTAGGATAGGACTGGGAATTGGGTGTTGGGGGAGCTAAGATTGGAAATGGGCTGTGGTGGGGGCTTGGATTGAAATGGACTCATGGAGGGGCTAGAACTGGAAGTAGGCTCATGGGGGGCTTGGATTAGAAATGGGCTGAGTGGAGGGGAGCTAGGATTTAACATGGGCTGATGGTGGGGCTAGGAAAGGACTAGAAATGGGCTGATGGGAGGCTGGTATTGAAATGAGCTGATGAAGGGACTCGGATAGGACTGGAAATGGATGGGGGAGCTAGGACTGGAAATGGACTGATGGGGGGCCAGGACTGGAAATGGGCTGATGTGGGGACTAGAAGGGAGCGGATACTGGGTGGGGCTGGAACTAAAAGGGAGCTGATGTTGGGGGAGATTAGAAGGGGATGGGGCTGGGAGAATGAAATGGAGAGGGGAAAAATATTTTGTGTGGGAGGGAAGAAAAATGTACAATTGGCCGGGTATTGGGAGACTAAGTGGGGATTGAGGATGGAGGGGTAAAATTTGAGTGGATGAAATAGGAATGAGGAAAGAGCAAAAGGAGAAAGACTATTATGTTAAAGCAGATGTAGAGAGAGAATGGAAAAAAAACTAGAAGAGAAGAAAGGACAAATGGACAGCAGACGATGGAGAGATAGCAGAAGACACAAATAAACCAGAAGAAAGTGGCTGGAACAATTGCAACTGAAAAAAAAATGCACAAAAGGTACAAAGATATCTCTTTATTTTGAATTTATTAACTGGAATATGTCAGCTCTGGGAAATGTGCATCATTAATGTCTGTGCTTTGTTTAGTACAAGAGGAAATTAATTTATAGTTTTATTTCTACATTGTTGTTGTACATTCCAAGTTTGGCTTTTAGGGTTCCCAGTTTAATTATTGTCTTCCTGTTTTTAAATTGTGATTCCTTGTTTGGTGATGGTCTATGTTCTGCATGTGTAACTGAGCTGAGGTATTCTGTTTATGTAATTCCTATTTGACATTGTCACTTGTTCTCTTTCCCCAGTAGGTCATGTATTCTTGTTCTCTGAAATGTATTGGTTTAATATTTGCAGTGTTTCCTTTTGATAGATAGGGTATGGTGCTTTGTGAGTCCTGGTAGTGCTGTCAGGATACGGCGGGTTTGCTATGGGTTCTGAATGGGCAGTGTTTGTAGTAGTTCCTAATGTGCCTGGCGGTTGGCACTGGATTATAGTAATGTAGAAATCTTTGTCTTTCTTTATCCATACACTCATGAAGAGGCATGTTTACTAAACGTTAGTGTATGGTAACATTATGCAAATATTTATGCAAATGAGGCCCCTTATGCAAATGAGGCCTCGCACCGAGTCTCCGCACATGGCCCCGCACCCCCCTTGGGCCGCCCCTGACTAGGCTAATGATGGTGGTTGCGATGGTGTAAGTGCTGCAGAAGCAGATAACATCCCTGCCACAGAAGGGCCATGGTGAACCTGTTCATGGACTCATTGTGGCAGGAGATAAACCACAGAAATTTATGAAAATGTTAAGAGGATTAACTACAGTTAAGTGGAAATCTGCAGATAAAGAGGAGCTAATGTACTGCTATATTTATGCTACATACCCTATATTTAAATCAAGAGGGTATTCACAGAGAGTCTGCCAAAAGCTGGAAGAAAGAGGAAATGTGCCATTAGAAAAACTGCAAAAACTAACAGATGCAAATTTAAAATCTTTAATTTTGAAGATCAAAGAAAACTAGTATGTGAATGATAACATCTTGAAGCAACTAAGGGATTCTGTGGACAAAGAAATACAGGGAGGAGGAGACCTAAGTGACAGTACCAAAAGGAAGGAAGACACAGAAAAGGAAAAGGAGGTTGAGGGAGATGGAGTTGAAAGATTTGGAACTGCAGGAGAGTGAGCTGAATAAAGGAAGGGTCAACAAGTTAACTGAATTGGAGGAAGCAAAGGAGGACAAAGAAAGGGAAGAGAAAGACCCAGAGGTGGAGGAATTCAAGATAGAACTCCTAGTCCATATGGAAAGAGATGAATATGCTGGACTCCAAGCAAGGGAAAGATTACCCAAGCTAAATTTAACACCTAAAGCTAGAAATATGATAATTAAGCTGAACAAGGCCATATCCAGAATAAAGGGACCATTTATTGACATCACTGGAATTAATTGAATACAATATTGCGCAGCTGAAATTATTACTGCAAGAATACTACCATCTAGAAAATACAATCACTGCGTGCAGAGGTATCCCTGCTGGATGGATATCTAAAAGGATTAAGTGTCGGTACCGAGTGATTTATTCTGTGAATTGCTTGGAGAGTGAGAAGATCTTGTGAGTGATATTGCTGAAGGACTGCATGGAAAAGTCTGTCTTTTTGCAGATGACACAAAAATTTGCAACAGAGTGGACTTCCCTGAGGGAGTGTATAACATGAGGAAAGATCTACAAAAGCTGGAAGAATGGTCTAATGCTTGGCAGTTAAGATTTAATGCGAAGAAGTGCGGTGTCATGCACTTGGGAAGCAGAAATCCAAGGGAAATGTACACGATAGGGGGCGAGAGGTTGGTAGCACGGACCAGGAGAAAGACCTTGGTGTGATTATTTCTGCGGATCTCAAGGTGGCAAAACAGTGTGACAAGGCAGTGGCAAAAGCCAGGAAGATGTTGAGTTGCATACAAAGAGGAATTACCATCAGAAAGGAAAAGGTACTGTATAAGTCACTGGTGAGGCCTCCCTTGGAATACTGTGTTTAGTTTTGGAGACCATATCTTGCAAAGGATATAAAAAGCCTGGAAACTGTTCAGAGGAAGGCAACCAAAATGATTTGGAGCCTGCGTCAGAAGCCTTATGAGAAGAGACTTGAAGACCTAAATATATACACTCTGGAGGAGAGGAGAGACAGGGGAGATATGATTCAGACCTTTAAATACTTAAAGAGAAATAATGAACAAACAAACCTCTTCCAAAGATGAGGAAGCTGTAATACTAGAGGGCATAACATGAAGCTGCAAGGGGTAAATTGAAAGGCAATGTCAGGAAATACTTTTTCACTGAAAGGGTGGTGGATGCTTGGAATACCCTCTCGATGGAAGTGTTGGGGGCAAATACAGTGACAGAATTCAAAATGGCATGGGACAGATACAATGCATCCCTTTACAGTAACAGGATAAAATCTAAGTAAACTTAACTAACTAATTTCTCAACATACAAGGGTGTCCTAAATGGAGCGGTGGGTTCACCCCTAAAGCAAAGACATGGGGAGGGGTGGCCTGCATGGAGCGGCAGGTGCACCTACTCTTGCCATCTTACTTGGCAGACTAGATGGACCATACTGGTCTTTATCTGCTGTTTTTTTACTATGTTGCTATGTTGATGTATCAAGAAATGCCATCAGAAACCATGAAAATGTGTCAGAAAGATACAGAAATATTTCCCATTGTAGTGGGAGCCACAGGCCTGATAAAGAAGAATTTCCAAGCACATCTTGACAAACTACCCATACATGTTACATCTTATGAACTCCAGCAGGAGGCTTTCTTTGGCATGATGCAAGTATTACGCCGAGTATTAGCAGTAAATTTGAGAGATTAAGATCATATTCCACATACCCTAGCTTAGAAGTGAGGTTCACGACTGCCATAGTATGCACAAAACTAACCCATTAGGAGAAACTACCCCGAGTGAGACATCTTTAAAAGGGGGACATCACCACAAATACATTTTCATACATCCAAATCATGACTAAGGCTTTATATTATGTATGGGTTCTAGCATACAAGTCCATCTCTATGTACAGCAGCAGCGTAAATTCAATGCAGGAAGGGGGGTGGGTGCAGGCAGAAAGATGGCAGCGTGGCAAATTTACTTTTATCTGTTTGTCACGCTGCCTTTGTTCATGGCTCAGAGTTGTTCCTTCCGAGCCGAAATCTCATGATACCATGAGAATTCAGCCCAGGAGGAACACCTCTGGGCCTGGAACGGAGGCAGTGTGGCAAACAGATTAAAGTAAGTTTGCCACATGGGGCCATTGCCATGGGAGCAACGGGGAAGGTTGACAGGGGGCTCCTCAGTAACATTTTGCTTGTGGTTCCCCACTAGAACGTTCTCCATTGACGTTCAGCATATATACTCACCTCCTTCATTATACTTCATGCATCTGATGAAATGAACTTTTGTCCTAAGAAGCCATCAGGTTCTGTATCATTTTGCTACTACAGACAAAGAAGGCTATCCACCTGGAAAGTTTATTGAAAGAACTAATTGTTCCATTCACCAACAGCATGGAAAATGTAAGACTTGCAGGCAATATTCCAAAGGGTTTCTTATAGTCAATGCCTCAGGAGTTCTGCTTGATGTTCTACCTCTGCGTTCTAGCCTACAAGCCCAAAGACATGTAAATGCATAAAGTGTGATACTGGCTGAGATTTGCTCTGCATGCCACCACTATAAATTATTTGTTTATGTACCTGCTGGAAGTCTCTTTTCCAGCCTCTAGTTAAAATAATGTAATGAAACAGAGCTATTAAAAGTAGTAATATAAATAACGCTCACAGTCAGTTGAAATAACATTCAATTTCAGTACTGGCATGTCTCATTTCACTGTTACTTACCTGAATAATATTTCTCCCTTCTGCCTCTCCAAAATTTAGAGGCTTATTTACGGGGCCAGGGCAAGGATACAAGGCACCCTAGGCAACCTCATTCCTGCCGCACCTGCTCCCACTCTACTGCCACTGCCGTCCCTCTTTGGGACCTGCAGCGGCAACAATTCCTATAAAATGGCACCACAGCATTCACCAAAAGCCTCCTGCACTGTTGGAGCTTTGCTTCAACCCCCTCCAATGCAGACTTCCTTACTGTATGTATCTGCCCCCATGAAAACAGGACGTCTGCGTTGGAGGGGGCATAAGTGAAGCTCTAACAGCACTGCAGCACTGGAGGCTTTTGGTAAGTGCCGTGGTGACGTCTTAAAGGCATTGCTGCTGCAGGCTCCAGAGAAGGGCGGCAGCAGTGACAACGGCCTGACCTGCAAACATTGGCACTCTAGGGGATCTCTGCTAATGGCTAGTGGCAGCCCTGCTTATTTACATAGGAATTAGTATGCATTTACAGTGTGGAGGCTTGACAGCACATGCTAATTCCTATGTTAATGTTTTAACATGGAATGAGGTAGAGAATGGGTGACAAATGGGCAGGGGCTGCAGATAACACAGCCCCATTAATGCTACCTGAGTAGATGTGGCTAACTATATCTCGTTATCTGCGATGTTCCTCATTCAGGGTAAAGACATTTCCCCTGCGGTAACTATATGAAAGATGCTGGGAGGTTTAGCAAATTAAGAACATAACATATGCCATACTAGGTCAGACAAGATCCATCAAGCCCCGTATCCTGTTTCCAACAGTGACCAATCTAGGTCACAAGTACCTAGCAGTTTCCCCCAGAAGACAGGTTCCACAATGCTTGTACTGGGAGAAGCAGTGGATTTCCTGATCTTCTTTAATAATGGTTTATGGACCTTTCCTCCAGGAACTTGTCCAAACCTTTTTTAAACCCAGCTACACTAACAGGTTTTACTATATCCTCCGGTAATGAATTCCAGAGTTTGAGTGTTGAGTGAAAAAAAAAATTCTCTTCTTAGTCTTAAATGGGTTACATTGTAGCTTCATTGTGTGTCGATAGTCTTTCTACTTTTTGATGGATTAAACAACCAATCTATGTTTATCTGTTTTACTCCATTCATTAATTTATAGACTTCTATCATATCTCCCCTCAGCCATCTCTTTTCCAAGTTGAAGAGCCCTAACCTTTTAAGCATTTTCTCAAAAGGAGAATCCTTCCATCCCCTTTACCATTTTGGTGGCTCTTCTCTGTACCTTTTCTAATTCAGCTATATCCTTTTTAAGATATGGTGACCAGAATTGCACACAATATTCAAGGTGTGGTGCCTGTTTTCCCACAAGATAAGGAACATATTCCTCATTTGTTCTTTTACTACAGGCCTGAGGTCTTTATGGGCTCAAAACGTTGGATTTTCCTCATTTGGTTAAAAGTGCTCAGGAACGATGGAAGAATACTGTGCCCCCCTCTCTCTAATGACAGAATTTAGTTCTATAAGTATCTTGGTGTGATTTTTTCCTTTTATAGGACCATATGAGAAAGCACCATCTATATGAAAGGCCATGTGTGCTGAACCCTGCATTAGTACTCAGTGGAAGCAAGACCGTGCAAGTACATGAAATATTGTACTTGAAAGAAACCTGTGTAATAAATTAAACTTTCTATAAAGACTATAAATGTATGAATTTGAGGTCTTCATGCCAATTTTTCTCTGCTGTAATAAGAAAGTCTTACCTCGTATTCTTTACTAGTTTTTGAAATGATGGTATTGTAGGACCCTACCCTGGACCCTAGGGCTTACAGGCTTAGGGCTGCCTTGTAATGTCCTTAAATAAAGCTTTTCTGACTGTCTCCAGTGGAATTCTGGGACTTGTAGTTTAGGCTTTTCTTGAGCAAGGACAAAATGTAGTGTGAGACCGTTGGTAAGGCATACAAGAATATTTATTTTTCTATGGGGATTTCCAAGGCATTAAAATTCAAACACAAGGCATTAGGATACTTCTCCAACACAAAGGATAACAGAAGATAACTGGCAACTGAGGTAAACGGAAACCAAAAGTCCCGCTAACCTTAGCAGCTGTTTTTCATTAAACAAAAGAGTACTCAGCACAGCTTCTTGTATCTCTTTCAAACAAAAGTTAAACTTTCTTCTTGGCACAACTGTTGTTTTCCCTTTTTAAACAAACTTCTGATAACACACAGCTTTTGCACAACTGTTGTTTTCCCAGTTCAAACAAACTTCTGGTAACACACAGCTTCTTTGCTTTAGAAGAAAATTCTCACTTGGTAAAACACATCCTTAACTTTGGAAGACTATTAGCAGTTACAGAGTTATGCACAATACAGCTTCTCACTCTTTCTCAGCTCTGCTTAGTAAGGCTTAATCTTCTTTTAAACAGAATGAGCAATCCATTGGAGAGATTCCTAGGTCAGACTCTGGAACATAAGAATTGACCTGCATTTCCTCCTGGGCTAAAGAATGCTCATTGCCTTCTACAGTCTTAAAAGCTTCCTCAGCTTCTCTGTCTTGTAGGAACTTTTGAAACTGGCTCCACAGCAAATCTTTCTGATTGGGCACAGTTACTTTGGGAGAATAAGCCTTTCTCTCAGGGAACACTTGTGCTAATGTTTCTAGTGTTTTTAGCTCAGCTGCTCTGCACACTGCTGGGGTTTGGCTTTTTCCACTCTCAAGCGTCTCCACCCACCTTCTGGCAGTTGTAGGGCTCAGGTCTGGCTCTTGTACACTAGCTGTTGCAAACTGTTCCTGTTCATCTGTAAGCTGTTCAGCTATACATCTGTTGACTTCACTTCTAGGAGCATTTCTCAGACATCCACTGCTTCCTTTTCTACTGACCTCTTTCAGCTTCGGGAAGTCAGACTTCTTGTGCCTTTCTCCACTCCTTCTCTCATGAGATCTCTCCTGAAAGCCTTCCTGGAATCCTTCTTTCTCTCCAGGATCTCCCGGGCTCTGGGATATCTCTTCCCACTGGAATCCCCTTGCTCCAGGATCTCTCCTTCTCCTGTGGAAGTGACTCTCCCTTCCTTTCTTCCTCTCTGGTCAGAGTGAGGTTTTAAAAACTGTTTCTTCCCTGCCACACCCTTGCCTTCGCACAGGCCTTTCCAATCAGTATCTGAACCTGCCCCCACTTCAGAGTCTGGGCGTGGCTTAGCCTCAGCAGAGACAGGATTTTTTTTCTTTCCTGCTCTGCAAGCTCTGTGCACAGCTTGTCTGTCACTTGTTTTAAAGGCAGAAACATGGTTTTCTTCTATCTCCATCTGTTCTTGGCCGCTCTCCTCACCACAGTATACAACACCAAAATTTCCAGATATGTTTCTGTTGTTCACCTCTAATTACAGTTGTTCACTTCTCTTGCGTGGCCAAAATTAAGAGTACACATGCTCACTGTTTTTGTCTATTTTTTTGTATAAATCTTGATGCTGTTTGCTATTGTTTGATGTGGTTGTGTTTTTTTGTGTTGTTTTCAATTTTGATTCTGTAAACTGCTTTGTACCTTTGGGCAGGGTTGCATATAAATTTAATACTAAAATCATTTTTTAAAAAGCTTGCTCATGTATAATGTAGATTGACAAACATTACATATGAAATCCCAGTCAAGCTATGATGTTTTCTGGTTACCATGTATTTGATGTATTTATAGAACACGGTGTGTATAAAAGTTGTCACAGGGCCTACCTTGGCAGCGTACTGGAGCGAGGTAGGTGGGACATAAAAACATTTAAGGTTGGGTTTGGCCAATAACACAGGTAAACTAAAAAAATTTTTTTTTAAACTGCCTCTAATGTTTCGATTGATTTTTACATTTTTTGGTGCGCTGAATCCAAATCTGGTAACCAATTTGCTCCATCACGTACAGATTTTTTGCTACATTGGGTTAGCAGTTTGAGGTGAACGTTTCAGATTGAGTGCGATCGAGATAAAAGTTTCTTGGATGAATTCTTTATACTAATTGTTTAGTAGTTATTCAAATAAGAATAAAGAAAATTGTAACAAGGCAGCACATAAGAATAGAGTAATGTCAACAAAACACACTGTGATGGTAGCAAAATTGTCTGCACTTAAAACAGCCACATACATGTGCACAAACATTGAGCATATAAGAGCGAGGTTAGACACAAAGCAAAGCAAAGAAATGTGCAAAAAATGTTGTACAGGTATGTATGTAAGAATAGAAAACGCAAACCGCACCATTGCAATACATGAAGACAAACACCCGATGGTGTGAAAATAAAATTCTAATAAATGAGATCCGACACTGTGGTAATAACTAGCAAATTTTTATTTCAAAGTTTAGTAAAAACACGATATTTGTCAACACAGTTTAGATTTTAAAGTCATTCTTGGGTCAATCAATCTCCTGGTGGGCCTGTTTCTTCTTCCCCCGAATGCTTCTCTTGGTGCGCTGCTTGGCGTATTTTTCATCTGGGGTTTCCCGCAGCAGCAACCAGCAGAAATCAGCCATCATAGTGGTGTTCCATCTTCCTTGGTACCTTCTCTCTGCGTCCTTGATGTCCTGGTGAAACCTTTCACCTTGTTCTTCACTGTACGCCCCCATGTTTTCGGGAAAGTAGTTCACATGGGAGTGCAAGAAATGGACTTTCAGGCTCATGTTACAGCCTTGTTCTTTGAAGGCATTGAGCATCCTGGCAACAATATCCTTATAGTTCTCATCCCGCCTGTTCCCCAAGAATTTGAGAACAACATCCTTGAAGGAATCCCAGGCTTCTTTTTCCTTCTCAGACATCGTTTCAGCGAATGCTCCATCTGAAATGAGTTTCCTTATATCAGGGCCAACAAACACTCCTTCCTTTAGCTTTGCTTCAGAAAGTCGGGGGAACTTTGAGCAAAGGTACCGAAAGCACTCACCATCTTTTGGAAGGGACTTGATGAATTGCTTAATGAGACCCAACTTAATGTGGAGAGGTGGTAATAGAATTTTATCACGAGGTACCAAGCTCTCATGAAGAACATTTTTCTCACCGGGTCTCAAATACTCCCGAATTGGCCAGTCTTTTTTCCCCCAGTGTAGGTCGCGGGCCGGCTATCCCACAAGCAAAGGAAGCAGGGATATTTGGTGAAACCGGATTGCTGCCCTAATAGCATGGATAGAATTTTAAAGTCTCCACAAATCATCCACTTATGCTCATCATAACGAATCTTCTGAAGAATCAGGGCCAAATTCTCGTATTTTTCTTGGAGAATAACAGAGTGAGCAATAGGAACTGAAGCGAATGTGTTGCCATTATGAAGAAGAACATCTTTTATGCTGTCTTTTGACGAATCAATGAACAGCCGCCATTCAGCAGGATCATACTTGAGTTTAAACTTTTCCATCACTCCGTATATATCGTTGCAAAATGCCAAATCTTCCTCTTTGCTGAAATACTTCAAAAATTGTGTCTCGCGGTTGCGGTACCAATAAAAAGTTGTTCCTGGTGACAATAGATTTTTCTGTTTAAGCCGAGAACCTAGCAGTTGGGCAGCATCTTTTGGGAGTCCTAAATCCCGGACTAAATCATTCAATTCAGCTTGAGAGAAAAGTTCAGGTTTCGGATCTGGTTCAGTTTCAAACTCGGAAGTTCTGGACTCATCGGGAAAAGCCATCTGATGAGTCTCATCATGATCAGAACCGTCCACACAAATATGATCCAAAGATTTTGGTGGTTCAGGCACAGGTACTTCGTTGCTATGAGGCATAGGCCTAATTGCTGAGGGAAGGTTGGGGTAACTTATTACGTTCTTATTTTTTAAGTTGTATCCCTTCACAATGCAAGAGCAAAAATAGCAGTCACTGCTGTGGTCTCTTTGTTCACGCCACATCATAGGTATTCTGAAACGAAATGCTTGTTTTTACCTTTCATCCATAAGCGTAGATCTTCCTCACATGTCTTGCACACTTTGTGAGGAGCCCACGGTTTGTCTTGATCGCCTAACTTCAAACCGAAATAGGCGAAATATACTTTTTTAATAAATGCAGAAATGTTCCTCTGCCGCTTTTTCACGGTATATTCCCCCCTATAAAACAAAAACTGTCCGGAGAGTTGACGCAACCTCTGGCTCTGTGAGCCATCACAAATACACAGCACTGCAAACTACAACTGTAGTGAACCACTTCGGAATAAAGCTGGATTACGACTGAGCAAACAAAAGGTAATAATGAACTTGCAAGAAACTGAAATTTGACAGGAACGTTCATGTCGCAACCACCGTGTTTGAGCGAGCGAACGAGGTGAGGCGAACAGGAAAGAACATGCGCCAGCGCAAGTACTGGATTTAGCCCCCACCTCCCAATTGTCCTGTTAATGTATAAAATGAATACAAAACACTCTAAAATATCATGAGGGAGTGTTTCTAGTTAGTTAACCATTACAACCTCTATTTTGGGCCAAGAAAATAAACTGCAGTCGGCTAAAAAGAAATTATGTGAACATTCCTTATATGGGTAAGAAATCTAATTTTGCAAGAAAACGTGACGTGATGGAACATTTTGGCTATTTTTCCTGGATTCTGCACCCCAAAATCTATAGGAATCAGTTGCAAAACTGGAGGCAGTTTTTTGGTAGTGTACCTGTGTAACTTACAGGGCCCAGGGACTTTCAGCCCTGGTAGCGTCCTTTGTTACCAAAATCCCACAGAAAACAAAAGGTCCGAGTGGAGGGAAAACAAAAGGCATTTTATTTCCCTTTCATGCAAAAAGGTTCATATGCTTGGACACAAAAACATCAAACACAAATTCCTTACTTCAGGATAAAGAAAAAGAAAACATCAAAGCAAAACTATTATCTTCACAGTAAACGGTATAGCAGGCAAACAAACAGTCTCAACTCCCAAGACAGAGCTTAGTTGCTTAGTAAGGACTCCAAGCTTCCTGTCTTACAGAAGCTACAGTCCATCTCACTGTCTGATGCAAATTCCATCTGCATCGGTTCCCCTTCTGAAGCCTCTGAGCCTAAGTCAGTACTTGTGGGTAAGTTGTAATAAGGCTTTTTAAATATCTTCTGCACAACCTCCCAATGCTCAGGGTTGAATACAGGGCGTCGGTCCTGCGCCCTCAGATACTGGGAACTGTCTTCCTTTTGCAAGTGTTTTGTCTTTGCTTTCTGTAAAGCTTGGTCATTAACAAGTCTCTTAGTTGGTGCGTGTTTCTTGCACCTTATCTCATAGGCATTCTCACAAGGATAATATTCCTGTGCTCCCTGTATTCCCCATACATCAGCAGTCTGTACCTTGCTTTTAGCTAAACATGGGTTACCTTTTCTTCTCGGCTTGACCGCTCCCGGTGAGGTTTGAGGCCTGCTCCTGTTGGAATCCTGCCTGGCCTGAGAAATAGGCCTTGAGCTCTCCAAGCGTCTTGCTGTTGGCTTTAGACCACAGTCACAGCCACGCCTTTGCCTCTCTGTACCACAAACACTCACTCTGGCTGGAGTTGTCCCACCTTCTCCACGGGGACTCCTTTCTTCAAGCCAATGCGGCTGCTGCTGCCTCCTGCGGAACCGTGGTTCAGGGATTACTGCTCCATCTGGATATCTAGCCCATTCACTCGGATGTCCTGCCCAACCTGCTGGTTCTGCTGGTTCTCCTGGCAGTCCTCCTTTCCCAGGCCGTCCTGCCTGTGCCTTTCTCCAGGGCTGTCCTGTCTCCTCAGGATATCCTCCTTTCCAGGGCTGGTCCTCTTTCCCAGCCTGTTCTGAATCTGGTTCTCGCTGCTCTGAATCTCCTTGTTCAAGTTCTGGCCGCTCTGCCTGTTCTGCCTTCCAACCTTCCAAATTCCCTTTAAGAGGCACTCCTCTCTTTCTTGATTGGAAGCTGGCCGGCATTACCTCATGATCTAGGAGGTGTGGTTCCTCTGTTCCTCGGAGGTCCCTCCTGCTCCCCCTATGTGGTTCCTCATGATATTGCAGGTTGTGCTTGACTTTTCCTGCATTTAAAACATTTTCTTCCCCTCTCAGAGGGTCTGCAGCATCACAAAGTTCATTTAATTTCATAGCACTGATTTAAAGAAAGAAATATAGTACAATGTAACATGGCAAGAGACAGCAGACAAAGACTAGAACCCTCCAGCTCTGCCCACATGACACCATCTTTAGTTTCAAGCCACGTTTGAAACATAGAAACAAAACAATGATGGCAGAAAAGACCATATGGTCTATCCAATCTGTGCATCCACACCAATTATTAAGCTCTATATCCCCTTCCTCTACCTCAGAGATCATCTGTAATTTCTCAAATTCAGCCTGCTGCTCTACCCAATCGGGGCAGAGCAGCCAACGTTTAAAGGAAGCTCCGGCAGGAGCACAGGCCTCTCCGTTGCCTGCACCCCTCCGGCCCAGCCACTGCTCTCCCGATCGGGGAGGAGCACGCCGGAGCAACGCGGCTCCTCCAGCCTGCTGCTCTACCCAATCGGGGCAGAGCAGCCAACGTTTAAAGGAAGCTCCGGCAGGAGCACAGGCCTCTCCATTGCCTGCACCCCTCCGGCCCAGCCACTGCTCTCCCGATCGGGGAGGAGCACGCCGGAGCAACGCGGCTCCTCCAGCCTGCTGCTCTACCCAATCGGGGCAGAGCAGCCAACGTTTAAAGGAAGCTCCGGCAGGAGCACAGGCCTCTCCGTTGCCTGCACCCCTCCGGCCCAGCCACTGCTCTCCCGATCGGGGAGGAGCACGCCGGAGCAACGCGGCTCCTCCAGCCTGCTGCTCTACCCAATCGGGGCAGAGCAGCCAACGTTTAAAAGAAGCGCCGGCAGGCGTGCCCGCGCCTGGCGGGCCCGCGCCTGAGGGCCTCGACAGAGGGCCCTTTGGCGTGGCCCTTAGGCGGGGACCGCGAGAAGGGGCACCAGAAAAACCCCTGCCATCATCAGCAGCTCTCCGGCAGCAGGATAACAACACCAGCCATATTCGCAAAATCGAAGCTGCCTGCACAGACGTTTAAGCCCTGCACATCTCCCCGGAGGGAGCGTGCTATCAGCCAACTTGGGCCACCGCAGACGTTCCAGCCTGCTCCTCCTGCCCAAACGCGGCAGCTCAGCCCGTTTAAAAGAAGAACGTCGAAGGGCGGACCTGCGCCTCGCAGACCCGCGCCTGAGGGCATCGCCGGAGGGCCCTTTGGTGTGGCCCTTAGGCAGTGGCACACACGTGAGCACCAAGACCACATTTACACATCGGCATCACTTCAGCAGATCAGCAGCTTGAGCTCCCCTCGGTCGAGCTCGCCCCCTCTCAACAGCCCTATCTCTCCTCAAACGTTCTACTGCCAGCACAGCCTTCCTCACCACCAGAGCAACAGAGCGTAAGAACTGGATACAAGACGAATAACTCAGAGGACCTAAGGTACAAACTAGCCGACACATGGTGCCTACCTATCTGAATTACTATACCTCATTGCTATACCTGAATTGCTACACGTCATTGCTACACTGTATTGTTGCACTATATTGCTACCCCTCATCGCTACACCTTAATTGCTATACTGCATTGCCACACTATATTGCTGCACTACTAAACTGCTACACCTCATTGCTACACTGTATTGATACATTATATTGCTGCACTGTATTGCTATACCGAATTGCTATACTGCATTGCCACACTATATTGCTGCACTACTAAACTGCTATACCTCATTGCTACACTGTATTGATACATTATATTGCTGCACTGTATTGCTATACCGAATTGCTATACTGCATTGCCACACTATATTGCTGCACTACTAAACTGCTATACCTCATTGCTACACTGTATTGATACATTATATTGCTGCACTGTATTGCTATACCGAATTGATATACCTCATTGCCACACTGTATTGACACATTATATTGCTGCACTGTATTGCTATACCGAATTGATATACCTCATTACCACACTATATTGCTATACTATATTGCTACACTGTACTGCTCTACTGAATCACTACTTTGAAGTGCTAAACACCTCCACTAACACAACACAGCACTAGAAAAACACATGCAACATCACAAAACACCAGTAACCTAGAAACGTCTCATTCCGGAAACATAAATGGCTTACCCATTACTTACTTTTGCCCTACTCTATACACTGGTCAGCACACTCTATGAATCAGTTGTATTGGCAGATGGATGCAACCCCATCCAACTACTAAAGAGTGCAAACGGTAAAACATACAACAACCAATACCACCGGCACTCAAACCCTTCACACAGAAGACTGTCACACTTAATATATATAGCCATAGAGACCTCAAACTCCACAAAACATAAAAACACAAAGCATCAACAAGAACTAAGGTGCGCCCTTATCAACGCACGTTCGGTCCGTAATAAATGGCCGGTAATCACTGACCTAATCACTATGCACAATCTAGACATGCTAATGGTCACAGAAACATGGATCTCTGAATCCGACAATGTCATATTAAATCACCTTACACCACCTAACTTTTCGATCTATACCTGTAATAGGGAAAACAAAAGAGGAGGAGGTGTACTGATCCTTGCAAAAACATTGTTACAATACCGGACTAGCCTTACCAAGAGCACGCAACTCCTGAACACACTAACCATCACCAACAAATACAATACTATTAACCTCATTTACAGAACCCCAGGAATTGGATCAGATGAGCTCTCAGACATCATTGACCTAGCATGTAATCCAGAAGACTCCTCCAAACCTAACTGGCTACTAGGAGACCTTAATCTCGCTTCCACTCAACCCACCCTAGCCAAAGCCTTCCTCGAAGCAATGGCTGACCTCAACTACAAGCAGGCTATAACTGATCCCACCCACCAAGGAGGAAACCCCCTTGACCTAATATTCATCCCACATACCGTCATGAGTACATCAAACCAATTTGACCTTACTATCTCACCAGTCCCCTGGTCAGACCACAATCTAATAACATTCCATTTACCAATGCAACACTCTACGAGCCACCGCCCCAGTGCAACGGAAACATTAGGAACCACACGATTCAAGCAACTCAACAGGGAAACAATCGTTAGTGACGTTCTCCCAAAGCTTGATCAACCAGCAACCAACCTGAATGACATGATGTCCAACTGGAACGAGACCCTCTCCCATTACGCTCAACAACCTGCCAACAACAAAAAAACCACATCGGACAGAGGAGACACCAAGAAACACGCCGCCCCATGGTTTTCCCCGGAACTACGAGCGTCCCTACTCCGACTCAGAAAACTCGAAAGGAAATGGAGAGCGACTAGAAATACCTCAGACCAAGCCATCTATCAACAATATCTGAAGACCCATCGCGAATCAACGTGGGCCAAAAGGAAACAATTCCATGCAGAAATTCTCAGCCGCTCACTAAATAAGCCAAGAGACCTTTTCCAGCTGGTGAAATCCCTTACCAACCAACCTTCCCCTCCTCAACAAGAAGGTATTCAGCCACAAGCATATGCGAATTACATCCAATCAAAATCAATAAAGGTAACTACAATGGCATCATCACCTCATCTTAACCATACCACAAATCCCAAAACCACTCTTTCCCAGTCCACACTCACCAAACTCTCACCGCCATCAACAAAGACCATTGAAGAAGTAATTGCATCAATCAACGCCACGACCGCACCAACCGACCCCTGCCCAGCGCACTGGATCAAGACAATGCGCACGGAGTTCAGCCCTATCATAGCCAACATCACCAAGCTGTCATTTGAAACAGGAGTTTTCCCAGATGCGCTCAAGCACACATCCATCCGCCCACTACTAAAAAACAATCAACTTGACCCAAAGAAAGAGGAATCTTACAGACCAATCTCCAGTATCCCTTTTCTGGCTAAGATCCTAGAGAGAATAACCCTTAGACAGATCCAGCAGCATGTTGACTCCTCCTCACCACTGGATCCCTCTCAACATGGATTCAGAGAAGCACACGGTATCGAAACCCTACTGACAACATTAACCAGTTCACTGATCAATGGAATTGACAGTATAAAGAATGGCTTCGCACTAATCTTCCTTGATATATCAGCAGCGTTTGACTCCGTAGACCACCTGCAGCTTCTCACCCGGCTACATGAGAAGGGAATCCGAGATCAAGCGTGGGACTGGTGTAAATCCTACCTCGAAGGCAGATGTCAACAAGTCCGGATTCAAAGCACCACCTCCGAACCTTTCCAACAGCACCAAGGTGTACCCCAAGGATCCTCCCTCTCCGCGTTGCTCTTTAACATCTACATGCAACCAATCTGTGACATTGCCCGTTCATTTGGCATATCGTGTCTTATGTATGCCGATGATGTCCTGCTATTCACACCCATTGTCATCAATTGTCCCGACTATACAGTGCTAGTTGACTGCTTCAACACAATAACTGACTGGCTACTCACTCAGAACCTCCGGATAAACTTCAAAAAAACGGAAGTACTAATGATCACAAGGAATAAAGCCTTCTCTCCGCCACCAACACTCAAAGTCAGAGACGCGGAACTTCCAATCAAATCCAACATACGATATCTCGGGGTAATTCTTGACCAACAACTCAACTTCAAGGAACATATCAAACGCACTGTCAAGACCATCTATTTCAAGATAAAAACCCTACGGCATCTTAGGCCCATGATGGAATCCGCGGATTTCCGCACCATCTTCCAGGCACTAGTCACACCGCACTTCGACTATGCCAACATAGTTCTACATGGCCTTCCAAAGAGCTCCCTCAAACCATTACAGCTAGCCATGAATGCGGCAGCCCGTGTGCTCTACGGAACCTCAAGGGTCGACCACATCTCCCCCATTCTAAAGGAACTACACTGGCTTCCCATAAGCAGTAGAATCCTGTACAAAACCCTCCTCATTACCTTCAAGGCCTTCAACATGATAGCTCCCCCATCCATTTCCGACCTCATAACGCGTTCTCCAGACAACAGATCCAGGAGACCCCAGGCTGCCAACATGCTACTTATACCAATTGAATCCACAAAACTCAACCAGATCACCACCAATAGGGCTTTCAGGAACTATGCCCCCGTATGCTGGAACAAACTCCCCCCACACATTAGAGCTATTAGAGACCTTATTCAATTTAGAAAAGCCCTCAAACACCACCTTTTTCTCTTACATTATAGCCATCCCGATACCCCATTACCTCCCACACACCCCCACTATATCATACAGCCGCTACATGATGTAAAACACTGTAATCATACCTAATATGTAATACAATCGATTTGTACATAGTTTCCTAAGTTTGCTATAAACTTGAATGTAAATAGTTCCCCAAGTTCTCCTCCATGTTAACTCCCCGTTTTATGTAAACGACGGCCAATGTATCTGGTCAAGTGTTCTATTGTTTTGATGTAAACCGCGCTGATGACAAATAGCGCGGTATATAAGAAATGTTAAATAAATAAAAATAAAAATAAATAAATAAAATACAGTCCTTGTCTCCACCATCTTCACTGGGAGGCAATTCTATATGTCTTTCTGCAAAGAAATATGACTTTAGGTTACTTTGAAGCAAACCCCCTTTCACCCCCATCCTATGGTCCCTCATTGCCGAGCATTCTTTTAGCTGAAAGAGGCTTGCCTCCTATTTATTTATGCCTTGGAGGTATTTAAATATCTCTATAATATATCTTGTGGTAAGGAAGCTCATCCTGAGTTAGGAGAAAGTGAAAAAAACAAAGAATTCACCCTAATAAAAGGACCTATTTTGCAAGGTCAGAGAAATAAAACCAAAACCACACCTAGAAACCAGAAACTCCCCAGCTGGAACAGGTTTCAGAGTTCCCCTAGTGGAGTAAGGGAGAGTGAATACAGACCCAAGGTAAAAGACCCTTACGTCAGTGAGCTCCCTGATTACCCAGGTGCCAGAGGGCAAGCTGATCTCCGTCACCTGGGAAGAGAAGAGGTGGAGCTGGAACCCTGTAGATTTAAGACTAGGTTAGATTATAGCAAGGTTAGCAAGGAGAGCAAGGAGAGCTAGAGGAGCAACGGGAACAGGAGCAGGAACAGCAGGAGTGCTGGAAAGAGCCGGAGAGAGGTACAGAGTGTGAGAGAGGAGAAGCTGCTACAAGTCAAGGCACAGGTACAAGCCTTAGAAACCTGTCCCATACTGAGCAGTGCAGAGTTGCAGGAGACAATCTCAGCTCTAATGTAAGGCTGTCAGCTAAGCCCAGTGAGCTAGAACGAGAGATAGAACCAATGCAACTAGGAGAGCCTGATGCAGCTTTGAATGAGGAAGATATATTCATGGATTGCTCTTTGTGCCAAGCCTTAGCTACAGAGGGGTTGAAGGAAAGCCAACCTTAAGAGAAAACTCTCCAGAGCAAGGTAACCTTGAAAAGCAAGGAAGATATTTTGTGAATTCCCTGTGTTAAAGAGGGGAAACTTATGCTGAGAAGTGAGAACAAGCTGAAGCTGTATAATTGTGCTTGTTAAACACCTGCTATCCTGTGCAGTGAGATGGCAAGAAGCCAAGCTAACTGTGAGAGGAAAAAAGCTTTTGTTTTGCTTTTGAATGTTCCTAAGAAAATCTGAGTAGAGCTTTGTTTGCATATTGGAAGTTTGTTCCTGTTGGAAGTTTTGCTTTGCTTAGAAAGAGGAGAACAGCCTGGAAATGTTTGGAACTGGAAAGAAAGAAAACTGCCATTGAAGAAAGCTGTTTGTATTTATGCTTTAACCAGCAAGGCTAGAGAAAGCTGGAAGTCTTGCTGTTAAAGGGGTTTTTGCTTTTGAGCTGAAGAATACTGTAAGCTGATATTTTGTTTTGACCTTTTGCTTATGTCCTGTTGTGTTTTTGAAAGAAACCTGGAGAAATAATCCTGAAAGAGGTAATTTATGAACCTTGCATTTGAGTTTAATAAATTTCTGTCATTGCCTTACTAAAAGAGCCAAACTACAAGTTTTTTTCTACCTGAAGCCGTATGTGTAGCAGTTAAACTACATTTCCCAAGAAGCATTGTGGGGGAACCAGTCAGAGAAGGCTGAAAAGGGAAAGTTTCTATTAGATAGAACCATGACCCTCCATGCTGAATGCAAGGAGCAAGGGCGTGACAATATCCTATCACATTTTTCTTCCAAAGTAAACACATTTAGATATTTAGATCTGTCTATATATGCTTTTATGATGAACATTACTGACCGCTTTAATAGCCACCTTGTGGATCAGCACCATCTGGTTCATATTCTTTTGAAGGTGTGGTCTCCCAAAAAACACACAGTGCTCCAAATGAGGTTTTACCAGAGACTTACACAGAGGAGACGTCACCTACTATTTCTAGGTGGCTATTCCTCTGCCTGTGCACCAAGCATCCTTCTGGCTTTCGCTGTACTTTTTCTCCCAAGTCTCACTCTTTTGTGTACAGAAGTACTCACCCAGTCTATATTGTACTACTTCCTGGGGTTTTTGCAGCCTAAATACAAGACCTTGTACTTTTTTTAAGTATTAAACCTTAGTTGCCAAATTCTAGACCATTCTTTAAGCTTCACAAGATCCCTCCTCATGCTATCCACAATTTTCAGGATATCTACCCTATTGCTGATTTTGGTATTATTTGCAAAGAAGCAAACCTTTTTTGACAGCCCTTCGACAATATCACTTAAAAAAAGAGGAAAAGAACTGGACCTAGGATGAGTCCCTGTGGTATACTACTAGTAATGCCTCTTTTCTCAGACTGAACTCTTTTTACCACTACCCTTTGTCATCTCCCACTCAATCAGTTCCTAACCTAGTCAGTCACTTTTTGGCCGATACGAAGGGTGCTCAGTTTATTACTATCCTATGGGGAATGATGCAAACAGTCTTGCTGAAATCCAAGTACACCACATCAAGTGCTCTCTTCCCTTTCAACTTTCTGGCAACCATTCAAAGAAATTGATCAGATTTGTCTGAGAAGACCTACCTCAAGTAAACCATGCTGCTTTGAATCCTGTAATCCATTAGGCTCCAGAGACTGAACCATCCTCGGTTTTAACAGCATTTCCAATAATTTACTCACCATGATTGTCAGACTAACTGGATTTGTTGTTCCTGGTTTCCTTCTTACTCCTGTTTTTATGGAGAAGAAGCGTATTTATTATTTATTCAACAGTTTTTCTATACCGCTGTATCTCTAAGTCTAAGCAGTTTACATAATAACAGGATTGGCCAACTGGGCTTGATATGGAACCTTCAAGTAATTGCAACAGTAAAGAATATTTATGTCCTTAATACATTAAATAACATTATAACATAGAAATATAATACATTTCTATGGCTACATGACTAAGCAAGTTGGATGAAGCAGGGTGTGGGGGGGGGGGGGGGGGGGGGGTCAGGCATACCTGCCTGTTTCCAGTCCTCCGGTAGATTGAGATTTTTGATTAGATTAACATCCAATTTTCCATTCTTAAACAAACACCAGCTCACTCTCATGGCACTTACCTGATCTGTCAGTTTAATGCTGCCCTCTTTACTGTATGAACTTCAAGTACTGTCCCCTCAATTTTTAAAATCACTTAGATGTTCAGCATTGTGCTAAATATTAAGGCACTTCTTTTTTCTTTTTCAGTGGCAAATATAGAGTGACATTTAAATGTACCATTTTATGAGTAATGTGATGCATTGAGCATGATGGTGAATTAGGGGCATTCTGGGGGCGCAACCACAAATACGCATACTCTACACACACACAGGCGTTGATTTTTAGCACCCATACATACAGCCTATGCCTTTGGCTCAAATGCACAAAAACCAGATATAACCTGAGTTCTCTGGACCAAATGCATACACTACGGAGGTTATTTTAGATGCCTAATTCATAAACGGTCATATAATATGCAAATCACATCCATGTGTATATGCAATTTCAGAAAGGGTCCAATTTATGCATGGCTAACTATACAACATCGAATGTGCATTGGGGCGTGCTGGGGACATGGCCTGGGTGGGACAAAAATCTATACATAAATTTCCTATTTCACATAAGGAATGCATGCGTAAGTCCAGAATTGTCCACATCCAGATTTATGCCTGCTCCCTGACATGAATAGGTATCTAAAAAGTGCTTCTTTTAGCCATCAGACATTTTTACTTCATTGTCCATCTCACCACATAAATTTCCTTTCTACAACATGCCTTCACAAGTAAAGGTATCTATATTTTGTGCCTATGGATCTACTTTACACATATAGGTATCAATATTGGGTGCCTATGAGTACAAAGTGTGCACATACTTTGGCACATAACTACTGCACCTTTATGCAGTGGTGCTCAAAAAATCTATAGCTTTGCTGAATATAAATATAATTTGAAATGAGTAGAATAGACATTTCAAATTATAGCCTGGATGTCTTGCTCAAATTTGACTTTGGTATGTTTAAATTCCATTATAGTGAAGGCCTCTATTACATCCTAAGGCTTTCCCATTTTTCTGTTTGCTTTTTACAAGTCTTGTATTTACCATATTTTCACACAAGTAACACACCCACGCATATAACACGCACATGAATATAACATGCAGAAATGACACCATTCTGTTCCAGAATTTTCGAATAATGTACATGCGCACACTCTTTTTGCTGCTGATCATGCCGGAATGAAATGCAAGTCCTACACCGCCAACTTCAAACTTAAAGTCATTGTAAGAACAGAAGAAACAAGCAACAGCGGCAGTGAGAGAGTCTGAGGTTGGCAAGATGTCCATTTGCGATTGGAGAAAGGAGAAAAAGGAGCTCGAGAATATGACCCACAAAAATGTGCACATTGTGGGCCCAAAGCAAAATGGCCTGCACTAGAGAATGAATTGAGAGTTTTTTCTTGGAGGGAACCAAATCAAGCTGTCTCTACTGTTGCAATTCAGATCAAAGTGAAGCTTCTGCCAAATGAAAGAGGAATCATTGATTTCAAAGTGGGTTTCACCTGGATTTCTAGATTCATGAAAAGAAATGGATTTTCAATGACGATGAGAACCACTATAGGCCAACAACTTCCAGATGACTGGGAGCAAAAGATGAATGACTTCCATGAATTCATTTCCAAAGAAATCTCTGAACATGATATCTCTACAGGGGATGTTATAAATATGGATGAGGTTCCAATGTTTTATGGCATCTCTGCCACCAGGACTGTAGCTGCTTCAGGTATGAAAACTGTAGCCATTACAACCACTGGGCATGAGAGGGCCTGCTTCATTCTAGTCCTTGGTTGCACTGAGTGGGTGAAATTAAAGTCAATAGTAGTCCACCGGTGTGGTTGTCCATTCCAATAGGAAGGGATGGATGGACTATGAACTTCGAAAAGCATGGGTTGATAAATGTTATAAGGCTAGACAGGGGGGATTCTTCTCCAAGAAGTCCTTACTAATTTTCAACACCATGGATGCCCACCAAGAAAAAAATGTTCAAAATTATATAAACTCCACTGGTGCCCACATAGCTGTAATACCTGGTAGTTTTACCTGCAAGTTACAGCTAATAGATATAATTTATTTTTTATTTATTTATTTATTTAACAGTTCTTTTATACCGTGCTCTTTATTATCAGTGCGGTTTACAGTGAACAAAATGACTCTCGGACAGTAATGCACTGTCTTGAGTTTACATACAACAGGGAAAGTAACAAGGATTTAAACTTTGGGAAACTTTGTACATATAATGTAGCCAACTATTTACAGTGATAGAATTCTATTTACAATGATGTGCATCATGAGACAGAACAATTGCTAACAATTGTTAAACACCTATTCAAGATGTTTATAAGAAGAGAGTGGGATGAATGGATGCAGTCTAAGATTCATGAATTCACACCATCAGGAAGACTGAAGCATGTGCGGTTTTCGGAAGTCTGCAAGTGGGTGTCTTCTGCTTGGGGTAAAATAACACCACAAACATCTGCAAAGTCATCAGGAAACACAACATCCAATATGCAGTGTATGCAGACAACATCATGATTTACACCCGCATCAATCTGAATAACCTGGACTAAAGAAGAGCGGGACCTAGGCGTAGTTGTGTCCGATGATCTTAAAGTAGCTAAACAGGTAGAAAAGGCGACGGCAAAAGCTAGAAGGATGCTTGGGTGCATACGGAGAGGAATGGCTAGCAGAAAAAAGGAGGTGATAATGCCTCTGTATAAGTCTTTGGTGCGACCTCATTTGGAGTATGGTGTGCAATTCTGGAGACCGCACCTTCAAAAGGATGTGAACAGGATGGAGTCGGTGCAGAGGGTTGCTACTAAGATGATTAGTAGTCTTCATTATAAAGCATATGAGGACAGACTTAAGGATCTTAATATGTACACCTTAGAGGAAAGGCGGGATAGAGGTGATATGATTGAGATGTTTAAATACCTCCGTGGCATAAATGTTCAGGGAGAGAGCCTCTTTCAATTGAAAGCAAGTTCTGCGATGAGGGGACATGGGATGAGGGTGAAGGGAGATAGATTCAGGAGTGATATGCGGAAATATTTATTTACGGAAAGAGTAGTGGATCCGTGGAATAGTCTCCCAGTGGAGGTGGTAGAGATGAGGACAGTAACTGAATTCAAAAAAGCATGGGACCAACACAGAGGATCTCTAAAGGTAAAAAGTGGACTGTTGTAGTTGTTGTTATGGAAGGACAGACTAGATGGGCCTTGTGGTCTTTTTCTGTCATCATGTTTCTATGTTTCTACTGCAATAACAACTTGTCTCCAAGATATGTCCAACTGACTCTCCCACAATAACCTAAATATAAATTACAATAAAACCAAAGCTCTCTTCGTCACGCATAATAAATTCTTTATCTCACCTCAGTCTATCAACCTGCATAATCTGACCATTCCAATTAAAGACAAAGTTAAATACTTGGGAGTTACTCTGGACAAGAACTTGAACTTCCGTTCAAACACATCTCACAAAATGGCCATAACAAGAACACTCAAGCCCCTCCTCAGCCAAGACCATTTCAGAACTGTGTGGCAAGCTATCATATTATCTATACTGGACTACTGTAACTCCATATACTACTCAAACAGACAATACAGCCACTGTGTTTTGTGCAGATGGCACAAAACACATTAGACCACATCAGACTCATCAAGACATGACTATATCACTCCAACACTCAAACAACTGCACTGGCTTCCAATTGCATCCCGCATCTGAATCAAGACAACCCTGAACATTTTCAAAATCACTAAACCTAAAAAATTCTGACATCTAATGTTCCCTATTACTCAATTTTTTCAACTTTTTTTGTCGGAGCTAGTCGTCCCAGTGCATGGAAGCTCTCCAGGCACCACTGCGATCTCTCCCTTTTATTTTAATAACTTTATGAAAATGAAGTCAAACTTAGCTTTGTTGAAAATTTTGCAAAACAAGCTTCACTGGCTTGAAAAAGACTTGCCAGAAGTACAGAAATGACGACGTGCCACACGTTTCGGGTTCGGTTCAATTTGTCACATAACCTGCTTCAGGTCCCTTCGATACTGGCAAATTACAAAGCTTAGCTTGCCAGAAATCTGTTCTGTTATCCAGGAATTAAAAAAATTGGAACAGCTGTGGAGTACTTGTCATACCCATTCAAAGCAGATGTGGACATTAAAGAAACTGCAGCTGCTTTCAGTAAAAATTACTCATTGAACAAGCCATCTCTTGAAAATGAAATATTAACCCTCAAATATGACATTTTTCTCAAGACCTGTGTTGAGCAAGAATCATTTTGGAAGCTAGTGCCTAGAGACAAATTTCCCAACTTGCGAAGATGCAATGAAGCTGTACACTACTGTTCCGGTTCAACTTATTTGTGTGAATCTGGTTTTCCCATCTGAAAATGACAAAGAGTACACAACGTTCCAACATGACAGATGAACATCTCCAGGATTCCCTGAGACTGGACCTCACGCAATATTCACCCAACTTCAAAAAGCTGGTGGATGAAATGCAGGCTCACACGTCTCACTAATGAGCAAGAGCGAAATATTAAAGATTGTGAAAGATCAGCCTGGATCAATATTCAACCTAAATTTAACATAAATTACTCAATAAAAGTTAAAGAAAGTTATTAAGACAGTTAAAGAAAGTTATTACTCAATAAAACTTTAAGAAAAAATGTACTTTCCATTTTCCCTCGCAGTTCTTACTCGATCTTCGTCTCTCTGTTTTGTTTTTGCTTAATTTGCTTAACAGCTGATTACATCCAAGTAAATGACAGAAGGTTCATTAAAAATGGGGGGGGGGGGAATCCTCCAACTTTATTGGGTTAAAATTTAATTTGAAACTAATTTGAAACTTAATTTTCATGGTGGTAGATCATCGGCACTTTTGGCTGGAAAAAGTAGATCACGACCTTTTCGAAGTTGGAGATGCCTGTGCTAGAGGATAGCAACCTTGGGCTGGAAGGACTGGGGTTTCTAGTCCCACAGTTGCTACTTGTGGCCTTGGGTAAGCCACTTAACCCTCTGTTGCCTCAGGTACAAAAAACAGATTGTGAGCCCTTCAGGGACAAGGGAAAAATATATATACAATACCTGAATATACACTGCTTTGACTGGTTAAAAAGCAGTATATAAGCCTAGTTAAATAAATAAATAGCAGTGATGATGAATTCACAGACGAGTGTCTACAGTTGGCTCTTAGTTATTTCAACAAGGACAGTGAGGAGGGAACAGGACTTTGAAGGATTCAGAGTCAGATGGTAATGATGCTGATTGAACTGGAATTGGCCTAGTTTCATTTAGTCTCTTTGAAAGTCAGCATTTCAAACATAAAGAAGCTTTAAAAAGTAAAAAAATGACTGAAAACACATATAACGTGTGCGTGATATGCATGAAAATATGGTAATTCAATACCTACATCCAGTCCTATAGCTTGTTAAAAAGCTTTGTAATAATTCAGAGCGTAACCAAAACTAATGAGGATGAAGCCCGAACATCCAGTTGCCCCATACTCATTGAAGGTAGAATTGCAACCATGGCATCTCCACTCAGGTTACCCCACTCTTGGAAGTCAAGCATAGCCAAATCCATGTTCCAGGCAGGTTACCCAAACTTCTGAAGCTTTATATAGCCACTTCACATGTTTCACAGAAAGCACCATAATTTAACTGAGGCTTAAGAAAGGAATGAATGCATTGCACAAAATCTTAAAAAGCTATTTAATTGTGCAGATAATTGCAAGTAATTTGTTGAAAGGTTGATTGCCTCCAGATGCACTTACTAGCTATCTAGTTGCCATACATACAACTCCTTATAGGCTGTCCACAGTCATCCACACAGCATTTTTGTGGTCTGCACCCTATGTACTTTTATTTTGTACTCCAGATTGATTGTAATCTTTTCAAGGATGTAATTCAGTTTATCCATGAATGAACAAATGTGTTGATATTATGACTGCAGAAGCAGAAGAGTAAAAGGGCAGATTTCTAAAGGGCATGGAGAATGCTGACAAGTTACTGCAAAGAACAACACTTAAAAAATGCCTCCTACTGCTGAGTCATATGTATTAGTCAGGAACAATGAAGCATTAAGGATAGGTGTGTGTCACTCATGAAAATAATCTTTGCTTTTTGGCACAATCTTTAAGCTTCTGCTTTCATATTGCCTGCTATTGTTTATGGACTAACCACCGTGTAGATCAACACCAGATGAGTTATGGTGCAATGTCTTTATTACATTTGGCCTAATTCAATGTGGTCTATCAAAATCTAAACTAAAACATTTAGGGGCATGTTTACTAAAGCGTACAGTTTTTGCATTTACTGTGTCTTAAGTGCAAAACTTAAGGAGCTGTAAGTGCAAAGTTTGTGCAATAAATGTCCTGGGTGTGGCCAGCATGTGCCCTGCATTTACTGCACAGCGCGGACAGTCTCTGCACATGCCCACGTTATAGGCCTTAGTAGATAGCGTGGGTGCAGACCCTGGTGCTAAAATAATAAAAAATACTTCTCCAGCGGTGGCGCAACCCAAATCCCACTGGCACATAACCCATTTGATCAGCACCTCCCTAAGATCAGCCACTCCCCTCGGTCTGACTGTACCCCTGATCACTCCCCAATCTGATTCCCCACCCTTTCAAGATCTCTCTCCTTATCAGCACTCCCTCATGATGCAGACTCCATAATCAGTACCTTCCATGATCAGGAATCCCCCAAGAGCAGTCTTCTAACCAAAAGGTTATTCCCTCCAAACAGAAGGCCCCCAAACACATACCCTGACCAACCTGGGACATACCCGGGGATGTCCCTGATACTCTACTCGATCTATAGCCGCCAGGGTTTAAAATGGTGTCTATGATCCCTAGCAGTAGCCTCATGTTACTATCCCAGAGATCAATCTACCATATAAGTTAACTGCTTAGTGAGACTTAGTAAACATGGAGGAGTGGAGGAGTGGCCTAGTGTTGGGGCAAGGTACTTCGGGCCAGAAGGTCGGGGTTCAAATCCCACTAGAGGACAGCAACCTTGGGCCGGAAGGACTGGGGTTTCTAGTCCCACAGGTGCTCCTTGTGGTCTTGGGCAAGCCACTCAACCCTCCATAGCCCATGTTCCCTATAAAATAGTTATCTCCAAGTTATAATGTCCTGTTCAATGTAATTTCAGTTTGTTCAATGTAAACCGCACTGATGCTGAATAGCGCGGTATATAAGAGAAAATAAATAAATAAACATATCCTTTAATTATTTGAGGAATACTAATTTATCAGTTTCAATTGAGAGGATACTAGTTTTAAATCTATAGCCAAAAGTTAATTCAGGGGTGAGGGACACATCCCATGCTTCTGTCCTGGGCCAACAGATACAGAACCATCCAGGACTGATCCCATGATTCCTCCTGCTTGCTGAAGTCTTGCTGACATGAGGGTTTTCAAGACAGGAAGTACATTGAAGTTTTTCTGTTTAGAGAGGGGGTGAAGAGGGGAAACAACTAAGCCAGAGCAGGAGGTTTTAGCTAAAGCAATCTACTTTTGGGCCCTAACAAGGTGGCCTTGCCACCACTCTGCATCCTCTTTGGCATTCGCTATCCCTGCATTAGAGCTAATGGTGCCCGTAGAGCTCAAACCAGAGAGCGAAGGATGACTTGAGCTCTACTGCCCCTGAGGAGCTGCGATCGATGCTCCCCACTGGCCAGCACAGCTGCCTCCTCTCTTTCCTGGGTTTCTTCTGTTCCCTCTGTGCTGCATCTCAGGGTCCTTGGCATAGCTGTCTCTCGCCAACAGCTGTCTCTGTTTTTCCACTATCACCATGAACCGCTGTTGACAATTTTCATCTTTCACCTCCAGCTCTGGAGCCACTGTTGTTTTTATATCCTTTCCTCCACCTCCAGTCACCATTGCTACTGTCCTCGCTGCTCCCCACCAGCAGAATTGCCATTGCCACTTCTCCCTCCTTCCCCCATTTCCATCCAACAAGGTAAAGATTTTGGGCCCGATATTCAGTGGCGGTGGCTAGCGTGATTATAGTCATTGCCGCTGAACGCTATATCCGGATATTCAATGCATTGAATATCCAGGTCAGATGGTGGAGCAGGAAGCTAACCAGGCTGTGGCAATATTCAGCTGCTGTCTTGTTAGCTTTGGTGATGAAAGTTAGGGCAGTTTCTGTGCCCAACCTTTGCCACTGAGGGATAACCTGGCAGGAACTGAATATCACCACCAACCAGTTATCTCCGGAGGCCACCCATGGGATGCCCCTGGAATGCCCCAATGCTTACCGGTTGGCATTGGGGCACTGAGCGGCGGCACCCACAGATATTCAGCGGCACTCTCTTTAGTGCTGCTGAATATCCCACTTAGTGGCATTTACACAGTTTGCAGGCTTTTGAATACCGGGCCCATTACTTTTATGCATTGTCATCTACTTTATCTACTTTCCTTATTATGTTATGAAAATCATTACCACAACTGTGTTGCTTAAAATATTCAGTCAACAAACAAAGGCTAACAGTCAGCAGTACAATATAAGAAGGCAATATGACCACAAATTCTCCCTTTCCAAAAGGGGGGCATGCGATTTTGGTTAACAGGATTTGCCTCTCTGGTCTTTCACTGATTTGTATGTCAGTGTCCTAACAACACTGCAGTACCTGTTAGTGTTTCTAACTCAGAAGGATCATTTATACTTTGGCAGGCGCATTTTATAGGGCTAATAAATGTCACAGCTTGTTGCTGCAGAAAAAACATCATGTAAACAGGTTGGCTAAAGATATGTCCTGCTCAAATGATCTTTTATTTATTTAGCTGCATTTATATCCCGCTTTTCACCGGGTCTTTTCTTAGTGTTGTATAAGTATTACCCTTTGTCTATGTTGTTCACAATGTTTAGTGCTTATAGCATATCACAGGGTTAAAAAACACAGTTTCTACATATTGGGTATAGGGTTGCTAACTTGTTTTATTTTATTTGGGACAGCTGCTTTCCGTTCTGCTCTTACCCATTCTATGCTTTTCTTGGAGATATCGGAACTGCAAGTCCATACATAAAGTGGGCTGACTAGATCCATTTGTCCTGAAAAAACCAGAGCCAGTTCACAACCCTAACTGGGACTTACTGGACAAAACAAAACCTCCGACTATCTCTTCATTTATTCAAGTGAATCTGCCTGGTAGTTTTATTTTCTGTGTTTCTCGTCTCTTTGCAGTGCTAGCATCAATCAATTTGCCTTCTTTCCTTAGCTGACTGCACCTGCTTCCTTCTTTTCCCAATCAATGCCTTAAATCCTTCTAGTAAAGACTTTTTTTTCAAGTTTAACCTGACTGCCACTGGCCATCCAATCAGTGACTCCATTATTTCAGCTCCTTGATGATTAATCCATCTGCAGCTACTGTCTAGAACAGGCACTTCTGTTGGCCATGAGAGCCTCTGTTGTTGAATTTTTCCTCTCTCTCTTTTTTTCTACAGTCCTTTTTACTCTTTTCAATTTCTTTCTGAAATTTAGATTTGGTGCAAAGTCATATTTCTGTTTATATCTTAGGAATGTGGAGCTCTCAGTTTAAGTACTACTTCCCGTTTCATTAGTGGAACCTGCAAAAGGTCAAGGTTATCAGTGATTGCAGGTTGTGAAAAGGTCAACATGCAAATGAATTTGAGAACCTCAGAGACTAGTCAGGGTGATGCGGGGCCATGTGCGGAGACTTTTGCGGGGCCTCATTTGCATAGCCACGGGACCACATTCGCATAAATCTAATTTATTTTATTTTAAAATGTATATGTTGCCCATCTAAAATTTCAAGCGGCTTTCCAAGGAGCCCTTCACAAGTCTCTTTTTTGTCCTGACAATGACTTAGGGGTATGTTTACTAAATATTAATGTGCATTAATGACACTGCACCAAAAGAAATAAATGGGTGTTTCTGCACTTAGCGCACATTAACATTTGTGAATGCGCATTAACTTTTAGTAGACATGCCTCTTAATGAGTGTCTCAGTACCATTTGTATGGCCACTGAGGATAAAGAGACTGCCAGATTTCTACGTTACTATACTCCAGTGTCAGCTGCCAGGCACATTAGGAAGTACTATGCACCCTGCTCATTTAGACCCATGGCAAACCCGCCATATGATAACAGAATTGCAAGGACTTACAAAGCACCAGTGCTATCTATCAAAAGGCAATACTGCAAATATTAAACCAATATATCTCAGAGATTACCAATATATCTCCTACTGGGGAAAGAGAACATGTAGACTGTCGCATAGAAACTACATGAACAGAAAACCGCAGCTCGGTTACACATGCAAAACATAGTCTGTCACCAAACATTTTATTTATTTATTTATTTAGCTGTATTTATATCCCGCTTTTCACCGGGTCAAAGCGGTGGAACATACAATAATCAATTACAAGGGTTTGGGGCCGTCACCTGGTGGCCAACAATAATGATTGTTAACAATTAATTGGGACATAGACATAGACATTGTGTTATGGTTACATATGACATATGTTCAGGGGGACGAAATATGGTGGTTGGGAGGGAGTCAGTGGTGGGTGCTTGTGTCTGGTCCGAGGAATTCTTGGAATAGTGCAGTTTTAAGTTGTTTCCTGAAGGATAAGAGGTCTGTGTTGCTTCTGATGTGATTTGGTAGAGAGTTCCAGAGGGATGGTGCATATAGTTCGAAGGCTCTGTTGCAGGTCCGTTGACTGTATTTCGTTCTTTTGTGTGGGATGGTGAGGGAGTTATTGGTGGTTTGTCTGGTTGTTCTGTTGTGGGCTGGCTGAGGCAATAGAGTGCGGAGCTGGGAGGTTTGAGTTTGGTAGAGAGTTTTGTGGGTGAGTAGGGCGGATTTGTATTTGCTTCTTGCTTCTAGAGGGAGTATGTATAGCTCCCTCAGGACTGGGGTGATATGGTCCTGTTTTTTTGCATTCTTGATAATTCTTACTGTGGTGTTTAAGGCAATTCGAAGTGGTTTGGTATGAGTGGCTGGAAGTACATGGTATATTATATTGCAGTAGTCCAGGTGGGGGAGTGTCAAGACTTGCGTCACTGTTCTGAAGTCCTGTGGTTCAAGAAGAGGTCCATAGAACAAAGGATCACAGTTTAGAAATAAAAAGACAATAATTATTAAACTGGGAACCCCAAAAGCCAAACTTGGAATGTACAACACTGGAGAAATAAAACTATAAATTAATTTCCTCTTGTACTAAACAAAACACAAAGGGCCCTGTTTACTAAGCATTTTCCCCATAGACACAAAATGGGAAAATCCTTTAGTAAACAGGCCTTAAAATGTTAGCGATGCACATTTCCCAGAGCTGACATATGCCAGTTAATACATTCAAAATAAAATAGTTTTTTTGTACCTTTTGTTGTTTGGTCATTTTATGTTTCAATTGCAATTGCCCCAGTTGCTTTCTTCTGCTTTCTCCATAGCCAGGGGCATGCTGGACTGGCTTCAGGCTCCCTCTGCCCCACCCCCACCCCCTTCTCTCCTTCCTGCATGCAACAAAACAGGCCCAATCTATTGCTTTGTAAAAAAAAAACACTTTTATTTGTGGATCTCGATGGCCACAGCATGTGGGTTCAATTTATTGCACTGTTAACAATCCCAAATCTGACAAACATAACTTCTGTACAAGATTAAGTGATCATTAAGTAAACAATAGGAACATCTTAGGCACAATGACTCAAACATGATGAAATATAGCCAAAACCCTGCTTAAACTGGAGTTGATGTAGAGGGGTACCACACTCCTTGTTTCCTGGTCAGCGGCCCTGGCCTACCCCCATGGCCAATGTCCTGCCCCTTTTCCCTGTCACCAACTACTCCGTGTCAGTGCCCAGGTGGCACGTTTTGTTTTATGCTCCTGGTAACCCTGCCCCCAATACCCGGCCCCCTGTTACAGGGTCCCAGCACCCCTCTTTTGGTACCTGGGTCCCCCTTTTCTCAATGGAACCACCCCACCCCCTTTTCCTTTGGTCTTGCCACCAAGAGGGTCTGCAGAACAACTCACCCCATAGTGAGTACCGAACTGATGGCCCGCCGCAAACCCTCGAGGAACAGTTCCAAACCAATGTAATTCAGGTGCACCCCATACCCTAAGTACACCATCTCTCCCCCCCACCAGTATACCCTTGTGCTCCACCACTACCCTTCTCAATGCTCGCACGAATGCCCCAACGTATTTTTTGTTTTCTCCTGCTCCTTCGATGCCTCTCAGTCATTCTGCACCACTCCACCTTCACCAGGGTCATGATGTGACACCAGTTGATGCCCGTCCCAAGTTCTGTGCATATCCAAGCTATGTCCCACCTTGATCTTGATGATGAGATCTATGCCCTTCATGGACACTGGATCGCTACCCCCAAGATGCATGATTACCCTCAGTCCTGTGGGTGGCACATCTGTCTCCGGCCAGTGAGGGCAGGTCTCAACTGGTCCTATCGCATCCCTCTATGTCCCATCCAATGTATGCAAACACTGTCAGGGTGGAAGCCAAGCTGCTTGCTGAAGTGTCTGCCCACTGCTCTTCTTTCCTCCCAGTAGATGTAGGAGTGTGCTCTACAATCCAGATTGACCTCACTCTGGGACCTAGCAGGCAAAAGGGAAAGCAGAGTAAGCAAACGTCGTTACTGCCGGATATGTAACTTATACCAGGTCAAAGCTCACCTCTCAATAGCCTGAATCTGCCCTGCCCCAAGGTGCCTTGGTTGCAGCACCGATCCTAAAGGAATGCAGAGTTAGTCCGATTGTCTCGAACCCCACCACCTTAACTGCCCTCAGCCACAGGGCCCGAAACTGATATTGAGAGAAGCAGAAACCATTTGTGTGTTGTAACAAGGGTCCCCCTACACTTGGCCACACCCGCAAATACTCCCGTATGGCCTCGACTGGGCAAAGTTCCCCCATCGCTTTGGCATTCAGCCATATTGCCCTTCCTTTCATAAGCTGGTCAGTCTTTGACCGGGCCAGGACCAACCCTATCCCCTACCACCGAGGTGTCATCCATTCACATGGTGGGGACCACCACGTCCCCAGTGGACTGGGGGGAGGATCTTGCCCATGCGAAAGGACCCCCCAGAAAATTAGCAGAGCAGTCAGCCAAAACAGCTGGCCCTTATACCCATCCCTGGTGACCTTTGCTGCCCACTGAATGACCCCGTTCAGCATGGGTAGGGTAACTGGCCTGCGACCATCAGGTTGAGGGAGGGATCCTGGGCGAAGCCCTCCACCACCTTCTGCACCATGAACTCTTTCTTCACATCTTGGAACCCCCCAATTTGAGGAAGAAGCCATCCCTGCAAGCATTAGCTTGTCTTGTCTGGCCAAAGCTCCCTCTGCCAGTAAGTGAATCAGGAACTAAAACAAGAGGCCTGTTGCACCCCCCCCCCCACTCAAGATTGGATCCCCGTAATCTGGTGAAGATCTCCAGGTGACCCCAGACCCTCCCATAGGCCTTCCAGGTACTCACCAACAATGAGGCCATCAGCAGTCTACCGGTGCTCCGCATTCAAAGATCCATATCTCCTGGGACATTCAGACTGCCACAGGAGCCGCCTCCAGGGCAAGTCACCAGAAGCGCTGGAGCTGGAAACAAGAAAGAGCATCAGCTATCTCATTGTTATCCCCTGGTACATGCCTGGTCATAATAAATGCATTCAGCTCCTGGCTCAGCAACACCAGTTTCCTGACCAAGCGCATCACTCTCTCTGCCCTCACAATCTGTTTATTGATGGTGAACACCACCGAATGGAAAACTATCCTCCTATTCGTGAACTGGTGTCTCCAGATGACCATGGCCACCACAATTGGAAACAACTCCAGGAATGTAATGTCCTGGGTCATGCCCACTTAGTGCCACTTGACTAGCCAGCGATCTTGGCACCATTGCCCCCCTGCTGCATCCGTGAAGAGTTCTAGCTCCCTGCTATCTATACCCAGTGCCCTTCATATGTTCCTGCCTCTATAATATGACAGGAACTGCTGCCACATCACCAGGTCCTCCCTCACTGGGGCATTGGCCCTAATGAAGTAGTGCCCTCTGAGGACTCCCTTTGAGATGTTCACCATTCGCCGGATGAACGCCTGACTCATGGGTGTTAACCGGCAGGCAAAGTTCAGGTGCCCATCAGCGACTGCATATGATGCAGTGTCATCTTCTTTGTGTCCACCGCTATTCGTACTACAACCTTCAAGGCTGCCACTTTTTCTGCCAGGAGGAGAGTCACGATTTCTGTGATGTCCGTTTCTATCCCCAGGAATGACAGGTGCTGCGCTGGCCCCTCCGTCTTGTTTTCCATCGAAGGAACACCTAGCTCTGTGGCCTTGCTTGGAATGCTTGGAGAAGGTGCCAGTAGCCCTGCTGATCCCCCGCCATGAGCAAAAACTCATCCAGGTAGTGAATGATTCTGCCCTGGTATATCTCCTTTTTGATGATCCATTGGAGAGGGGAGCTGAATTCCTCAAAATAGGCACAAGATAGCAGGCGCTCCATCGGAAGGCATTTATCTACATAGGACTGACTCCCAAAATGCATCCCCAGCAGGTGGAAGGTACCCGGATATGTAGGTAGTAGCCGAAAGGCAGACTCCATATCCGTCTTTGCTAGCCATGCCCCTGTCCCAAGGCTCCGGAGCAACTACAGGGCCTGATCTACTGAAGCATACTTCACCAAGCAGATCTCTGTATCCAGGTGATCGTTCACTAAAGTGCCATCGGGATAGGACAAGTGATGGATGAGCCAGAACTCCCCCAGTTCTATCATGTTGGGCATTGGCTTGCTCTCAAAGGGGCCCGCCATCCTGCCCAGCCGCTGTTCCTTGTGGAGCTTCTAATCTACCACAGCCCTCTGCTCCAGAGCGGATTTCAGGTTTCCCAAGCATTCGTGGTCCTGGAGGGCCTTCGTATGAGATAGGAAACCCCTGCGTAAAACCGTTAACCAACCATTGAGCTTCTACCTGATCATATCCTTGCAATTCCCTCCCAGCACCCCGACGCTGATGGGCATTGAGGCCAAACACAGAATGGAGACTTCAACATAGACGCTGGAGATCACCCTCTTATCTCTTCCTGCATCGTTCCTGACGGTACCCTTCCCAGCACGTGCATGCCAATATTTGCAGGTATTACCTAATCTGTGGGACCCACTGTTGAACAACTTGCATATACTCTGGCACACAGGGTAGGAGGGTGGCAAGGGGATGGCGCTGCCAGGAAGCCAGGGGCGGGTATTGCCAGGCCTAATGTTTCCTGAAATGGCTGTGGGGCTTGTGTACCTGCTGTGCCCACTCCCCCCTGCAACCCCATTTGGTCTGCTTCCCCATTGACCTTATATCATCAATCAAATCCCCGGTTACCTGCCATGTTCCGATGAAATTGCTCGTCATACTCCAGCCAGGCAGTACCTCTGTACACCCTGTTGGCCTCACAAATACTATCTTGGTTCTTGAAGAGTCCCCGGCACTGACCCGGGTGTTTTTTTCCCAACATGCTGGCCAGTAACCTAAAGGGCGCGCACCAATTAATAATCGTCCTTCAGACGGAGTTGGCCTTACCGGAGGCCAGCTTGCACTTTTTGCGGCAGTCTGAGCATTCGCAATTCTAGTCACACGAGGAGTGGAAATATGTCCACATATTCGCCCTTCCAGATTTTTTCCTTTGGGCAGATGGCCCGTGGCTGTCTAGTGTGCTGGTAAAGCATACTGTACATATTCTGCTGGCCTGAGCTCGGATAACAGACCCCCTTCCCTGGGTACTGCCACTCCTGTGGGATCTCTGAAGCACCCCAGGATGCTGGGGGGACGCTGGGAGGTGGGTGGCTTGTGGGCCCTGCACAGCCCATGGCACTCGGCAGAGGGAACTTGTGGACCCTCCTGCACTGACCGCCCCTACCATACCCTGTGCTATCTGCATCCCACCTGCTGCCACGCCTGGACCAGCTACAATCTGTAATAAGGCTTGCAGCAGTCCCTTAATGCCCTGGCAGCTGCCCCGGCTCTCCCACCTACCCCCACACACCAGGGTTGCCACCGTAATCGCCACATCCTCCCTCCTTGGACTCCCCCAGATGAGCCTCCCTGCCTCATATTGACCCAGTTTCCTCTCAACCCCCCTATTCCCGCTCTCTACTGCCCCTTCTGGCCCACACACACATCCCACCACCATGCTTCCCTCCCCCCAGCCCCATTAAGTAGTGAAACAGCATGCTGCTACTCACTCCTTGGATGTGTCTCACCAGGTGTAGCTGCCAAACTCACACCCCTCTCATCTGTGGTTGCCTGGCCCCCATCCAGCAAACTCAGGAGAGCCTGCATGCATCCCACTCTGTAGACTGTGGCCATGACCCTGACCTGGTTCACGAGGTCAGACATACCTAGGGGCTTGTCTGCCTGCCCATCACCATCACCTGGTGGAGGCAGGTTGCTGGTTGTCTGTCCCACTGCCATGTGTCCTAGCCCAGCTGCAGGCTCTGTGTGCTGCCATGCACCATGGCTTCCCGCTGGAGTCTTACCAGTGCTGGGTTTCTACATGTTGTCTTTGCGCCTGTTCTCCTTGTACCCTGCTGCTGTCCATGTTGGGCTGTTGTTCTTCCTGGCTTTCTTCTTTGCTGGTCTGTTGTCCCCACCTTTGGAGAGCTGTTGCTTGGCCATGTCATCTTCTGCGGTGAAATCCTTTTTACTGTTGCAGTCTGCACTGCTGAATGTTTCTGATCCTTACCCAGAGCAGTCCTATTCCTGTGTCCTCTGAATGCGGCTGCACAGTCTGCTGTCTTTCCCAACAGCTGACGCTAGGTGGTGCTCAATGCTAGATTCTGGTGGAGAGGACTTGCTCAGCTTGCTGCATCCACCAGGGGGTGCCCTTACCTCTCCGATCCTGCCTGTGCTCACCTCTCTTCCCAGCATGCCTCTGCCTGTCATGTGGACTGGGCTGCGCCATGGATGGTTGCTTCACCCGAAGCGCTGGATATAATTTTAAACATGCTACTGCTCAGGACCCCCAGGTAATCAGCACACTTTAGCGCAGCCATGCTCTTGGCTCCATCGCAGCTCCACTCATCCGCTCCACAGCCATGTTGCCTAGTCGCGTTGCGTGGTGGAAAAGGAAGGGAAGGGTCATGCTCCCTTCCTTTTTTCACCAGCCCATCTCCCCTTCTCCTAGCCTGCCCTGCCTTCCTCTCCTTGCCCTTCCGCCTCCCACCACCCTGTTATGGGGCCTGCGCCCGATGGGCGCTGACACTCCATTGTCTGCTGTCCATTTGTCCTTTTTCTCTCTTCTAGTTTTTTCCATTCTCTCTACATCTGTCTCTAACATACTGGTCTTTCCTCTTTTGCTCTTTCCTCCATGTCTTTCTTTATTCCTTTTTCATCGGCTCAAATTTCACCCCTCCATCCTCAAGCCCCATTTACTCTCCCAATACACTAAATATCTTATTCCCCTTCCCATCCTCACTCCCCCAGCTTCTTTTTATCTCCCACCAGTCCTAGTCCCAGCCCCACCCCCTTCGGTCCTCCTCAGCATCAGCTCCCTTCTAGTTCCAGCCCCTCCCAGCATCCACCCCCTTCCAGTCCCATTCGCCCATCCCACCCATCAGCCCATTTCCAGTCCTAGTCCCCTAGTATCAGTCCTCCTCCAGTCCCTCCCAGCATTAGGTCCCTTCCAGTCCCCAAGCATCAGTCCTTTCCATTCCTAACCCCCAGTATCATTTCCCTTCAAGTCTAAGTCCCCCACTCCCAGGCCATTTCCAGTCTTAACCCCCCAGTATCAGTTCTCGTCCAGTCCCTCACAGCATCCGTTCCCTAACCGTCCCCCAATGTCAGCCCATTTCCTGTCCTGGCCCCCCCCCCCCCCGTTCCCATTCTAGCCCCCCATCCCTCCATTTCATTTTAGCCCCATCCCCCCATTCCATTCTAGCCCCCTGTTCCTATTCCCATTCTAGCCTCCAGTCCCCCCTGCCACACACCAAAAGGGGCCCAGCGTCTGATCAGCTTCAGAGGGAGCTGGGGAGGCCTGAAGTCTTGACTCACCTCTGCTACCGCGGAAGTAAAGAGCAGTGTTTGCCTTCTCTCCCATGGCTATGATAAAAAGAAGCTGCCGGTGCCCTTGTTTAACCTCCCTGTACTCAGCTGTGGCAGAGAAGGAAAACACAGCTCTTTACTCCTGCAGAAGTTCAGAGGTCAGCCGAGGCTTTGGGCCTCCCTGGCTTCCTCTGCAGCTCACTAGGCGCATTGCCCCCTGAGATGCGGGGCCATGTGCGGGTAACATTCCTGCACAATGGATGGGATGGCCCTGAGACTAGTATACTACACATGTGATGTGTACCTCTATTTTTAAAAGTTAACCCTATTGAGTGTGCAATTAAAATAAAATAGGTTGTTTAAAATAATTTTTTTAATTATTTAAAACTTTGATATACCCCAATTACCTGGGTGGCTTACAAAACACATACATAAAAAAGATACAATCTATTATACATCATCATTACATAAAACATAACAGAAACTAAAACTGGAATGATGGCCCAAGAACACTATTACCAAAATCAATGTTTCTTTCCTTTTAAAAACCCATTCTTAATGACCTACTATGCAGCTACAAGTTCTGTATAAAATCAGCATAATTACAGAAGTGATATACCTAGTAAATCAATCCATGAAATCTCTGTTTCAATTGAACTAACAATGAAAATATTTCAAAAATCAATATTTTTAAATAAATCCTGGGGATGTGGTGGTAAGGGTGTAGTGATCCCTTTGAGGATGAAAACAACAAAATGATGCCTCTTCAGGAAGTAGGCGAGACGGGCCTAATTGCAGAACATATAATTCCGCCAAGATTTTCCTGCAAAAAACACAAGAGAATGAAGTTAGCAGGTGCTCAGACTAGAAATGTGTAAGGATATAAATCAATGGAAATAATACAACCTTTAGAAAGGCATGGAAGATAGAGTGCTAGGTGAGGTGTTAAAATTCAGTAGGAAAATAAATAGCTGTAGAATGTTCTATTGAAAGGTTTATGGTTCAGTGCTTAAAAGCTAAAAATACCCCTCTTCTTTCAATAAGAGGTCATGGTAATCCCATCTTCACACCATAAGAAATAAAGATTATTCATCCACCTAAAAATAGAGAACAAAGCTTGACGGAATAAATCCCAAAGCTACTAAATGCTGAGAGACCTCACTAAAAGCATACTCAGGATGCTCATGCCCTAACTAATAATTATTTCTGTCCAAGACATTAACATTTGCTTTTTATGTAATTTTTTGTTGCCAGGGAATGAGATAGTATATTAAGTGTAAGTATTAATTCTTTCAGCTGAAATAGAAATGTTTTTACCAACAAACTCTCAGGGAATGGTGTATGAACAAAATGACAGTAAAATCAGTTCCTTGAAAGAGCAATATCTTATCTTGGCATATTCCTCTTGGGTCACAGAGCTGAAATATTTCTCAAAAGAACTGGGTGCTATGAATCTCGTTGCCTCTCTCCTTCTCATAAGTCATAAATTCAGAAATACTGTTTTGGGAATGGGAGAGAAAATCAGAAAACCGGAGAAGAAATGGGATGAGGTAACAAAAAGTACTACACATAGGAGTTCTAAAAACTGCCTTTACAACTATCAGTTCATTTTATTAATATTAAATACTGTGTCTTCTGTGAATTTGTGCCGAGCTCTCTTCTGGCAAAATGCCTTAATTTACTCCTGCTTTCCTGCTTCTCATGGATTTATCAAGGATATAAGAACATAAGATAAGCCCTGCTGAGTTAGACTTGGTCCATCATTCCCACAATTCTGTCTCCGACAATGGCCAGTTCAGATCATAAGTAGCTAGAAGATCCCAAGAACTCAATCCAATTTCTTATACGAGGGGGGCTGATAAGTGTCTGGCCTTGTAATGAAACAGAAAGCTATGGGTAAACTTCAGTTCTGGAGATACAAATGATCTCTCTGCAATTTCATTTTATTTGGTGCCTGTATAACCTTTCTTCATAAGGAAGGTGTTCATAAGGAGTTCATAATGAAGCAAAAACACATAATAAAAACTTTTTCAAGTACATTCATAGCAAAAAAACCTGTGAAAGAGTCAGTTGATCCATTGAATGATAGAGGGGTAAAAGGGGTGCTAAGGGAAGACAAGGTCATAGTAGAGAGATTGAGTGAATTCTTTGCTTCAGTCTTTACTGAAGAAGATGTAGGGAAGTTACCCATGGCTGAAATGGTATTTAAAGGTGATATATTGGAAGAATTGAGAGAAATATTGATAAACTAGGAAGATGTATTACAAGTATTTGAAAAACTGAAGAGTAGTAAATCACCTGGACTGGATGGTATACATCCAAGGGTATTATAAGAACTGAAATATGAGATTGCAGACTTACTATTAGAAATCTATGAACTATTATTAAAATCATCTGTAATATCTGAAGATTGGAGAATGGCCAGTGTAGCGCCAATTTTTAAAAAGGGCTCCTGGGGTGATCTAGGAAACTACAGACTGGTGAACCTGCCATTGGTACTGGGCAAAATGGTAGAAACCATTATAAAGAATAAAATTACTGAACATTTAGATAGACATGGTTTAATGGGAGAAAGCCAATATGGATTTAGCCAAAAAGGTCTTGTCTTACTAATCTGTTATGTTTTTTTGAAGGTGTGAATAAACAGGTAGACCAAGGTGAGCCAATTGATACAGTGTATCTGGATTTTCAGAAAGCCTTTGACAAGGTCCCTCATGAGAGACCTTTGGCCAAATTAAAAGTCTTTATATTGGAGACAATGTAGTATTGTGGATCAGGAACTGGTTAAAAGATAGGAGAGAGTAGGACTAAATGACCAATTTTCAAAATGTAGAAAGGTGAATAGTGGAGTACCCCAAGGATCTGTGCTGGGCCCGTTGCTTTTTAACATATTCATAAATGACCTGGAAATGGGAACAATGAGTGAAGTGATCAAATTGTCAGATAACACAAAATTATTCAAAGTTGTTAAAATGCAAGAGGATTGTGAAAAATTGCAAGAGGACCTTGATATATTGGAAGATTGGACATTCCAATGGCAGATGAAATTTAATGTGGACAAGTGCAAAGTTATGCACCTAGGAAAGAACAACCTAAACTACGGTCACATGACACAAGGTTCCACATTAGGAACCACCACCCAGGAAAAAGATTTAGGCGTCATCGTGGATAACATGTTGAAACCCTTCACCTAGTGTGCAGTGGTTGCCAAGAAAGCAAATAGAATTCTAGGAATGATAAAGAAAGGAATGGAGAATAAAACCAAGGATATTATAATGCTTCTGTATCATTCCATGGTGTGACCATACCTTGAATATTGTGTGCAGTTCTGGTTGCCATATCTTAAAAAGAATATAGTGGAATTAAAAAAGGTACAGAAAAGAGCCACCAAAATTGTGAAGGGGATGGAAGGATACCCCATGAGAAAAGGCTTAAAAGGTTAGGGCTTTTCAACTTGGAAAAGAGAACCCCGGGGGGGGGGGGGGGGGAGATATGATAGATGTCTATAAATTAATGAATGGAATGAAACGGGTAAATGTAGATCGATTGTTTACACCATCAAAAAGTAGAAACTAGGGACTAATGAAGCTACAATGTAACCTATTTAAGACTAAAAGAAAATATTTTTTCTCTCAACGTGGAATTTGTTACTGGAGGATGTAGTAAAAGCTGTTAGTGTAGCTGGGTTTAAAAAAGGTTAGGACAAGTTCCTGGAGGAAAGGTCCATAAACTGTTATTAAAGAGGACTCGGGAAATCCACTGGGACAAGCATTGTAGAACCTGCATGCCTTTTGTGAACCTGCCAGATACTTGTGACCTGGATTGGCCACTGTTGGAAACAGGATATGTTTAAGTTTATGTGTATTGGTTCTTGATATACCGCCCTTTGTAACATCAGAGCGGTTTACAATTCAAAGTAATAACATAAAATTATGGCTCAAGGCCGGAAAAATGAAAAGGAACTACAAAATTTTGACAGTAAAGAAAGGTCATAGAATCAAACCAGACAGGACATAGAGAGGAAGTCGACAAGCATATATAAACTCAGGTTAAAGGACTGAGTTTGGAAGATTATGAGCGGAGGAGAAAAGAGACGAAGGAGGTGGAGTAGCAAGTTGGGGCAATTTACAGTGGGGAGGCAAGGACGGAGATTAGACTGGTTTTGTGCGGCAACCCCACTAGGAAGAAAAGAACAAGAAACAAAAGAATGGCTATTGCCCAAGAGTACAGGAATGAAAGACATAGGGCAGTGATATGAAATGAAATAGTAAAATTGAGTCGAGGAAGAGAACAAGGAGTGACTTACCGGAAACTGAGAGCAGGTAACGATTAGGTAAAAGGAGCAGAGGAGGAAGACAGGCAGTTGCACTGCAAGTTCGGAGTGTTTAGACCAAATACCAGTGCCCCCCAAGTGACCCCAAGGAGAAGTGTTGCCGCCGGTTACCTGGGGGAGTGTGGCCGCATGAGCTGTAATGGACTGCAATAGAACCTGGGGAAGATACCAAACAGTACAGTCACAAGTAAAGTAATGAGTATAATATACATTGATAAGGACAAGCAGGACAAGTGCTGAAGCTTTCTTTTTATAGGAGAAGTGTTGCCGCCGGTCAATTCCTGGGTGGGCCGGGCGAGCTGCAATGGACTGCAATAGATGGGTTTGATGGACCTTGGTCTGACCCAGTATGGCATTTCTTATGTTCTTATGTTCCATCTTCTTTATCAGTACTGTCATCCTTCTCTGAACCTTTTTCTAGTTCCACTATATCCTTTTTGAGATGAGATGACCAGAGCTGTACAGGTCTGGCCTGTCCATTGTGCGAGAATGTTGTTGGCACAGGGCTCTGTGCTTCAGGGAGCCCCGCGCCAACAATATCCCGCATTCAGTACCGGCAGACAGGGCGGCTTTAGAGGAAGCATCTTTTTTCTTCACTTAGGCAGATGTACTGTAGTTTAGGATGCTGCCGCACTGATTGCAGGGAAACAGAAAGCCCCCTTTGACCTCAGCGCGGTAGCGTCGTAAACTACAGTACAGCTGCCAAAGTGAAGAAAAAAGCCGTTCTTCACTTCGGCAGCTGTTAGAGGTGAGCCGGGGCCTCTCCAGCTCCCTCTAAAGCTTTTTAGACAGCCGTGGGGTTCTTTGGGAGGGGAGGGGGGGGCTTGGACTGGAAATGGGTTGCGTGGGGGGGGACTTGGACTGGAAATTGTCTGAGTGGGGAGGGGAAGCTAGGATTGGAAATTGGTTGAGGGGGAGGCTTGGACTGGAAATGGGCTGTAGAAGGGGGACTTGGACTGGAAATTGACTTAGTAGGGGGAATCTAGGATTGGAAATTGGCTGAGTGGGGGGGGGGCCTTGTACTGGAACGGGGCTGATGGAGGGGCTAGGATAGGACTGGAAATGGGCTGACTGGGGGAGGGCTTGGACTGAAAATGGGCTGAGTGGGGGGAGCTGGGACTGGAAATGGGCTGATGGGGGCTAGGATTGGAAATGGGATGTTGGGGGACTTGGATTGGAAATGGACTGATGGAGGAGCTAGGACTAGAAATGGGCTCATAGGGGGGCTTGGATTGGAAATGGGATGAGTGGAGGGGCTAGGACTGGAAATGGGCTGAGTTTGGGGGGGGGCTTGGACTGGAAATTGTGGGGGGGCGAGCTAGGACTGGAAATGGGCTGAGTGGAGGAGAGCTAGGACTGGAAATGGGCTGATGGTGGGGATAGGAAAGGATAGGAAATGGGCTAATGGGGGGCTAGAATTGGAAATGGGCTGATGGGGGGCTAGGATTGGAAATGGGCTGATGGGGGAGCTTGGATTGGAAATGGACTGATGGAGGGGCTAAGATAGAACTGGAAAGGGCTGATGGGGGGCTAGGATTGGAAATGGGCTGATGGGGGGAGCTAGGACTGGAAATGGGCTGATGCAGGGACTAGAAGAGAGCGGATGCTGGATGGGGCTGGAATTAGAAGGGAGCTGATGTTGGGGAAGGACTAGAATGGGATGGGGCTGGGAGAGTGAAATGGAGAGGGGAAAATATTTTGTGTGGGAGGGAAGAAAAATCTATGATTGGCCAGGTATTGGGAGAGCAAGTGGGGATTGAGGATGGGGGGGGGGGGTAAAATTTGAGTGGGTGAAAAAAGGAATAAAGAAAGCGATGGAGGAAGAGAAAAAGGAGAAAGATCAGTGTGTTAAAGCAGATGTAGAGAGAGAATGGAAAAAAACTAGAAGAGAGAAGAAAGGACAAATGGGCAGCAGACAATGGAGAGTTAGCAGAAGACAAGAAGAAACCAGACGGAAGTGACTGGAGCAATTACAACTGAAAAATTAAATGCCCAAAGAACAAAAGGTAGAAAAATACTTTTTTATTTTGAATTTATTAACTGGAATATGTTAGCTCTGGGAAATGTGTGTCTTTAATGTCTGCATTTTATTTAGTACAAGAGGAAATTAATTTATAGTTTTATTTCTGCAGTGTTGTTGTACATTCCAAGTTTGACTTTTGGGGTTCCCAGTTTAATTATTGTCTTCCTATTTCTAAATTGTGATCCCTTGTTTTTTGTTTGGTGATGGTCTATGTTGTGTATGTGTAACCTAGCTGAGGTGTTCTGTTTATGTAGTTTCTATTTGACAGTGCCACTTGTTCTGTTTCCCCAGAAGGAGATAGATAGGTATTCTATGAGATGTATTGATTTAATATTTGCAGTGTTGCCTTTTGATAGGTAGGATTGGGTGCTTTGTGAGTCCTGGTAGTACTTTTATGATGTGGTAGGTTTGCTATGGGTTCTAGTGTTTGTAGAACTTCCTAATGTGCCTGGCAGTTGGCACTGGAGTACAGTAACGTAGAAATCTGGTAGTCTTTCTTTGTCCATACACTCATCAAGAGGAATGTTTATTAAACGTTAGTGCATGCTAACATTATGCAAATATTTATGCAAATGAGGGCCCACACCTAGTCTCCGCACATGGCCCTGCACCCCACTTGGGCCGCCCCTGGAGCTGTACACAATACTCAAGGTGCAGTCAAGCCACGAACCTAAACAGAGACATAATGATGTTCTCAGTTTTGTTCTCCACTCCCTTTCAAATAATATCTAATGTTCTATTTTCTCTTTTAGTAGCTGCAGCACATTGGGCTGAACATTTTGATTTTCCACAAAGACTCCAAGATCCTTTTCTTGTTTGGTGACTTTAAAATCAGAACCCAGCATTTTGTACCTGAAGCTGGGATTATTTTCCCCTGAATTTCTTCAGTTTGTACTTGTCCACATTACATTTCATCTGCCATTTAGATCTCAGAAGATCTTTCTGCAAATCCTCACAATCCTCTTCTGTTTTTACAGCTTTAAATAATTTAGTATCATCTGAAAATGTGATCACCTCACTCATCGTCCCTAACTGCAGATTATTTATGCCTATGTTAAACAGCACAGGTCCCAGCACAGACTATAGGGGAACTCCACTATTGAGCCTTTTTCCTTAAGAACTGACTTCTTAGTCCTAGTCTGTTTCTTTAAATGGTTTCTAATACGCAATAGCACATAGATTTCTATCCCATGCTTTCTAATTTCCTGAGGAGTCTCCCACTGAAAATCCAAATACACTATGAGGGTCATTTTAGAAGTTCTATTCATGATTTGGACAACTAAAAATGGGCATTCAGATGAGCAGATTGTAAAGATGTCCCCAGAGCCATTTTAGAAAGTTTGAAGATACATGTGTCTGGCGCAATCGTATGCTAGCTCTGCCAGTGGCATGGCTGGGGCATTTGACTGGGGTGGATCGATAAAGATACATGTGCAGATATGATGTCAGATCAGTGCTGCATGTCTGAAATAGCCATCAGGGACATTGATTCCTATACCTGCTCCAGGCATTGGGGATACCCATTGTGTGGTTGTTGAGCTGAAAGGCATCTCTACTTACAGAAGGGCTGTCTGGGACATATATATGATTTAAGATACTGTTGTGGAGACATCTATCTAGCCAAAGTCCCCACTGGCGTCCATATTGGGGATTTCTATGTTTCTGAAATCATGCCCGAACTTGGGTATGATCAGTGGTTTCAGGCATGTTTTGACCTGGATGTCCCCAATTGCACCTGAACATCCTTTCTAAAATGACCTTACTTTACCTTGTCCTTTTTAGCCCTTCATTTATCTATTAGTCCATCTGACTCCCTCACAGGCTTTTTGCTTTGACTATACTTGAAAAGTGTTTAGTATTAGTTCTTGCCTACTGGGTGGAGGTTTTCAAGTTTCTTTTCAAAGTCCCTCTTAGCCTTCCTTATTCCTGTTTTATATCCCTGTTTTCCTCATTTGTGTTTGCTTTCCATGATGCCCTTGTAGCAGTTGCAGAGGCATGAAGTTCTCTGTTCAACACCACAGAGTGTTCGAGCACTGCATGGAAGAAAACATGTGCTGTTGATCAACTGCATTTCAGAGAAAAAAATAGCTGATAATTGAAAGGTTTTTTTAGTTATTTTAAAGGCAAATCCAAACCACACCCCAACTCAATCCCCAGGAATTCCGCTTATTCTCAAATGAATACCTTTACCCGCTTGCATGATGGAAAGTTTGATTACAAGCCATTCCATATGCAAACTTCTGTTTTATGTGCATAAATGGTTTCTAAAATTACCCCAATATGATACTTATTTTTACTAGAACATTTTAACAATGTAAGTACTATGACTTATTCATTCGTTCTTGTACTGCAAATTCAGTGTTGATATTAAATATTATACGAGCAAATATAATACTTAAAGAATACATTAAAATTCAATTTCTGTATGGAATATTTAGTGGAATAGTAATAGATGTTTATAACACAGCTATTCTACTCTCTATTCTATTTTGTTTGGTTAATGCTGGAAAAAATTATAGTCTATGCATGTTACAACGGAATAAAAAAAATTGTCAACAGAATAATACAGAACATTATAATTTTGTTTAGTATTATAAAATACTGTATCTATACTTCTTCAAAGAACTCTGAGTAGTTAGAAACCTCGCTCAACAACAGAATTAAATTAACTTCTGAAATATTTTGCATTAACCTGTTTATAAGATACTATAACAAAGATGAACAAAAACATGTAAATATCTAGATCCATTATACTTTATAGCATTACAAATAATGGAGCAATAACACTTCATAGTTTGATGAAATCCCTTTCTCTAGTACTAATTTAATATATTGCACAATAATACCAACCGACAAGATTTTCCATGAAGAATTCCATTGATCTATTATTCTTATGATGTTGTTAAAGAAGTTAAGATGTTATATTTGGACTTGTTCACTGAAGTTGTTGTGGAATTCAAGTATTTAACCATGCAGAGCCATAGCCCAGTGGACGGTTTTTCACATTGTATGCCAATAGATAAAAAATTTCATAATTCTAATTTAATGTCAACAGAGATTATTAAGGTCTGACAGTTCAGATTAAGGGGTCATTTTTAGATAGTGTGTGCTAAGGATGGGTAAAGGATTCCATAAATGAGATAGACTAGTTCAAATAAAGGAAAGGCTAATGATTTCTTATTCATTTGGGTGATTCTGATCATCCGCAAGAAACAGGATCATGGACGGTGATTCATGCAGTGCTTGACTTGCGGGGATGAAGAATACATGCACAGGAGATGGCCAAGCACTGGATGAAACAAAGGATAAACCCAACAGAGGAGAGATAATCGCAGAAGTCAGAAACATTTGGTGGTTCTATGAATCCAGCATTCAAAACCAAAAAAGCAAATAGGTCACTCTGGGGGTGAAGGTTCTGGGAGATGGGTAGATCAGGAATCCAACCATATCTGTGACTGTGATTAGCTAGAAAACAACCAACCAAATATTCAGAGGAGGGTGTGATGGTGGATAGGGGGACCTAAGGGGGTCAGAAATAAAGACATAAGCTAGATAAGGCCTTTTGTAACTGTCCTTTACCTGGAATGAGAATTTAAACTGTTGGGATTACATAGACAAAGCCAGTCAGAAGTGGCTGAAGATGGAGTTCATCTGGTTAATGTTTGCCTACCAGAAGAGTTAGCACTTGGGTATTCACATGGGCATATGGAATACATGTATTATGGAACATGCTGATTCTCATTTGATCTAAATTCTCATTGTCCCAGCAAAGGAGCAGTTGGACTGTCACACTAGGAGATGATTGGGTGTTCCTTCAGTGTCCTGTTGCTACAGATGTTTCCTCTTGATTGCCCATGAATTCCCTTCATTCCCAAGAAATGCAAAGATATTGCACAGAGAATACTGAGGAAATTAAGAGGCATGGCTGAAGGGATACCATCAGACTAGAGCACTAGAAAGATATTTGGACATTTTGATAAATAAAAGCATTCACATCCTGTCTTAATAAACACTCAGGGCCAGTGTAAGGGGATGGAAAATAGGGCAACTGCCCTCGGCCCCCATGCTGGAGGCAGACAATGGAGTCCCCTTACCACTTTCTGCCCTGGGCCCTTGCATGTCTAACACTGCTTCTGGAGCATATTCTCTAGCAGGTCATGCCATTTCTGGACAAACCATTAGCACTTCATCCTAGGCAAGCTGGCTTTCATTCAGGTCAAAGCACAGAATCACTCCTCACAGCTATGCTCAATGAAATTAGGATAGCCATTGATCAATGCAACTCCATTCAGCTCATTTCATTAGACCTATCTTCTGCTTTTGACTTCATTGACCACTTCTTCTTACTCTGTTATCAATAACTTGGTTTAAACAACACAATCCTTAACTGGTTCTCCTTTAACTTAGGAAGTCTCTCCTTTCAGGCCTCTTCTAATCCTGTATTTTCTAACTCCTTCCCAGTCTCTTGCAGTGCTCCCCATGGCTCCCTGCTTGCCCCAACTCTTTTCATTATCTCATTATCTTCCTGTAACCTTTACCCCTTGGTTGTAACCAAATACATTTTACTGTCAACTCAATGTCCATTGATACCTCCCCTCTTCAGTCCTGCTTACAGGCAGCAGGGACTTAGTTGCCTAACAAGCACCTCTTTTTAAATATCTCTAAATACTAAGCCATCCACTTCCCCTGCACTCATATTCCCTCTCCTTCTCCCATCTATAGTAGTTAATCCTTTAACCTTACAAGACTCTATTTGTATCCTCAGTGTTATTTTTAGAAACATAGGAACATGACAGCAGAAAAAGTCCATATGACCTATCTAGTCTGCCCTTCCTTATCAACTACTATAGTCCCTCTTTTCCTTTAGAGATCTTCTATGTTTGTCCCATGTTTTCTTTAATTCAGATACTATCCTTGTCTCTACTACCTCCACTGGGAGATCATTCCACATGTCTATCACTCTTTCTGTAAAGAAATACTTCTGCATATTACTTCTGAGTCTATCCTCTTTCACCCTCATTCTATGTCCCCTCATTGCAGAGCTTACTTTTAATTGGCTCTTCTCCTGTACATTTATGCCATGGAGGTATTTAAATGTCTCTGTCATATCTCCTCTATCCCACCTTTCCTCTAAAGTATACATATTGAGATCTTTAAGTCTGTCCCCATATGGTTTATAATGAAGAACACTGACCACGCTCTGCACCGATTCCATCCTGTTTATATCTTTTTGAAGGCGTGATCTCCAGAATTGCACACAATACTCCAAATGTGATCTCACCAAAGACTTATACAGAGGCACTATCATCACCTTTTGCCTCCTGGCCATTCCTCTTCCTATTCACCCAAGTATCCTTCTGGCTTTCGCTGTGGCCCTTTCTACCTGTTTAGCCACTTTAAGATCATCAGAAACATCACGTCCAGGTCCTGCTCTTCTTTCATGGACGGAAGTACTTAACCCCTTATACTTTACTGATCCCTTGGTTTTTTGCAGCCCAAATCCATGACCCTGCATTCTTTAGCATTAAATCTTAGCTGCCTGATTCTTGACTATTCTTCAAGCTTAGTTAGATCCCTTCTCATTCCTGGGTGTCTACTCTATTGCAGATTTTGGTATCATTTGCAAAGTGGCAAACCTTAACAGTCAATCTTTCGACAATATTACTAAGAAAAATGTTAAAAAGAATCAGACCAAGGACAGATCCCTGTGGCCCACCACTGGTAGCATCCTTCTCCTCAGAGTGAGCTCTGCCCACCTCTAAGCCACAGCTCAACTCTGTAATCCACTCTTCCCTCTTTACCCTTTTTCTTATCAGGTCAGTAAAGCCATTTCTATCCTTCAGTATTAGAACTCCTAATCTTATCATTGGATTACCATATTGGTTATTGCAATGCCCTGTAGAAAGGACTCTCTCTCTCCTCCTTCAAGCGCATAAAATACAAGTTTCTGATACGGGTTCATCATACCCTGTACAGAGCCATTCCTCCTTACCTCACATGTCAGACCTTGCCTTATACTCCCTCCTGCTACATTCTCTCCTCCCAAATGTCCCTTTTTTCTTTTCTGCCACCATCCCGTCTCTGTCTTCTGTTAGCTTGGTTCATCCCTCTCAAACTCCCTTCCCCTGTATGTCCACCAGGAGAGCTCCTTTCCCAAATTTAAGAAAGCTGCTAAACCTGGTTATTTGAGCTCTTCTTTTCTGAATCCTCCCCTGTTGACTCTGCCTGCTGACTCAGGTCTAGAGAATTGATTGGCCTTGGTCTTGTGGAACGATTCAACCTACTCTTCTTTTTCACTATCCCTCTTTCCTTCTCCCTTCACTTTTCTTTCTTGGCTGATTTTTCTCTTTCTCTGGGTCTTGAATTAATATAATTTTGTTGTTACCTGCTCTGTTGTACTTGCTCACTCTAAGGGGTATGTTTACAAAACCGTGTTAATTTCGGCTGCCAAAACCGCACGGTAAGGGTCTGCGGTATCTGCAGTGGACATTCCCAGGGGAGGTCCTGCAGATACTACAGAGGTTTGGATTTCCATTGGGGGGGGGGGGCAAGTACTATGGGAAGGGATGATAGAGATTTGGTGCACAGAGCTGTCAGTAGCTCTGTGTCCCAGTCACTGTCATGCCTCCCCAACTGCTACAATTGGGCTTACTCTCCCCCCCCCCTGATATTGTTGGTTCTGCGGTGCAGTGATCCCTGGCACTGACAATATTACAAAGTGCAGTGTGTGCCCCCCCTGCAGCATCATTCCCCCCATACAGCTCCCGGTCCCCATCAGGAGCTGCCCAAGGGGAATTCAATTTAGGAAAAGTCCCAGCTAGCCAGTAGGCTAAGCCCCCTGCCTCCCTCCTGATGCAGATTAAAAAGGGTGGGGGCCCCATGGGCCTCACCCTACCCCTCTCACTCTCCCTTAAAAAAAAGTGAATCTCGGCTAATCATTTCCTGTCCCGTCCATCGGCCAATTCAAAATGGTCACCAGGGATGGCCCGTCCATGATCGAGAATGTTGTTCGCACAGGGCCCCCTCGCTTTTGGGTCCCTGCACCAACAACATCCTGCACACTCTGGGCTCTCGTCTCACCTCCTTTTAGCAGCTCGCGGCTCCCGACAGGTTCAGTAAGAGCTCCTTACAGCCGCCCAAATGAAGAGTGTTGTTTCCTTCACTTCGGTAGCTATGTTGTAATGAAGATCACAGGTGCGCTGAATACCGGGACACCGGAAATGTCTTTTGACCTCCAGCGCGCCTGCGATCCTCATTACAACACAGCTGCCGAAGTGAAGGAAACAACACTTTTCACTTCGGTAGCTATAAGGATCTGTTACTGAACCTGCCGGGAGCCGTGAGCTGATAAAAGGAGGTGAGCCAAGGCCTCTAAAGCCTGCCGTGGGGCTCTTCGGGGAGGGGGGGACTTTGGTTTGAAATGGGCTGAGTCGTGGCAGGGGGCTGAGTCAGAGAAGGGGACTAAAATTGGAAATGTGCTGAGTGGGGGGGGGGGAGCTAGGATTGGAAATGGGCTGAGTGGGGTGGGGGGTGACTAGGACTGCAGATGAGCTGATGGGGAGGACTAGGACTGGAAATGGGCTTTTGGGGGGGTAGGATTGGAAATAGACTGAATGAGGGGGAGCTTGGACTGGAAATGGATTGAGGTGGATCTGAAATAGGATTGGAAATGTCCGATGGGGGAAGGCTAGTTTTGGAAATGGCTGATGGGGGCTAGGATTGCAAATGGGCTGATAGGGGGAGCTTGGACTGGAAATGGGCTGCTGTGGGGGAGCTTGCACTGAAAATGGACTGTGGGGGAGCTTACACTGAAAATGGGCTGATGTGGGGCTGGAATACGATTATAATTGGTTTATGGGGGGCTAGTATTGGAAATGGCTGATGGGGGTCTAGGATTGCAAATGGGCTAATGGGGGAGCTTGGCCTGGAAATGGGCTGATGGGGCTGGAAAAGGACTGGAAATGAGCTGATTGGGAGAGGGCTAGGACTGGAAATGAGCTGATGGGGGGGGGGCTTGGACTGGAAATGGGCTGTGAGGGAGCTTGGACTGGAAATAGGCTGATGTGGGGTTGGAATAGGATTATAATTGGTTTATGAGGGGACTAGTATTGGAAATGGCTGATTGAGGGGCTAGGATTGCAAATGGGTTGATTGGGGGGGCTAGGACCGGAAATGGGCTAATGCGGGGGGTAGGGGTGGGAGAATGGAACTAGAAGGGAGAAGATGCTGAGTGGGGCTAGAACTAGAAGGGAGCTGATTTTAGGGAAGGACTAGAAGGGGATGTGGCTGGAGGAATGAGGATGGAGGGGGAAAAGATATTTTGTGTAGGAGGGAAGAAAAATCTACAAATGGCCAGGTATTGGCAGAGAAAGTGGGGATTGAGGATGGAAGGGAGTAATTTGATTGGATGATAAAGGAATAAAAAAGAAATCAGGGAAAGAGCCAAAAGGGGAAAGATCAGTATGTTAAAGCAGATGAAGAAGATAGAATGAAAAAAAATCTAGAAGAGAAGAAAGGACAAATGGACAGCAGACAATGGAGAATTAGCAGAAGACAGAAGAAACCAGAAGAAAGTGACTGGAGCAATTGCAATTGAAAAATAAAATGCCCAAACAACAAAAGGTAAAATAATACTTTTTTATTTTGAATTTATTAACTGGAATATGTCAGCTCTGGGAAATGTGTATTGCTAATGTCTTTGCATTTTTGTTTAGTACAAGACAAAATTAATTCATAGTGTTGTTGTACTTTCCAAGTTTGGCTTTTGGGTTTTCCAATTTAATTATTGTCTTCCGATTTCTAAATTGTGATTCCTTGCTCTTTGATGACGGTCTATGTTCTGCATGTATAACCAAGCTGAGTTATTCTGTTTATGTAGTTTCTATTTGACAGTGCTACTTGATCCCTTTCCCCAGTAGATATATTGGTATTCTCTGAGATGTATTGGTTTAATATTTGCAGTGCTGCTTTTTGATAGGTACTTTTTGCAGTGCTGCTTTTTGTGAGTCCTGGTAGTGCTATTATGATATGGTGGGTTTGCTATGGGTTCTAAATAGGCAGTGTTTATAGTACTTCCTAATGTACCTGGCGGTTTGCACTAGAGTATAGTAATGTAGAAATCTGGTAGTCTTTCTTTATCCAGACACTCATTAAGAGGTGTGTTAACATTATGCTAATATTCATGGAAATGAGGCTTTTTATGCAAATGAGGCCCAGCAATGAATCTCTGCACATGGCCCCGCACCCCCCTTGGGCCACCCCTGTTGGTCACTGTCACGAGGTGCTGTCCTTTAGCCTCTCACTAGGGGGAAGCACTGTGAGATTATGGCAATCTTTGATTGGGCCTATGAGAAGGGCAGATGATTGGATGCTTTGGCAGGAAAGGGGATCTCCTGTTGGGGTGGGGGGTCTGGGAGGAGATTGTATGGCTTGGGAGATCATCAGGGCAGGTACTGAGGTAGGGTAAGGGGTGATCAGGGAGCAGACCTCAGCATTGACAGCTGTCCCTTTGAACAAGTGCCTATCCGTGTTTTGGGGCAGCTGTAAATGCTGCTAACTATAGTTTTTCCTATAGACATGGATTACCCTTGAGAAATCCGTGTCTATGGATTAGGCCTACCGAAAAAGCTCCCTCTACCTACCCTAACCACATCCCCTGGATATCTACACATACACAGCATCCCCACGTGTGTGCCAATTTGCATGTGTAAATGCTGCTATTTGCATATAGGGGTGCTACCAAAATAGGAACCATAGTATTGTATAGGATAAAGTAGCTACTTTATCAAAGTCAAACAGAGCTGTTCCCAAAAGAACAATTTTTCCATACCCCATGTGAAACAGCCCTTAAAATGTGACTTTTGAGTAGGAAAATTTAGACAGCTTTAAAAACCAGGAAAGGTTCTTAACTGTGGTCTTGAAAGCGGGTTAACCCATAATTAAGCATGGAACTAACTACTCCATTTGATACTTATTGCTGCTAGAATGTGAGTTTAAATGACTTTCTATGATCTGTAAAACTATCAGTGGACTGTGCCTGGATTCTCTCAGTTACAGCTGAACACCTCAATGTATCATTTGTGCAGTATTCATACTTAGAAATTAAAGATCCCTACTGCTTTGTAGTTTAAATTATTGGGGACATGAGATCGATTGGTCTCGGGGGGTTGCTCCAGGTTATTAACAGAGCTTGCCTCTGCAGATTTGTGGGGGAAAGGTCATAGTTGAGGTTTCAAAAATTGCTGGAAGCCTGGTAGTCCGTTTGCAAAAAGTTGGATATTTAAAGATCATGGCAGTCAGCTGTGGCATTTAAATACTTAATATCCGCCGGATAGTGCCACCAAATATCTCTCTCGGTGCCTTTATCCAGATTACCCTCATGATATCCAGATGAGAACTTTTGAACATTGATCTAATGATTATTTGTTACATTTTTTGGACATGTTTAATAATAGGAGATGAAAGATGGGTGTTTTTTGAGGGAGGGCTAATTTATCATTTTTATGATGCCCTTTTGCACATTAGCATTTTAATTATTGCGATTCAACTTGAGTTTTAGGTTAAGAGGATTATGTGCAAATAAGGGTCAACAAGCAAGTTGTAAGTGTTACCTTTTTATTGGACTAATTTAATAAATTTTGACAAACGTTTGAGAGCTATAGTCTCTTCATCAGGTCTCTGAAGGGCAATATAAATACTGGATTAAATTAATCTAAAATACAATTTTATTCCAATTACATTTCCCATTTTCAAAAGCAAAAAAAAGTTTAAACCTCTTAGATCCATTTCTTGCTGATGTAAAGTGTTATTGAGTCGGTGCCGACTCATGGCTACCATCTAGATAGTTCTCCTAAACTGTGTTTGGTCTTCAGTCAGGTGGCTAATTGTTGATAGAGTGGCACTCATAGCTGTTGTTACTGCATCGATCCATCACATTGCTGGCCTTCCTCTTTTGCATTGACCTTCAACCTTGCCAAGCATGATGTCTTTTACTAATGATTTCTCTTTTCACATGCTGTGTCTATTTCCATAGGAACAAAAATGTAGTGTTCAGATTTGGAGTTAATTCTTTATCATGCAAGAGTAATATTCAGGTACAAAAGCTCACAGTTAAATAAAAGGTGAATTTACATTTTAGTATATACTGTAAGTACTTGTGGACATCTGTGGGTAGTGAATCATCTATGGCCAGCAATCCTCCAATGTGCCTACAATAATTTTATTCAGGCTATTGCAAAAATGTTTTTTTTGTGTTCTTGTACTGTCTTCCTAAAAACACTTATAATGTTACATAAAACCCTGGTATTTCAGGCTAGTCATTCTCCAGAGACCAAAATGAATTGTGAATATCTTCTTTCATAGCAGTTACTATTCAGAAAAAAACACTAGATAAGGAAAGAATTGTATAGCCTTTTTTCCTATTCTCTGAGCACTGTGATTTCTTGGTAACTGTTGTCCAAATACTTCTACAGGCCTCAGTACTCCTAGTAGCCTGAGATGTCAGCTTTATATTAATTACAATAATAATAGGATGTCGCCACCTGGCCTATAGAACTGGTATTGTAGCTTAAAAAGTGTTCTACTTCCTTCAGTTTTCAGTTAGAACCATAAGTTGTCTAGGAAAACATTATTTTGTGCTCTAATCTTAAATAGCTCTACCTCTCCTGAAAATGTTGTAGCTGTGGGTTGAATGGTTTTGGAGGTGACTAGTACACAGGAAAAATTGTTTTTCCTGAATTTTGGCAAAATCTAATTTTTCCAATTTATAGCTTTTTGACATATGTAACTATGCTTAAATATTCATAGCTATAGGTTGAATGGTTTGAGAGATGATGGGCAGATAGATTGATAAAGTAAAAAACAATTATTTTTAGGGAAAAAACACAAAAAATGTCCATATTCATTGTCTTCATTGTATGGCATCAGATACTGACTTTCAAATTTATGAGCCATTAAGACAAATTCTAAATAGTATGTGGAGATCAGAATTGAGGCATTGAGGTCAAGACATACACAATTCCACCGGTGTTTTAGAAAAGGCTCTGCCAAACATGGAGCCTTTTGGAAAATACATATAAGGAAAGGCTATGAAGCCAAAAAATAAAAACACTCTGGCAGGAGTTCACATCTTTGTCCATATGTAGAACTGGAGAAGCCATTTTACAAATTTACATGTGGGGAAAATCAATGATGGCAACTCAGTAGCTTCTATGTGTAAGTGTTGCCACTTACATGTCCAAGTTGGTATTTCACAACACTCATAGCTGTATGTGGGCCATTTTACAAACCTGTACCTATAAATGCTGCTAATTAAATACAGAGGAGGAAATAAACACCAGGGAACTAAGGAGAATAAATGATAACTCCCTTAATCTTTCCTGTGAAGGACTGGCCAAAAGGAACATTTATAAAAAATCCATACGTACCAGATAGCAACTGTAAATCCTGACTGACATGGAAATTTTAGGTCCTACACACTTATTCCCTTTCTGAAATGGTGAATACATATGTCGATTTTTGACATGCCCTCACTATTTATTGCCATGCCACAACTATGCTCCAACAGACCCCCTTGCAATTTCTATGCATTATGGACATCCATGTGTACACCAAGCCCTTTCTAAAATAATCATTTACAGATGGATGCCTTTTCCTTGTGTAAATGCAGGAATTTCCACATGGAAATTGTGAATAAGGCTTCTAAAATAACTCCCATTGTCTCGTAATCTGAAAATTCTGTCTGCTCCATCAGAGTAAAACAGGTTTTGGAAAAGAAAACCAAAAGTGAAATTGTCAAGAATAGGGAGTATAGATTTGATCAGGACCAGCTTGTGAATAACCATCAGCACAAAGGCTGCAATGTACAGGAATCATGAGTTACATGTTGCATGCACATTTGACAAACAAACAGGGTTTCACATCTATTCTGATGAGAATATTAGCTGAATGCAGAGATCTGTTAAAGTTTCCATTAAAGCGTGCCAGATAAGTTTGGGAAACACATTGGTCTATTTGTCTGATAGGTGGAAAGATCAGCGGACCTGTATTACAAAATAATAGATAGGAGATGCAGAAGTAAGAGGGTAATATAACAAATGTTGTAACTGGTTTGTGTGATTTTATCTGTGATAGAGTTTAAACCTGTAGAAGACATTCAGTGAGAACCTACTGTATGGAGCTACTACAGATTTAAACAGAAAAAGGGACAAAATGAAGACAGAAGAAATTACCAGTGAAGAAACATTCTTTCATTGCAAAATGTGAACCTGTATAAAGAAAAGGTATTAGAATGTTTCTGTATTCATGCTGAATTATGCATAATAATTTGTTTCCATTTACAGAACATTCAGCAGGAAAGTTTAATAAAATTCTTTGTTTAAAATTGTGTGTTTTTTTTAGGCAGACAGCAAGTTTCATCGTGTATTTTTCAACCTATTTGGAGCAATAAAGATTATATTGAGAGGAGAGGCTGTGAGGCCAGAAAATAAAAACACCCTGGTATCACAGACTGTTCTCTGAACTTTCTGGAGCACTACTGACTGTGTGGAGTTGTAAGTTAGGCACATGGGGTTTCACTACCGTCATAATAAACATGCATGACATAGATTTGCATGTATTAGGTCACCAATGTATGGAAATCTATCTTATGCATATTCATTATGGATATCCTGAAAACCATGCCATTTGATTTTATTTATTTTATTTTTAATGCAATTTTCGCAAAATATTACTCAAGCATTTAGACTTGTGAACAGAAAAAGGCTAGACATAGCAATTCAAAAGATATAAGAAGGTAATGTTCAGAGGTAATTCAACACACAATCCCTGGCCCACCAGCCCAACAACAAGGGTACAGGAGATCCAAAAAGAAAATAAGACTCGCAAGCAGAACTGTAAGGTAATATACAAACTGCCTGAACAGCAAGTTTACCTCAAATGCAACACCTTTACTCAATCCGGGGCCAGGGGCAAAGGTGAGCTGATAAACGCCCCCAACTGGGTAGGATAAAAAAAATATAACTTTCAGAATGCCATTTAACTAGGTGTTTACAACAAAATTTAAGAAAAAAATTGACCACCCAACTGGGAAACAACAGGTTTGTAGAGTAGAAACTCATGCTACTGTTTCTGAGTTTCATGGGTAAATCAGGATAAATGCTAACTTGAAGCCCCCTAAATGAAATAAAGGGCTTGCAAAAATATATCTTGAAAAAAATACTCCCTATCAGTGGATAACGCAAACATAATTAATATTGTAGCAGGTACGACCACAGCTTCAGAAGCTGAAGTTTCTAATAACTCAGATACATTTAAAATGCCTATTTGTTGTAAATCAGAAGACTGCAGTAATACAACAGAACCTTTCTTCCCAGTAGGTATATAATACACTTTAGACAAAGGAGGCAACGATTCTGTAGCTATGCCCAAAGTCTCAATCATATAACATTTCAACATGTCCCTCGAAGAAATCAAAGAAGAGTGAGGAAAATTCACCAAGTGAAGATTAAGGGAGCAGACCTGATTTTCCAAAAGTTCCATTTTCCATTTAATCGCAGCCATATCTTTAACCATCAGGGAATAGTAGTTATCATGCTTTATTCCTTCTGATTCACCAAGCTCAACTGAAACCCCAGACACTGAAGCAGCATTAGACATTACTTGTGAGGCTAATTGATTTGATTGTTGAACCAATATGTTACCCAGTGATGAAGTAGCAGTCCAAATGGAACCCAAAGAAATAACTGCAGGCTTTTCTAAGTGAAAAGAAAAGGAAAAATCCTGTCCAGCCACTGCAGAACTCCTTGAAGACGATTCAGGCTTCTCTACTCCAGCCGTAAATTCATCAGCCACTTTGGTCTCCATGCCCACCGGAAGAGAAAACCCTCCTATAGGAGACTCAAAGATCCCCACAGTCTGCTCAATAGCCGGAGCCAAGACAGGAGAGCTGCCCCCAACTGAGGCTGCCACCCATTCCCTATCGGGCTATCCAGCAACACAACCAGGAGGAGCACCTAGCACCGGCGAAAGCTCACAACCAGAGGATGACGCCAAGCTCTCCAGCCCCGGCATCGTCAAGCCCCCATAAATTGCTGGTTCCTGCATGCTGGCTCCCCATGCAGAAGTAGCAATCCAGAGGACCTGTGGAAACCTTTCCTTTTTGGCATACTAGAAACAGCACCCAGCAGAAAGGCAGCCTAGTCAGCCATATTAGATCCTACCATTTTATTTTTATTAAACAGGTTCTTTATACCACTTTATCATTTTAGTCAAAGCGGTTTACATTGTTACTTAAACTTGATAATGTACATTAAACAGGGACATTGATAACCCTCCATTGCCTCAGAAGAATCCAAGTTAAGTGACTTGCCCAAGACCACTATCTAGGTTTGCCTCCAAGATTGAGTTGGAAACACTGCTTTAATATACCCAGCAGAAAGGTGGTATTGCAGGAACTGTGGTAAGGGACCCTTCCTCATAGAAGATCCTTACCATGACTCACAAAGCGATCAATAATAACTCCGCATCTTCTATCACCGACCTGATATCAACTACACCCCCTAATCGCGCAAGGAGATCGACTGCCTCCAATTCTCTTGTATTACCCAAGGCAATCACGAAGTGCTCTCAAGCCACCAGATCCAGAGCCTTCTCTTACTTCGCACCATCATGTTGGAATGCCCTACCAACAGAAATCAGAACCATCAGTGACCTCTCCCAGTTCAGGAAGGCACTGAAGCATCACCTGTTCTTGCAGCACTACAATATTTCAGACACTGCCTCACACCAACCTACCTCTACACCCCATGTCAACACGTTAAACCCATGCTCTCCATAGTCTTAACGCGAAGAGCTGCAATCTCACCTTGCTTCTTCCCTCATCAAGAAACATATAGCTGCGCCTAGTTGTTCTGTACATAGTTGTTTTTTGTACATAGTTATTATGTTCCTCTGTTTATAAAACCTGTTGAATGTAAACCTGTTTAATGTATACCCAGCTGTTCATTGTAAGCACTGATCAATATTTGGTAAGTGTAGTTTCTGTTCATTGTAAACCGCGCTGATGTCGAATAGTGCGGTATAAAAGAAACTGTAAATAAATAAATAAATAAATATATATCCCTGGAAAAGGCAGAAGAGTCCACAGAAAATTCCATCCACTGACAATGCCAGAAATCCCACTGTGTACCGTGATCCACAGAAACAGTGGGAAGGACCACCGTGCTGTGCATGTACATTTGCTTGCCTGATAACCAATTTGCACTATCTAAGATGATTTATATTTCTCAGATCACCTGAAAAGATGAAGCATATAAACCTTCTACATGCTGAGTTTCAAGTTCGGGCTTTTCAGTTTCACTTTTCAGATTACAAATATCCATCACTGCATGGTAATTGGCAGCATGGGGAGTTCATTTAGATCCAAAACAAGAAATTGATTGCTGACCCCTTTACTCCTCTCCAGCATCACTAATCAACAGAGACTGATATTTATTAATTGTTCTACTGACAGCCAGCGATGGGGTTCCTATTATAACACATCTTCATAACAGTTTAATTTAGAGAATCATAACTGCTAAGATCTGTCAGTCTCATTTCCAGATATTGAAGCTTTCTTATTTTACACTCAACATCCAAGATGCTGTCATGTGCTTTGTGAATCTGTGAGGGTAGTGGTGAGGGGGGGGGGGAGGGGGAAGGAGTTCCACATGCATCCAATAGGACAGAGGGGAGAGAAAGATGCCCAAGGTGGGGAAAGTGTGACAGGTTGGGAGTTCGGAGATGGTAAATCTCATTGAGCTCTGTGAAGTTGCACACTTACAATATACAGTGGAGAGCAGCAGCTGAGTACTGGGGATGTGCATTTGTCAGTGTGCAGTACATTTGCTTCAATAGTGCCTTTTCTTTTTAAATGCTGCCTTTTTTGCATTCAATGCTTCTATCTGGATTGTGAGTGACACTGAAAATCTGGATAGAGCGGCAAGCACAGCTGCTGTCTAGAGAGCGGTAATATACACACCACTACCCAGACAGCTATCCAGATAGCTTTAGCTGGATAGCTTCTGTTCAACCCATAGTCTACCCACATACCACCCTGGCACTGCTTGAATGGCATCAAGGCAGTCTGTAAGGATATTTAGCGGTGCAGAGGTTGGCAATCAAAATAGTCTATGGGCTTTGCCATAAGTCATATGGGGACAGACAAAGATGTGTCCCTTAGCGTGGATCGGAGCGTGATCATATACAAGGATTCCCCCATAGACCGTGACCTCCACTGCATGTTGCTGCTGAACCAACAAAAGTAAGGGGATTCACCCAACCCTACCATCCAGGGCACATGCAACCGTATTGTACCTTATCACTCCTTATTGTAACAGCCAGAATATATACTGTCTTATTATACCTCATTGTTCCGTTGCCTATGTGCCTAACCCACAGAAGTAAGAGGAGTAACCCAACCTTAGCATCTAGGATACATACAACCTTATTGTACCATATTCCCAACAATGGAAATGAAAATATAATTAACCATCCACTGTATGCTTATATTATTACTCCTATTCTTTCAATCATTATTATCACATGCATGCTCACCCTCTCAACAATATCATAACATTCCAATTATACCTTATCAGTTACACACTAATTCAGCCACATTCAGACAAAAACCATCAGTCAAGTGTTAGACTTATCCATTTGAAGCATCAGTTGATGCCTTCAGAACATAGATGACCCAAAATCAAACACTATAAGATTCTGTTTAATTAATGCAAGATCGGTCAGGAATAAAATTCCTATCTTGGTAGACTATATTCATGATAATGACCCAGACATCATGCTCATTACAGTCATGACTCTCAGATTCAGATTCAGTGCTCCTTTACCAGATCAAACAACCCGGCTTTGGCATCTTGCACGTTCCTAGGGAAGTCAAGCATGAAGGAGGTGTTCTCATCCTAATAAAAGAGGAGTTAAAGGTTTCCCTGTCATCTTCCATAAGTATGGAAGGCCTGATATACTTTTAATGGAAATCAAGCAATTTACATTTTGCCTCATTTATAGGCCTCCAAAGTCTGACACAAATAGTTTAACTAACATATTGGAAAATGTATGCTCATACACACCACTTAACAAACAGCTAATGCTACTAGGTGATCTCAACCTTACTTCACTACATAACAGTCATGCAGACTCCTTTCTTAAAGTTATGAATGATATGTACTTTCACCAGATTGCACATAACCTACCCATAATAGAGGAAATATACTTGATTTAATATTCCTACTCAACGATATACTTAATGTGTCCAGTCACCCTTTAATCTGAATGCATCCTGTCCCTTGGTCAGATCATCAATATCATCAATTTTACAATCTAAAAAACACTATCCCATACGCAGGCAGCCCTGCTTCCCCAACAAGTGGTCCTGTTTTAAACAATTCAATAGACCCTTCTTCAGCTTAATCCATATAATTCATATAAGTGTGGAGTGGCCTAGTGGTTGGGGCAAGGTACTTCAGGCCGGAAGGTTGGGGATTCAAATCCCACTAGAGGACAGCAACCTTGGGCCGGAAGGACTGGGGTTTCTAGTCCCACAGGTGCTCCTTGTGGTCTTGGGCAAGCCACTTAACCCTCCATAGCCCATGTTCCCTGTAAAATAGTTCTCTGTGTGCTGTGCTTTCCTGTCTAATCAATGTGTTTATACCTCAAAAAAATTTCCTGTCATGATTTGACAATTTCCAATCTGTAATCAAACCGCTGCTGATCGCTGGAAGTAGCGGTATACAAATGTATACTAAATAAATAAATAAAATAAAATGATACAGATGTTCTACTAGAAAACTGGAATTCTGTGCTTAGTAAAGCAGCATCTACATCTAAGTCCACCAAATGCCATAAGTGCTCCAACATATGGTATGCTTAGGAACTTAGGACTTTAAAGAGAAGGTTAAGAAAGTAAGAATGCAAATAGAGACTATCAAGACTGCCAGGAGAATTGTTATCAGCGCACTCCGCACCTACCGAGAGAGCATAAACAACCACAAGAGAGATAACCATACTAAGTTATTTATGAAATCTCTAAATTCACCAAGGGAACTCTTTGAGATTGTGAAATCACTAATGTGATCCCCTAATAGGGAAGACTTGAAGACCAAAATATGTATACACTAGAGGACAGGAGGGACAGGGATGATACAGACCTTTAAATACTTAAAGAGTATCAATGAACAAATCAACCTTTTCTAAAGATGGGGAATCTGTAAAACTAGAGGGTATAACATTAAGCTGCAAGGGGGTAAACTGAAAGGCAATGTCAGGAAATACTTTTTCACTGAAAGGCTGGTGGATGCTTTGAATGCCCTGCCGATGGAAGTGGTAGGAGCAAATGTAATGTAATGTGTGCCTTCAAGTCAGTCCTGACTCCTGGTGACCCAGAAGCTCCTGGGTTTTCTTGGCAGTGTCACCAGAAGTAGATTGCCAGGCCTTTCTTCTGAGGCAGTGGAGGGTTAAGTGACTTGCCCAAGGCCACAAAGAGTGCTAGTGGGAATTGAACCCTGGTTGCTTGGTTACCAAGCCAGTGTTCTAACCACTAGGCTACTCCTCCATACAATGACAGAATTCAAAATGGCAGGGGATAGACTCAGTAGATTCCTTTATAACAACAGGATAAAATCAAAATAAACTTAACTATCTCTTATGTCTCAACAAATAGTGGTGACCTGCACATAGCGGTGGGTACACCCCTAAATAAAGGCATGGGGAAGGATGACATGCACAGAGCAGCAGGTGAAACTACTCTTGCCACCTTGCTGGGTAGATTAGATGGACCATGGTGGTCTTTATTTTCCATCATATATTATATATTACACCAGCTCATCCATCAATCCATAGACCTCTGTGAATGTGATGACATCAGTGTTGGGAAAACAACTTTATTAAAGACTAACACAGCACACAGTCATAAAACCTGCAAAGCTTTGCTTTAAATGACCATCAGGTTTGACAGTATGCAACTGAAAAATCCAATACTGTTCCTTGTAAGATAAAGCAGAATGGCCTAGGAAGGTCACTATATTGTCCACACTATAAGATGATTCCAATTTTATGGACTATATGAAAATATTTGGGACTGATGTTTGATATTGGGAGCAAAGAGTGCACAAGCATAAAAAGCACAATTGCGGCTCCTTTCTGATGGCCATAACTTTCATGCGCTAAAATGCTTTTAAATGGTAAATTGAGTATTGTATTTTGTATATAGTTATGGTAACACCATGACTGTTACCATCTTTACCTTGTAAATAAGTTATATTGCTATTTTAATGTAAAGTTCCTGTTGTGTTCAATGTTCATTGTAAACCGTTACTGATCTCTGGAAGTGGCGGTATATAAAAACTAATAAATAAATAAATAAATAATTTACAAGTATTTTAGCCGGTTTAAGGGCTTCCCTACAGTGGTTTGTGTGGTGAAGGACTTTCTACACTGGTGGTTTAATTTTTTCCTTCAATCAGTGGGATTGCTTAATTGAAACATAAAAATGGAGGTGGTTGAATATTTCTAGATTATGCCATCATTTTTTGCAGTTCAGAAATGTTGTGGAATCAAGTCCCACAGTGATGTGCTCTGAGATTTTTATGCATGACAAAATGTTTATGAGAACACTAAATTAAAAATGAATGTGCCTGAAGAGATTATCTTTATTCCCTTGATGATATCTTCTGATTAAAATGTCAGCTGTCTTCTGTTTCTTTGATAATCTTTCAGTTCTGCTAGACCTGTTTAACTTGATGAATGTTTTCAACCTAGATTCAAAACGGGTGCTTGAACTTCATCATATAATAAATTAAATATTTCCCCATTATGAATGTTTTATTTGAAATCAGAGAAGTAATCACCATAAAAAATACTTCAGTTTGGACAAGTCCTTAAAATGGTAGCATGAGTATCTAAAAAAAGATAATGCAGACTACATTGTAATATCCAAAAAGTTAAAGATAGCAAATTTAATCTAGTCTTCTGCAGTACTATGGTAAGATTTATTTCCACATATGTGAGTAGAATTCCCTTACCAAAGATACTATATTTAATGAGAGGAATGTCTGCAGGCAAAAACATGGTATAGCTAGTAAAATGTTGCAATTTTGTACTGTGAAATTGTTGATACATTTTTTTGCATATAGAAAAATCCAATAAATAGCATTTCTCAGAGAATTACTCGTTTTTAGCTTTGAGTTGCAAAGACCAGGGAGTTTTATTTCTTTTCTTTCGATCTGAGATTGTAAATTTTACTCAGTCAGTCCTTATGCTCCTTCAGCCCAGAGCAATCAGAGGCTGTGGTAATTTCATGACAAGCCACCTCTCAGTTTATAGCTATATTGCACCTTTAAGCTTTGACTTTACTGATGATTTTACCTCAGAAGGTAATACAGTTTCCCAGTTGAACCATCACTATTCTCAGGATTTTTTATTTTGGTTAGAACAGGAAAACCCTGGTAACTCCCTCCCATGGGGTAATTGGGGTTTCTGGTAAATAACTAAACCCCCCAAAAAGCATCCTTTCCAATGGAGATCTAATGATACCATCCAGCTACTGCCATCATGGCTGAATGAAATCATTTTACTGGAATCAACTTGGCTCCCCTCCCCTTTGGACCAGGACAATGTTTTATGGGCAGGGGCAACAGCCCCCACTCTGCCCCCCACTTCCCAATTCTTAAATTTGAAATCAGTAGCTCTGTAGGTGGCTTTCCCTTCTGCTGTAGCTGGGGCCCATTAGTTGCACTTTTAACAGAATGGTGCACGCTCAGTTGAGGCAGCAGGGAAAGAGGAAGCAGCCTGACCCTCCTGGGCTGCCACCTTTAAAAAATGAATGTAGTAGCAGCATGAGTAAACAAAACAGTAAGGTTCTTATGATCCAGAGCATGTGCAATACTCCCCCTCTAGCAGTTCCCCTCACTCGATCATACACTTCTTGTCAAGCTGAAGTGCCAGTAAAAAGAGGTGAAGGGCCATGGGATCAGCTGTAGTGAATATGCTCCAGCATGTGGGTTAAAGCAGGTGAGATATATAAAAACTGAGAGAGAAGGCAAGAGGAGAAATGTAGGGAACAAACAAGGGAGAGAAATAGTGAAGTGGGGGAATAAGGAGGAGGAAGTAAATAGAGTGAAGAGAGAGAGATATAAAGAAGGTGGAGGGTAGGGATGGAAGAAGGCAAGAGAAGCGGGAGGGTGAAGAAGGGAGAAAAGACAGCTAGAAATGAGGAACAGAAAGAAGTTGAGAAATGATTAGGGAGAAGCGTTGATAGGGACGAGGCAGTGGCATAGCCAGGACTGATCTTTTTTTTGAAGGAGGGGTCTGAAGTTAACATGGGTAGATAGTAGGCAGAATGGAAGCTGATACCACCTCTAGATCTCCTCTCAGTTTCCTACACTTTTGCCTCTGACTCGGTGGACCTCACTCTAATCAGACCCAGTGTTAGTTACACCTTTGGAAAGAGAGAAGATGTCTGCAGAAGCTGTGGAGTGCTTACAAAGCCAAAAGCTAAGATTATAATTTTCTTTCTTCTCTCTGCTGGTTTCTTGCTACCAATATAGAGTTTAACTGTTTGGTTTTTGGGGATATCGCTAATATAAGGTTTAACTGTGGTTATATATTACGTTTGGGGATAATCAGACAACTGGGACCTGAGTATCCAGATAACAAAGAGTTAAATCTGTTGCACTGCTTGGAGAATAGCTTGCTCTAAGGGAGGGGGTGAAGGTTTGCTCTCAGGGAGGGGCTGATTTTAGACCATTTTGCACCTGGACACGTACCGTTCTAAGGCAGTCTGCAGAAGCTGTGGAGTGCTTACAAAGCCAAAAGCTAAGATTATAATTTTCTTTCTTCTCTCTGCTGGTTTCTTGCTACCAATATAGAGTTTAACTGTTTGGTTTTTGGTGATATCGCTAATATAAGGTTTAACTGTGGCTATATATTAAGTTTGGGGATATTGGGGATATTCTGACTGACTGACTGACTGCTTTCCTGTGTAGCCTTGGAGCAGATATCTGTGGTTGACCCAGTTCAGGAACAGCCTACTGGCCAGAGACACTTAGGTTCCCGCCCACTCTACCCCTCACCCCACCCATCCCAGGGGCTGCATTGCCTATATAGTGGTCACATACATTGCCATCTATCCTTTTAACTTGGGTTAAGGCCCACCTCTTCTTCTTCCTTTCTTCTTCTAGGAATGCTTATTCAGCATGTCATGTATTCAGTGCAATAACTACGGTACATTCATTCCAAGACAAATCATTTGGAACCTAAGAGCTTGTCCTCTGTGCTTCAGGTCAGCTGTCATGCATAAAGAACTGACTCTACTAAGGGAAGACCTAGCTGCCAAGCATAAAGAAGTGACCCTACTAAGAGAGGAACTGGCTGCAATGAAGCGCATCTCTTATAGGATACAAACTGAAGAACGTCTACCACAGCTTCCAAAAAAGAATCAAACACCCCAGGGACAAATGGATCACTGTGGGTTCTGGTAGATTATGACCTGTAACACACAGACATCTTATGCATCAAGAGAGATCCCTGCATGATGCCTCCTCTGCCTTGCCTAATGAGGACAAGGAACTGAGGGAGGAATTGACTGCAATGAAACTCACCTCTTCTAAGATACAAGCTGAACAAAGTCCACCACCGCTCCAACAAAGAATCAAACACCCCAGGAATAAATGGATCACAGTGGGTTCTGGTAGATTGCGACCTGTGACACAAAGACATCCTATGCATCAGGAGATATCCCTGCATAATGCCTTCTCTGCCTTGGCTAATGAGGATGCCCAATCCAAAGAAACTGTAGGGCCCTTAAATGAGACAGACAATGCCCAATCTCCTGCTAGAGGACCAAATATGAAGAAAACCTCACCAAACAGCAAACTACTAATACTTCGGGATTCCATCATCGGAGGCACCAACTTGGGAACACAGTTCAATGGAGAGAAGATAGTCAAGTGCCTCCCAGACTCTTCAGCCAGCAGGAATACAAACCAAGTTGTTGAAGTACTTAGAGCAGAAAGTGAACACAGATGTGGAAGGTCAAGCTCTGGATGTCACCCCCTGCAAAAGCAGAATAACATCAGAAGCAGCCACACTTTTAAACCACACATCAAAAACAAGTGGGAAGATGTGGACAGAGCAAAAGCAATGCAAAATATACACAAGCCAGTTAAATCCTGGAAAGCAATGAGCACAAATGATCGAAGTATAGCCAACAAAGTTCCGGACCTGGAAGACCTAATGGTGGAAATGGATTTGAACATTGTGGCCATTACAGAAACTTGGCTTAATGAATCACATGATTGGGATATAGCCATAGCTGGCAATAATCTATTCAGAAGAGACAGAGAAAATGGAAGAGGAGGAGGAGTAGCCTTGTATGTCAAAAGCAGTATTAAAACTACTGAAATGCAGGGAGGATGGGGAAAATAAGAAGCGCTCTGGATTGTGTTGGAAAGAGGAGATGGCACTGTTATCCATACTGCTGTAGTATGCAGACCTCCGACACAAATTGAAGAGATAGATAACAAATTGATTATAGTATTGCCAAGATAGCCACAAAGGGAGAAGCGATCATATTGGGTGACTTTAATCTACCTGATGTGGATTGGATAACTCCTTCTGCAAATCTGGAAAGAAGCAAAAAAATTATGGATGCTCTCCAAGATGCATTACTTAGACAAGTGGTGATGGAACCAACCAGGGAAAGCTCAACGCTGGATTTAGTGCTCACCAACGGTGATAGCGTGTCGAATGTCTATGTGAGTGCCCCTGTGAGCAGCAGCGATCATCACACGGTGTGGTTTGAGATAAAAGCCATGGTACAGGCCAATCATAGCAAGCTCAAAGTTCTAAACTTCAAAAACACCGACTTCAATAAAATGTCCGAGTAACTAAAGGAGGAGCTGACAGGGTGGAAGGAGATAAGGGAAGTGGAATTGCAATGGGCTAAACTAAAGGTGGCAATAAAAGGGGCAATGGTTAAATATGTAAGAAAAGTAAACAAACACAAGAGGAGAAGAAAACCTATTTGGTTTTCCAAAGAAGTGGCTGCTCAAATAAAGGCAAAAACCACAGCTTTTGCAAAATTCAAAGCTTGCAAACAGAGGAACACAGAAATGAATACAGGATCAAACTCAAAGAGACAAAGAGAGAAATAAGGATAGCAAAATCAAAGGCAGAGGAAAAGATGGCTAAAGATGTGAAGTGTGGTGACAAAACTTTCTTCAGTTATATTGGGGAAAGGAAGAATATAAGAGGTGGAATTGCAGGACTCAGAAGTGCTGGGAACGCACTCGTGGAAAGTGACATTGAAAAAGTGAAATTGCTAAACGAATACTTCTGCTCTGTTTTTACTAAAGAAAGTCCTGGAGAAGGACCACCTGTGACTCCCAAATATAAAAATGGGAATGAAGTAGATACCACACCATTCACAGAAGATGAAGTGTTAGAACAACTTGTAAAACTGAAAGTGGACAAGGCTGTGGGACCGGATGAGATACATCCCAGGATACTGAAAGAGCTCAGAGAGGTTCTTGCAGAGCCGTTTAAGGATGTTCTCAACAGATCCTTGTGAACAGGAGAGGTTCCTCAGGACTGGAGAATGGCTGATGTCGTACCTCTACACAAAAGTGGTGACATGGAAGAAGTGTCAAACTACAGGCCTGTGAGACTTACCTCAGTGGCAGAAAAAGTAATGGAGGCACTCCTGAAAGAACGAATAGTGAACTTTCTCAAAGCCAACAGGTTGCAAGATCTGAGGCAACATGGTTTCACCAAAGGACGATCTTGCCAAACAAATCTGATTGAGTTCTTTGACTGGGTGACCAGGGAACTAGATCAGGGGCATGCGATGGATGTCATCTACCTGGATTTCAGCAAAGCCTTTGATACTGTTCCTCTTAGGAGGCTTATCAATAAACTCAGTAGCTTGGGGATAGATCCCAAGATGGTAAATTGTATCAGAAATTGATTGACTGACAGACAACAGAAGGTGATGGTACATGGAGCTCACTCGGATGAATGGAAGGTGGTTAGCGGGGTTCCCCAGGGGTCAGTCCTGGGCCCGGCACTGTTCAATGTATTTGTGAGTGATATTGCTGAAGGACTGCATGGAAAAGTCTTTCTTTTTGCAGATGACACAAAACTTTGCAACAGAGTGGACTCCCCCGAGGGAGTGGTTAATATGAGGAATGATCTACAAAAGCTGGAAGAATGGTCTGATGCTTGGCAGTTAAGATTTAATGCGAAGAAGTGCAGAGTCATGCACTTGGGTAGCAGAAATCCAAGAGAAACGTACGTGATAGGGGGCGAGAGATTGGTGTGCATGGATCAGGAGAAAGACCTTGGCGTGATTATTTGTTGAGATCTCAAGGTGGCAAAACAGTGCAACAAGGCAGTGGCAAAAGCCAGGAGGATGTTGGGCTGCATACGAAGAAGAATTATCGGCAGAAAGGAAGAGGTACTTATGCCACTGTACAAGTCACTGGTGAGGCCTCACTTGGAATACTGTGTTCAGTTTTGGAGACCATATCTTGCAAAGGATGTAAAAAGACTGGAAACTGTCCAGAGGAAGGCAACCAAAATGATTTGGAGCCTGCATCAGAAGCCTTATGAGAAGAGACTTGAAGATCTAAACATGTACACTTTGGAGGAGAGGAGGGACAGGGGAGATATGATTCAGTCCTTTAAATACTTAAGGGAAAATAATGAACTAACAAACCACTTCCAAAGACGGAGAAGCTGCAAAACTAGAGGGCATAACATGAAGCTACAAGGTGGTAAATTGAAAGGCAATGTCAGGAAATACTTTTTCACTGAAAGGGTGGTGGATGCTTGGAATGCCCTCCCGATGGAAGTGGTAGGGGCAAACACAGTGACGGAGTTCAAAAGGGCATGGGGCAGACACAGTGGATCCCTTTACAGCAACAAGAAAATATCAAAATAAACTGAACCATCAAATTCCTCAACAAATAGGGGTGTCCAACATGGAGTGGTGAGTTCACCCCTAAGCAAAGACATGGGGAGGGGTGGCCTGCACAGAGCGGCAGGTGTTTCTACTCTTGACATTGTGCTGGGCAGACTGGATGGACCATGCTGGTCTTTATCTGCCGTCATATACTATGTTACTATGAAAGGAGATATAAGGTGAAAGAAAGGGGAAAAGAGAGTGAAGAGAGGACATAGTGTGAAGGGGAACAAAGAGAGAGAGGAGAGAAGGGAGATCAATGCGGAGGGGGTGAAACTGGAGAGAAGGGAGAAAGGTGGGAGAAGAAGGATGATGTTGCAGGGAAAGATTAGGAAGGAAGAGAGAGAAAGAAAAGATGAGGGAAAGAGGTGAGGGATGTGTGGTAAATAGGAGAGGCTGAGTGTACAAGGAGGAGAGATGTGTACCAGGAGCATAGAAGGACAGTCCTGCATTAAAGCTAACTCTAACTCTCACTAACCTGTCCTTTAGAAAGATGAAAAAGGTTGTTCATGTTTCAAAATTCAAGATATCTAAATCTGTGCCTAGAATTTTATTTCATGACACAAAAACATCAACAAACCCCTATTTTTCTTCCCCTTCCCCTCCAAACCCTCTAATAGTCTAGAAAATAAACACCTAAAAACATTCAGGGCCAGAAATCCTAATTATGTTTCATATCCAATTGCCACAGGAATGCAGAGCTGTTCTATAAAATAAATTTCATTGAGATACTTTGCAGTCTATTCACCACAGTAGCATGCCTCATTATTTAATTCTAATGAACCAAGAAATTTCACTCTGTAAGATTTTTCCCCTGATTTAGTGGTGAGGATTCATGCAAACCTAATAAAGAAATTACCCGGGCCCAACTCACCCACATTTGGGGCTCAAAAAATTATTTGGACAAAACATATTTGTTGCCTCTACTGAATACACATAATCAGATCCCACGCTAAACAAGAAGCTCCATGCAGAATTAATGGTGCCTACTTTCTGGGATGTATATAGGCATGGCCCACATATATACATGAATCCAGAATAAATTTTAAAAAATCCCTCTGCTTGGAGACAAGCAAGGAGGGGGTTACAATAGTCGAGATGGGAGGTGATTAATGAGTGGATAAGTGTTTTAATGGTATGTTCAGAAAGTAAGGGGTGAATTTTGTTAATGTTGTAGAGAAAGAATCAACAGGTTTTAGCTATCTGTTGGATATGTGTGGAGGAGGAGAGGGAGGAGTCAAAGATGATCCCAAGTTGCGGACTGAGGAAAGAGGAAGAAGAAAAATGTTATCTACCGAGATGGAGAAAGGAGGAAGGGAGGAAGAAGGTTTAGGGAGAAAATTAAGGAGTTCGTTTTTGAACATGTTCAATTTCAAATGTCGATGAGATATCCAGGCAGCGATGTCAGAGAGGAAGGCAGAGATGTGGACCTGGAGTGTTAAAGAAATATCAGGTGTAGATAGATATATCTGAGAATCAACATCATAAAAATGATGCTGAAACCATGGAAGGAGATGAGAACGCCAAGAGACTGAGTATAGAGAGAGAAAGGAGAGGGCCCAGAACAAATCCTTGAGGTAAACCGAGAGTGGGATAGCAGTAGAAGAGGGCCCACCAGAACAAATACTGAAAGAGTGATGGGAGTGATAAGAAAAGAACCAGGACAGGACAGAGCCCCTAAAACCAAGTGAGGACAATGTATCGTGGAGAGGGTGGTGGTCAACAGTGTCAGAAGCAACAGAAAGGTCAAGAGAAATGAGGACTGAATAAAAGCCTTTGGATTTAGCTGGGAACAAGTTGCTGGAGACTTTGGTGAGAGCCATTTCAGTAGTATGTAAGGGACAAAAGCCAGATTGAAGTGGATCAAGCAGGACTTGAGAGGAGAGAAATTCAATGCAACGGCAAAGAGCTGCACATTCAAGAAATTTGGAAATGATTGGAAAAAGGGAGTTAGGCTATACTTAGAAGGACAAGAAGGGTCAAGTGAAGGTTTCTTGAGAAGAGGAGTGACCAAGGCATGCTTGAAGGCTGCAAGGAAAGTTGCAGTGGAGAGTGAAAAGATGAGAATATGTGAGTTGGAAGAGATGACAGAGGAGATGGGAAGGGATGAGATCACAAGAATAGGTAAGTACATTTAGAGGAGGAAAGAAGATGTGAGGTTTTCTCATTGGAAATCTTAGAAAAGAATGAAAGGGTAAAAGAGTTTGAGGGGAAAAGTTTGTATTGAAGAGGAGGAAAAGGGGATGAAGCAGATCTAGAAGGGAGCATAATCTTTTGGACTTTGTCATGGAAATAGTTGGCTAAGGTTTGGGCTGAGAGAGGAGGAGGTGTTGGAGGTGAAGGCGCCTTAAGGAGAGACCTGAGAAGAGATGTTGGGGGCCAGAGGCAAGAGAGTTAGTCAGATGGAGATAGTAGTTTTGCTTGGTGAGTGCTATGACTAACTGGAAGGAGGTAGGCATGAATTTGAAGTGAAGAAAGTCAGAAAGGGAGCAGGATTTGAGCCAAATGTACTCAGTTGAGTGTGCACAGGAGCATAGATAGTGGGTGGTTGAAGACTGCCAGGATATGGAATGGGTGGAGCAAGAACATCGAGAGCAGTATTATAGGAAACTAAACCTCACCAACAGATTTAGAAGACAAGGTGGAGGTGATGAGGCAATAGTGGAGAGAGCTAATGGATTGATAGCATGAAGTTTCCTAAAAAGATAGCAGGAGACTGGGTGAGATTGGGGTGGGGAGTGATGAAGAGTGAAGTTTAGCAAGCGATGATCAGAGGTAAGGAAATTAGAGGGTAAACAATTAGAGAAGAAAACAAGGTCAAGGCAGTGACTATGCTGATGAGTTGGGACAGAAGAGCAAAGCTGGCGGTTGAATGAGGAGTTAAGCGAAAGGAGCTTAGAAGCTTAGGGGTCAGAAGAGTTATCAACATGAACAGGGCCGGCCCATCCATTGAGCAAGAATGTTTTTTGCACAGGGCCCCGTGTTTCAGGGGGCCCCGCGCAAAGAACATTCTGCTTCTTTAAAAATTAAATTTAAAAAAAAAAAAGCTGGCTGCTGCTGCTGCCGCCGCAGAAGCAGCAGAACGGAGTGTCCCGTGGGGCCCCCTTTATCTTTATCTTTATTTAAAATTTGATAAACCGCTTTTCGTCAAAAACATAAAGCGGTGTACAATAAAAGGTTGGCAATGCAAAGACAAGGAAAAGGAACGCCAAAATAAAATAGAAAAGTAAGGCATAAAAGCATAGACAAATACAATAGCCTCTGCCTGGCTGAGCTCTCCCGGCCCGGCTGAGCCCCTCTGCGCCGGCTTTCAGATACACGAAGGGAGAGTGTCTCCCTCGCGTCTCTGTTAAGCCCGCAGGGGCTGATGGAAAGCAGGGTCTGATGGGAAATTTCCCATCTGCCCCTGCGGGCTTAACAGAGACGCGAGGGAGACACTCTCCTTTCACGTATCTGAAAGCCAGCGCAGAGGGGCTCAGCTGGGCAGAGGGGGCCCCGCGGGACACTCCATTCTGCTGCTGCCGCAGCGGCAGCAGCCAGCTTTTTTTTTTTTAAATTTTCCATGAGCCGGGAGGGGGGGGGGGTTAGGACTGGTAATGGGCTATGGAGGGGGTTAGGACTGATAATGGGCTATGGGGAGGGGGGGTTAGGACTTGACTTGAGGTGGGCTGTGGGCTGTTGGGGGGGTTAGGACTGGTAATGGGCTATGGGGTGTTAAGACTGGTAATGGGCTGTGGGCTGATGGCGGCTGTCTGGAAATGGGGTGATGGGGGGTTAGGACTGATAATGGGCTATGGGGGGGTTAGGACTTGACTTGAGGTGGGCTGTGGGATGTTGGGGGGGTTAGGACTGGTAATGGGTTATGGGGGGGTTAAGACTGGTAATGGGCTGTGGGCTGATGGGGGCTGTCTGGAAATGGGGTGATGGTGGGGTTAGGACTGATAATGGGCTATGGGGGGGCTAGGACAGGAAATGGGCTGATGGAGAGGGGTTAGGACTTGAGGTGTGCTGATGGGGTTAGGACTGGTAATGGGCTGTGGGCTGTTGGGGGGTTAGGACTGGTAATGGGCTATGGGGGGGTTAAGACTGGTAATGGGCGGTGGGCGGCGGGGGGCTGTCTGGAAATGGGGTGATGGGGGGTTAGGACTGGTAATGGGCTATGGTGGGGTTAGGACTGATAATGGGCTATGGAGGGGGGGCTAGGACAGGAAATGGGCTGATGGGGAGGGGTTAGGACTTGAGGTGGGCTGATGGGGTTAGGACTGGTAATGGGCTGTGGGCTGTTGGGGGGGGGGGGTTAGGACTGGTAATGGGCTATGGGGGGGTAAGACTGGTAATGGGCTGTAGGCTGATGGGGACGGTCTGGAAATGGGGTGATGGGGGGTTAGGACTGGTAATGGGCTATGGGGGGGTTAGGACTGATAATGGGCTATGGGGGGGGGGGCTAGGACAGGAAATGGGCTGATGGGGAGGGGTTAGGGCTTGAGGTAGGCTGATGTGGTTAGGACTGGTAATGGGCTGTGGGCTGATGGGGGGGGTTAGGACTGGCAATGGGCTATGGGGGGCTGACTGGAAATGGGCTGATGGGTTTAGGACTGGAAGTGGACTGATGGGGGGTTAGGACTGGTAATGGGTTATAGGGGGGGCTTAAACTGAAAATGGGGAGATGAGGGGTTAGGACTGGAAGTGGGTTGATGGGGGGCTAGGACTGGTAATGGGTTGGGGGGTTGCTAGGACTGGAAATAGGCTGAGTGGAAGGGGAGGCTTGAACTGCAAATAGCTGATGGGGAGGGGCTTGGAATGGAAATGGGCTGTGAGGGAAGGGAGCTTGAATTGAAATGGACTCATGGAGAGGCTAGAACTGGAAGTAGGCTCATGGGGGGGGCTTGGACTGGAATTGGGCTGAGTGGATAAATAAATAAATAAATATTTGACATGGGCTGATTGTGGGGCTAGGAAATGACTAGAAATGGGCTGATGGGGGGCTAGGATTGGAAATGAGCTGATGAAGGGACTCGGACTGGAAATGGATGGGGGAGCTAGGACTGGAAATGGGCTGATGGGGGGCCAGGACTGGAAATGGGCTGATGCAGGGACTAGAAGGGAATGGATACTGGGTGAGTCTGGAACTAGAAGGGAGCTGATGTTGGGGGAGGATTAGAATGGGATGGGACTGGGAGAGGAAAACAGAGAGGGGAAAAATATTTTGTGTGGGAGGGATGAAAAATCTACAATTGACCGGGTATTGGGAGAGTAAGTGGGGATTGAGGATGGAGGGGTAAAATTTGTGTGGATAAAATAGGAATGAGGAAAGAGCAAAAGGAGAAAGATTAGTATGTTAAAGCAGATGTAGAGAGAGAGAATGGAAAAAAAACTAGAAGAGAGAAGAAAGGACAAATGGACAGCAGACGATGGAGAGTTAGCAGAAAACATGAAGAAACCAGAAGAAAGTGGCTGGAGCAAATGCAACTGAAAAAAAATGCATAAAAGGTAGAAAGATATTTCTTTATTTTGAATTTATTAACTGGAATATGAAAGCTCTGGGAAATGTGCATCATTGACGTCTGCGCTTTGTTTGGTACAAGAGGAAATTAATTTATAGTTTTATTTCTACAGTGTTGTACATTCCAAGTTTGGCTTTTGGGGTTCCCAGTTTAATTATTGCCTTCCTGTTTCTAAATTGTGATTCCTTGTTTGGTGATGGTCTATGTTCTGCATGTGTAACTGAGCTGAGGTAGTCTGTTTATGTAATTCCTATTTGACATTGCCACTTGTTCTCTTTCCCCAGTATTCTCTGAAATGTATTGGTTTAATATTTGCAGTGTTGCCTTTTGATAGGTAGGGTATGGTGCTTTGTGAGTCCTGGTAATGCTGTCAGGATACGGCGGGTATGCTATGGGTTCTAAATGGGCAGCGTTTGTAGTAGTTCCTAATGTGCCTGGTGGTTGGCACTGGATTATAGTAATGTAGAAATCTTTTAGTCTTTCTTTATCCATATACTCATTAAGAGACATGTTTACTAAAAGTTGGAGTGGAGGAGTAGCCTAGTGGTTAGAACACTGGCTTGGTAGCCAAGCAACCAGGGTTCAAATCCCACTAGCACTCCTTGTGGCCTTGGGCAAGTCACTTAACCCTCCATTGCCTCGGAAGAAAGGCCTGGCAATCTACTTTCGGTGACACTGCCAAGAAAACCCAGGAGCTTCTGGGTCACCAGGAGTCAGGACTAACTCAAAGGCACACATGGTAACATTATGCAAATATTTATGTAAATAAGGCCACTTATGCAAATGAGGCCCCGCACCGTGTCTCCGCACATGGCCCCGCACCCCCCTTGGGCCACCCCTGAACATGAATATTAAAGTCACTAAGAATAAGGGAGGGGGGAAAAGAATCCAGAAATAAGGAAAACCAAGAGTCAAAGTCAGTGAGAAAGGCAGAGATGGATTTGTCAGAGGGTCTATAAATAGTAGCTATCCAAAGAGGTAAAGGTCTAAAAAGACAGATGGAATGGAATTCAAAGGAGGAAAAGGAGTGAGACTGAGGTAGAAGGAGGGGTTGAAATTGGCAGGAAGGAGACAACAAAAATCCCATACCACTGCTATGGCCAGTGGCACAAGGAGTGTGGGAAAATTGGTAGTTGCTGTGACAGACGGCAGCAACTAAAGCAGTGTCATCAGGAGTAACCAGGTCTCAGTAAGAGCTAGAAGATGGAAAGTGTTAGAGATGAAGAGAATGTGAGTAAAGAGAAGTTTATTAGTTATGGAATGAGCATTCCATAAGGCACATGAGAAAGGGAAAGAGGAATAGGAAAGCAGACCAAATGAGATTAGAGTGGTTGAGTGAGTAGCAGTCATGGAAGTGAGAGAAGAGTGTAGGGGGGCCAGGGTTGGGATTAATGTCTCCAGATGATAGGAGGAGGAGGAGCAGAAGAGTGCAAGGCAGAGAGGAGATGGCATGGTGGAAATGAGGATGAGGTTCTTTCAGAGAGAAAGGAGAGGAATGAATGAGAGGAAGAAAAAGATGAAGTTCAATAGCTGAAGAAAAGGTGGAAGACAAGACAGGAGAAGAACTGGGAAAGGTAGAGAGAGGATTTGAAGAAGTTAGTAAGAGGGGAGAAGGTTAGGGAGTGTCAGTAATAGGAAGAAAAAGTGATGTGGAACTATTAGAAGAGATGGAGAGGAAATTAGAAGAAAGAATAAATGATTGAAGGAAAGGTGGAGAAAGATCAAGGGAAAGGGAACAGCTGGGAGAAAAGGTGGTAAAAGGTGGAAGACTGAGGAGGAGCAGGCTGCAGCCAGCACATGATAGCTTAGCCCTTACAAAATATGGGAGACATGGGCTACAGAAGCTGAGCAGTCCAGACAATAATGGTAGAATAAATGTTTACTTTGGGTTTAATGATCTGAATATTCCAACTTTGGGAAACTGAATGAATGTACAGCATCTCTGACATCTTTTAGGTTTGCACAGAAGAGGAGGAGATGCATTTCCAGTTTTGTCTCTTCAGCGTTGTACTGCAGGCAGAGTCCATCTTCTTGAGGCTTAAAGTTCACTTTTTGTCTGCGCATGTCTGTTTCTAATATGTGGTCATTTATTCCAAACTTGGTGTGGTTCTATTCACATTTTTGCATATATGATCAAGGTAAGAATATGTGAAGATGTATAATACAAGGATAATTCCGAATATATAAATTATAGAAAAGGTGTAAGGTACAATTGTAAATACTTATGTATAAATGTAAATATGTATAACGAAGTCCCCCATGACACTAACCCTGTGTGCTGTGACCTACCCTTAGATCTATATAATTACTGTCCCCTCCCTGTCCTGATTGACATCCCCAGAAGAAGAATCAAACCGCTGCTGATCGCTGGAAGCAGCGGTATATAAGTGTGTATTAAATAAATAAATAAAATAAATAAAAATATTTTGTGAGCATGTAGTTTCTGTATAGGGATTGGTAGATGTATAATGTAAACCGCACTGATCTTAATAGCGCGGTATATAAGAAAAATAAATAAATAAAATAAAATAAAGAGGTGTGTTCTAAAGACTGGAGTGATATTTACAATGCTAACTTCTCATGGACTCTGTGGCTGGTTGCAGGTGGCATGACTATTGTAGGAATAGGTCCTTCACAGGCAAGGCTCTTACAGAAGGCCTTGCATGTGAGTACTGGCAGTGAAACATAGCAGTGAAGGAATTTCTACTTTCAAACTATTTCTCCTCCCTTCTCTGCTCTTCCAGTCACAAACACAGAGCCAACACATATGCCTTCTTGACAGACACAAATCACACAGATGCACACTACACATATCACACACACAACCAGATACATATAACAGAGATATACAACTCAATATACATGTGGAGGCCGATTCCAAAAGGTGCACACCTGGGCGGTGGAGATGCCCAGAAATTGCACACAGCCAAGTTGAACCCGATTGCTCAACCACAGGAGCTATACATTCCTGCAATTGTGGAATCAGGCAGACAGAGGGCCTGGCATGCACCCAAATCCATGGAGAGAAATGACCTGGACGCTGCCCGCCCAGACCGCACAACGCTCTGATTGGTGTGCCAGTGCAGTGGTGTCCCATCACCATGGCTCCGACATGTCCAGCCAGAGTCACAGAATACCCCAAGTGAGAGCGGCCCCTGCACAGTGCCATCTGACCCTCAGCGGTGGGCCTCAAAGGCCTAGATTGGGCGGCGGGTGCTGTATGCAGCATCGCAATGGTGTTGGGGGACTGCAGCCCATGAATACAGCAGTGCCTGGCACTTATTCCTCTATCAGGGTGGAATAAGCCAGGCATCCATCTCAGTGCCAGGGGACATACAGAGGCCTGGCCTGTCCTGTCCTGTCCAGAGGCGCCTGGCCACATCCCCGCTCCAGCATTGTCCCTCCTGCCCTTGTCTAGCGCTCTCCGCACAAATGCTCTGCATGTTTAAGGAAGCGCTGGTGGCAGAATCAGGGCCAGCATTTGAGCATGGGTTGGATGTCCAGCCCACAGATCCAACCCCGCTATTCGCGTCACGGAATGCCCCCATAGGGCCCAATATTCAACACGATTAATGTGGTTAGCAGACCTGCTAACCGTGTTAATCATGGTGATCGGGATATTCAGTGGCACTAACATGATTAGCGCTGCTGAATATCTGCAGGTGTTGTCACTGAACACCCTGATGGTAGCTGGCTAGTATTATGGGTGCAGAACAGAGGCAATATTCAGCAGTTGCCTGGTTATCCCCAAGCGTTGAAAGTTAGGCACCTTAAAGGCTGGCCTAACTTTCACTGCAGAAGCTAACTAGGCAGCAGCTAAATATTGCTGCTGCCTGGTTAGCTTTGCTGCTATCTGGCCAACCTGGATATTCAATGCCAATGGCTGGATATGGCCCCAGCATTGTATATCCGGGTTTAAAGTTCAACAGTGATGGCTGGCCGCCACCGCTGCTGAATATCGGGCCCATCCATAACACACACAAAGCATACACACCACAGATACACAACACTCATACAACCAGATACAAAAACACCCCCCCCCCCCCACACACACACACAATGAAAACATACCATAGATATACACACATGCACAAATACAAACACGCACACACTCACAGGGATTGGGAGTAATTCACTATCCCTGGTTGGCTGCTGTTTAGTGATTCAGATATGTATTTAATTTTTTTGTTGCAAATTCTGCTATGAAATCTACTCACTAAATCATACAGAAAGCTATAGATATGAACATTTTGGAAGTGCATGACGTTCATTTTTCTCACATGCAGCTTTTTAAAATTGCTGCTCCCACTGCATGTGCTAGCAAATCCATGTATCTTAATGGCTACTGTGTATATGGTCAACTAATACTTCTTGTTATGGTCAGAGCTGGATTAAGGCATAGGCAAACTAAATATATGCCTAGGGCCCAGATGTTTAGGGGGCCATGTAACATGTGCTCAGGACTCAGGAGGCCAGGGTTGTCTTCTATCTGGCATTTTTTCAGGAGCATACATATTTTTTGCATTATTTTCTAGATGTTAGGTTGATGACCAATGTGTCTGGACATTTTTCGGAGTTTAAACCTCCATCTACAGCTCTCAAGTCTTCCCCTACTGTAAGAGTAAGCCTGTATTGCCCGAAATCAATGTAACTAGCAGGAAAAACTGTAGGTAGGATCTAGCCAATGGGAAAGCTGTGGGGTGGGTGGAGCACTGGAAGGCTGCTTTAGTCACAGGAAGGAAGGGGGTGAGTCAGGGGAAGATCATGTGCTGTAGAAGTAAAGGGGTTAGAAATGTGAGAAAAATGAGGAGAAGGAGGAAGAAGAGCTGCTGCATGTCGAGGAAAGGAGTTGGTAGAGCTGATGATAGGGGGGAAGGTGGGGGGGGGGGGGGTCACACACTGAATAAGAACATGAGCAGTAGACAGCAGCCAGGGGCAGCCCAAGGTGGGTGCGGGGCCATGTGCGAAATCTCATTGGGGGCTTCATTTGCATAAGGGGCTTCACTTGCATAACTATTTGCATAATGTTAATGTGCACTTACTTTTAGTAAACATGCTTCTTAATGAGTGTCTGGATAAAGAAAGACTGCAAGATTTCAACATTACTATACTCCAGTGCCAACCATCAGGCACATTAAGAAGTACTATAAACACTGCCCATTTAGCAAGAGTCGTATACCATAAAATCCGATCCTTCAGACACCTACGCTCCCTACTTGAACCAGATGACTTCCGGACAGTGTATCAAGATCTGGTCTTACCACATATTGACTATGCCAACGCAATACTCCATGGTCTACCACAATCCACTTTGCTTCCATTACAGCTAGCAATGAACTCAGCAGCACGAGTTCTCCGAGGCGCTGCCATGAGGGAACACATGACACCCATCCTGAAACAATTACACTGGCTCCCTATAAAAGGCAGGATCACATTCAAGACCATACTAATGACCTTCAAAATCATAAACGGACTCGCCCCATCTTCCTTATCCAATCTCATACTGATAACCCCCCCCCTAATAGATCTAGAAGATCTCATGCCGCCAATAAACTAGTAGTCCCAAAAGAAACGACCAAGTGTTGCCAAAGCACAATGAACAGGGCTTTTAAGCTCGCCGCACCTAAATGCTGGAACACCCTTCCACACAGTATCCATGATATCACCAATCTAACCCAGTTCAGAAAAGCCGTGAAACATTACCTCTTCCTCTTACATTACCCGGATGACAGCACCACTGATCACTCACCATCCAGCTAGAAAAATCTACGCAAATGTCCAATCAATTCGCATTATACAGATGTAAATAGTTACCCCTGTTTCTCTCCAAGTTCCTATTCCTGTTATTTGTATACACAAATCAAGTCATTTGAAATGTGTATGTAAAATGTTCCATGTAAACCTCACTGATGGAAAATAGCACGGAATATAAGAAAATGTAAATAAATAAATAAATAAATTTAGAACCCATGGCAAACTCTCCGTATCATAACGGTACTACCAGGACTCACAAAGCAGCAAACCCTACTTATCAAAAGGCAACACTGCAAATATTAAACCAATACATCTCAGAGAACAGCTATACATCTCCTACTGAGGAAAGAGAACAAGTGTCACTGTCAAATACAAACTACATAAATAGAATACCTCAGTTTGGATACACATGCAGAACATAGACCGTCACCAAACAAAGAACAAGGGATCACAATTTAGAAATAGAAAGACAATAATTAAACTGGGAACCCCAAAGGCCAGAGTTGTAACTTACAATAACACTAGAGAAAAAAAACTATAAATTAATTTCCTCTTGTACTAAACAAAACTGCAAAGACGTTAGTTATCTATGTTTCCCAGAGCTGACATATTCCAGTTAATAAATTCAAAATAAAAAAATATTTTTCTACCTTTTGTTGTTTGGGCATTTTATTTCTCAGTTGCAATTGCTCCAGTCACTTTCTTCTGGTTTCTTCGAGTCTTCAGCTAACTCTGCATTGTCTGCTATCCATTTATCCTTTCTTCTCTCTTCTAGATTTTTTCCATTCTCTCTCTACATCTGCTTTAACATACTGATCTTCCCCTTTTGCTCTTTCTTCCATTTCTTTCTTTATTTCTTTTTCATCCACTCAAATTTCACACTTCCATCCTCAATCGCCACTTACTCTCCCAACACCCGGTCAATCATAGATTTTTCTTCCCTCCCACACAAAATATCTTTTCCCCTCTCCATCCTCACTCTCCCAGCCTCATCCCCTTCTAGTTCTCCCCCAACATCAGCTCCCTTCTAGTTCCAGCCCCACCCAGCATCCACTCCCTTCTAGTCCCATTCCCCCCCCCCCATCAGCCCATTTCAAGTCCTAGCCCCTCATCAGCCATTTCCAGTCCTAGCTCCCCCATCAGCCCATTTCCAAGCCTAGACCCCAGTCAGCCCTTTTCCAGTCCTAGCCCCCCATCAGCCCATTTCCAGTCCTAGCCCCCATCAGCCATTTCCAGTCCTATTCCAGACCCCCATAAGCCCATTTCCAGTCCTAGCCATCTACATCAGCTCATTTCCAGTCCTAGCCCAGTCTCCCATCAGTCCATTTCCAGTCCTGTCCTAGACTCCTCTTCCTCCCAAAGAGCCCCACAACTGTCTAAGCTGCTACAGTGGGAGCCGGGGAAGCCCGCGCGAGGCCCCGTCTCACCGCTGCATAGCTGCCAGTGTGAAGAGTGGTGTTTTCCCTCACGTCGGTGGCTGTGTTACTGTGAAGCACGCTGAATTCCAGGAAAGTTTAAAGGGCATTTCCCAGCACTCATGCACTTCATAGTAACACAGCCGCCAGAGGGAGGGAAAACACACTCTTCTCGCTGGCGGCTGTGCAGAGGTGAGCTGGGGCCTCGCACGGGCTTCCCCGGCTCACCTCTGAAGCCATCCATTGTGTGTGAATGAAGTTCACGCAGGGCCCCCTGAAGTGCGGGGCCCTGTTTGAACAACATTTTTGCACAATGGATGGGCCGGTCCTGACAGCAGCATAACACCAGAAGTGAGTTAAGTGGAAAAACGTTTTCAGTCTGTGGAATTTACCGAACTATTTAATTATCTTTGAAAACTGTCCTAACACTGTCACCACTCTATCTATATTCTTTAAGAGGCACCAAAGAAAGCTGAGCATAATTTTCTGTTATTTCTTCCATTTGTGAAGCCTTTAAATACTTTTAGATTTATACCTCGGACACATCTCCTGTTAATCATACTCTTTGGCGCAGTCTACCCTTGTCTCCTTTGGTTTATACCAAAGGCAATGGAGGATGAAAATGACTTGCCCAGCTTCCCTGGTTCTCAGCCCATTGCTGTGTCCACTAATAAAGCAGATGCTTGCACGGCTCCCAGGCTCACTCACAACCTGCTGCTGCCCCCCCCCCCTCCCGAACTAGATTCTTTAGTTTTCCCAGTGCCACTTCTGGAAATGTAGTGTGTGGGGAAAACCATGAACAAATGAACAAAGATAGCAGTAGGGAGAGAGGCAGGGAAAGAGTGAATAAGACTTGTTGAGGGGAGGGGTGGGGGGACATTGAGAAAGAAGTAAATAGGGATCCATGGTAGGGACTCATAAATGTATGTTTCCCTAGGGCACAGTATAATTTTAATATGGCCCTAGCCATGAGACACTGGAACCATGTAGTTAATCTGTAAAAAAAATCTTTTGAAATCTATTTAAACTTCAAAGAATCAGGAGCCCTTTCACTATGCACCACTAACCAGTCAATGTGCATTATAGCATGTAGTGAAGTATAATGCCAGGTACTGACTGCTAAAGTTCACATTAAGTGGCACTTGTGCACTAATGTGGAGACTGAGCGGGTTAGAGGGGGAGTGTGGGCATGGGGAGCACATTAGCGTGCAAGTACAGTTATGTGGAAATTAGCGAGAGTGCACAGAACGACACTTCTATAGGTTCATCCATGTTGTCTGTTGCTCGTTACGGTACTCAGCCATATCTTAGCTGCTAGGAAGATGCTGGTCACGCCCCTGTCAGCTAACGCAAAGGCTTTGCATTTTTAATGTGCACCGGTAATGTATGTTAAGTGCAAAACCTTAGCGGGCTTTGTAAAAGGGCCCCTTAATAGGAATTTGATAGGAAAACATTTGATAAATGGCATATTTGATTGTCATTTAAATCATTTAGCAAAATCATCAATTACAATCATTGATTACTTTTTTATTTTAATATCTTGAAACACAGATACTTACCAGATTATCATGACATAAAGGCAAACTCCAGACTTTCCTCAGAAAGAAGGCGGAAATTGAATTGTGTCGTTTTCAGGTTTCTAGGATAGAATTTACCCTTTGGTGGATTCTAGGCATATAAGAATGTTGAGCCCCCATTGTAACATAAATGCATGTTTAATCCCCTACACATGTATGACCACCAGTATATTAGCCTCTCCTGCTCGTGGCTATGGAAGGTAATCTGAACAGTGGTGCAGGAGGAATCCGATGAGTATGGGTGGGGTGGAGCTGAGGGTGAGAGAAGTCCATATTGGCAGTGGTTTCTTTTTTATATATTCAGTTTTTTTATCCTGTCTTCTCAAACTGCTCAGGGCAGGTTACACATTACATACATAATAATAACAAGTAACAGCACAGACTGACAATACCTCATCATAACCCATAATATCTATTCTTCATAAAATTAAAAAAAAAGAAAAAAAGCATGGCAATTAATTTCCAAAATCCTACAATGCCCATCATGTCTCAGGAAAAAGGTAAGTTTTTATCGCCTTCCGAAAATATAACAGATTATCCATAGAACGGTAAATTTTTCCGGCTCAAATTTAAAAAGGTCAGGCTGATATTCAGCACTACCCAGCTTAAAGATAACCAGAGGACTTATTTGGTGATCTTTAAGTGGATTTTTAGTTGATTTATCTGCTTAAGTTGGACAGCTGAATATGCAATACAGTTACTTCTGCGGTCCTATTTACGTGCTTAAAGATAGGGGGTAATATTTAGTGGAAGTGGCCAGTGCAAATAAAGCATCTAACCATCACCGCTTTAAATTAAAACTGGATTTTCAATGCTGGGGCCATATCTGGCCACCGACATTGAATATCTACATTACCTGGTGAGCGAATTAGCAATCTATGCCACAGCGATATTCAGCTGCTGGCCGGATAGCTAGAACGGCTAAAGTTAAGCTGCCCTGTCCCTCTTTTGGAATGCCCCGACACTAAGGGGTATGTTTACTAAGCTGCGGTAGCGGCTTCTGTGTGATATTGCATAGAAGCCGCTACCACTGCTTAGTAAATATACCCCTCAGAGGTTGGCATCAGTAGGTTTAGGAGGGGGTATTTAGTATGTGCTGCTGAGTGTCATGTTGACCCTTTGAATATGCTCAATATCAGGGCTATTTTCTTACCCCCAGGATGTCTTTGATCTCTCCCATAGTTGTGGATACATTCTAATTGGATAACAAGCTTTCCAGTAAAAATGTAATTGGTCAGAGTGCCTGCCTTTTTACGAGTAATGATAGATTTAGCTAAACTTTGAAGTTAAGCACATAAATCATTTTGAATATTGACCCCAGAATATGTCCTTTTGGAAAATCCAGCAGTACAGAAAGGTAGAGATTGTCCTACAGAGGATTGTAAAGTGTAATCATTTGACGGACTAAAACCTCCTCTCTCCTTCCAGTAGAAAACGATTTCATCGTAGGGCTTTGGGCCATTCAGCCTGCAAATTAATTTTCACTGCTGCACTCACATCTGTCATTTTGTGACATCTGCTCTGGGACTTCCACCACTCCCACCCCCAGTTTATATTCTAGCCAGCCTGCAGTAATCACACTAAGCTCCAGCACAGCTACAGTAATCATGCCATCTGCCTGTCTCTCAGGGTCTTACAATTGATGCTGCAGCTCCATTGCTATGGGCATCACTAGGGCAGGCACTGGACAAAACATTGCTCTAGCCAAGTCTGATTTCGTCACCCCTTTCTCTGTTGTGCTCATAGACTCAGATATTGCTTCAAAAGGTGGTGTGGCAGATCTCTGGCTTGGGGCCCCAAGTGGTCATCATAGTTGGCCACCCTTTGTAATGGCTCTTAAACTATTATGTTTATTTAGGCACTTTCTATACCGCCTTTCACAGGGTTATGGGCAGTTTACATTAGTAAATTACTAAAGCAAGAATGAAAGGAAATACCAGAAAAGAAAAGAAAGAACATAATAAGATAATCAATACCTAACCACGGGTTACAGAGAAGGTAAATAAAGAAAAAGAGAAAGTAAAACAGTTGCCAGCTGCTGCCCAGTCCTTACTGAAAGGAAAGGTAGAACTACTAAAAAGGAATAAGGCATTTTTATTTATCGTAGGGTAATGTCAACTTGGACAAAAAGATTAACGCCCAGAAAAAGTCTGGGAAAAAATTAAGCTTTAAGGGTGGTTTTACATTGAAGTAATGAGGATTCAAGATGAAAATGTCTAGGTAAGAGGTTCCACATATGGAGGCAAGAAAGTAAAATGTGGCACGCTGTGTAGCCTCTAGTCTGGCATGACGGGGTGCACTGAATGATAAAAAACAGAGGTTTGGGAAGTGAGAAAGCGCAGGAAGTAACTATGGTGCATGGTAGGAGCACCATGAAGCTCAGCATATCTAGGAATGTTTGCATGCTGCTCTCCTTGTCACTTTCTCTCTTCCCTCGCCCCCACCATATCTGGCCAGAGGTAGTGAATATCTGAGACAGCCGGATAACGGCGCAGCTAAACAGGCACGGCGATATTCAGCCACTGCCCAGTTAGCTAGGGCCGCAAACATTAAGCAAGCCTTTCAGATGACTAACTTTTGCCACCATGGATGATAACCAATTAGCTACTGGATATCACTGCTAGCTAGTTATCCTCCGGTGATGCCTCAGCTTTGCTCCCAGAATCCTCCAGGGCTAGCCGGCTAGCATTGAGACATTCAGTGGCTGCAAACACACATATTCAGTGGCACTAAACACTCACCGCACTAACTGCTAGCAGCAATTAACACGGTTAGCAGGTCGGCGTCAGAGAACCTTTTTACAATTAAAACCTAAAGTCGGGGGGGCGGAGCCAACAGCGGAGCAGAATGGCCGCATAACTTCTAAGCTCCCGTTGCCAGCACAGAATCCTGCCCAGTACTGACGATTACGATCATCCCCGGGAGACCCTACCACGCTCCCCGCACTGCCCACAATGTCGGCGCTGAAGCCCGCGCACCTAGAATTCCAGCCCGGCTCTGCATCTGCACCAAAGAGGACGAAACAGGACGCGGGCTCTCCTCAGAAAATGGCGGCAGAAGGTAAAGAAGCGACGGTCGCAGGCATCCAAGAAATACTTGCGGAGTTAAAAGGGGTAAAGGAACTGATTGTATCCAACATGACATCATTGGGCGTCATTCAGGCTGACCTTACTGAACTTAAAAGTAACGTACAGGAGATGAACGGGCGGGTGGAGGTGTTGGAGGGCCAGGTTAAGCGGCACGACGCCATGCTGGCGCAGATGGGGGCTCTCACAGCACGCTGCAAAAAAATTGAGGCCCAGATTGAGGACCAGAATAACCGGGCCCGGCGAAACAATGTCCGGCTAGTGGGAGTCCCCGAAGGGGCAGAGGGGGCGAGCGTAATGGAATTCTTAGAGAAGCTGATCCCAGAGCTCCTCCAGCTATTTTTTCAGCAGCCCTTCCAGCTGGAACGGGCGCACCGGGTCCCCTCGCAGCGGACAGACGCCACCCGTCTTCCCTGACCGATTATATTTAAAGTCCTCTGATATCCACAGGTACTGCTTATTCTGCAAGCCGCCAAGAAGCTCACGACGTTGCAGGTTCAAGGGCATAACGTATCTTTCTTCCCAGACCTCAGTAAGCAGACCACGGACCGCCGCAAAGCCCTGCTGGCCTGCAGGCCTCTTATGCAAAGGCTACAGGCCCGGTATGGCTTATATTATCCAGGCACTATGCGGGTGACCTTGCACAACATTACCAGGAACTTCACTGATGCAGAAATGTTAAAGATGTTTTTGCAAGAATCCAGTAACATGGAGACCTGAGAAATATATGTGTAATTATGGAGGGTGGGATATAGACACGGGCGCTGACACAGTTTAGAATGATGCCTATGTCAAATGTATTGGTTAAAATGTTGCATTACACCACAATGTTGGATCAGACTGTGATCAGTAATGCTGGGATGTGCAGGGCGTTAGATGCATAATGGGGCTGGAAGCATGTGGGGAGGAGGGATGATAATATCATGTACTGTCTTTGATGGAAAACAGTTTATATGACTATGTTAAACCTGGCAGCGGCGATGGGCATCACTCACCAAGGTCGTCTGCCAGTAGTTGATGGTAAATCGCCATACGATATTTGGTTATGTGTTAATAATGTTTAGGGGGTCAGTCCAGTCTAGTCCAGTACACCTCCCATGGTCAGGGAAGCAGAAACGGGAGAAGCGGTTAGTACCCGGCCTTAGACCTATACTGTCATGCATTGATGGACAGTAAGCTCCTACTACTCACCCTCAATGTCAAAGGCATAATGAATCCCATAAAGCGTAAGAAGATCTTGTCATACTGCCAGCAGAAGAAGGCGGACATAGTATATCTTCAGGAGACACACCTGACGGAAGAGGAGTCCCGGAAAGTCTGCTCCAAAAGTTACCAGGTGGTGGCAATATCCCCTGCGTTCAATAAGAAAGGTGGAGTGCTCACATTGCTCCGGAAATCCCTGCCTGCTACAGTCAAGGGAACCACGGCAGACCCGATGGGCCGGTGGGCGAAAGTGACCCTGCTGCTGGATCAAGAGCTGTACACCCTCATGAACATCTACGCTCCCAACGTAGATGATCCCGCCTTCTACCGGAATATTGCAATGGAGTTAATGGCCGCAGCGACCACAGAGCTGATTCTCGGCGGGGACTTTAACCTAGTCCTCGACCCTTTATTGGATCGACTTCCTTTCCGGGCAACAGACAAAGTTAAATCGCATGGGACGTTAATGAGTATGATGAAAGAATTGCATTTGACTGATGCTTGGCGACTACTGCACCCAGTAGACAAGGAATTCACCTTTTACTCCATTCCTCATGATACCCAGACCAGAATAGATTACTTCCTGGTAACCCCTGGTTTAGTTCAGCGTCTGACTGCCTCGGCTATACATGCTGGAACAGTATCGGACCACTCGGCAGTCTCACTGACCATTGATCTGGGGATGTCATGCAAACGCACTCCTCGATGGACCTTTGATAAATCTCTCCTCGCCGATAGCTCCTTTCTAACCTATATCAGTAAGGCCATAGAGATGTACAACGAGTGTAACAACCCCTCTGAGACATCTATTTGGGGATGGTGGGAAGGCTTCAAGGCGACCCTCCGTGCGCACATAACAACTTTCACCATACAGAGGAAGAAGCAGCAGAAGTGTGTGCAAGAAGATCTCGAAAAACAAATTAAAGCAGGAGAACGCCTACTGGCTAAAAGATCAGACCCTATGGTGTTGATCCGCTTACGTAAATTAAGGCAACAATACAATAGTCTTCTACACACTCAAATTCAATCTATCACTCGTATACAGCAAAGTACTTACTATCTTGAGAATAACCGTGCAGGCTCCCTACTATCCAAACTGCTCAAGGTCAGGAAGAACGTGGCCCCCATCACGTCGCTCCTGAATAGGAATGGGGATCTCCTGCTTCAAAATGAACAAATCTTGGAACGCTGTAGGGAGTTCTATGGAAAGCTCTATAGCTCAGAAATGAGCTGTGGTGAAAATGATTTCCAAAACTTTGTCTCTGGCATATCTGGGCCATCATTAACCGATGACCAAATATGAATGTTGGATCAAGAGATTACAGTAGGAGAGATACGGCAGGCCATCCAGCAGTCCGCTAGGGGTTAAGGCGGCCGGCCCTGACGGAATTCCGTTAGAGTTTTACTCCAAATGCCAAGGTGAACTCAGTCTAATGCTTCAGATATACTACAGTGGCCTGTATGCAGAAAATCCAGCAGTGGGTGCGTTAGCCGAAGCAACAATAGTGATTCACCCTAAACCAGGGCGTGACCCGCAGAAGGTGGAAAATTACAGACCCATCTCCCTCCTGAACGCCGATTATAAAATCTACGCGAAGATCCTCGCAAATCGCCTGAATAAAATTGTGTCCACCCTGATACGGCCAGATCAGTGTGGCTTCATCCCCAGCAGATCCACAACGGACAATGGACGCCTGCTGTCGCACATTTTGTCCAAAACCCGGACGGACCCTGAGCCGGTAGTGGGACTGGTGTTAGACGCCGAAAAGGCCTTTGACAGACTGGAGTGGTCTTTCCTGTTTCGGACCCTGAAGTGGTATGGGATGAGTGAGAGCTTCATCACAAGGATAGCACTACTATACTCTAATCCCACGGCACGGATAACTGCCAACTCGGAGATTTCAGCGCCCTTGGCACTCCAGCGAGGTACCCGACAAGGCTGTCCGCTCTCCCCGCTCCTTTTCAACCTAGCCCTGGAGCCATTACTGATAGCCATCAGGCAACGAGATGACATACGCGGGGTGGATCTCGTGGATGGACAATGCAAACTGTCGGCTTATGCTGATGACTTGCTACTGTTTGTGACGCCCCGATCTCTGCCGGTGGTCCTGAATATAATAGACCAGTACTCCTCAATGTTCGGATACAAGGTTAACCTGTCAAAAACTACTATCATACCTCTCAGTACTGCAGTGCGAGAGGAGCAGGTAACAGTGTACGGCTTTCAAGTGGCGAACACCTCTTTCCACTATCTGGGGGTGGAATATGGGTGTTCACTCGAGGAAACTGTGGCTCTCAATGCGAAGCGGTGTGAGGAGATCGTTAAAGACTACGTTTCGAAATGGACGCCTCTGCACCTGACATGGTGGGGCCGCCTCGAAGCTGTAAAGATGGTCCTCGCTCCGAAGATTGGGTATATATTGAGCATGATACCGGCTTTGTTCCCACCAGGATGGTACAAAAAAATGAATAGTCTGTTGATTATTTTCCTCTGGAACAAGAAATTGCCGAGAATCGCTGCGTGGAAATTATGGCTACCCAAAGCAAAAGGGGGGATACATTTCCCAGATGTAGAGCATCTACACTTAGCTTCATTGCTTAAGCAGGGGACTCAGTGGACAGCCGACGGAGACGATTGCGAATCCCCCAGGTGGTTGCAGACTGAGAGTATGCTCTTCGCTCCCCTTCCGAGGTACCAGTTAATTGGCACATCAGCTACTCTCCCTGGTCGTCGGGATGCGATTATCGCAGCAACCCAACAAGCATGCCAGCTGGCGGCCTCCTGCATTGAAGGAGGGGAAGACTATGCCACTGCGACGCCTATATGGCTTAATCGTCGATTTACCATCGGTGGGCGCCAGATCTTCTGGAAGACATGGGTGGCATGTGGTATACTTATGCTTGGTCACTTGATCCACGATAGGAAGTTCAAATCATTTGATATGCTGCGGAGTGAATTCGGTCTGCCAGGTACTTCGTATTTTCAATGGTGCCAGCTCCGACACTGTCTGAGCCAAGCGGGGGTAACTCCACTGGCAATACGTGATGAATGGCCATTATTGATTGCACTTCGTGAACTGCAAGGTGGAACCCGTATCATCTCAAAATCTCTGGAACTTTTCCGCTCTACTATTGTCAAACAATGTACTAAGACACAGTCAGCCTGGGAAAGGGACACAGGGGCGTGTATTCTGCCTGACTCATGGGATGATTTCTGGAGTCTGCAAACTAGACTGACGAGGGCAGCATCTCTAACTCAGTCAATGTATTTCTTCGCTCATCGCGCACACTTGACCCCGGCTCGGATAGCGAAATGGGCTCCGCAGGATCATGCTCAATGCTGGTCCTGCAAGCTGGAGACTGGCACGCTCTCCCACATGATTTATTACTGCGGGCGTCTCCTGGTGTACTGGAAAAGTGTCTGGCATTGGATATCCGACATTTTGCCCATTCACATACCCATGTCTTACCAAATCGTGGTCCACAAATCCGCAGCCGAAGGTCTTCTACTTAGTAAGCAGGAGGGCCCTTTGCTGAACATCATGATCAGTATAGCCATAAAGTTAATCCTGACTTGCTGGAAGAATAATGAGAAGGTGCATAGCGAAGGATGGTGGGCACTGTTATGCCAGCATAAGATCCACGAGGAGGTCTATCTGACCAAATACCCATCCACAGCTAAATCGTATCTGAAGTGGGAACCTCTCAACGCATACATAGCACGCAATAGGAAGCTGATGTAGGGGCCCTGCTCCCCATGTAGGAACCCCCTTAGATGAGACCATTGATGTCAATGTGGATGGGCTTCACCCGGTTCTGCACACGGTGAAATCCAGAAAGCCGGGGGAGAGTGAGACTGGACTATCTGTACATAGGTTCTGTATGTTGCTAAGGTATTATGTTAGGTTTAGCACTTATGTTAGGATGCTATAGCTGCTAAGACTGCTGTGTGATTATTTTTCTCTTTATTATTTGTACATGTATTCTACGCAATAAAGACATGATTACAAAAAAAAACAAAAAAAACCCTAAAGTCTTATTTATTGGTGCTACCTTCTACCTCTGCTTTCCCTGTAAGTCTGTTGTGAACTACTTGGGCAAGACATATATGTTTTCTGAGATGTATCTTAATTGGAAAATTTCCTGGTAGGAAAATTGGTCATGTCGTCTGCCTAGGATTTGTATTATATGGTCTTTCTTTTTTCTGTAGTCTGAGAAGTAAAAAGGGTTTAAATTATTAGTTTTAGTATTATGCCCTAGTCTGTATACACCATCCCTAATGTGGGCTTTAGCTTGTACTGTACTTGAAGATGTACTTTGCTTGTTAATTTTTTTCTTTTTTTGCTGAGTGACACCTAAACTGTGCTATTCTGTTTATGATGCTATTGTAACATGTATAAAATTGATAAATTAAAAGAAAAGGAATCACTGTGTGGAGTGGCAAGACAAGAAGACAGCTGCAGTAGTATTTGACTCTGTATCGCACCTTGGTGCAACCCGCACCTTGAATATTGTGTGCAATTCCGGTCGCCGTATCTTAAAAAGGATATAACGGAATTAGAAAAGATACAAAGAAGAGCTACCAACATGGTAAAGGGGATGGAAGGATACCCTTATGAGGAGAGGCTAAAAAGGTTAGGGCTCTTCAACCTGGAAGAGAGGGGAGATATGATAGAGGTCTGTAAATTAATGAATTGAGTGGAACGGGTAAATGTAGATTGATTGCTTACGCCATCAAAAAGTAGAAAGATTAGTGAATGTTCAATGAAGCAACAATGAAGCCCATTTAGGACTATTAGGACTAATAAGAGAAAATATTTTTTCACTCAACGAGTAATCAAACTCTGGAATTCTTTACTAGAGGACGTAGTAAGTGCTGTTAGTGTAGCTGGGTTTAAAAAAGGTTAGGACAAGTTCCTGGAGGAACAGTCCATAAACCATTATTAAAGAGGACCAGAGATAAGCATTGTGGAACGTGTGTGTCTTTTTGGGAACCTGCCAGGTACTTGTGACCTGGATTGGCCACTGTTGGAAACAGGATACTGGGCTTGGTGGACCTTGGTCTGACCCAGTATGGCATTTCTTATGTTCTTATGTAAACCTATGGGCTGCCAGTGTCAGTGTGCCCTTAAGGAGTCTGGCAGTAGCAGCACTTAAAAAAAAAAAAAAGAGGTGACCTCCTAATAGGTGAGAAAATGAAGGATTTGTGCCGGGACTGTAATAAGTTAGAAATGTGCCCTATGCAACCTGCAAACCTGGTGCCCCCTCCCCCCCCCCCCCCCAGCCGCAGTGATCACATCAGTGCTCCTTGTGTACCTGCGCCCTGTGGAGCTGCAGTGCTCCAATCACTCTTGCTACAGCCATGCTCTTTAAAAGCAGCATGTTCTGCAGTAGGCTTGCTAGAATGAATAAGGAACAAAGAACTGAAGCCAGGCACTGAATGAAAAGAAAAGTAAACATTTATTAGTTAACCAACATTTTAGTTCCATGGTGGAACTTTGTTCAATTTCAAATAGATCCTATTTAAACTCTGCGGAAGGAGGAAGTAGATTTCAACTGTAAAAAAGAAAGAGAACAATTTTTTTTGTCAAAAGAATGAATAATAAGCAAGGATGCTCAATCCAATTAATGATCGTTAATAAATTAACAGCAACATTACACACACACACACACACATGCACACACACAGGCACGCAGACACACACACACAAACGTTTGCTGTAGTTGAATGGATTTTGGAAAGAATAACATTAATGACTAGCATAGATTTTTGAAGGGATGAAAACGCAAGAGTATAAGGCAATCCTGTTGCATGGTCTTCTAATCAAACGCATGGTAGGAGAATCAAGTTGATTGCAACGCTTACTGTATTTACAATTCATGTGTAATTTTTTAAACACCTACAAAACTGTGTACATTTTATGCTAAACTGACAACATTCAGTTCAAAATGAGTTCTGTTATTCTGCAGCATGAAGGTCGTGGATAGCATTTGACTGAGGTGAATGCTGTTACTTGCTTGAATAAACTACAACCGACTATTCACATATGTGCTATAAGCTATTCTTATTCAACTTATTGCTAGTGTTTTCTTATAAAGTCTGTGATTTTCATCACCATCAGAATCGTTATTTATCTTCTGTAAAATATGTGCTATGCACTCAACCTGATAATTACGCAATAAAAGGAAAAAATAAATTTGAATTTTCTTCAGTATTTACAATACTTCAAATCTGAAAGTTAAACAGATAGAGGCTAATGTACCGCAAGCGGTAAAAGCAGTGTTAGCATGCATGCTCTACTTTACACATGCTAACCGTGCTTTTAATGCATGTTAATTAGCTTGAGTGAGTTTTGGTGTGGAAAGTTATGCAAAAGGAGGCAAAGCAGCTTATTCTCTGTGAAGATGAAGAAACAAAAGACATGTTAGCATGAGCAAAAATGACCCCTTAACCTCAGGGAGATACAGTTATGGTTTGCAATAGCATTCACATTAATATGCTAACTTTAATCCTAGTAAATTAATTCAAAACTCTATTAACGTGAACTCATACGTGGCCAGTATTAGGATACTTATTACAGTCCCCTCATATATTCAATCATATGAGATCTTCAAGAAATACATTTAATTTGTTCTCCATATCAGCAGCTCTGCCCCTGTAGAATTGTGTCTATGCAGTGTGTCATGCCTGTAAAATACTGTATATGCATATGCTGAATACTTTACATGTAAGGGTATTATACATAATGTACTCATGCTGTAGACATATCTTCAAGGGTCAGATCTTCTCATCTTTGGGTTACATCCAGGGTATGTAATACACAAGTAACAGTGTGGCTCACTAAATGGAACTTAAATCTTAGTTTACCTTTCTGATGGATTAACTGCTCATTCAATGGTAGAAAACAGCAAAAGGAAATATTTGTATGGCACCTTTTGCGTGACACATCTCCAATTTGGATGAGATTACTGATTGCCAGTTGCGAAGGTTTACATGTGCATCTGAAATGAGCAAGGATGTAACTTCTTGTGTAGAGTTGCTGTTAACTTGGGAAATGACCTACTGAATGTGTCTTTATGTTTTTGAAGCTAAAGTATTATTGTAACAGCATTCAGTTTTCTCACAAGACACCCACCTGGGGAAGGCAACAAACACTTTCATGCAATAAAAAAACATATTGTCATTTTGTCCATTATGTGAGCAAGTTAACTATGTTTGATCGTTAACCAGCATTAAATATAGTCTTAGACTTCTCTATGTGTGATTTAGAGTACTGTGTTGAAATGGAGTAGAAAAAAATCATCTTGTTTTAGAAGCTATATTTACATTGTTCTTTAGTATATACATGTAACACATGTGTAATTAGAGGGCATCCTCTAGCAAAAAGGCCTCTTATCACACACAGCTAACCCTTTCACTGACGACATTACAGCTGTTTATTGATAGCTCTGAAGTCCCAGGTTGCATTTCTAGAGCCTCCTCCGTTTCATCCAGTTCCATACTGTTAAGTTCATTGCCATTTCGATAACTATTTAAATTAAGATCCTTCCCACAGAGTGCTGTAGAGGCAATGTTATTACACTGGTTCTGCCTTAGCATTGATTTTTTATTGTTCTTATACTGACAGCGGATGTAATTGGAAAAGGCTCTGCGATATGTTCTGTTGAAGAGTGTATATACCAGAGGGTTGATGCCAGAGGAGACATAACCAACCCAAACAAATACATTCAGAAGTTCCACAAGAAGGTTTTTGTCACAGGCTTCCTTGCAGAGCACGGACATGATGTTTGTAATGAAAAAAGGACACCACATGATAAGAAATAAAAAGAAAACAATCCCAAGAACCTTGGAAGCCCTTCGCTCATTGTTGATAGACTGCATGGTTCCTTTACGAAAAAGGGCCCCTTCCTTATTTATAGGAGAGTTTAAGTGTGAGGCCCCCTCGTGATTTTGAATCATTGAAATGTTTTCTGTGTTGCCTTCTTTTTTTAGGCAGTTCAGGCTACTTCTTCTTTGCTTCGGTACTTCTTCATACATAAATACTGTTGCTTGTCTCTGCAGGACCTGGATTGTTAGGCAGTAGGTAAATACCATAATGATTAGTGGAATGAAAAATGCCACAAATGATCCAACAAGAACAAAGTTTTCATCATTCAAAACGCAGCATCCATTGACAAACATTCTTGAATTATCCAGCAGTCCTATGACTGGGAGAGGCATTGATATTCCTATAATGAGAGGAAGACAATAAGAAACAATATTACCAAGAAGAATTTGAATGAATGAATTAATTACCTGCATTAGGGCATATACATTCATAAGTATATTGGAAATAAAACTGACAGCTTCATCTGAAGAAAAATTGACTGCTGCAGAGGGCATGATTCGGCATTTGCACACTCTTTGCCCAGTTACGTTCTGTTTCATTTATGTTATATTTCCTTGATACCAACCGCTACAACTGCAATAGACTACCAACTTATATTTGGAAATATTTTACTTTCTCTAATATAGTGTACCACTGACTTTAAAGAGCTAATATGAAATTTAGAAACATTTTTTGTGGTGTTCATTGAAAATCAATTTCCAATTGATAAAGACAAATTTCAGGTCACCTCAAATATATCTTTTGAAACACTGGATAAAATATATCTGAATATCTCCAGATTTATGCTGTTTAAGAACTTTGAAGAACTTGAGGCCAATTTTGCTCTCTTAAGTGGCAGGGACTCAGCATGGTGATATTTAATTCACGTGGAGGCACATTCTGGTTTCTGCACATCCAGCTGCATTGGCTGTGCAAAAACCAGGCATGCGGAAGATGGATTTGATTCTGCTGCTGTGGGGCCTGGACATATCCACCATGACAGAATCGGGGACTTGGATGTCTGGGTGATCCCTATATGCCGAAGAGATCAGCATACAGGGAACTGTCCATCCCGATTCCAGCTCCTCTCTGTTCTGCCCCATCCCACCCCTGTCCAGTGCTTCCAGCACAAATGCTGGGTACATGTGGGGACATCCAATCCCACTATTTGGGTTACAAAATGCTGGCTAATGGTAATATCTTGCAAAAAATAAGTGAAAATCAACTCATTAAACACTTAGCAAAAGACTCCTATGAAGCATTATAAACCAATACATGAGAAGAGATATCATAGAAATCATGTCCTTGTGCTTTTTAATCAACAGCTCTAGGTCACATTACTATTAAAGGGTTAGACACAGAATATAATCATTTACCTCTGGCCAACTTATAATTGCAAAAACTTAAAGTGGCATTTTAGAAAGGAATGTCAGGTGTAATCTGGGGAGCCCAGGGCCAAACTACCTAAATAACGCAAGGGTTGTTTACAGTTTAGCCCGATTTTAGCAACTTGGATATCCCTGAAATGGATGGCTGCATTACAAAGATTTGCAGTGGGGATGTCTATCTTATGCTAAATGCATGTCCATGCAAGCTATTTTGCATGCAGGGACATGCATCAGCATGCAGAACTGAAAACCAGTGTCCTCATTTCCCTGAAGGTTTTGCTACCATGAAAAGTATAGGGGCTATCAAAGAACCTTCCTCTCCTCCTTGACCTCCAGGTGTCTGGAGCTTTTCTGATGCCTATTCATGCCATGGAGGAGGAATAGACATAGAGGGTCCCAGTAGTGTGTAGGGACATACTTGCTGTTTTTAAAATCAGGAACGCACATTCAACTTGCCCAGAATGCCCCCAGTCAACCTTCATCATGCCCTTGGGGTGTCTATAGAACTGACTTCTCAATGACTCTAGGGATGTCTGTGTGCCTGTTCTCAGATATCCAAGGTATGAATAGGGCATCTAAAATAACCCCCTTAGAGTTAAACAAAAACATTATCTACTGTTTTTCATTTCAATAATTAAAAAAGATTAAATATTTGACCTAGCAAGCCCTTAATCCTGGAGTCCATTTTTAGCTTCTTTGTGTTGTAAAAAAGAGGCACATATATGTGGTGTGAACATTTCCACTTTTGCTTTTAATTGGTCAATTCAAAATAAAATTCCAATATAAATGTATCTTTTTGAGAACATGGGCAGATTATATTTCCTTTTTCCAAATTGTATCTTTCCTGATCAAAAAAAAGAGCAGAGTACTGCAAGTGGCCCATAGTTATGCCTGAAATGATATTTAAAGGTGATGTATTGGAAGAATTTAAAGAAATGTTGATAAACCAGGAAGATGGACTGCAACTATTTGATAATCTAATGAGTAGCAAATCACCTGGACTGGATGGTATACTTCTGAGGGTGTTGAAAGAACTGAAATATGACATTGCAGACCTATGATTCATAATCTGTGAACTATCATTAAAATCATCTGTAGTACCTGAAGACTGGAGAATGGCCAAAATAATGTCAATTTTTAAAAAGGATTCCAGGGGTGATCTGGGAAACTACAGACCGGTAATCCTGACATAAGTACTGGGGAAAATGGTAGAAATCATTATAAAGAATAAAATTACTGAATATGTAGATAGTCATGGTTTAATGGGAGAAAGTCAACATGGATTTAGCCAAGGAAAGTCTTGTTTTACTAATCTGTTATGTCGATATAGTGTGTCTGGATTTTCAAAAAGCCTTTGACAATGTTCCTCATGAGAGACTCTTGGAAAAATTAAAAAGTCATAGGGTAGGAGGCAGTGAACTATTGTGGATCAAGAAATGGTTAAATGATAAAAAACGGAGAGTAGGGCTTATTGGCCAATTTTCTCAGTAGAGAAAGGTGAAAGGATGATCTGGAAATGGGAATAACAAGTGAGGTGATCAAATTTGTAGAAGACACAAAATTATTCAAAGTTGTTAAAACACAAGCGGATTGTGAAAAAATGCAAGAGGACTTTGATAAATTGGAAGACTGGATGTCCAAATGGCAGATGAAATTTAATGTGGATAAGTGCAAAGTTATGCACTTAGAGAAGAACAACCCAAAGCATGGTGACTCGATGCAAGGTTTCACTTTAGGAACCGCCACCTAGGAAAAGGATTTAGGCATTATCATAGATTATCTATTTATTTATTTATTTAATAGGGTTTTTATACCACTTTATCATTTTAGTCATAACGGTTTACATTTTAACTTAAGTTTGGTAATGTACATTAAAACAGGGACATGAATAGCTTGGATTATACATTACACATTACAGGTACACATAGATTATGAGCCCTTTGGGGACAAGGGAATGTATCCAGTACCTGTTTGTAGTGATTACATAATGTAAACTGCTTTGATTGAAGGATAAGGTGGTATAGAAAACTGGTTAAATAATATAAATTACAGTAACTTTTTTCTGAGGCAGTGGAGGGTTAATTGACTTGCCCAAAACTACAAGGAGTGCCAGTAGGAATTGAACTCTGATGTCCAATTTACCAAGCTAGTGCTCTAACTATTAGACTACTCCTCCACTCAACAAAATGTTGAAACCCTCTGCCCAATGTGCAGTGGCGGCCAAGAAGGCAAATAGAACGCTAGGGATGATAAGGAAAGGAATGAAGAATAAACCAAGGATATTATTATGCCTCTGTATTGTTCCAAGGTATGACCACACCTTGAATATTGTGGGAAACTCTGGTTACCATATCTTAAAAAGGAAATAGCAGAATTAGGAAAGGTACAAAAAAGAGCCACCAAAATGGTAAAGGAGATGGAAGGATACCCCTATGAAGAGAAGCTTAAAAGATTAGGGCTCCTGAACTTGGAAAACAGACAACTTGGAAAACAGACAACTTAGGAGAACAACAACTTAGCCGCACCAGCAATGATAATTGACCCTCGACCTGGAATGTGTACTAATACCTTGTAAAATAACCAGAAATTCTATTTAAAACTGTATTTTAGTTCTAAACATGTTCAATGTATATAGTTCTCAACTATCAACCTGTTCTGATAGATTGAACCCATTATTGTTATTACCGAAATTGTTATTACTGTTAACACTGTTATATGTAAAAACAGCATGATGTTTACTGCCGTTCCTTGTAAAACAGTCTTGCTTGTTCATTGTTGTTCTTTGTAAACCGCAGCTGATCTATGGAAGTTGCGGTATATAAAAACCTGCTAATTAAATTAAATTAAATTAACAATGATAGATGTCTATAAATTAATTAATGGAATGGAATGGGTAAATGCAGATCAGTTGTTTACTCCTTAAAAAGTAGAAAAACTAGAGGACACTCAGTGAAGCTACAATGTAGTCCATTTAGGACTAATAAGAGAAAATATTTTTTCACTCAACGAGTAATCGAACTCTGGAATTCATTACCAGAGGATGTAGCAAAAGCTTTTAGTGTAGCTGGGTTTAAAAAAGGTTTGGACAAGTTCCTCGATGAAAAGTCCATAAACTATTATTAAAGAGGACTAGAGTAATTCACTGCTTACCCCGGCATAAGCATTGTGGGACCTGTGCACCTTTCTGAGAACCTGCCAAATACATGTGGACCTGGATTGGCCACTGTTGGAAACAGGATAATCATCTTCTTATGTTCTTATGTCTGCTTCTATGAGTAATCATTAGAGTGCTATGAGACCTGCACAATGCTATACACGTACATGTAAGAATGTCTCTTGTCAACAGAGCTCATAGTTTATCCAAGACAGACAAATACAACAAAAGATGACTAGTTAGAACTAAAGGGAAATGATTATCACACAAATAGGTGGTAAATAGAAGCAGAAAGCAGTCAGGATCCAAAAGCAGTCTCAAAGAAGGATATGCAAGCCAACAAATTTCGTTTCATTTTTTTTCTTTTTCTCATCATTGTATTTTTTTCAATAGCGCATCCATTCAAGCAGTAATGTACCCTACTGCACATAAGAGCACATTATTGATGCTTTCATTTCAAAACAAAAGCACATTCTTAATATTTACATGAAGCATCAGTATGGCAGAGTATGCGTCATAATTTTAGCATGGATAAGACAAGACCATAGTGATGGTAGGCAGCAATTCAGACACTAGTTCATTAAAACTAGGACTTATTTTTCTTGACTATAACCAGGAAGCCCAACCCCTCCCCTATGGGGAAACTGGGGTTTCGGGTTATAACTGAAAAACTCTAACAGTTGCCCTTCTCTGCTGGCATCTGTTTGACCAGATGAGATCAATGGGAAGGGCCATGCTCGCCCATGTCCCTCTGCAGTGGCAAAAGCTTGTGCCTCTGCACCTATTGCACTGTTTTTCTTCCTCTGACTCTTCTGCCTGCCCCGTGGATTGATTTAAAATGCAAGAACGGGAAGTGCCTGATTTGTGTTTTAACTCATTCTGTGTTGCAGCCATAAGAGCTGCAAGAATCAAAGACACATGATCCCACTACTCTGTGAAAAGTAGGAGGAGGGGTCTGTAGATAAGAACAGGTGAGATTAATGCTGAAGGGAAGGGGCTGAAGCTGATACTGAGACTGGGCTTGGAGATGGAGGGGCAGTGACACAGTTGCTGGTATTTGGGCTTGGAGAAGGGGGGTTGATGCTGTTGCTGGGACTTGGACTTGGAGGGGGATGATACTCAGGGGCGGCTCTATAATGAGGCCAAGTGAGGCAGTGGTCTCAAGTGGCAACTTTTTGGGGATGGCAAAATTGCCCCCAAAAAGACCGCCTCACTCGACCTTCAAAAAAAAAAAAAAAATCCCAGCGTTGTAAGAATCAGGTGCCGCTGCTGCTCCAGCGGCGGCGGCGGCAGAATGAGAAACCCCGCAGCCGCCCGGCCCCGCCTCCGGAGAGCCTGCTGGTTTCCCCTCTTTACCGGCTCCGCTTTGCAGAGCCGCGGCAAAGGGACAGCATTTCCCTTAACCACAAGGCTCTATTAAAGCTGAGCCCGCAGTGCTGATGGAAAATTTCCCATTAGCACCGCGTGGGCTCAGCTTTAACAGAGCCGCACGGTTAAGGGAAACACCATTAGCACCGCAGGGGCTCAGCTTTAACAGAGCCGCGTGGTTAAGGGAAACACCATTAGCACCGCAGGGGCTCAGCTTTAACAGAGCCGCGCGGTTAAGGGAAACACTGTCCCTTCACCGCGGCTCTGCAAAGCGGAGCCGGCGAAGAGGGGAAACCAGCAGGTTCTCTGGGGGGGGGGGAGAGCGGCTGTGGTGCTCCTCATTCTGCCTCTGCCACCGCTGGAGCGGCATCTGTAGTTGCTTCTTATGCCAGAGGTAAGAAAATGGGCTGATTGGGGGGTTAAGAGTGCACTGGTAATGGGCTATGGGGGGGGGGGTAGAACTGGAAATGGGCTCATGGGGGGTGGTAGTACTGGAAATGGGCTGATCAGGAGGGGGGCTAGGACTGGTAATGGCCTATGGGGGGTTAAAACTGGAAATGGGCTAATGGGGGGTTAGGACTGGTAATGTGCTATGGGGGGGGGGGTTAGAACTGGAAATGGACTGATGGGGGTTTAGAACTTGAAATGGGCTGATGGGGGGTGGTTAGGACTGGTAATGGGCTATGGGGGGGGGAGACTAAGACAGGAAATAGGCTGATTGGGGTGGTAGGACTGAAATGGACTTATTGGAGGGTTACAACTGGTAATGGGCTGATTGGGGGGCTAGAACCGGGGTGGGCTGATAAAGGGAATAGGACTAGAAATGGGCTGGGACAGGAAATGGGCTAATAGATGAGGGGAGGAGAGTGCTGCTGGCCCTGGAAGAAAACTAGGGGCTAGGGCTACAAATGGGCTGATGCGGAGGGATGGTAGAATAGGACTGGAAGGGAACGGATACTGAGAGGGTCTGCCAGGGGAAGGATGGGGCAGGAAGGGAAGGAGGGGGCTGGAAAGGAGCTGACACCTGGGATGTACCGAAGGGGGACTGGAAGGGAGCTGACACATGGGGATGGGAGTGGTAGGTGGCTGGGTAATAGGGAGGAGGCTGGAAGGGAGCTGACTGGGGGGTGGCACTGAGAGTGGACCTGAGCTGATACCTGGGATGGTATTTGGACTAGAAGGGGCTGGACAGTAGGAAAGGAGAGAGATTGGAAGGGAATGGACACCAGTGGCAGTCGTGGGAATGCAAGGTGGCTGACAGTGGAAGGTACTGGGAGGGGAGGACTGGAAAGGGGACTGATACTGGGGAGGGTTACTGGAACTGGAAATGGGCTGATGGAAGGAAGTGAAGAAAAAAAAAGAAGAGATAAGAAATGGCAGATGGACCATGGATCATAGACCACAGAAAGAGAGCTAAGAAAAGACAGGAAAGCAGAAGCCTCAGATTGGGACCAGCATGATCAGAGAATAAAATGGTCAGACAACAAAGGTAGAAAAAATAATTTTATTTAATTTTGTTGATTGGACTTTGTGCTATTTTTATATTTTACACAGCATTGGGGAACTGCATCTCTTATTTATCTGATGTTGCACTGCATGTGGACTCTGGCTTCTTGGGGGTTTCAGTTTAAATTTTATCTACATATTTTTTATTTTTACTTTAGATTGTGGTTACTTATTCTGTACTTGGTGAGGGTCGATGTTGTGCGTGTGTGAATGAGGTCAGGTGTTCTGTTAACCTGGAGTTTGTATATAAAGATCTATACTATACTGTAGTAATTTAACTTGTTTTCAAATAAGTGCATGGATGTTCCAGGGCCCACTGTAGTATTTACAGTGACGCTATTTTTTGATGGGCTCCTTATGTGAGTTTTGGAAGTTTGTGCTGATATGGTATGGTATGGTAGGTTTGCTCTTTGTTGTAGGGTTTTTTATTAGTTCACAATATGTCTGGTACTGGAGAATAGTGGTTGTTGTTGTTGTTAGTGAGATGATCAGAATCAGATTTTTTTTTTTTAAATATTGAGTTCTGAGGGTGAATGTCCTGATTCTGCTCTGCACCTACTGTGGATGCAAAATATATGTTGAAAAAGAAAAAGCGAGAACCATAACGCAGTTTATAACAAAATAACAATGGATTATAATTTAGTTTTATAAACTGTGCTATTGATTCTTGCTGTCTTTTAGTTCCTTGGTGTGGAAACAGGACCGTACCTAGCCCTGTACAAGCAGTGCAGCCGCACAGGGTACAAAGGCTTGGGGGGCGCATTTCGGCTCTCGGCTGTTGCCCTGCCACCACTGGCAGGACAATAGTAGGCAGTTAAAATGCGCCTCCAGGCCTTTCCGCAGCACTTTTAGCAGGTCTGGTCCCTCCCTCCTCCGACACGATGTCAGAGCAGGGAGGGACAGATCTGCTTAGAATGCTGGCACCCCCTCCTCCTCCCTATACCTCCGTCCAGCGCTGCCTGCTCTTTCCCTGCTGCTGGTGCCGCTGTGAAAAAAACAGAGGGCGGCAGTAGCAGGGAAAGAGCAGGCAGCGCTTGACGGAGATATGGGGGGCGAGGGGGTCTGTGCATTCGAGTTGCAAGTCGCACAGGGCACGATTGCAGCTCATTACGGCCCTGTGTGCAAACATTTTGCATTTCCTCCATATAATCTAATCGGCTTTTTGGTTTGGTTCAGTCTCTGATTGGATTTCTGAAAAAAGCCCCGCCCCCCTAAGGTAGTGGGTGGGGGGGGGGGGCGCCATCTCATTCTTCGCCTCAGGCAGCAGACTGCCTTGAGCTGCCCCTGATGATACTGTTGTAGCTTGGAGAAAGGCTGATGCCGATGCTGTTGCTGGAGCATTTTGAATGAAGGAGTGGTGTGAATGCTATTGCTGGGGCATGAAAAGGTGGGGGGGGGGGGAGGATAGGGCTGTTGCTGTTTCTGGGACATGGAACAGGAGATGCTGGGGCTGACTGTACTAAGCCATGGAGAAGGAGGGGCTGGGGCTGTTGCTGGGACATGGAAGAGGGGCTGGGGATGATGTTGTTGCTGGAGCTTGGAGAAGGGGGTTTGGTGCTAAAAATTATGTTTTGGGTCACTAAATGGAATCCACTGTGAATCTACCTAAAAAGCCACAATCTTTTTTTTTAAATGTATTAATTTATTTTATTTATAAAGAATTTCTATACTGCAATTTCCAAGGATCAATTGCGGTTTACATTTAACAACATTGTGGAGAGTGCATGAACAGTAGCATTCTCCAATACATGGAACAGTGGAACTATGTACAATAACTGATGTCAATGCATTGCTTGTTTAACAATGACAGTAACATAAACTCAAGTTAAACTATTTACAATGCAGTTGTAGCATGGGGTGTTGACTTGGCTGTGAAAGCGGGAGGGGGAGATGTGAATATACCCATAAATCTCTATTTTTTTTACAATTTTGGGGAAACACTACATTGCCTCAAAAATAAACCCCTACAATTCAAAACTATAAACATGTAAGGTCAAAAGCTCTAAAACATATGGAGCAAAAGCCCCAGAAAACAGGTTACAAGTTTCAAATAATTTTTAATTGATTTTTTGTTCAGACATTCTATCACACATTTGAAAACATAAGAACATAAGATATGCCATACTGGGTCAGACCAAGGTCCATCAAGCCCAATATCCTGTTTCCAACAGTAGCCAATCGAGGTCATACATACAGGGGCGGCCCAAGGGGGGTGCGGGGCCATGTGCGGAGACTCAGTGCGGGGCCTCATTTGCATAAATATTTGCATAATGTTACCATACACTAACTTTTAGTAAACATGCCTCTTAATGAGTGTATGGATAAAGAAAGACTAAAAGATTTCTACATTACTATAAACCAGTGCCAACTATCAGGCACATTAGGAACTACTACAAACACTGCCCATTTAGAACCCATAGCAAACCCGCCATATCCTAACAGCACTACCAGGACTCACAAAACACCATACCCTGCCTATCAAAAGGCAACACTGCAAATATTAAACCAATACATTTCAGAGAATAACAATACATGACCTACTGGGGAAAAAGAACAAGTGGCAATGTCAAATAGGAATTACATAAACAGAATACCCCAGCTCAGTTAAACATGCAGAACATAGACCATCACCAAACAAGGAATCACAATTTAGAAACAGGAAGACAATAATTAAACTGGGAACCCCAAAAGCCAAACTTGGAATGTACAACACTGTAGAAATAAAACTATAAATTAATTTCCTCTTGTACTAAACAAAGCGCAGACGTTAATGATGCACATTTCCTAGAGTTGACATATTCCAGTTAATAAATTCAAAATAAAGAGATATTTTTCTACCTTTTGTGTATTTTTTTTCCAGTTGCAATTGCTCCAGCGACTTTCTTCTGGTTTCTTCGTGCCTTCTGCTAACTCTCCATCGTCTGCTATCCATTTGTCCTTTCTTCTCTCTTCTAGTTTTTTTTCCATCCTCTGTCTACATCTGCTTTAACATACTAATCTTTCTCCTTTTGCACTATCCTCATTCCTATTTCATCCACTCAAATTTTACCCCTCCATCCTCAATCGCCACTTACTCTCCCAATATCCGGCCAATTGTAGATTTGTCTTCCCTCCCACACAACATATTTTTCCCTCTCCATTTCACTCTCCCAGCTCCATCCCATTCTAATCCTCCCCCAATATCAGCTCTCTTCTAGTTCAAGCCCCACCCAGCATCCGCTGACTTCTAGTCCCTGCATCAGCCCATTTCCAGTCCTAGCCCCCCATCAGCCCATTTCCAATCCTATCCTAGCCCCACCATCAGCCCATTTCCAGTCCTAGCTCCCCCATCCATTTCCAGTCCTATCCGAGTCCCTCCATCAGCTCATTTCCAATCCCAGCCCCCCATCAGCCCAGTTCTAGTCCTTTCCTAGCCTCACCATCAGCCCATGTCAAATCCTAGCTCCCCTTCACTCAGCCCATTTCCAATCCAAGCCCCCCATGAGCCTACTTCCAGTTCTAGCCACTCCATGAGTATATTTCAATTCTAGCCCCCACTACAGCCCATTTCCAATCTTAGCACCCCCAACAGCCCATTTCCAAACCTATCCTAGCCTCTCCATCAGCCCATTTCCAGTCCTAGCCTCCCCCACTCAGCCCATTTCCAGTCCTAGCTCCCTCCCCTCACAGCCCATTTCCATTCCAAGCCCCCTCCCCATCAGCTATTTGCAGTTTAAGCCCCCCTTTCACTCAGCCCATTTCCATTCCAAGCCCCCGTCCCCATCCGCTATTTGCAGTTCAAGCCCCCCTTCCACTCAGCCCATTACGAGTCCTAAGCTCCCCCAAGAATCCATTATCAGTCCTAAGCCCCCCATCAGCCCACTTCCTGTCCTAACCCCCCATCAACCCATTTTCAGTCTTACCCCCCCCCCACAGCCCATTACCAGTCCTAACCCCATCAGCCCACTTCCAGTCCTAACCCCCCCATCAGCACATTTCCAGTCTTAGCCCCCCTATAGTCCATTACCAGTCCAAATCCCCCCATAGCCCATTACCAATCCAAATCCCCCCATCAGCCCCCTTCCAGTCCTAACCCCCATCACCCCATTTTCAGTCTTAGCCCCCCATAGCCCATTACCAATCGTAACCCCCATCAGCCCACTTCCAGTCCTACCCCCCATCAGCCCATTTCCAGCCTTAGCCCCCTGACCCCATAGCCCATTACCAGGGCCTAATGCCCCCATCAGCCCATTTCCAGTCCTAGCCCACCCATAGCCCATTACTAGTCCAAATCCCCCCATCAGCCCATTTCAAGTCCTAGCCCCACCCATAGCCCATTACCTGTCCTAACCCCCCATAGCCCATTTCCAGTCCTACCTCCCATCAGCCCACTTACAGTCTTAGCCCCCCCCATAGCCCATTACCAGTCCTAACCCCCCTACCCTATCATCCCAGCTAGATAAAAAAACCCAGATACCGGCTGCTGCTGCTGCTGCCTCCGTGTCAGCGGCAGAATTGAGCACCCCGCGGGGCCCCCCCTGCCCTGCAGAGTAGAGTCCTCCTTTCAGCATCAGCTCCCAAAGCGCGGGCTTTTCAGAGCTACGAAGTGAGAGCTTCTCCTCTCTCGGCTCTGTTAATCCCGCTGCGGGGCTGATGGGATTTCCCATCAGCCTCGTGGCGTCATTAACAGAGCCGCGAGAGGAGAAGCTCTCCCTTCGCGGCTCTGGCAGCCGACGCTGATGCTTTAAGGAGGATTCTGCAGGGCGGGGGGGGGGGGGCCCCGCGGGGTGCTAAATTCTGCCGCTGCCATGGCAGTAGCGGCAGCAGCAGCAGCAGTCGGTTTGTGGTTTTTTTTAAATCTAGCTGGGCTGATCGCTGATGCAAGATGTTTTTTGCACGGGGCCCACTGAAATGCGGGGCCCTGTGCAAAAAACATTCTTGCTCAATGGACGGGCCGGCCCTGCATACGTACCTAGCAGTTTCCCCAAAAGACACAGGTTTCACAATGCTTGTATTGGGTCAAGCATTGATATCCTGGGTCCCTTTTGAATAATGGTTTATGGACCTTTCCTCCAGGGAACTTGTCCAAACCTTTTTTAAACCCAGCTACACTAACGGCCTTTACTACATCCTCCAGTAACAAATTCCAGAGTTTGATTACACGTTGAGTGAAAAAATATTTTCTCTTATTTGTCTTAAATAGTTTACCCTGTAGCTTCATTGCATGTCCCCTAGTCTTTCTATAGTCTGAAAATGTAAACAATTGATCTACTTTTACCCGTTCAACTCCGTTCATTAATTTATAGAACTCTATCATATCTCCCCTCAGCCATCTCTTTTCCAGGTTGAAGAGCCCTATCCTTTTTAGCCTCTCTTCATAGGAGTAACCTTCCATCCCATTTACCATTTTGGTGGCTCTTCTCTGTACCTTTTCTAATAACGCTATATCCTTTTTAAGATACGGTGACCAGAATGGCACACAATATTCAAGGTGTGGTTGCACCATGGAACAATACAGAGGCATTATAATATCCTTTGCTTTATTTTCCATTCCTTTCCTTATGATACCTAGCATTCTATTTGCTCTCTTGGCCACCGCTGCACACTGGGTGGAGGGTTTTAACATGTTATCCACGATGATGCCTAAATCTTTTTCCTGGGTGGTGGTTCCCAATGTGGAACCTTGCCTCGTGTAACCATAGTTTGGGTTGTTCTTTCCTAGGTGAATAACTTGACACTTGTCCACATTAAATTTCATCTGCCATTTGGATGCCCAGTCTTCCAATTTTTCAAGATCCTCTTGTAATTTTCCACAATCCTCTTGGGTTTTAACAACTTTAAATAGTTTTGTGTCATCTGCAAATTTGATAATCTCACTCATTATTCCCTTTTCCTGGTCATTTATGAATATGTCAAAAAGCAGCGGACCCAGCACAGATCCCTGGGGTACTCAACTATTCACCTTTTTCCATTGGGAAAATTGGCCATTTAGCCCTACCCTCCGCTTTCTATCGTTTAACCAGTTCCTGATCCACAATAGTACACTGCCGCCTATCCCGTGACTTTTTATTTTTGCTAAAAGTCTCTGATAAGGGACTTTGTCAAAGGATTTCTGAAAGTCCAGATACACTACATGAACTGACTCACCTTTGTTTACCTGTTTATTCACACCTTCAAAAAAACATAACAGATTAGTAAGACAAGATCTTCCTTGTTTAAAGCCATGTTGTCTGTCTCCCATTAGGACATGACTATCTACATGCTGAGTAATTTTGTTCTTTATGATGGTTTCTACCATTTTTCCCGGTACTGACGTCTGTAGTTTCCAGGATCACCCCTGGAACCCTTTTTAAAAATTGGCATTACATTGGCGATCCTCCAATCTTCAGGTATTACAGATGATTTTAATGATAGTTCACAGATTACTAATAGCAGGTCTTCAATCTCATATTTCAATTCTTTCAACTCCTTTGGATGTATACCATCCGGTCCAGGTGATTTGCTACTCTTCAGTTTCTCTAATAGTTGTAATACATCTTCCCGGTGTAGCGATATTTCTTTCAATTCTTTTGCAGTATCACCTTTAAATACGACTTCAGTTATGGGTAACATCCCTACATATTCCTCAGTAAAGACCATGGCAAAGCATTCAGTCTCTCCACTATAGCCTTGTCCCCTCTTACTGCCCCTTTACCCCCTATCATCTAATGGTCCAACTGACTCTCTTACAGGTTTTTTGCTACAAATGTACTTGAAAAAGTCTTTATTACGCATTTTTGTTTCTGTAGCAAGTTTCTTCTCAAATTCTCTCTTTGCCTGCCTTATCAATGCCTTGCATTTAACTTGCCAGTGCTTGTGCTGTTTCCAGTTTTCGTCATTTGGCTCTTTTTTCCATTTCCTGAAAGATGCTTTTTTGGCAACAACAGCCTCTCTGACCTCACCTTTAAACCATGCTGGCAATTTTTTGGACTTCCTTCCACTTTTCTTAAAGTGTGGTATACATCTGGTCTGGGCTTCCAAGATAGTATTTTTAAACAACACCCACGCTTGATGTAAGTCTTCAACCTTTGCAACTGCTCCTTTTATTTTTTTCTTAACTATTTTCCTCATTTTATCATAGTCTCCCTTTCAAAAGTTAAAAGGTAGTACTGTGTATTTCCTTACCATCCCTCCTCCACTAATTAATTCAAACGCGATCATGCTATGATCACTATTGTCAAGTGGCCCCAGCACCCTTATCTCTTGCACCAGATCTGGTGTTCCACTAAGGACTAGGTCCAATATGGCTTCCCCTTTGGTCGGTTCATGAACCTGCTGCTCCAAGAAGCAGTCATTTATTTCATCTAGGAACTTTATCTCCCTAGCATGTCCTGCCATGACACTGACCCAGTCAATACTTGGGTAATTGAAATCACCCATTATTATTACTGTGTTGTAACTTGTGATACCATTGCTGCTGTACAGAAATCAATTCCAGACTGTTTTGTTGGCCATCCAGCACAGAATCCATTTTGGATTGTATATAGCATTATTAGGAAAATATCTGAATTACAACATCCACCGAAAGAGATCCAAAAGCCACGCAGAAATGCAAGAAGCAAGGAATCTTCAGAAGAAAATGTGCCATGGAAAAGTAACAGTTACAAAGCTTAAACCTTAATCGTCCACATTCCTACAGTCAAGGGAATTCTATTTTATAGTAAGATTTGGTGATGTCCTATTATCTTACAAAATGTTTTAATTTAAAACTAATAGATAGTAAAATACACTTTCTTAAAATCTGGAGATTACAAAAATAATAATTCAAAGGTGTATATGTCTGGGGGAAAATAGTCAAATAGCCCCTGAGCTGGCTCATCTATATCAGTTTCAGAGATAATTCCACTGGATAAGAACTCTATGGATATCTGACTATTTGTTCAGTGGAGGGAATTTGAAGAAAACATGGCAGTATGCCAGAAATGTGAACCATATGTGTAACCTAGTGTCTGTTCACCTGGCAGATGAAGGAGAGCAGTGAAAGCACTTACAGCTGCGTAGCTTGCATTTCTGCCGGGGCATACAGCCAGGTCATTACTCTCCTCATGAGCCACATGGTAAGGAGGTAGCAAGATGGGCTGTATGGTCGGTAAGGGCATCATGGCCTTAGACGTCTCATAATATCAAAGGCTGCCTCCTTCACAATAGCTGTCAGTGTTCCTGCTGTGATTCAGATTGCTATTTCTTCCTCTCTCTCTCTCTGCTTCCAAGAGCATGCCAGAGGTGGGGATAGGAATAACTACCTCAACATGCCCAAATTTAGGCCAGCAGTGGCCCTATCAGCCAGTCTGAGGGTAATTTTGTAACAGAGCTCCAAGGATAGGTGCCTACAGAGGCCCCTATTTAGGTGCTATTTTGTGAAAACAGGCAGCTGTCTACCACTTTTTATAAAGCACTAACATATGTGGCAGAGAATTTCCCTCAAATGTAGCTACGATTGCTTACACCTGCTCATAAGCAGGTGTAAATGTTCATGTTTACTTTATGCACTGAAAGTCACCCAGGCTGTTCCACAAGGCTCCGCCCTATCAGCACTATTATTCAACCTCTACATACAACCAATATGCTCGATCATCAAAAATAACAAAATCCAATACACCATATATGCAGATGACATTATGATATACACCCCTATCAACCTCGACAACCCAGACTATACTGGAATATCCAACTGCCTGCAACAGATGACAAGCTGGTTCATGTGAAACAACTTAATAATAAACTATAACAAGACAAAAGTGCTAATCGTCACCAGAAACACAAACTTCAACCCTCCCAAAGAACTCAAACTGAACGACATCTCAATACAAATAAAACCTGAAATAAAATACCTAGGTATAACTCTCAACAAAGAACTAAACCTTCAATCTCACATCGACAAAACCACAAGGAACGCATATTTCAAAATGAGAACAATAAGACGCCTAAAACCAATCCTCTCACATGAGCATTTCCGCACCGTCTGTCAAGCACTCATAACCCCCATCTTAGACTACTGCAACCCCATATACCTTGGACTCCCAAAAAAGACTACCTGACCACTCCAAATGGCACAAAACACAGCAGCAAGAATAATAACCGGATCATCAAAACACAACCACATCATCCCAATTCTCAACCAACTCCACTGGCTCCCCATCGACTCCCGATTCAAAATAAAGTGCTACTAAACACCTTCAAAATCAAACATAACCTATCAGCAGACAGCCTAAAACACCTCATCAGACCCGACCCAAGCCCCAGACCCAGGAGAAAAGGCACCTCAGACCACATCATCATACCCAAAATCTTTAAAAAAAACAAGACAGGAAACTTCAAGAAGAGCACTCTCACTCGCAGCACCAACGCTATGGAACTCATTCCCTGACAACCTGAGAGCAACAACAGACATTAAAGACTTCAAAAAGCTTCTTAAAACTATGCTTTGCAATAAACACTATAACGACATCACATGAACAATATAATGACATCACCCGACCTCCCTGCTTATGTGTATATTCCTATACTTATGTGCATAACCCATGTAACTAATTCATACTCCATGTATCTAACCCACTTTTGTATGCAAAATATGTAAAAATGTACATAGCTTACATTGTATATAGCCCACACTGTATTTATAGCCCACACCAAATCAGTTACACCTCCCATACTCATACTATTGATTTACCACTACATGTACATATCCACATACCAATGATTTGTTTGATGTGATAACCACTTTGATTTCAGGATAAAGCGGTATACAAATCCTTTTAAATAAATAAATAAATAGGCATGCAGATTAAGGTATCTTATAATCTACACACGCACATTACTACTACTACTACTACTGAGCATTTGTATAGCACTACAAGACATACACAGTGCTGCACAGACATGTAAGAGACAGTCCCTGCTCATAGAGCTTACAATCTAGTCAGGACAGACAACACAGAAGGTGTAGGCTGGGATTAAAACAGGGGGGAAAGGAAAGAAAAAGAAAAAAGAAAAGAAAAAGCACATGAAAAGGAAAAGCACATGAAAACACCACTCATTTTTCACCCAGAGTACACCCCTGGCTACACCTATTGGCAAAGTATACACCTTCATATCAAAGCATATACTTTAATGCAGGCCACATACGAGAGAATGACTTTATTAAATTACCTCCTGAATGTCTTGGAGATGGACTGACTGCTTCCTTCTGGCCTCTCATGTCACCGACACAAACCCATTCAATCTACCATCTTTACTTTCATGTGCACATGGTAACATCAGTAGTAAGGTCTAATTATATCTCACTGTTGTGGATTTAAAGCCATTGTAATGCATTTCACTTATTTGCCATGCCTGTTCTGTTTGAATTGTTGCAGCAATAGATGCGAAGGGAGTATCTAAGCTTGGGGATGGATGTTTAATTGGTGAAGGTTGTAGGTATGCACACTAAAAGACAGACATGGCAGGGATGCAGCTGTCACCAGGGTCAGCTTGATCCCAATATAGCAGCAGACTGGTTGCCCCTGGTAGGCTGTGGCAGGGCTTTGAGGGATGGAAGCCATGACTGCATGCGCTAGGCTATGTTGGTCAATACGGTTTGGCAGCAGCACCATGACTGCTTGTTTGCAGTGGTTCACCAATTTAAAGATGACTTTTTGATGGGTCACAAAAGACTCTCTTTCCTCTTACTAGACTGATGGAGGACAAAAGGGGAGTGGGGAAGAGTTGGGTATAATTATATACCATAAATTAGGAGGGCTCGGGTATGTAGGTTTTATGATTTGTTAGATATTTTCTTGATAAATAAAGCTGCTGAGACATATTATTCCAATCAGTATCAATGTCAGGAATCTTTCGGGGGTTATTCAGAGCCATGAATAACTTCTCCGCTGGCTGTGTGGTGAAGTTAGATGGTGGCGGGGAAGGGGCAGCCTGGGGGCAGAGTCTGGGCGGGCAGAGGGCAGTTGCCGGCCCTGGATGTACAGGGCCGATTCTAATGTCAGCCCTGTATGTCCAGGGCCGGTGAAATGTTACTCCAAGGTGGAATAACTTCCCTGGGCATGTTTTTTTTTTTGCTGCAGAGGTGCGGTTGGGGCAGGGGAGGGCAAGAGAACATTTCCTGCAGCCCGACCCTGGCCTTAGGAGGCCAAATCGGGGGTCGGGCTGCAGGGAAGTAACTTTATTCTCCAGTGGCCGGCATTGCAGCTCTTCAGGAAGGAGTGGCTCAGTGGTTGGGACAAGTAACCTCAGGTCGGAGGAACTGGGGGTCTCTAGTCCCATGGCCACTCCTTGTGGCCGTGGGCATGCCACTTAACCCTCCATCGCCTCAGGTACACTTAAATTGTGAGCCCTTCGGAGACAAGGGAATAAAAAGTACCTATTAGTATATACATACATGTAAACCGCTCTGATGTGCAAGTAAAGGGCGGTATATCAAGTGTCTATACCATAACCATAGCCATTCAATGGAGCTGCAGTGCCATGGCAACATGATACCATGGCGCTGTGGCTCCATTGAAGAGCCTTGGCTGAGTTAGCCAGATGCAGTCCTGCATGTGCAGGACTGTTCACGATTCTGATCTTGCGGGGCTAGACATGCCCCGTGAGATCAGAATTGCGATCCCCTCTGTGCATCCGGTTCAGACCGGACACACAGAGAGCATCTACATCTGGAACAGAATCAGGCCCTTCCTGTTTATGTGTATTAGCCAAAGATTTTCGGGCTGGTTATATTTTGTCAGAATATATTCGTTTCGGTTAGTCTTTGTAAACCAAAACATTTGTTTGTTCATCTAATTTATCCCCGTTAATGTCTATGGGGAAACTGGTTTACAATGCAATGGTCAGGTTTGTCTTCTAATATCAACCAAACCAGCTTGAAACTTGATGACAGGCATCTCTAACAGCACTACAAGCCATCAAGACTCCCAAGGCTATTGCTTAGTATACTTTAGTCAAAGGGCCCCTATGTGTAGAATTTTACTGTTTACAAATGGCACAATTTGGGAATTATTTAAGAAGCAGTCATGCACACAAAAATACAGAAAACCCTGAAATGTCAGTATTTTTGCATGCTTTGTGGAATTTTGCTTATTTTTAAGCATAAGCAACATCAGCAAAATTACTTACTAATATGTTTTCAAGTGTTAATGCATGTTAAAGTGACAGGCTATGTACAACAAATGGTATTTTAGAAGGGATGTCTAGGAAGAATCTGGGATGTCCAGAGCAGAACGTTCAAAAACCTGGGAGAGTGGCAGCAGTGAAGGGAGGCCTGTATAAGTGCTTTCTGAAATCACTCCATCTCTACTCTGAAAGAAACACCCCAGTAACTGGTTCTGGTGACAAGCTCTATGCAGATAGCAAGGCCGGGTATATGCATGGGTGTAGGCCATTTCACAAATGTAGACATCTCCAAATTGCATACATACAGAACCGGGTACTTAGACCGCCCTGCTGGGGTATTTCAGAAGGGGGGGGGGGGCAACTATATTCTTAAACTAGTACGTCCTGGCCTGCCATTTTAGTTACTCAGACATGTGGCGGTGGTCCTGTGATATGTTTGCAATATGTCTTTACATGCAAGTTTCTTTGGCCAGGAAGTATTATCCATGGCGATGAAAGCGTATTTTGCCCTCTCCTTGGAAGCATTGCAGCCATTAAACAAGCACTTGTTGGTACTTTATTCATGGTCAGGAGCAGGTAGAGGCAGGGATGACTCTTCAACCAGGGACAGATGTGCTTGTGCTGTTCGGAAATCACACAGCGATGTGCATGTTTCTTGCCCTGCCCAGGCATGCCTCTACCATACTCCCAATGCTATCAGGTGCTGGGGACGTCTATATACCTGGGGATGTCTCCATGATTTGCATATCTAAGTGCCCTTTTTCAAATGTCATGAATAGGGGCTAACTTGGTCCCCTGGTGCACTCCTGCCCAATCGGGGCGGTGGGAGGTCTCCTGCCCAATCGGGGCAGTGGGAGCAGCAACAGCAAGCACCCCGCTCTCCATTTAAGCGGCGTCCCTACTGGGCGCGCCCGCGCCTGAGGGCCTCGCCAGAGGGCCCTTTGGCGTGGCCCTTAGGCGCGGCCCGGCAGGCCCAAAAAGAAAACCACAGCATACACACTGCACCGAGGGAAACGTCCGGGAACGCAAGCAAAAGCTAGACACTTTCAACCTCAACCGGCTCGAGCTCCCTTGATCGGGTCTGAGCTCGCCGGCACCAGTTACCATCGACAACGCATCCGTCAAGTACTGCTGAACGACGAAGCGACAACTCCATGCAACAAGAGCTCCCTGGAACACAGGTTGAGCACGCCAGCTCCTGTTACCAGCCTCAATACACCCGACCAGGCGCGGCACTATGGCGCACAACAACCACCAGACAAAGAAGCACACTCCAGAAAACCACCGTGGCAAGCAGTTCAACAGGACAAACACTGCTAAACCGGAAGATCCAAGACTCCAAAAAATCTACAGAAAAGAGACCACGCCGCTTCAAAAGCCCAGGTACTCTGGTACACCATGCCGCCCTTCCTAACCCCCATCTACTTTCTCACTCCTATCCTAACACTATACCCCCACCCAAGCACGCTCAGCAATCCTCTCTACGCAGACACACTACCCTGCACAACCTCCTCTGCACAGACGCCATACCCTCACCCAACCGCACCCATTGACCTCCCATACACAGGCACCACAGCACCTCAACCCACAAACATCTGCGGCACCACACACAACCACACACACACACACCACACTCCACCCCATACCACCAATCACACCAGCCACCAGCACCTCTCCATCTCACTCATAAACGCACGCTCCGCCAGGAACAAATACCACATGCTCCAAGACCTGATCATATCTGAGAAGATTGACATCCTATGTATAACAGAAACCTAGCTGACAGAAACCGACACGGTAATAATGAACCAACTGACACCAACCGGATACAGCTTTCATCACTGTTCCCAAACACACGCAAAAGGCGGAGGCGTAGCCATCATTGCAAAGGACAACCTCCACCTACGGACCCACGCCTCTGAAACCTCCGAAGAAGCAGACATCCTCACCCTCACTAACAAACACCTCACGATATGCCTGGTCTACAGAACACCCGCTGCAAACTCCGACCTACCAAGGATACTACACCTCATCTCTGAGAGCGTTGACCCATCAAAAGAACCAATTATATTGGGAGACTTCAATCTCGAATCCCTCCAAGACACACAAACAGAAACATTCCTTAACGCCATGACAGCAATGGACCTGACACAGATCATAAATGAACCAACGCACGAAAAAGGAAACACACTGGACCTCATATTTCTGAACTCCCATACATCCTCCTCATGCAGCAGTTCAACAATCTCACCAGTACCATGGTCAGACCACTACATCATCCACCTCTCCCACGCATATCAACCAACCACAAACAGAGGAAACACTCAACACACACGGAGATTCAAAGCATTCAACAAAGAAGACTTCCTGACACTAACCCTACCTAACCTACTTACGAATTCCAACAACCTTGATGACCTCATAAACAACTGGAACACCACAATCTCCTCAGCATCCAGTGCAACTCTAAACAAAACCAGCAACAAACCCATCTCCTCAAAGGCCCGCTGGTTCACCCCTGACCTCCGGAAACTAAAAACAAAACTTAGAAGAGCAGAAAGAAAATGGAGGAAAACCAAAAATGAAATGGACAAAAAGCAATACCTCTATGAACTCACTACCTACCACTCGGAGACCGACAATGCGAAGAGAAACTACCACACCAAAATCATCACGACAGCTGTAAACAAACCTCGAGAACTCTTCCAAATTGCCAAAAAACTGACAAAGGCACCGACCACTTCCGATCAACTCCCAGATATCCCCTCAGATCTCTTGGCCCGACAATACAAACAATTTCAGCAACCTCAACAACCTCACCTCTGCGCTACAACCACAAAGACTTATCCCTGCACCACCATAAACTCAGACTGGAATACATTCAATGAAACCTCAAAAGACGAGATATCTTCCACCATCTCCTATCTGAACACCACTACCTCCCTGCTAGACCCCTGCCCAACGGAATGGATAAAGAAAACCAAGGAAGACCTGAGTGCCCCATTAACCCACATCATAAACGAATCCTTTAAACAAGGATACATACCAGATACCCTCAAAACATCAATCATTCGACCAACCATAAAGAAGAACAACCTGGACCCCCTGGACCCCACCTCCTACAGACCAGTTGCAAGCCTCCCCCTCGCCACCAAGATAATAGAAAAGATAGTCCAACGCCAGCTTCAAGATCATCTGGACACCAATGACATACTTGACCCGCAGCAACACGGTTTCCGGCCACTACATGGAGTCGAGACCCTCATGACCATTCTAATGAACACTCTCATCATTGGAACCCAAGAGAAACAATCAGGATACATCCTGATCTTCCTAGATATATCAGCGGCCTTTGACACAATCTCCCACGAAATCCTCATACGCAGACTACAATCAATTGGAATCAAAGACACTGTACTCCAATGGTTCAGATCCTATTTAACCAACAGACAGCAACGGATCTGCACCTTCTCCACAACCTCGCCCCCCTACCAACAACTTCAAGGAGTACCCCAAGGATCCACCCTATCAGCCATGTTGTTCAATATATATCTCCGTCCGCTATGCTCAATCATACGCACCCACAACATCAACTTCCACATATACGCAGACGACATAATGCTCTACGCACCGATTACAACCACCAACCCAAAAAACGACCAGCTATCAGCCTGCTTCACCGACGTGGCCAACTGGCTACAGGAGAACAATCTATCCATCAACATAAAGAAAACCGAAGCCCTTATAGTGACAAAAGAACCTGACTTCAAACCACCTACCCACCTCAACATGGGAACCACGCAAATCCAAATCCAGCCCCAAATAAGATATCTAGGCGTCATCATTGACCAAGCTCTCACCTTTAAACAACAAATCAACAAAACCGCTGGGACGATATTCCACAAAGCTAAAACTGTTCAACGCCTCCGACCCCTCCTAGAACCTCATGACTTCAGGACAGTAATGCAAGCTGTGACACTCCCTCATCTGGATTTCTGCAACATAATCTACCATGGACTTCCTGCCTCACACACCAACCCCCTCCGAACTGCCTTAAATACTACAGCAAGGATTATTCAGAATGCAAAAAAACGGGATCACATCACCCCAATCCTAAGAGACCTCCACTTCCTTCCAATACAAGCAAGAATCAAGTACAAAGCTATCCTACTCATCCACAAGACTATCCACCAAACACGGAACACCTCACGCCACCCCCTACTGCCTCGCCCATCCCACAACAGATCAACCAGACATTCCTCCAATAACTCCATCGCCGTCCCCCACAAAAGAACCAAATCCACACAACGGACCTGCAACAGAGCCTTCGAACTTTATGCTCCATCCCTCTGGAACTCTCTACCGAACCACATCAGGAACAACGCTGACATCATATCATTTAAAAAACAGCTGAAGACAATCCTATTCCGTGAACATCTCTGAACAGAAATACCACCCTATCCGCATGATCTAATACTTAGATTCAGCAGAAGTATACATGTCTATGTCTACCCAAATCATTAATTGTTGCCCCTTGGTGATGGCCCCACCCTGAAAAATTGCCCCCCCCTTATGTTATATGTTACACCGCTTTGACCCGGTGAAAAGCGGTATATAAATGCAGTTAAATAAATAAATAAATAAATAAATAAATAAACTTAGCCCCTTAGTAAATAGATCCCACTGACAACAATGGGTTTGCTTAATTAATATGTATTAAATCGTATGGATGCGGGTTAATGTGCATTAATACTCTAACACATTACTAAATGAGGCCCTTAATTCACATTTTAGTACATAGGCATCAATGTGTGTAGTTTACCTCTTTATTGCAACTTCATTAAGGCCTAGTTATTAACAGCATCACATCACAGACCTTTAAATTTGTTATTCACATTGAAATTTGTCTCACTGCTATTTTCTTCTAAGAACTACATCAAAATCCTATTATTCTCAGCTTAAAATGGATTCTCTATCTGCATTCCAATTAATGTTGTTTTAAACATTCTGTGCTGGCAAGGAGCAGTAAAGTAGCATGGAATGTCACTGAGTAAACTACAGGTTTCTCTAAGAGTTATAATTAAGATGGTTTTCAAAGTCATTTGTCTGATTAAATAGCTATTACAGAGTTCTTCTAGCTGGGTTTAAAAAGGGTATTGCTGGGTGCTTGTTTTGGTTCTGAGAGTAAAACAGGGCACGACCTCCATATTTCTGAAGAATAAACATGCTATTTTACCCCTCCGCTGTTGTCTGCATAAACAGATATTCATGGATTTTCTGTAAGTAAAGCCTGTTTTACATGCAGAAAAAGCCTTTTAAAAAACTGCAAGGTTGTACATGCACTTGTAAGTAGGTGCAATTACAAGATGCCATTTACTTAAATGTGCATAATGGGGGCCATTCCAGAACATGAATAAGAGGTTTGTATGTGCGGCAGGGATGCTTATGTGCCAAAAACCTCCCCGACCATATTCTGAAACCCTGTTGACATGCATGTCCATGGTGCTAGCATGGAGATCTCAAAACGCGGGTGGGAGAGGGCAGAACGGGGGCATGGTAAGTCGAGGAGAAAATAAAAGCATATTCAAGAAAGGCCCATGTATGCATTAAGTGTTTCCTGGAAACATCCACTTTATTTGTGCTGAAACATGGTATAAGGCTAGGACTTAGAAATTATTGTGCTGTGCTCTGCAGTTCATCCCATATAGAAGAATGGTTGTGACAAATATGTTTTGAACTGGTGTGACTGCAGTCTGGAAAAACACAAGATGCAGTCTTAAGGTACAAGGAGCAGAGGTGAGGGAATGTTGTAAGTTAAAGAAACATTTATAAACACCCTTACAGAAATGTTAAGAAGAGCAATAGTGTTTATTCAGGCTATGCACCTAGGTACTGTTTGTGCGAAAGGAGCCAATCTATGGGACGCTAGCAATTCCCATGTTCAGAAAAATGGGACTGTTGATGCAGAAATAGAACGGGCGTGATCAGGGAAAGGATTCCTTTTTGGGTGAGAAATGGAGATCATATTTGTTGTCCTGGTACCCCATGTGATTATGTTATGTCATAGCTGTTTTGTATAGGTTCAGGGCATTTTTTTGGCAGAATCATGTTTTTTTGACAGAAAGCGAGTGCGTGTGTGTGTGTGTGTGTGTGTGTGTGTGTGTGATTTGAGGGGTGCACAGGGGGAATCTGGTGTGCTCATTTGCAATTAAGGGGGGACATGAAAGCCTGGCCAGTACCTGGACTGTATGGATGACCGCAGCGTCACCAGGTATCAGCGTGATTGGGCAGTCAAACTCAGAAAGGGTTTGCTATAACTAAATGTCAAAACATATCCCCATAAAGAATATGGGACCCTCAGAATAAGGGCACTCAACAGTGCAAACAGCACTAATGCATGACCATAATGCACATTTTGTGGGACCAATGGTGTTGCTGTTGAGCAAATATTAGTGGTGCTGCACTGCTGAATGTCATTATTCTGAGGGTCCCTGTTATTGACAGGAATATGTTTTGACATTTAGCTATAGGGAACTTATGCTGATTCCTTCAGGATAATTTTACATAGGGTACTCCAATTATACCAGATATTGTTGGTAGTGTGATAGGGCAGCCATACATCCACTGTACCTGGCAATGGGAGGCACAACTGATGTAATGCCATCATTCCCCAGATTGTCCCATGCGGCCTACATCCCTACCTAGGCCAGGATCAATGAGAGCTGCAAGAGTGGTGATATATTTGGAGTCTGGCTACTTGGTGTGATGGCACAGAGATCTCCCCTCCTATATCCACACAGTCCTGACCAAGGCAGCAGTTCCACAAAGCTGACTGTGGGAAGCAGACAGGGTTGCCCCACAGTTAGTGGATGTAAACAGACTAACACATGCCAGGGTGGGACAGGTGTAGCTGCTGTGAGAAATGCCAGTGCCCAGATAGGTAGGCCTCAGATGCCATAGCCAGTGGGCCCTAGTATGACTACTACAACTATTATTGATCATTTCTATGGCGCTAAAAGGCATATGCAGCACTGCACAAACACACATAAAAGATGGTCCCTGCTCAGCAGAGTTTATAATCTAGTTGGGACAGACAACACAGCAGCTTTGCAGAAGATATATCCAGGGGGAATGGTCAGAAAACACAAGGAAGCTTAGGCGGGTCTGAGTCAACAGTGGCAACGATGAGGTGAGGGCTCAGTCTGGATTTGAGAGGTACCAGGGACGAAACCTGACATACAGACTCAGGTAATTTGTTCCAGGTATATGGAGCAGCAAGGAGAAGGGAGTGATGTCCACATTTGGCAGTAGAAGGGAAGGGCACAGCTTTCGGGGAGGGATGTAGGGAGAGATAAGAGGGGAATGGTAGTGCAGAGCAGCAGAATGAGTGCACTTATTGGCCATAGGCATGAAAAGGGCATACATTTGTTGCTCAGCAATATTATGCATCCTTTGGGGACTTACAAGGTTAGTTCGGGGTTTTGTGGACTTGGTGAGGGTCCATCCCTAGCAGATTACGGCGTGTTTGTAGAGATGACCAGGGCAGGAATCACTGGGGCCAGTTCTTAATGCCAAATACTATTTAATGTAAGGTATGTCCTGACATATATGTTCACATTTACATTCTGGTATACCATATTAGGACACACTGGGCTTACCTAGCACTTTTCAGGGCATGAGGGGGACTGGTATATGGTCTAGGTTGCAGCAGCTGTCATTTCTCATTGGTATTTATGTCTAGAGTGTATCAGCAAACTACTGTCTATGATGAGCACTTAGGAGATGCATGTTTTTCCCTGTGGGTGTGGAGACTTCCAAAATGTTAACCCGCATCCAAGGTACGAGGCTGACTTTTACTTCTCCCCCTCCCTCTCCTCTCCTACCCCCAGCTCGCTCGGTTCGTCATTTCACCCCTGATTCGCTTCAACAGTTCCCATCCTCAGACAAACTCTTTCCTTCCGATTTCCATCTGCTCTCTGTGGATCTTCAAGCTCAGTGCTGGGATTCCACTCTCACCACTGCTCTAGATGAGGTTGCTCCTTTACGTCCCCCTTCTGCTGCTCGTCATCGCCCTAATTCCCCTTGGTATCACTCAGGTTTCCGTCTCCACCGTTCTTACCTTCGTCGGGCTCTCCGCCGTTGGCATAAGTCTCCTTCTCCGGTCACATTTTCACATTTTCGCTATTGTCATTCCTCCTATCGTACCCTTCTGAACTCCGCTAAGCGGGATTATTTTTCAAAGCTTATTTCCTCCTCAACAAATTCCACTCGCCAACTCTATCGCATCCTCCATTCCCTCTCTGCATCCTCCTCATCTCCCAACATTGCACCTCCTGCTTCTTCTTCTTCTAACAACCCCACCTCTGATGTTCTGGCCTCTCATTTCGTCAACAAGGTCTTTTCCATTCGACAGCTTTTCCCTTCCTGCCCTCCTCCTCTCTCGCCCCCCCCCCCCTCTTTCCCCAGTTCCCTCTTCGTCAGCGTCCTCCCCCTGTGTTCCTCCACTTTCGCATTGCTGGTCTGTCTTCCAACCTATCACACTTCCAGAATTGTCCAACGTCCTTTCCTCTACCAGGAAAATAACTTGCCCATCTGATTCTATTCCCTCTCATTGGCTCACTGAGTCATCACTCGCTTTGCTTCCTCTGATTCTTTCTATCTTCAACACTAGTCTTTCCTCCGGTACCTTTCCCTCACATTGGAAACACGCCCTTATACGACCTCTTTTGAAGAAACCTTCTCTGGATCCTTCCTCACCTTCTAATTGGCATCCTATCTCTAATCTCCCTTTCCTCTCTAAGCTCCTTGAAAGGTTGGTTTTCTCTCAGCTATCTTCACACCTAGAGGATTCTTTGGTTCTTCCCCCCCGTCAATCTGGTTTCCGCCCGGGCACAGCACCGAATCTATTCTCATCTCTTTTCTTAATGAATTGCATGTTGCCCATTCTCATGGTTCTATCTCTGTAGCTGTCTCACTTGATCTCTCTGCTGCTTTTGATATCGTTGATCACCGCACTCTTCTTCAAAGGCTTCATTCTATTGGTCTCTCTGGTTTGGTTCTTCATTGGTTTCACTCGTTTCTTTTCAACCAGTCGTTCTCAGTTCTGTCGGGCTCTGATTCGTCCACTCTATCACCTCTTCCCTGTGGTGTTCCTCAGGGTTCTGTGCTGGCCCCCTTATTGTTTAACATTTTTCTGGCCCCTCTTGCTCTACTTATTCAGCAGCATGGTATCTCTGCATACTACTACGCAGATGATATCATCCTCCTTTATCACACTTGCCCCCTCACGCCTGATATTGGCCCCCTTAATGTCTGTCTTTCCACTGTCTCTTCTTGGTTTTCTGAGAACTTTCTGCATGTTAACTTATCTAAGACTTCTGCTATCTGGTTTACTGCTGGTGCCCCTATTCCCACCCTCGCCCCCTCTCTCTCTGCTGGGCGTATTCCTCTCGTCACATCTATGCACTATCTTGGTGTCACCTTGGACTCGGCTTTAACTTTCAAAGATCACGTCTCCTCTATTGTTCAGCGTTCCTTCTATACACTACGGCAACTTCGCGCTGTCCGTCCTTTTCTCTCCCCCTCCTCTATGACCACACTCCTTCTCTCCCTCGTTGTCTCTCGCCTAGACTACTGTAATGCCTCCTTGGCCGGCCTCCCTCTTTCTCAGCTTCACTGTCTTCAATTGGTTCACCACACCACTGCTCGTCTCTTGACCAATTCTTCCCGTTCAGCTCATATCACTCCCCTTCTCATTCGTTTGCACTGGTTGCCTATTCCTTTCCGTATCCAATACAAGATTCTGATTTTTGTTCACAAGGCTTTGCACACTGGTGTCCCTCTTTATCTTTCGGATCTGGTTCATTTTCACTGCCCCTCTAGAGTTCTCCGGTCGATTCATGCTAATCGCCTTTTTCTTCCACCTCCTTCTAGGGCCCGTCTTGAATCTACACGTTCCTCTGCTTTTTTTTTTCTCGGTCCCCGTCATTGGAATTCACTCCCTTTGGCCTTACGTTTGGAATCTTCCTTCCGCTCCTTTAAAGCCTCACTCAAGACCCACCTCTTTTGCACAGCTTTTGACATCCCTCCTCCCCTTTCTCCTACTGTTAACAGCTGATTGGTCCTCCCCAACCTGTTTTGTACTTTTCTTTTTTTTTAAATTTAAATTCTCTCTCTGTCTCTTTCTCCTTTGCTATCCCTTTTTGTAAATGAATTGGCGTTCTTTTCTGTTTCCGTCAGTAGTCTCCTTTATTTTATTGTACACCGCTGCATGCCTCTTGGTTTAGGCGGTATAATAAGTTTTAAATAAAGATAAAGATAAAGTCTGACTGGTGCTTGCATGTGCCCACTGAACACTTCTATCTCCTCAATTCCGGACACAGGGGCACATCCGTGGATGCAGAATTAGGTTCAAAGGGGGCCTGTTTTCAATATAGATATGTGTGTGGGCTGACATGCACGTTATGGAATCGGGTATAATTTGGGAGAAGCAGGACGGAGGTGCCTGTATGTGCACTCTCGCTAACTACAACATTGATGGTGAGCGCGTGCTAATGACACCATGCTCTGCCCTTAATCCGCCCAGTCTACATTCAACCTGGGCTAAGCAGACGGCATAAAACTTTTAATATTGTGGCATGTTTAATGTATGCTAATAGTTACTGCACATGCAGTAAACTCCACGTTAACTGTAGGGCACTTTAGTAAATACTGAACAGGCGTAAATGTGTACATTGGCATTTGTGGGTTATGGGGGCTGGTTCCTGGTGGCTATTTTATAATGACACAGAGGAATGTATGTTGTCTTTATAAAATAGGCTTTAAATAAGTGCTTTTTGGGCTTTTCACATTGGCATCTTGTAAGGAAAACAGGCCCATTGAAAGTAGCTATTACTGGGGCGTATTTATTAAACCACATTACTTGGGAGCGCGGGTCTAATGTGCGGCTTGCACACAGTGCTAAAAAGTAGCAAGAGCTCTAGTGAAAAAAAAATTCTATGCTACCCTGGCAGCATGATTCAGTGGGGGGAGGGGGAGGACCAGGCAGGACAAGGGGTGGCACGTAGGTTTTGTCGGTGCATTGCGGCTAGCATGGGCATGAGTGGCCCACATTAACTGAACCTGCTGCCCTTAGCCTGGGTGTAAAATGTCACAAATTGGTGGTGTTAAGTTCACTCGCATGCAAGAGTACTCCATGGGGTATGTTTACTGAACCGCGCACACGTACGCAGCGCACAGTAGGGTACGCTAATGATGCACTTAAGTGCTCTTAAGTGCCCCGCACGCATGCGCGTCACACTAACGGGCCCCCGCACACTTGCTCCTCACACTGACGGGCCCGCGCAAGTGTGCGGTGCGCTGATGTGCGATAGAGGCGTGGAAAGGCATTTCGAGGGTGGAGGAAGGCTCCCGAGTAGGGTTGCCAACTGGCTCCAGATGCGCCCGACAAGCTTGATCCAGTTCTGGGTCTACCCCATTGCATGCAGGGACATGTAGTCTTGGTTTTCTTATGGAGTGCAATGGAGAAATCAGAACTACATGTCCCTGCATGCAATGGGGTAAACCCAGGACTGGATCAAGCCTGTCGGGCGCATCTGGAGCCAGTTGGTAACCCTACTCCCGAGGGGCGGGGGGACGGGGTCAATGGGTGGAGAGTGGGAGGGGAGAGGCTCCACGCACAGGAGCAGGGCTGAATTTTGGCAAAAAAAATACCGCGAGTGAAACCCTCGCGTTAGAGCCGATTTAAAAGGAAGAGAAACCATTTCCGTCAGCAATGTACAGCAAAACCAGAGAAACCTGAAAAACGTGAGCAGTGTGATACATGTGCACAGAACAAAATAGCAAATATAAATTGAAAATGACCACAACAAATTCCAAAAAAATTATAATCCAGTGGGCAACAGTGATATTAATGGGCAACCATAAAAAACACTCCCAGGAAAGCTCCAAAAAAAAGAAATGATTTTTGGAAGGGTCTACGTTCCGTAGACTCTTTCAAAAATCACTGCATTTTAATGGAGCTTTCCTGGGAGTGTTTTTTATGGTTGCCCATTAATATCACTGTTGCCCAGCTTGGTTTTGGTTTTCTTCCCCTTTTTTGGAGGTCATTTTTGAGGTTTATTTGCACCTTTGTCCCCATACAAGGTAAACGAGCCCACAGTAAAATTGTGCAGAGCAGGGTGTCTGACTCGTGCGGCCAGGTTTCCTATCTCCAGAGACTGCACTGGCTCTGTGGCCACAGTGTGGTGCAGCAGACACAGGCAGTGCCTGTAGGACCAGAGGGTCACAGGTTCAAATCCCAGCTGGGGCTCCTGCCAACCCAGTCTCCATAGTTTTACCCACAACTAAACAGTGATAGTAAAGACACTCCTTTATTGCTGAGAACATAAGCATGGTTCAAACACCCATATTTTACCCTACACCGCACATAAACCATAACAATGGGCATTTCCTACAGCCGAGTCCCCCAAATTCAGTCCTGGAGTGCCACAACTCAATCAGGTCATATGCTTTTTCCCAGATAAGGACATGTCTGCATGTTGGCAGAGGGTACAGGTGGTGGAGGGGGCAGTGGCTGCAAGCCACAGCAGACAGTGGCCTAGGCGTGTGCAGGCTGGCACCGTCCACCGCAACAGACAGGCTCTGTTGGATGTTCAGTCATGGACTCCCCAGGGAAGGCAACATATCTGTGGCAACACAGTGGTGCAGTGCACACAGACAGTGTGTGCAAGAACAAAAGGTCACAGGTTCAAAGGCCAGCTGGGACTACCTCCAATCCTGTCCACATATTTTTCCCACAACTAAACCGTGATAGTAAGGACAAACCTTTATTGCTGAGAACATACGCATGGTTAATATGCCTATATTTTACCACACCAAACACAGACACCATAAACAGCCGCATTACCTAGAGCAGAGTCTCCCAAATGCAGTCCTGGAGGGCCCCACACCATTCAGGTTCCATGATGCCTCTAATAAAGATGCCTGTGCTGCATATCTATGCACCACCCCCATGGTATGCAGATGTAGCTCATGCATATTTATGAGGGACAGCATGAAAACCCGAACACTGTTTGGAACACCAGGACTGGAGTTGGGAAACTCTGCCGTAAAGCAGCAGCCAACAGGGCCAGACACACCCACACACACTCCCACAGGCCCCATTGGCCAATGCCTCCTGGAGAGGCAGGACATTGGGCCCTGCCTGTATCTCCCAATACTAGCAGTTGCATACCTTAGCAATGCCACCCTACACCTGGGTATATGGTACACAGCTATCAAATGTTTCCCATGATAACTGGCAGATATCAATTCCTATGTTAAGCATATTTTGCTCCGTGGGCTCCACCATAACAATCATTCTGATGTCTGCGGTGTGTGCTGCAGGTCTGGTCTCTGACAGTGTTTACCGCCCTGGGGAGTGACCCCCAACAGTACTGCGTACCATATCCATGCCTGTACTGTGTCCAGGACTGGTGTGGTGGGTATGGCTGCTGAACCCCTCTATAGTAGCACAATGCTGGCATAGGTGTGGGGGTGGCTGTCTGTCTATCCAGTGTGTGGTGGCTGAAAACACCTTCCACAGCCCACACTGCCAGCAATGTTGCCAGTATTGGGCTGCCAATGTGCATAATGAGGAGCAAGGTACCATGGGTATAGGCCGGACAGGGTGGCCTGGCCAGGGTGCATCTGCACAGGGCATAGGGCACTGACTGGGACATTTTAGTGCCCGGCTACCACCTACACGGACAGGGTGACCTCAGTATGTCCTGCTGAGAGATCACTCTCACCCTGACTGTGCAGTGACCACAGCATGGCTAGGCACCCCCATAGTGCCATATAGCATTTCTCTCATGTGATAGATATGGGTTTCCTTTTGGGGCCCAGTCACTGATTTATCTGTTTGCTGTGTATGCTGACATCCCAGTTCTGGGTGCACGCATCTCCACTGGGCACATGCACTGTGGACTAACTAGCACACTGTTTGCAGCTGGTATGTGTCGTGATGGAGCAGCTTGCAGGGTGCAGCGGATGACGACTTGCTGCAGGAGAATATCAGATAGTGGTGGGGTGCAGCACACCATATCCAGGCCTAATGTCTGTCTGCTATTGTGTTATGGATGTGTATAGAGCTGCATTGACTGCCCTATGGGGTGTCTGCTCCGCAGCAGGACCGGGGTTGATGGACCCCTCTACAGCCCTGGAGGAGGGGGGTGGTGGTACATAGCCCACCTAGGGGTCCATAGGGGCTACACCTGACTGAAACAGACAGAGACATCCAAGGTGTTTGTGCAGAAACTACCTATCTCACACATTATTTATTTATTTATTTGCAGTCTTTTTTATACCGCGCTATTCGACATCAGTGCGGTTTACAATGAACATAAGAGTTGCACATCTCAATTTCGTGATTTGTGCTTACAGTGAAACAGGTATAATAACTTGGGTATACATTAAACAGGAAAATTAAACTTGGGTATGCATTAAGCAGGTATAACAGGTAAAATAGGGTATAAATAACCAGTCCCTTAACAAGGAGACACGATGAATAAATACAGTCTACTTTATGCAACAATATAATGAGTTATGCGGCACTGCATAAGTTTCTCATGGTGGTTGGAGGGGAAGGTGTGATTGCGAGTGATCAGTCTGGGAATGTGACGTGTATGAGTTTGAGGTGCTGCATTGAGATGTGAGAGTGGTTGAGTGTGGGGAGAAGACTGCATCATCGTAGTGATGAAGAAAGAGGTGCCGTTTCAGTGCCTTCCTAAATTGGGAGAGTTCACTGATGGTTCTGATAGTTGCTGGTAGTGCGTTCCAGCAGGATGGAGCAAACAAGGAGAAGCTCTGGATCTAGTGAATTGAGAACACTTCGTGCTTGCCTTAGGTAATATGAGAGTATTTGCGGCATTCGATCTCCTTGCTCGATTGGGAGGTGTGATTGAAATTAGATCAGTAATGGCAGTAGCAGGGTATTTATTGATGGCTTTATGGGTCATAATTAGGATCTTGAATGAGATCCTGGCTTGTATGGGTAGCCAGTGCAATTGTTTTAGTATTGGGGTAATATGAGAACTTCTTGAGGCTCCATGAAGGATTCTTGCAGCTGAATTCATTGCAAGTTGTAAGGGGTTAGTCGTGCACTTAGGTAGACCATACAAGATCGCATTGGCATAGTCAAAGTGAGGCATTATTAGGGCCTGAAAGACAGTTCGGAAGTCATCAGGTTCTAACAGTTGACGCAAATTGCGGAGGGTCCGGATTTTATGGTACACCGACTTTGTTATGTTTTTGATATGAGCCTTCATATTAAGTTGCTGATCAAGCGTTACACCTAGGTATCTTACTGTAGTCTTGCATATGATCTCTGCGTCGCGAACCTTGATAGACAGGGGTGGAGTAAAAGCCGGATTCCTGGTTACGAAGAGGGCTTCTGTCTTTTTGAAATTTAACTTAAGCATTTGTGCATTTAGCTTGTCTGTGACAGCGTCAAAGCACCTGATAAGTGGGGATAGTTCAAGATGTTCTGTTGAAATTGGCATGTACATCAAGACGTCGTCAGCATAGACCAGGCAGTTGATATTAAATAATTGGATGAGATCACAAATGGGTTGCATATAGACATTGAATAGCAAGGCGGATAGAGATGAGCCCTGTGGAACACCTTTAGTTTGGGGGAAGGAATCAGAGTTGGAGGGGCCAGAACGGACATGTTGCCAGCGATCAGTGAGGTATGAGGCGCACCATGACAAAGCTGAAGCTTGAACTCCCTTCTCTCTGAGGCGTAGCAGGAGAACTTCTTGGTCTACGGTGTCGAATGCGGCAGCAATGTCCATGAAGATCAGTGAAAAGCCTTGTCTGATGTTATCAAGACCTAAGGTTATGGTGTTGAATAAGGTTGTGAGTAATGTTTCAACACCATGTGCTTCACGAAATCCATGCTGGCAGGGATGCATTAGTATCTATCTACATTAACACTGCTTTGGACCTCCAGCATGGCCTCTTTTAGCTATGGAAGGTGTTGTGGACCTGGTCCTGGGCGCCTCATTGCACCCTCAGGGTGAGCACAGTACCCGCACAATGTGACGGTGTGTAGCTACTCTGTGCCAGTAAAACACACGGTCAGTACCCCCTACCAGGCCGAGGTGGTGTGTGGGTGCACATGGTCACTTCCCTCTACCGGGCCGAGGTGCTGTGGGGGTGCATTGCCCATCTTGTGTTAATCTGTGGACAGCTGCTTTGCATGTGCAGTGCATCATGGGTATGGGTGGGCTAACCCTATCCTGGTGACCACAGCAGACTGTCTGTGTGGTGACATGCATGCTCTCTGCAGCCAGCCAGGGGCTTGCTACGAGCTGTAGCCCAATGGTTACTTCACTGCCTCTGAAGCCAGAGGTCATGGGTTCAAACCCATAGTGGGGTTATTTGATAGGGTTGTCCAATGCATTTTTTTTAAATGTACATATTTTGATGCCAGCAAAAACACCCTCAGTGTACTGTACCTATAAGGTGCCTCTGAGGGTGCTTTATAGGGCGCCCTATAGGGCACCTTATGGTTCCCGTCCATATAAGGTGCACTATACAATATCCTGTGATGCAACCTATAGGGTGCCCTATAGGGGACATTTTAGGGTGCTGTGGCGGACAGTGCAATTTATAATGTGCCCTATGGAGTGCCATATAGGGTGCCTTATACAGCACCTTCAATTACGGCACGTGAGGGCATGTTTGCTGGCAGCAATTAATAACATAAAAATAAAGTGCTGCAGGACAAAATATGTACAATGCAAAGCTGATGCCACAGCCAGCCTTACATATTAGGCACACTGGGGAGCAAACTCATGACCCCTGTATCAGCAATCAGTGCCTTAACCATTGTGCTCCACTGCTGCTCCTCCTTGCCTGTCAGCGCACCTACTTATGCTTTTCATTCCTTAAACTGCACAGTGCTGCCATAAAAAACAGTACACTGACCTTGCGGTACCTCATACGGCACCCTCTAAAGCACCCTATAAGCAACATTCTAGGGTGCCTTGGCTGACAGTGCACTTTAAAATGTGCCTTATAGGGCGCCTTATGTTAACACGCTTTGAGAGTGCGTTTGCTAGTAGTGATAATTAAAATATGAATAAAATGCCTCCTAAAGCAATCTTCCCCATAATATGTTATGCCTCAGCCAGCCTTGTTCATTGGGCACTGTGGGGGATTGAACCCCTGATCCCTGCACCATTGGTCAGTGTCTTAACCATTGTGCTGTGGCTCTGCTCTTTTTCTTGCACTTCAGCGCGCCACTTATGCCTCCCGCGCAGCTATCTCATGCGCTAAGGTGCCGGGCACACATGGGCGCCGCGCACCTTAGCGCATATGTAAATTCCAGTTTTTCTTTTTCAGGACGGAACGCCCACTCCTTATATGGCACCTGCACACTACCGGGGCCCGCACTTTACCGGGGTTTTAGTAAACATACCCCCATGTTTTGTACTGGTTTTGCCATTCAGCATTAGAACATGTTTTCAGTAGTTAATATAGCTTTGTAGTCTAATATACTGGATTCCATTTCTAAATACATATGGAGGGTAATTTTATACCACATTGGCTAGATAGGGAGACCAAGTAGGTGCTATTTTGGGATATTTTATAAAGACACATAGGATCCGATTATATTCACAACATAGATCTCCTTTGTACGTCCAAGCTGATCCAGACATACAAAGGCGATTGCAATTCTGATCCCACGGGGCACGTCCAGACCCTTGGGATCAAAATCGCAAACAGCACTGTACGTGGCACTGCGGTTCTATTTAAAAGCCGTGATGCCAGCCGCTGCCCCAAAAAGTTAATTCCCTGCAGCCTAACTCCCGATCTGGCTTCCTAAGACCATGGTCAGGCTGCGGGAGATTAACCTTTTTCCCCTCCAGCCCCTTCCGTGCCACGAATCAGAAAAAAAAATGTCCAGGGAGGTTATTATACCCCGGGGGTGGAATAACCTCCCTCGCCCATTTGCCAGCCCTGGATGTACAGGGCCAACATTAAAATCATCCCTGTATGTCCAGGGCTGGCGACTGCCCACTCTCCGCCCCAGACCGCCTCTTCCCCGCCCCCGACTAACTTCCTCGCACAACTGGCGGGGAAGTTATTTTGGGGCCTGCAGCTGCATGAATAGCAGGGATGGACACCCCATTGGGATGTCCATCCCCGCTATTTGTGGTTTGGAATAACCCCCATAGGATTCTATGTGTCTATAAATTTTCAGCATATAATCCTGTAGCGACTGCGGGTAAAATATGTACATTTTCACTTGCTTGGGAGAAGATATAAAAGTACACGCATTCATTATGGGAGGTAGTTTTATGAGGCACATCTACATTTCTGCATGTTTACCTTTGTAATTCGTGGTATTTTAGTGTTTTAAGTGCATAAATAACTTAGATATGTGGTGTAATTTGTCGCCATTCTGAAGGCATGTGCATCAATGGTGCGTTTACTTTCACTATGGGCATGCACAGGGGCGGAGTTTGGGTGGAACACAAATTTACACATGTAAATTATAAAATATTATTACTTACGTGCATTCTTGCAAAATCTAGATGCGAGCATTTTCGCCAGCTAGAGGGTTTTTGACCATTTATGCCCTTATTTTTTAAAGTAAAACATGCACGCACCTTACTTTATAAACTAGGCATGAAATCCACACGTTCTGGCTGACCCTTATGAAATTACCGTCCATGTGTATTTGTACAGAAGGCATGTAGATTTCTGCTCATGCTTGAATCAAAATCCACCCCAAAACACACCTACATAAAGGTAAGTGTTTACTTGTCATAAAGCATACTTGTTTACATGGGTAAGGTTTTTTACGCACATATATTGGAATATACATGCAAAAAAGCTTTGAAAAAATGACCCCTTGAGTTCTAGCAACATTTATCTCTAATTCTAATACTATGAACTTGCTGTAGCAGCATGTGTCCACGTATTGAAAATGACGTTTCTGTTATTTACACTGTTTTCCCATCTGATATCTAATTATCATTTGCCTAGGTCACATGAGAAACAGTCTCATAGGTGTTAAAGTGGCCCATGCAGCTCATCGTGATATGTGATTGATGGCTACCTTCGTCATGCTCTATCTATAAATTATGCCTAGAAGCCAGACTAGGACTTTAAGTGATTAGTTCTGCCTCTCTTGAAAGGAGCAACAGAATATTCAATTCATTTAATAACAAAGAACAAGTTTACCTCTACTGCATTCCTTTAACAGGAACATTTAGCTTGTGAGTCACAGATTAGTGCCATCCAAACTGGAAGAACATGGTGCTATTTTCTATTTATAATGAAGGCACATGCCATTGTGGTTAATGTAATTCCCAAACCTCTTTCTGGTCTACTAATATGTCATGCTAAATGCTATCTGGAGCACTTAAAAGTGAGATCTTTTACCCTTCTTTAAACTGGAACGCTTATATTTTGTTTGGAAGAAGAAAAAGACTTAAATAGATTCTAATTACCTCGTACCTGAAATTTTTTGCACCTTCTCTTTTGTGTGGGTTAAATTTCAAAGAAAAATGATTTGCATAGATTTGTAAATGCAATCTCCCTGCATTACTGTCCTACCCCTGCTAGGAAGGCCTTCTTGTCTAGCTGACGTTATGGATCCTATTTATTAAACATTAGCTCTTGTACTGAGCATTAGCGTGCACTATCTGCCACTATGTCCATATTATTCCTATGGGTGCAGTGGCAGATAGTGCATGCTAATTCCTAGTACTATGCACTAACCTTTAGTAAACAGGCCCCTATATACACGAAAGGAGATGATGCCTACATTTATATGGATTGAGAGAGGGCAAATATCAGACAGTCGCTTCAGCCAGGTAAATGGTTCTGAAATTGCTCTCAGGGAGGGTAAATTTATAAATGACATCTCTGGGACAATTTCTCCAAATGGGTTAATTTTGTGCATACCATGACAATCATGTGAACAACTTCCTGACTGATACTGATGTTCACAAACGACAGTGCTATATTTGCTGACATGGATGCAGAGGCCACTGAAATCCATTTCCATATCGCCTGCATCACCCAGTCTTGCTGCCTAAGAATCAATGTGGACAAGACCAAAGTTATGACCACAGATGGATCACAGGCCATTGTTCACCTCAATGGAATTCAAATTGAGCAGGTCCAAGAATTCATATACCTAGGATCGCTGGTACAGGAGATAAAGGTGGTATCCACCACTGAAGTCCTCAGCAGGATTGGCCAGGCAAGAATAGCATTCGCCTCACTCAAATGGTGCCTCTGGAAGAAGGCCAATATCTCCACCAAGACCAAATTTAACCTCTTCTAAACGCTGATCCTGCCAGTTCTTCTATACCAGAGGTTCCCAACTCCAGTCCTGGAGGGCCAAACACCATTCAGGTTTTCAGGCTGTCCCTAATGAATATGCATGTGATACATTTGAATACAATGGGGGCAGTGCATGCAATGCATCTCATGCATATTTATTAGGGGCAACCTGAAAACCTGAATGGTGTTTGTCCCTCCGGGACTGGAGTTGGGACCTAAATGGATCGGAAGCATGTTCAAACCTGACTTGAACAAACTTGAAGTCTTTCAAATGCAATGCCTGAGACAGATTTCAGGTGTCTCTCTTCGTGATTGCCATGGAAATGAGACAATGTCCAATAAAGAAGAGCGGGACCTAGGCGTGGTTGTGTCTGATGATCTTAAAGTAGCTAAACAGGTAGAAAAGGCGACGGCAAAAGCTAGAAGGATGCTTGGGTGCATACGGAGAGGAATGGCTAGCAGAAAAAAGGAGGTGATAATGCCTCTGTATAAGTCTTTGGTGCGACCTCATTTGGAGTATAGTGTGCAATTCTGGAGACCGCACCTTCAAAAGGATGTGAACAGGATGGAGTCGGTGCAGAGGGTGGCTACTAAAATGATTAGTGGGCTTCATTATAAAGCATATGAGGACAGACTTAAGGATCTTAATATGTACACCTTAGAGGAAAGGCGGGATAGAGGTGATATGATTGAGATGTTTAAATACCTCCGTGGCATAAATGTTCAGGGAGAGAGCCTCTTTCAATTGAAAGCAAGTTCTGCTACGAGGGGACACGGGATGAGGGTGAAGGGAGATAGATTCAGGAGTGATATGCGGAAATATTTCTTTACGGAAAGAGTAGTGGATCCATGGAATAGTCTCCCAGTGGAGGTGGTAGAGATGAGGACAGTAACTGAATTCAAAAAAGCATGGGACCAACACAGAGGATCTCTAAAGGTAAAAAGTGGACTGTTGTAGTTGTTGATATGGAAGGACAGACTAGATAGGCCATGTGGTCTTTTTCTGTCATCATGTTTCTATGTTTCTATGTAATTTGGACAAGGTGTGACCATCAATCCTCAGTCGAACAAATACAAACGCAGACCACGCTGGTTTGGCCATGTTTGCAGAATGAACACTGCCATACAAACTCTTCTGGCAAGAGCAACCTATCTACTGGAGGGTTCAACGAGCAGCACCAAAGAAAACGTGGCTCAAATGCATTGAGGAAGACCTAAGGAACCAATGACTGATCATCAATGATGCCAGTAATTTTGCCACCGATTGCCAAGGTTGGAAAAGTACTGTGAGCAACACTTAGAATCCAGTGGCACCTATAGCAGCGTGTTGGCTGAGAGTCTGGCCTTCTCTCCAAATGCAAGCTAGGGATTAAAGAAGAACATGACAGTCATGAACCTCACTCCTAAGCCAGGGTGTGTGGAGTACAATTTCAATCTCAAACTCAATCTCTCAAATTTACTTCTAACACTCGCCATAATACTTGCATCAGGCTGTACCAAACTAGAAATGTGCCCTGTATGACAAACAAATCTGGTGCACCCCCTCCACCCAGTTACGTTCAGTAGCTCACTCTTTTTGCACTTCCTGGAAGCCCAGTGATATCAGTGCCTCATCTATGCTTCCGCCTTGTGAGGTCACACCGCTTGCACAGCCCATGGCATGGCCCAGACTTGCATTGTTTTAAAGAAAGCCTCCTTCTGGAGTTTCTAAGACTTAACATGTATAGGCAACTTGTCAAGGTGCAACTGGAAATTCTTCTTAATCAGGCCCATGGCTCCCAAATACAATGGGAAATATCTTTTTGCCAGATTTTCATGGTATCTGACTGCATTACTTAGTCTTTTAGGATCTTCTCCCACTCAGCACAATTCACAAAATAATCGCTTGGAATAGACGCCTCTATTATCAATGCCTTTCTGGTGATTTTCTCCTTTATCACTATGCTGTGAAGGCAAATTGCTTCCCTGAAAGCTCCCATGCAAAGTTACCGTGGGAGTCACTAATCTACTTACTCAGTAACGCAACAAGTTGGGCCTGCTATCTTTTAAAGGGGCCAATTTTAACCACAATCCTGATAAAAATCACAAACTCTAACCCTGATCCCCCTGACTCACTGCATAGCCCCCCCACCTTGATTTCTGTGATATAAATCTCACACTTCTCACCTCTCAGATCCCCCTGAATCATTGCACCACCCAAGCACAACTCGATCCCTCTTGACAAAAAATTACGGCCACTCTAAAATCCCGGTACCAATCACAATCCTCGCCTGAATCCCCTGGCATCTACTCGAGGTTTCTCTGATGTCAAGCGGTAGGCAGAATCAATCCCTAGAAACATCTGCCCCTTGAGCCCTAGGTTCAAAATGGTGCGGGTTGACTTCTAGGAATAGTTTCATTGTCCTACTGCTAGGGGTCAAGCTGCTAAATAAGAAGCACATAGAGAAGTACTTGTATCAACACCTCTCTATTTTCCTAACCCATGTTCATACACTAAAAGGTTCAAAGGATGGAACGACATGGCTATTGGACAACATGGGTCACCGACTCATACAGAGATAGAAATCAGTTACTTACCAATATCCACTTATGCATTCTTGAAAATATAGCCAGTTAAAACAAGAAACAAATATGTTTTTTTCTGAAAATTCATTTAGATCAGGCTAGAAAAAAACATGTCAAACACCCTGATAGAAAGCGAGAGTAAATTGGTATAATGGTCTGGAAAATGAGAACAGCAGGGGAGAGGATGCGTCAGGCATTTCAAAGCAAAGAGAAACAACTATATGTGTAGTTAGGGGAGGGGAAATAAAGTACTGCAAGAAGGTATGGGGCATATTTTTAAAATTGATCAACAGCAGAACACCAGCAATTCAAACCAACTAGCATACCATCAACAGGTTCACCTCTGCTTTCTACACTACTGAACATTTTTCTTTATTTTTAGCAATTTCTTTATACAACAATCTCTTTTTTGAATTTATACTACTGACCAAGCCAGGAAAAATTTACAGCAAGGAACTGCCTGCATGTCTCTTAGCCTCAAATAATGTGCTTATTTCGCTAACATGAGATAACTGTTAATGCAGGTTAAAACAATTAAAAGTCAATAGGTTAAATTAGGAATAATGGCAAATGATCCACGATAACTCATATTTAACAAGCATTAATGCTTACTTCATATTAGTGAATAAGGCCCAAAGTATGTAAATATAAAAACTGAAATATAAATGTCCTAGTGGTTCATTTCATAAACTATTCTCCCTAACACAGTGATTCCCAACCCATCCCGTGGAGCAAATTCCACCATTTTGTTCCTTGATCTATTTAAGCATAGGCATCCAAGCAGCAAAGTAGTCCACCACTCACAGGCATTCAGTATATTAATAGTCCAGCAGAGACAGCTGAGTAGCAAAGACTGATGTGTCTGTGTCTACTGTCTTGCAGGTAATCCTGTGGAGATCAATTGAGCACAGATAAAAGCAAAGCATTTAGTAACCTAGTATATGATTGCAGCTAAAGACCAGCATGTTTTATCTCGTCTGCCCAGTAAGAACCCAGTTCCGGAAGGGGTACATCCGGGCCTTCCAAATGGCCCCATGCAGGACAGGCCCATTTGGACACAATTCTGAAATGCAGGAGCAAACAACTTTCCTGCGGCTGTCAGGATTGGGTCTGAGGATGGCCCAGCGTACCCCTCCCGCAGCTGTGGGGACATCTTCCCCGTGGCACCATCTGCCCGCAGCCCCAACCCCCAAGTACAGCCCAGATCGGGCAGCAGGGACTCACCCTCTGTGTCCTGGTGCTCCTGTGGAGGGGCTCCTTGGCTCCAGGGGGGCTGCCAGCCATATTTGGGGGGGGGGGGGTACCCTGCTCTTATTCCATCTCAGAGGTGGTATAAGCAGGGCATCCACCCGGCGATCCCCGGATGTACAAGGTCATCCTGGAATTGGCCCTGTACATCCGGGGGCCAGCCTCACCCACACTCTGCCCACGCTCTACCATGATCATGCCTCTGTCCACTGCAGCAGGCACAGTAGCTCTGTACGTACAGTGGGGGACAGAGGCAGAGTACCGGCAAAGCGGATAGCGGAGTAGCACGTCCCATCGGGTGGCTAGAGTTGTAAAACTGTACCTGTGATTTAATGTAAGTTACACCCCTCTATGTCTTTTTTGAAGCATAAAAGTTGTTTGTTTTGCTTTGATTCCATGCTATAGTGTATAGGGGGCTCCTCTGTGTTTGACACATGCCTTTTTGAACTCCAGCACTGTTTTTGTCTCTACCACCTCCACCGGGAGGACATTCCAGGCATCTACCATCCCTTTTCATTAAAAAGTATTTCCTGATGCCCTCTAGTTCTAGAGCTTTCTTGTCTTTAAAGAAAGTTTGTTCATTAATATCTTTCAAGTAGTAAAATGTCTGTATCATATCTCCCTGCTCTTCCTCTCCTCCAGACTTAAAAACCTGAATATCTAGAAGACAGGAGGGATGGGGAGATATACGACTTTCTAGAACAGAACCTCAAGACATCTATCAAAGGAAAGGATCAAAAAAGAGTGATAGCATGGAATGCCCTCCCACCAGAATTGAGAGCTATAACCAGCCTAACACAATTCAGGAAAAGTCTCAAACACCACCTATTCTTAAGCTATTTTCCAGTTTAATCCTACACAATATATAGGCACTCCATATCCAGACCAAGATAATTTCAACTGTGAATAATGTGTATAGTTTATTGTATTTATATAGTTGATATAGTTTACCTGTAATCCCAAGTTTCTAAATCCCTGTTACTTGTAAATGCACTACAGTTACTCTGTATGTATATGTTTAGTTTCATGTAAACCGCGCTGATGACAATAGTGCGGTATATAAGAGATGTTAAATAAATAAATAAATAAAAATAAATAAACTTATGGAGTGGTCGAAAAGTGATGGAGAGGCAGAGATGGAGAACTGGTTACCAAGGGAGTATGAAGAGTGAAAAGTTCAAGAAATATAGGATTCTGTATGTGATTCAACAGACCTGACAGCCTTGGATGAAACTACAGATATCTAAAAAGGCCTTCACATGCTAGCAGGTTGGTCTTTCCATGGCATTGCAAGTGATATTTCTTAAACATTTAACTGAAAACTTCTGATGATTTTTGGATTGATATAAATCTGGATTTTGTGTTAGCCCTTGGCAAGTTTTCAACTGCTGATCTCTTTTGCTTCACCCCTTCTATGTTTAGGCCTCCCCCTGGGACAGGGACTTCTTATGGGTGTGTAGCTGGTTCCAAAAAGCTTTGCCTGAAACATAGAAATAGGCAATGATGATAGATGCAGACCATGCAATCTGTCTAGTCTGCCTCTCCATATCAACTGATAAGTTCTACAAACCCTTCTTCTCCCTCAGACATCCTCTTTGCTTGTCTCAGTCCTCATCTCCACCACTTCTTCTAGGAGGTACTTCCATAAAGAAATATTTCCTTAGATCAATATTTTTCAGTCTTCTCCTGGAGGCACACCTAGCTAGTTAGGTTTTGAGGATTACTACCATAACTATGCATGAGATAAATTTACATATAATGGATACTCAATATATGCAAAATTATCTCATTCATATTCATTGTGATAGCCCTGAAAACCCAACTGGCTTGGTGCACCTCAAGGGAAGGATTCAGAAGCACTGTCTTAGATTCTTCTTAAGTCAATTATCTTTTACCTTCATTCAAATGAAAGAGGCCTGCCTCCAGCGCGTTTATACCATGGAGGTATGTAAATCTCTCTATCGTGTCTCCCCTTTCCCATTTTTGCTTCCAAAGTATACATATATTTACATCTTGTGACCAACAGTTTAACTTTGCAAAGGTGTGTGGCTTCAGAGATGGGGGAATAAAAATATATAGCCCTGCACTAGGGCTGGGAAGGAGGGAGACTGTCAGGCCCACTGGGCCACCAGGGATTTGAGGTTCCTTTTGTAGAGGGGGTCCAGGTTGACCTCAAATTTGGGCTGGTGTACCCTTTAATTTTATTGTGTTACCTTGCTATGAGGCAGTTTTTTAAATTTCTCAAGTATTGTCACAGAATGTGCAAAGTTGGGGGCGGGAGTAAGAATTTTTAACAGTTTGATTTATGTAGTTAAAAACCATTTTTAACTATGTAAATCTTGTGAACATCAACTCCTATATGAATATTAGGAGACATTATTTGTAAGTATAAAATTAAACATTTTTTGATGATTTCATTGTGAGCACTAACAAAGAAAGCTCAATTTTTTCATATTGAATGATGACAAGTAAAATTGTTCTTTTCAGACTTAGGAGATATCATCAGTAGATCAGCAATATTGTATGCAAATATTTCACTGGTTACATATCCCCAGTCATAGAAATAGAAAAATAATTGTATTTTAATGTCATAACTTCTAAAATGCATTCCTATTCCTATTATAATTACATAATCACAGCAAAAAGAGTAAAGAAATGTGTTTAAAATAAATACCCTGCACCATATTATTTTATCAGGAGAGTAGAAAAGGGGAACACTTCTGAATATTAAAATCATTCTCTATTCTATTGCTGTTGACTCCCTGTGTGATGTCATTTATGGAATTTGCCTGTAAAAGGCCATGAAGATAAACAATTGGCTGATGTTGTCAGCTCAGTCTGTGTTGTCCTCAGTGAATCCTAGAACTCTAATGAATTCCATTGTTAAAATCTCAAAATCTAAACTAGTGCAAAAGCCTGGTTTGTGTGGGCAGAGCCAATGAGGAAGTTCTAGTCATTTCACAAGTTGCATAATCTAGTAGCTAGACTAAGTGCATGCCATAGGAGCTTATTTCTTTATATGATCGGGAGTCATCAACAGACTTCTCTCCTGCCCACAGAAAAAACTCTAACCCCTGAAACCATCATACACATGCGTATTTCTCTGATCAGAGTTGGCAGGGGGAGGGGAGGTATGTCATATCTAGGGATTAGAAAATGATTGCACACCTACTCGGTGCCTCATTGACTCTGATGAAGGGGTGACACTTAGAGCTTAGCCTTCAGTTATCATGAAAAGGGAAAAATGTAGTTTTTGGGTAAAACTAATAAACCCCCATAACATTAGCAGGGAATTAATGACAAGAAAGAAGAAAAGGATAGTCAGTCCTACCTATGGATATAGTCCAAACGGCAGCAATCTTCATAATAGCCTTGGTGTGAGAATTGAAACGACTATGCTCTATGGGATTGCGTATTGCTACATAGCGATCAAGGGAAATTGCACAGAGATGCATGATCGATGCAGTAGAAAAGAGCACATCCAGGGAAATCCATATGGGACATAATTTGTCAGGTAAAGGCCAGGCATAATCTGAAACACAGAAAGAAGAGGCATGAAAAGAGAACAGAACAATGCAGGAAGTCAGGCGTGACAAGGACAATTTGTAACTATCAATCATATATTGTACTAAATGTTTCTAGACTTGCAGCTTTAAGAACATAAACCAGCCTTTCATATATAAATATAGATTTATAGCTTGTTTATTTTAGAATTAATCATTGAATCAGGACTATAATATGGATAGACATAAGACAGACTAGAATAAAAAAATCAACTTTTACTGTTAGTGTACCACCCCTACATTATCCAATTTAATAAAATAGCTCTGTGCAGACCGGCTTTGTGCCTTATCTTTACTTTAAGATTTAAAGAGCAAAGATTTTATTTAAACACATTTCTATTCTGACTAATCAAAGAAAACCATGCTCAAAGCTTAGAACAATAAAGAGAGTTTCCATACATACTATTGTGCAGCATTCATCTTGAATATGAATGACTCTGAGGCTGATTCTTAAAGCTACACTAAAAGGCACTTTTACTAAAGGGCACTATGGTGTTGCACCTAACATGGGAAAAACGCTGAAATGATGATGTGTTAAGTGCATTTCCCTACCAGTTAACGCAAAGCCCTGTCCCATAGCGCACATGGTGTTAGCATGGGTGTACCTATCGCCACCTATTGAAATGGCTTTAGGTGATCGGCGCTGATGCAGTTAGCCTGCAGTGTGAGCCCTGCACTAACTGCGCAGAGCACACATGCCCACTCTCTACCTCAACCCCACCCACTCGTGCCCTTAATGCACGTTGGACAATTAGCATGGAAATTGTCACGTGCCATCATGGCCCTGTGCTAGCTGGCAATGCGTGTCCTAATGCGCTTCAGCACGTGCCAGAACATGCGTTGTCAGCTACCACCCTTTAGTAGATGTGACCCCAAGTTTAGCACAGAAAAACCATGGTATTTACCATACATCTTAAGCCCTATTTGGGTTTTAAACATTGATATGGTGGCAGAAAAATGTGCAAGCCAAAGCCATGTGTAAAACACGATTTTGGTAAGGCTGCAGTTGAAACATAAGTGTGGTCTGGAGGCGTCCTGGGTCATTGTGGGTGCGGTTTTGGCAGGGCGGATGCAAATGTATGAACAGAATTAAAGTTACACCCACCCCCTGACACAAACAAGGGGCAGATTGTGCAAAAATGCTCCTTTTGGCCATTCCTCCACAGGAGGGTTTAACGGGGGCATCTTCTTTAAGCCCCCCCCCCTCCAATATTTATTTCCCCTTCCAAATCAAACAATGTGAACCTAGAATTCTCTGTACTCCATTAGCAGCATCTACAATTCCAAGATGCACATGTACATTCCAGCATTTAGACGTGTGTGGAGGAACCCTGACAGGTACAAGCTGCCAGGGTTCCTCCATCCATTTTTCCCACGTGCAAATTTGCAAGATCTCTCCTCCTGCTGTGCATGATTATGTATTTTAGAAATGGCTCCACCTTCAGCAAAGCTGTTTCTAAAATACCATCAAAACTGCCGACGTGGCAGCCTCCGTGCCTCAATTCTGACTTCAATGGGGTTTTAAAATGCATTTCACAGTAGTTAATAGAATCATCCTCAGTGAGAATTTGTGTGCTCAGTGTTCCCTTCTATTGAGATCTATTGATTTTTATCCATCTAAACCCAGTGCCCATTTTAGGACAATAATCTTACACTCTGTGATCTGTGAGGCGCATTACATATACATATTTTACAAGTACTACTGCCGTCTTTTTTGTTGGTAATATAAGAACCGCGGCTTTATTTACTTAATTTCAATACTCACATGCAAACTGAAAAAAGTATAAAAGTCTGTGATGCTATTTAGGTTTCGGTGACTGCTCAGACTCAATTTTTGTACTGTATCGATACTGTCCTGGAGATAACAGCTGAACCTTGTATCTTGGTTTTGCAGCTTAAAATGTTTTTAAATTTAAAATTAATAGTATGTTAGTCTTTAAAATATTGAATTCTTAGGGTCAGATGTTTACAATGAAATCCTTCATTAATACATACCTTTAACAAATGACCTTGAAAATATTACTTTAGAGGGTTAAATTATCTCTAGCTTCTAATTTAAGAAGGCAATTTGGCAATGGCCATTTCTCTGGCAAGCGCAGCTGATTAATTATTTGACTTTTGGTAGGAATCATCCTGTCTTACTCCCATTTGATCACAGCCCTTTGTGAGGCTTGCAATATTCCTCTAAATTAATCGTTACCTCTAGAATGTGCCATTTTTAATCCTTACTGGCTGAAATATGGAACAGGTTTTGTTATAGAGCAAATTAGTTGTAAATGTCAAGGCTTTCAATGATGACAGATAGTAGCTGATAATAGATTGCTTTAATTTTCCGTTTTAGAGTCTTTCAAACTCCTTAGTTACTATGGACAAGACTCATCAAACCATACTGGTAAACAAGCTGCAAACCTGGGTTCAAAGGGAAGTGATCTGCACTTTAACGCAGGTAGATCAGGTTGTTTCCATTACAGTCAGTATCATTTTATCTACTAACACCTATGTCAGGGGTAACCGACTCTGGTTCTAGTGCACCACGATCCAGTCTGGTTTTCAGGATGGCCCTAATGCATATTCATGAGGTATATTTGCACCTACTGCCTCCCATCATATGCAAATACATCTCATGAATATTCATTAGGGACATCCTGAAAACCAGGCTGGATCGTGGTGCACTAGCACCGAAGTTGGCCATCCCTGACCTATGTGATCAAAAGATAAGTCAGTTCAGCTCTTATTCTGCACTTTCCAATATAGAATAAACTGATCATTTAAAGAAGGCAGTATCTGTTATTCTATAGCAATGAAATTAAGGGGGTTATTTTAGAAGCCTTATTTATAATTTCCAAAAGGAAAATCAGGAATTTACATGTGGAAGTGGCATCCAGGTTTAAATGGTGATTTTGAAAAAGACTGAATTTACATGTGGATATTCTTACTATGTAGAAATTGCAAAGGGACATGTCAGGGGTGTACTTAGGAGTGACTTGACTGGGTCAAAAATCTACACATATATTGCCCATTTCATATAGGGAATACACATGTATGACTGCAATTGTTCATGTTGGGATTTACAGTTGATTCCCAGTGGACCTCTGATCCCTTATGTCTAGAGGCCTGTATGCTGTTATTTGGCAGTCTGACCTCTAGTGATATTCTGCAAGATTTCAGAAAAAAAGCTGCCAGGGCAGGAGTACATAGAACTCACTCCTGCCCCAATTGCCCCTAGACCCCTAATGATGAATCGGAATCCTGGGTGATGTGGGACTCTTAGTTAAAATAACTGGTGCAGCTTTATAGGAGAGGAGGTCTGTGGACATTTATGCACAGCATCAGAGCTGAGGTGAAGTTGAAACACCAGGGATTGGAGGTGTTCCTGGAATATGGTCTGAGAGTACCCTTTTGTGAGCGCCATATTTATTTGCTTGGTGCACAGAGGCAATGAGGGAGCGGATTAAAGTGCTCAGCTCCCACTCCCCTTCAGCCTGCCCTCTGCCAATAGGGATACAGGGGGAATATGTGCCACTCCCCTTCCCCGAGCCTGTTATAAAATGTAGTAATTTTAAAAAGCACATGTTTGACACGTGGAAAATGGCTCTTATAAAATTGCATAGGTACAGTACATACATGCATAGAAGAATGTGTGCTGTCATGCCATTTGTATCTAGGTATTCCCAGGGGTATAGTTTGGATGGAGCAGGGGCGGAGTTATGATGTATATGAATACTTTATTAAATACAAAAAGTACATGCATACATTCTCGCTTGCTTTGGAGCAGGTGTAAATTTGTGTGAGAACATTGGTGCTCTGTTGTGGATAGTTTGGGAGTCTATCATATAAAGGGACAAAAGCTCCTATGTCATATTTATAAAATACAATTATATAAACTAGCCCCAGGATCCACCACTGTTGAACAAAATAATAGCATGATCTCAAGGAATATAAATATATATATATATATATACATAATGGTGAAAAACGTATGCTCATTAAGGGTTCATAACCCACTGGATTAGAGCAAGATGGGGAAAATCCAGATTTAACATAAGCAAGTAATTTGTGTGATATCTGTTGAAATATTTGGGACACTTTATTGAATTCAATCTATACATTACTGATGGCATTTTTGGTGCATGATGGTTACAGCAAATAGGGAAGCCCACCTCCATGAGAGTGGGATACGAATCCTTTATGAACACACCTTTTTCATCATTAAGGGTACACATTTTTGGATATTCTTTGAGATTGTGTTCTTACTTTGCTCTATACTGGTGGATAATGGGGCTAATGGATATAATTTGATATAGAACACTGTCTCCAAGCTATTATAGTTTATTTTTAAGCCAAAGTAAATTTTTGCCTATAAAAACAGATACAATGCTTTAAAAAAATCTTTTAGGCACCTTTTTATGAAATTATTCCATAGCTGTAATTTCCACTCTGGTAAGTAATGCTGTCTACTTGCCCTTAACAAGTTGCCTGATCTTGAGCAACTAGAACAAGGGTTCCCCAACATCATGGGTGACCCCAAAATCAGTTTGGCTTTTATGGTTTATTATTACTTGATATACCACCTTTAACTCTTCGTGACAAAGCGGTTTACAAATAAAATATGCATCATATATCAAAACAAATTTAAAAAAAAGAAATACAAAAATAAAAATAAGAAGGAGAAAGAACAAAAGAGTACCTGTGACCAAAACTAAAATAGGAAAGAGCAGAACAGTGGCAGATCAGTAGCTCTATGCTTCAACATCTATAGGTCACCAAAGACTTGTTTGAAAAAATACATTTTTAGAAGTTTTAAAAATGGTTTCAAGAAAGTATCATGTCAGATGTACAATGGAATGGAATTCAATAATGCAGGAGCTAAACAGAAAAAAGCAGACAATACGTTGATTCATTCCAGACTCTGCTATTTGAAGGCACCACCAGCCAATTATGGGTTTGAGAACGCAATGTTCTGGGTCGAACACACAGCCCCAGCAGCAGGGAGCAGAAATGCAACATCTTTCCGCTCCCCACTAGAGAGGCCAATCAAAACCTTCCAGAACCAACAAACCGGACATTTTATTTTTCTCTCCAAAAGGACCAATGCGCTTAGGCGTGCCCAAACCTGGCAGGCCTATGCCTAAAGGCCTTGCCAGAGGGCCCTTTGGCATAGCCCTTAGGTGAGGACCATTGGCAAGGACAAACTACCACCAGACTCTTGCTCCAAACCTGCAAGCAACAAATCGCTGGATCCCTAGTAACACACAATAGCTAGAAACCACTGCAACAAGCCTCTCAGCAGACCTACCTCACTCAGAATACTGAACAGTCACACCGCCCAACAGATCCTCTCCAGACGGAGACCTATGCTACTTGGAATACCGCACAGTCACTCCGCCCCCCCCCCCCAACAGATCATCTTCATACCGAGAGCTATATCTAAAGCAGCAATGGGACACTTCACACTTCACCCAACACCACACCCCCAGGCACCAGGGCACCGCAACTGCACAACCATGCTCACAATATATATGCTGCTCCACCTGCTCCTAGCAATCCTGCTGACCTCCACAGCACCCAGACATCAAATGCTTACTACACTCCAACCATGATTCAACACTCACCCTAGCATAACAACATATATGCGGCATCCTCACAAAACACACAGAAACATGCATCACCTAATATACATACAGTACTCCCCCCCACAAAAAGCCATGACCTCATCCAAAGTTACACACACACACACACACACACACTACACTGTGCACTCATAAACTCATGCTCATTCAGAAACAAAATCCCGATCATAAGAAACCTCCTATCACCCCAAAACATGGAGGAGTAGCCTAGTGGTTAGAGCAACTGCCTAGTACCCAGAAGATCAAGGGTTCAATTCCCACTGGCACTCCTTGTGACTTTGGGCAAGTCACTTTACCCTCCATTACCTCAGAAGGAAAGGCTGGCAATCTACTTCCAGTGATACATTGCCAAGAAAACCCAGAGGTAGCTGGGTTGCTATGAGTCAACACTGACTTGATGGCACAAAAAAAAAATCCCCCCAAAACATAGACATCTTTTGTATTACAGAAACATGGATTGACAAAACAGACAAAAAAAGGAAAAAGGAGACCGGATCTCTAAAGGAAAAAAGGGGACTGTTATAGTGGTTGATATGGAAGGGTAGACTAGATAAGCCATGTGGTCTTTTTCTGCAATCATGTTTCTATGTTTCTATGTAATCAACTAGTGCCCAATGGATACTCAATCTACCAATGTCAATGAACACAACGTAAAAGTGGAGGAGTAATGATCATTGCCAAGAACGACCACAGGTTTTGATACCATGCAAGTGAGAGCACCTATGAATCTGATACCATCACCATAACTAGCAAACTGATAACCATCTGTCTCATCTACAGGACACCAACCCCCGACACCACTGACTTATTGGTGATCCTGGACAGAGTGATAACTGCATCAAAAACTGAAAAAGACCTCCTAGTACTAGGTGACTTCAACCTTCCCTCACTGCAAAAGAACCATGCCCACTCCTTCATTCAAGCCATTTCAGCAATGGACCTAACACAACTCGTAAACACCTCCACCCACAATAATGGAAACACCCTAGATCTATTTTCTTCAATAACAACACAACCCAGTCAGGCCAACCACATTCCATTCATGCACACCCAGTACCATGGTCAGATCATAAACTCATCAACTTCTTCCTCCCACAGAACATCCACAGCAAAAGTCACAACCAGCATCCAGTAATAATAAGATTTAAATCTTTTAACAAGTACAACTTCATTCAAGACACCCTCCCATAACTTCTTAAAGACTCCACTGACCTCCAAGTCCTCAATGAAAACAGGAATACCAAACACCAACACTCCCCCTCACAAGAAACAACCCAAAACTGAGTGGTACACACATGCCCTCCACAACTTGAAACGACAACTCCGAAAACATGAATAAAGGTAAAGGGGATGGAAGGATACTCCTATGAAGAAAGGCTAAAAAGGTTATGGCTCTTTAACCTGGAAAAGACACGGCTGAGGGGAGATATGATAGAAGTCTATAAATTAATGAATGGAGTGGAACGGGTAAATGTAGATCGATTGTTTACGTTATCAGAATATAGAAAGACTAGGGGACATGCAATGAAGCTACAGGGTAAACTATTTAAGACTAATAAAAGAAAATATTTTTTCACTCAACGTGTAATCAAACTCTGGAATTTGTTACCGGAGGATGTAGTAAAGGCTGTTAGTGTAGCTGGGTTTAAAAAATGTTTGAACAAGTTCCTGGAGGAAAGGTCCATAAACCGTTATTAAGAAGTGACCGAAGATATCAATGCTTGACCCAGTACAAGCATTGTGGAACTTGTGTCTCTTGGGGAAACTGCTAGGTACATATGACCTAGATTGGCCACTGTTGGAAACAGAATACTGGGCTTGATGGACCTTGGTCTGACCCAGTATGGCATATCTTATGTTCTTATTTTCTTATGAATGGAAATGATGTAAAACAAAAGGCAATGAAGACAGCCTCTACTACCTACAAGTTCTGAATGACTGTCACACTACAACCAACATGGTGAAACATCAATACTATACTAAACTACTCAACTCTACAATCAACCAACCAAGAGAATTTTTCTACATTGTAAAACGGCTGACAAAACCACCAACCAATGAAAATCAGGACATCACACTCACCCACCAGAAACTGGCTCAACATTACAAACAACGGCACCCCCAACCAGAATGCCCCCACCAATGTAGCCGACCACCTGGACCCCTGGAGCTCCTTTGCCAACATCACTAAAGAACAAATGACAATCTCACCACTGGATCCCTGCTGAGTCCCATGGATCAAGGCAACCAAGAAGGAAGTAAGTGGCATATTCACCAAAATCACACAACTGACACTACAACAAGGCACCAAGCCCACATGCTTAAAAACATCCTCCATACGACCAATGCTGAAAAAAACAACTCTGGACCCTGCCAACCCAAAACCCTACAAACCCATTGCTAGCCTATCATTTACGGTCTAGATCATCGAAAAAAATCATCCAATACCATCTTCAAGACCATATTGACAGACACAACCTCCTAGACCCACAACAACATTGATTCTGGCCAAAACACAGAGTGGAGACACTGCTAACCACCCTGATAAATACATTAATTCAAGGACTATAACACATCAACCAAGGCTTCCTACTAATCTTCTTAGATATTTCCTCAGCGTCTGACACTGTGAACCACTGTACCCTATTGCAACGTCTTCAATTCAATGGAATCCAAGGCACAGTCCTCAAATCACTTACATCCTACCTCACTGATCGTCATCAAAAAATAAATATCGGCCAAAACATCTCCACTCCATACAAACACATGCAAGGAGTACCCCAGCATCCACCCTCTCTGCTCTCTTATTCAACCTCTACTTTTAACCACTCTGCACACTCATAAGATCACATAACCTCAACGTCCATATCTATGCCGACGATTTCATGATCTATGGACCAATTTGCACAAGCCAATCCTCACTCTCGGCAAACCAGGATTGTGCTGGGATTGTGGTATATACATCCGGGCTGTGGGAGGGGAGCGGCAGCTCCATTTAAATTGTGCCGCCGACGGCGGGAAGGACTCCTTCGGGGTCGCGAGGCCAGATCATCTGCCTTACTCCAGCCCAATCCGGGCTGTGGGAGGGGAGCGGCAGCTCCATTTAAATTGTGCCGCCGACGGCGGGAAGGACTCCTTCGGGGTCGCGAGGCCAGTTCATCTGCCTTACTCCAGCCCAATCCGGGCTGTGGGAGGGGAGCGGCAGCTCCATTTAAATTGTGCCGCCGACGGCGGGAAGGACTCCTTCGGGGTCGCGAGGCCAGATCATCTGCCTTACTCCAGCCCAATCCGGGCTGTGGGAGGGGAGCGGCAGCTCCATTTAAATTGTGCCGCCGACGGCGGGAAGGACTCCTTCGGGGTCGCGAGGCCAGATCATCTGCCTTACTCCAGCCCAATCCGGGCTGTGGGAGGGGAGCGGCAGCTCCATTTAAATTGTGCCGCCGACGGCGGGAAGGACTCCTTCGGGGTCGCGAGGCCAGATCATCTGCCTTACTCCAGCCCAATCCGGGCTGTGGGAGGGGAGCGGCAGCTCCATTTAAATTGTGCCGCCGACGGCGGGAAGGACTCCTTCGGGGTCGCGAGGCCAGATCATCTGCCTTACTCCAGCCCAATCCGGGCTGTGGGAGGGGAGCGGCAGCTCCATTTAAATTGTGCCGCCGACGGCGGGAAGGACTCCTTCGGGGTCGCGAGGCCAGATCATCTGCCTTACTCCAGCCCAATCCGGGCTGTGGGAGGGGAGCGGCAGCTCCATTTAAATTGTGCCGCCGACGGCGGGAAGGACTCCTTCGGGGTCGCGAGGCCAGATCATCTGCCTTACTCCAGCCCAATCCGGGCTGTGGGAGGGGAGCGGCAGCTCCATTTAAATTGTGCCGCCGACAGGCGGGCCCGCGCCTGTCGGGCCCGCGCCTGAGGGCCTCGCCAGAGGGCCCTTTGGCGTGGCCCTTAGGCGGGGCACTACATGCAACCCGAAACATAGCCCATATATAAGCCTGCCCAGGTCTGTATTGTTTTGCATACCTTATGCCTATGCATGCTTCTCACTAGATTATACCGCTAGAGGCAGTCACCTTGCAACATTGTACACTACATCTAGTTTCTCTGTCAGTCACCTTGCAACATTGTATACTATTTCCAGTTACTCTGTCTCCTAATGTGATGCATCCTGCTTACTAGTATACTCTAAACAGATACCATTCCAGAATTGCTCTAGTTTCTGTAATTAACTGTGCAAGTATTCTGCCTCTGTCTAGATATATATGTCAAACATTTCCTAGTGCACACAGATTATCTATTATTATTATACTAGCTCAAACTTTACCTCCACCATGCTATCATACTTTTCAACCTCATACCCCTTCACCCTCTCCCTCTGTTATATGTTAATAGCTTTAACGTATGATACCCTAGCCTTCACTGCACCTCTCAACACTATTCCAATCCTTCACAGACCAGGGAATAGACCTTTTGGCCTCCCCAACCATCAAACTGAACCACCACGACGCCCACCTGGTCCACATGTGATCTATGTTGCCTTACAGCAACACAACTCCCCTCAGAGCACACAACCTCCCCATCCCTCTAACCTCAAATGTGCACTAATAAATGCCCGATCAATGCGGAAAAAATGGCCAGCATTAATAGATATTCTCTCAGCTCATAACCTCGACATCTTATGTATCACTGAGACTTGGCTATCTTCCTCTGACTCTGTGCTCCTCCACCAGATTGTTCCCTCCAACTTCATAGTTCACTCATGTCACAGAACTGACCGCCGTGGCGGAGGGGTACTCATCTTATCCAAATCAGACCTTAGGTTCCAGCTTGCAGCCTCAAACAGCACATCAACCCTTGACTTTGTGACCATCACAAATAAGCAGGTCTCTATCAATCTACTTTATAGAGCACCATCCTCCTCACCAGACGATTTAGCCACAATCATTGATATGGCCTGTAACTCTACGAACCCACACACCCCAAATTGGGTTCTAGGCGACCTCAACCTCCCAACCATTCAAGACAGCCACACCAATACCTTTATTGATGCTCTCAGTGAACTGGGTTATGTTCAGTTGGTCAACACACCTACTCATATAAAAGGTAACACACTGGACCTTATCTTTGCACCAGAATCAGCTCTTCCCCATTGGCACAATTCCTACTTAAACTCAATCACAGTCCCATGGTCTGATCATCTCCTAATCCTATTTCAGATGCCTATATCTCCTAGATCTTCCAAGCCATTACCAACAGATGCACTCTCCTCAGAACACTTTAGACGTTTTCATCCTTTTAACAGAGATGACATCCTAAAGAAGACCCAGAACCTAATTTACTCTCCGGAAAAAAGCCTTGATGACATGGTCGACTCGTGGAACTCCTGCCTTGATGCTGTGATCCACTCTCCTACCTCAACCAAAGCACCCCATAAGAGAAAGAATGCACCATGGTACTCCCCAGAGCTAAGAAAATCACTCCTCCTCCTCAGACAACTAGAAAGACGATGGCGACGATCAAGAACAACCGGAAATCATGATGCTTTCAAAACGCAATTAGCAAGACATCGCTCATCCGTATCTTCCAACATGAAAAAATACTACGCAGGCAGATTACAGCGTTCCCTCAACAAACCTCACGAGCTCTTCCACATTGTGAAAACCCTAACAAAGGAACCCTCTCAGAGTGCCCCACCCCTCCTAGACCCTCAGAAATATGCCAACTACTTACGAAGCAAAAGTAATCAGCTCGATCCAACCTCTACGCCCCCCACTTCAGCCAACACCCCTTACAATGTCCCTCCACCCTCACCTAACCAATTCTCAGGTGAGACTCAACACACTCTCTCTTCCTTCTCCACCCCAAATGACAGAATCATTCAAGATACCATCTTAAAAATAAATCCTACAACAGCACCCTCCGACCCCTGTCCAGCTTCCTGGATAAAGTCACTACGAGCTGATCTCAGCCCTTTTCTAGCTAAAATGATAAATGTATCGTTCTCCACAGGAACATTCCCCCACACCCTGAAGCAGACCTCCATCAGACCCCTCCTAAAAAACAGCAGGTTGGACCCCTCCTTGATGGAATCTTATAGACCCATCTCCAGCATCCCCCTCCTTTCGAAAGTCATCGAAAAAATCACTCAACGTCAACTACAAGACCATCTTGACTGCAATGCACCCTTACACCCATGTCAGCACGGATTTCGTGAATCACACGGTGTGGAAACCCTACTGACCTCCTTGTTTAACACTCTTACCATAGGCCTAAACAATGTCAGACAAGGTTTTGCTTTGATCTTCATGGACATTGCCGCGGCGTTTGACACTGTGGATCATGAAGTTCTCCTATCGCGTCTTAGAAAGAAGGGAGTTCATGGATCCGCCCTCTCTTGGTGTTCCTCATACCTCAGAGACCGTTGGCAACATGTTCGTTCTGGATCTTCAACCTCCGACCCCTTCCAGCAAACCAAAGGTGTGCCACAAGGCTCCTCCCTTTCCGCCCTACTTTTCAACATTTATATGCAGCCTATCTGTGACCTCATCCAATCTTTCAACATCAACTGCCTGGTCTATGCTGATGATGTCCTTATGTATATGCCATTCTCAACAGAGCTCCTAGACCTCTCCCCACTAATTGAGTGCTTCGACGCGGTTACAGACTGGTTAAAATCACAGATGCTTAAGATAAACTTTAAAAAGACTGAAGTCCTCTTCGTGACGAGAAACCCTGCATTCACCTCACCAAGCTCCATCAAAGTGCGTGACGCCGAGCTCATCTGCAAGTCTACAGTCAGATACCTAGGGGTTACCCTCGATCAACAGCTCAATATGAAGGCCCACATCACCAACGTAGCGAAATCTGTCTATCATAAAATCCGGACCCTTCGTCATTTACGTCAGCTGCTTGAACCAGATGACTTTCGATCAGTCTTTCAGGCCTTAATAATGCCCCACCTGGACTACGCCAATGCCATCCTACATGGCCTACCAAAGAGCACGATTAACCCCTTACAATTGGCCATGAACTCGGCTGCAAGAATCCTCTATGGAGCCTCCAAGCGAACCCACATCACTCCAATACTCAAACAGTTACATTGGCTTCCTATGCACTCCAGGATCTCTTTCAAGATCCTAACCATGACTCACAAAGCGATCAATAACAACTCCGCATCTTCCATCACCGACCTGATATCAACTACACCCCCTAATCGCGCAAGGAGATCGACTGCCTCCAATTCTCTTATATTACCCAAGGCAATCACGAAGTGCTCTCAAGCCACCAGATCCAGAGCCTTCTCTTACTTCGCACCATCATGTTGGAATGCACTACCAACAGAAATCAGAACCATCAGTGACCTCTCCCAGTTCAGGAAGGCACTGAAGCATCACCTGTTCTTGCAGCACTACAATATTTTAGACACCGCCTCACACCAACCTACCTCTACACTCCAGGCCAACACGTTAAACCCATGCACTCCATAGTCTTAACGCGAAGAGCTGCAATCTCACCTTGCTTCTTCCCTTATCAAGAAACATATAGCTGCGTTTTAGTTATTCTGTACATAGTTGCTTTTTGTACATAGTTATTATGTTCCTCTGTTTATGAAACCTGTTGAATGTAACCTGTTTAATGTATACCCAGCTGTTCATTGTAAGCACTGATCAATTTTTGAGAAGTGTAGTTTCTGTTCATTGTAAACCGCGCTGATGTCGAATAGTGCGGTATAAAAGAAACTGTAAATAAATAAATGTGTAAATAAATATATAAAATATTTTTTCGGATTTTAGACATAATCATATTTTACAAATCTGAACTCAAACCAAGTCTCCATTCAGGCACTGCACTTTAAAAAAAAACTTACAATATACAGTATGATGCTCCTGAAGCAATGGATGGTGATTTGCCCAAGGTCAACATTTTCTGTTTGTAAGGCCTGGTCTGCTTTCCGCTCCTTTCTGGACTGCTTTATTGGACTGTGGAAATTTCATGTCTTTTGTGTGGTATTTTGAATGAAAGTTCAAAAAAGCAAACAGTTTTTCATTGGTTCAGTAAACGTACATTAAAAACAAAAGATAATCTGTGGTAACTGCAAACCTTCTGCAGAAACCGCTGAGGGCATTCTCAGTACTTTGGGGAAGGCAGGGCAACGGTTGTTGCTGCACATTAATTACATAGACGCTAATTCTAAATGCAATTTACTATACCTCTGTAGGTACAGCTGTTCTATATTATCTATCATGTTAGCAGTTATCATATGCTAATAACACCCACATTAACTTCAAGGCACATTCCCCATCCATTCTCTGCTCTCTAATATGAATTTCCATGTTTGCTATTTAAAGCTGCAGTTAACATACACTAAAACAGCACATAAACTGTTTTTTGAGCTCCATGGTAAACATCTAATATAGTTTAATAAACGGGGCCCTTAAAAAGCTAAATTTGAAGTAGGGCTCCTAATCGAAATGTGTTTACTTTTTATCCTGTGCAAATCAAACCAATAGTTACCGGTAAATACAAGTATAAATCAAAATGATTAAACTTCCATAATTGTAATTTTATCCCATCTTGAAAGTCAACTGTTTGAAAGAAAAGCAAAACCAACTTCATTTAAGTTCCTTCTTGCTTTCTTAGACAATTGCATAGTTTATTGTTCTGTTTTAAGCTAGTTAGTTTAACACAGAGGATCTCTAAAGGTAAAAAGTGGACTGTTGTAGTTGTTGTTATGGAAGGACAGACTAGATAGGCCATGTGGTCTTTTTCTGTCATCATGTTTCTAGTTATTTACTGCCTTTGAAGAACTAATAGAAATCACAGTATTTTATCCAACTAAAATTTCATTTGAGGGTATTTTCATGTTGCACTAATGTATACTGGAAGGGTGCAGTGACACTATACGATATACTATCACTCAGTTTCCCTATATCAACCCACAACACTTAGTCTTCTCTTAAGACAAAGCAAATGTGCTGCTCGACTGTAGCTCAATTGAGCTTTGTACTACAATGTTTATTGTGCTTTACAGTTTGGACATTCTGTAGTAAATCTTCTGTACGATGTGAAACCCCTCATCATGAACAATAACAGAGGTTGTGCACCCAATTGTCTGTGCACTCTGCAGAAACGCAACCTTTAACTTTTCAACCTTTGGGACAGGCTAAACTACATTATGGAATATTTTTTCTTTGTCATGAAATCCATAAGTCCACCAAGTGGAAAAGAGCTCTTGCAAGCAAACTTTGCTCCAGCAAATTACAGCATATTTGAAAAACACAAAAGTGGCATGCATTCAATATGTCGGCACACAAATGGCACCAATTAAGAACATAAGAAAAAAAGATATGTCATACCGGGTCAGACCAAGGATACATCAAACCCAGTATCCTGTTTCCAAAAGTACAAGGCCGCGGGCAGGGTCCCGGCGGCCGCTGGTAACCGGGAGTGCTTCCCAGAGCGGGGGACCCTGTGCGTGGCTGGGATCGAGGGCACCGTGGGGGGGGGGGGGAGTTGGGCAGTTAGCTGACTTGGGCCGAAGGTTTGAAATCATTGGCTCCCCGTGGATGCAAGCGCTGGGGAGCCAATGGTAGGAGGCGATCAGTGGGCATGGGCGGGAGAGTTATGGCCAGCAGGCACTTTCCGGCTGGGGAGCGTCGGTGGAGGACTCCAGGTGCTGTCATGTCTTGTGCTGTCTTGACCGATCGGAGGCATTTCATCGCGGGGCCTAGCTGGTGCTGGCGGTGGAAGTGAGATCGCGAAGGAGCAGAGGAGCAGCGTCGTGAGCAGGGCCAAGGTAGCACAAGTTGAAGAGGGGCCAAGCTTCGGTCTGGACATGTGGCGGAGTGCGGCTTGTTCCGGCGGGGCCCGGCAGGGGTGCGGTTCAGCGAGGAGTTCGTTGGCGTCCAGGCAAGTTGGGATTCGGCTGGAAAAGAGGTAGGCCATTTTTGACTGTGGGGTGGGGAAGGATATAGGCGATTGTAAATTCCCTGAGGTTTAAAAATCAAAAGGCCAGCCTTTGGAGGGGGCAGGTGTATGTGTTTTAAGCTTGAGGGATAGTAAAAAAAAAAAAAAAGGTGCTCAGTAAAGGGTAATTAACTAACTAATTGGGAGGTATATATATATGTAAAAATCTATCTGCCTCTATATATATATATATATAGATAGATAGATAGATAGATAGATAGATAGATAGATAGATACAGGAAATATAGCTTAATATTAAAGTTAGTCTGATGCCACCACGCAGGGGTCGGCAAGGTCGATCAGGAAGGCTGGGTAATGTGAGTAGGGCAAGAGGGCAGGGTGCCACACCTTCCAGGGTGGATGCAGGGAGTCGGAGCAGTGATGTGGGTGATGGGAGTGGGGTCCAGTGTGACGGAATGAGTAGGGGACTGTGGGGTCTCCGGGCTGTCCGTAGGGGGCCTCCAAGTGTTCAGCGGCCGGAAAGGGGGCAGGGGTGCTTATTAGGCCAAAAAAGGGGGGATAGAGGCGGAAGTAGGGTGCGGGGCCCTCGAGGTCGCGGGCTGGGGTCTCAACAGAGTGTTTCTGGGACCGGCTGCAATCAAAGTGGGAGAGAGGGGTTACAGGAAGTAGGTGGTGGCTCGATTACAGGGAATAGATGACGGAAGAAACTCTGAAAATTGCCCAGAAACGCAGAGAAGCTAAAGCCACAGGAGAAAGAAAGACAATCACAGAACTCAACAGAGATTTCCAACGTGCAGCAAGACAGGACAAGGAAAAGTACTACAATGACACATGCAAGGAAATAGAAGGAGAAACTATTAGAGGAAGAACAAGATCGGCTTTCCTAAAGCTATGAGAGTTAAAGAAAAAGATCCAGCCTTGAATTGGAATGTTACAAGATGCTCAAGGTTCTATGTTTAATGATGCTGAGAAGATCAAGAAAAGATGGAAGGAATATACAGAGTTTTTATATGATAAAGATCAAGTGGACCAACAACCGTTTCAACCTGTACCTTATGATCGGGAACCATTGGTGATGAAAGAAGAAGTTGAAGCAGCATTGAAAGCCTTATCAAAGAACAAAGCACCAGGCATTGATAGCATTCCCATAGAGGTATTACAGCAATCTGATGCAGCTGTTACCATACTTACAAGGCTCTGCCAAGAAATATGGAAGACAACATCATGGCCAATTGACTGGAAAAGATCTGTGTTTATACCAATACTAAAGAAAGGTGATCCAACTGACTGTGGAAATTATCGCACAATTGCTCTGATCCCACATGCCAGCAAGATTCTACTGAAGATTATTCAACAGAGACTACAACCATATCTGGAACAAGAACTACCTGAAGTACAAGCAGGGTTCAGGAAAGGGCAAGGAACGAGAGACATCATTGCGGATGTGAGATGGATCCTTGAAAAGACTAAAGAATACCAAAAGGATATCTATTTGTGCTTTATCGACTATAGCAAAGCTTTTGACTGTGTAAACCATGAGAAACTCTGGGCCACATTAAGAAGCATGGGTATACCAGAACACCTGATCGTACTCTTGCACAATCTGTACATTGATCAAGAAGCAACAGTTTGAATGGAATAAGGAGAAACAGAATGGTTTAAAATAAGCAAAGGTGTAAGACAAGGCTGCATACTTTCCCCCTACCTGTTTAATTTATATGCAAAACAAATCATCAGAGAAGCAGGATTGTATGAAAACAACAGAGGTGTGAAGATTGGTGGAAGACTCATCAACAACCTTCGCTATGCTGATGATACCACATTACTGGCTAAAAGTGAAGATGATCTGAAACATTTGCTTCTCACAATCAAAGAACCTAGTCTCAAAATGGGCCTGCACCTTAATGTAAAGAAGACAAAAATTATGACAACTGGCATATTCAACAGGTTCATCATTGAAGGAGAAGAAATTGAAATCGTGAACAACTTTAACCTACTTGGATAACTATCAATAAAGAAGCAACAAGCAGTCAAGAAATCAGACGATGCATTGCTCTTGGCAGAATGGCTATGAAAGACCTAGATAAGATTCTCAAGAGCAGAGATGTCTCTCTCTATACAAAGATTCGACTTGTTCAAGCCATGGTATTTTCAATAACATCACATGGATGTGAAAGCTGGACAGTGAAAAAGATAGACAGGAAGAAAATTGATGCCTTTGAATTATGGTGCTGGTGGCGAATACTGTGTATACCATGGACTGCCCGAAGAACAAACCAGTCGGTACTAGAGGAGATCAAACCTAAGTTTCCTTTAGAAGCTCAGATGACAAGACTTTGACTTTCATACTTTGGACTCATCATGCGAAGAGAGAGATCATTAGAGAAAGACATCATGCTTGGCAAGATAGAAGGTCAACGCAAAAGAGGAAGGCCAGCAATGAGATGGATTGATACAATAACAGCAGCTACGGGTACCAATCTGTCAACAATGAGCCGCCTGACTGAAGGCCGAACACAATTTAGGATAGCTATCCAGAGGGTCGCCATGAGTCGACTCCGACTCAACGGCACTTAACAACAACAACAACAGGGGGTGGCAGCAGTGAGGCCTTGTCCGACATCCCAAGGGGAAGGGGACTCGGACGAAGGCATTGGGGAGTAGGGCAGCCGGGGTTAGGATATGGCATGGCCGTAGAAAGATGCGGCTTATTGGAGCAAGAGGCTCCCTGTGTCGGGAGGCAGGATATACCCTTCCCTCTTGGCTGGACGGCACTGCAAGGTGGATTCCAGCCGGTACGAGGACCTGCAACTTGGGAGCAGTGGCTTGGGGGGGCAAGGTCCATCCAGGGCTGAGTGGTGGGGGACCTGGCAACCTTCTTGGCCTCTGGTAGTTCCCCCCCCCCCGGTTTTTCCTTTATGTCTCCACAGGGTGCGGCAACGGATCAGCACAGCGTGGATCTTGGAGTGAGCAGAACTGGAATGGAGGTGGCCAGAGGGGGTCGAGGCACATTGCCCCAGAGGAGTGAGGATGTTCGTGATGGCGAAAAGGGGTACAGCTGTGGCATCGGCAGTGGATGCAGTAGTGACAGGTGAGTGGCATGCTGACCAAGGAGAGGTGTCGCAGCAGAGTTGCCCGCGGGAAGCAAAGGGGGAAAAATCGCACAAGAAGAGGAAGCATTCTTGCAGGCGGCATCATAGCTCGGAGTCGTCCTCGTCCTATTCATTGACCTCCTCATCCTCGGCGACAGGAGTCGAGGGAGAGGGGCAGGGTACAGGCGGTGGTTTGGGAGGCGGGACTAGATCAGGGGGTGGAGTACCTAACTCGGTGTCCTTTTCGGAGTTATGGGAGGGAGTTCCGAAGAAGCAACGCCGTAAGATTAGGAAGCGTAGATATATAGATATATTCCACTTACTGGAAGGCAGGAAGTGGTCGGGGGAGATTAAGAAGAAGAAGAAGGAAGATGAAAAAGCGGGCTGAACCAAAAAAGTGTCGCACAATGTGGTAAACTGGACGCGAGCGTTCCTGCGATTAGCAAGTGTCTGGGGTCATCACTCACCCGAGCATTACGGGATGCTCCTAGCTTATGCGGACTCTATTTTAGAAGCGTCACAAACCCATGAGGGATGAACATGGCTCAATTATGACGAAAACTTTAGGGACAAAATGGAGGAGAATAAATTACTGTCATGGGGCAAGCAGGATATCAACCTTTGGCTGACACAAATGTCAATTAGGGCAGGTTCGGGGGGTTGGGGTGGGGGAAGAGGAGGGATGCCGTCCAATGCAGGTGCTGGTCATTCCTTTCATGCAGAAGGGATGGTACCGCTGCAGAAAGGCTTGGCAGGTGGAGTTGGGGATGCATGCTGGTGGTTCAATAGGTCCTCTTGTCTGTTTCCCAATTGCAAGTTCAGACATGTCTGCTCGGCTTGTAGCGGAGGACACTTGGCAGCAAAATGTATTAAAAGAGGGGCCACAATTGCCCACGTGACGGCCCCCAAGCAACAATGAGTTAGTCAGCCGTGCCCCGATTCCAATACCTTTGGAGGCTTTGGGGACTTGGCTTTGTCAGTACCAGAGAGGTGCGGATAGAGAGGTCCTGCAGTTGGGTTTTCAGTTTGGTTTTATCATCCCGGTTTGAGGTGAAGTGTTAATGTCTACAGTGAGAAATTTGCCGTCGGTGTGGCACTTTACAGACAAGGTGAGGGATAAGTTGACAGCAGAGTTGAGTTTGGGCAGAATTGTGGGCCCGTTTGCGGAGCCGCCCTTCGCAAACTTTAAGATTTCACCATTGGGAATTATACCTAAAAAAAGATAGGGAAGTTCTGCCTAATCCATAATTTGTCTTTTCAGTTGGGAGATTCAGTTAATGACCATATCCCGCGGGAGTTGTGTACGGTGCGATACGCTTCATTCGATAGTGCGGTGGAGCTGGTTAGAAAAGCTGGTCATGGGGAGTTAATGGCCAAAGTGGATATTGAATCAGCTTTTCATCTGTTGCCAGTACACCCTTCAGCCTTTCATCTTTTGGGTTTCCGTTTTGAAGATGGAATTTATTTTGACAAATGCATACCGATGGGCTGTTCAGTCTCGTGCGCTTACTTTGAAAAGTTCAGTACCTTCCTGCATTGGACGTTGGAGCAGAAAGTGGGCTGTGGGAATGTCATGCATTACCTGGAAGATTTATTCTTTGTCGGAACAGCGTAGCCTCCGGATGTCAAGAGCTATTAGAAGGTTTTGTGGACTTGGCTCAGGAATTGGGTGTGCCCTTAGCGGCAGAGAAGACAGAGGGTCCGGCGACAAGAATTACTTTTTTAGGAGTTGAATTGGACTCCGTGGACTTGGTGGCTCGTTTGCCTGCAGAAAAGGTCACCAGATTGCGGATTTTAATTGCTAATGTCCTGGCTTCGGCAAAGTTAACCTTAAAGGAACTGCAGGCATTAATAGGCTCTTTGAATTTTGCATGCAGAGTCATACCGATGGGCAAGGTGTTTCTGCAGCAGTTGTCATCTTCCACCTCAGGTGTAAGAAAACTACATCACCGCATTAGAGTTTCTGCAGTGAAGCGGGCCAACTTGCGGATTTGGAGCAGGTTTTTGATGGATTTTAATGGGACTTTGGTCTTGCTGGAGCTGGAGGCGTCTAGTGACGACTTACAGCTTTACATGGATGCAGCAGGAGGGGTTGGTATGGGGTTGGTATGGTGTGTGGTGTGTGGATCGATGGCCACAGTCTTGGCACGATGATGACATAACTGGCAACATAACCTTTTTAGAGCTGTTTCCCATTTTGGTGGCTTTGGAGTTGTGGCCGGAGAGGCTGCACAATCGTCGGGTTGTGTAGTGGTGTGACAACGCGGCAGTGGTCAGCGTGGTCAATCATTACACACCAAGATGTTTGCGAGTGGCGACGCTAATGCGGGAAGTAGTGTTTGCATGTTTGCATTTGAATGTATCGTTAAGAGCACAGCATATCCCAGGTTGTACTAACAAAATTGCTGATGCTCTTTCCTATTTCAAGCTGGACCACTTCCGGATGTTGGCGCCAGAGGCAGACAAAGAAGGATTTGTGGTCCCAGGGAAATTGTGGAGCATTGGCCTAAGGAAATGCTGAATCTGCTGCGGAACTCGGTGTCTAAGGGGACATGGTCGGCATATCAGCAGGGGTGCGACAGAGTGGTCGAATTTTTGTGGCTTATGGCTGGCAGCCGGGTTTGGTGTCTAAGCAGCTAATGGGCCAGTATATAGTCTAAGCAAAGAGAATAGGGTTCTCCAGAGCATCTGTTCGTACACATTTAGCGGGCTTTACCTTTTTGCAAGAGCAGTGGGTTGGGGCTCGCTCGCCGGGGGATTTCTAGCCCGACTACTACTGCAAGGGTGGGAGCACTCAAAGCCCACGCCTCATGACTCCAGGCGGCCCATAACACACGAATTGTTGGTAGACTCTATTATGCCTTACCAGGGGTGGCTTCATCACAGAATAAAGCGGCGCTGTTCCGGGCAGTGTTTTGTATGGCCTTTTTTGGAGCCTTCCGTATAGGGGAGTTGATGGTGAATTCCAGTAGGCCTGGGGCAGAGGGGGGCTTGCAGCGCCAACATGTGCAAGTGGAGGAAGGGCAGCTGTGAATATTATTAGCCAAATCAAAGATGGACCCCCAAGGGAGAGGTTTGTGGGTGGTGTTACGGGAGAGTGTAGGAGTGATTACCTGCCCTGTGGCAGCATTGAAAAGGTATTTATGAGTTCACCCCGCACAAAAGGGATAGCTCTTCATCCACAAGGATGCAAAGGTTCTGACCCGTTTTCAAGTTTCATCAGTGCTGCGTATGGTGTTGCGGCACTTGGGAGAGGACCCCCTTCTATTTCCAACGCATTCCTTCCGCATTGGCGCAGCCACCAGTGCAGCTGCCATGGGATTGCCCAAACACGACATTCGAAGTATTGGCAGATGGTGTTCTCGGGCATTTTTGGGATATGTGCGGCTCTGAGAGAGTGGAGGCAGACGAGGTTGCAAATTCTAACTGATCATTTGTTTTTCCGATGTAGGGTCGAATGCCTGGTGATGTTGGCTGATTGGTCACTCCTTCGTCTACTGGGTGGAGCAGAAAGTGGAGACCAGACGTGTGGGCCTTAATTTAGGCCTTGATCCTGCGACGGTGTCGGTTGTATGGCTGGACGAGCGCGACCTTCGCTGGACACAGCTGTTGCCTTTGCTTCGACATCACGAGTGTATAAGGATGAAGCCGGTGCTGATTCTTTTCCACTTGGGGGGTAATGATATGGTGCTCTGGACATGCAAGCAATTGATCAGAGCAGTAAAAAGGGATTTGGCTGTCGTTTTGCGAAAGTTCCCTGGCGTAGTTTTGATATGTTCAGACATTATTCCAAGGCCTGCCTGCTGGAACCAACGGCATTGGTCACGAGGACTGACAAAAATTAATCTGCAGATTGGCCGTTGGGTCTGCGAGCACGGGGGTTATCAAATTATACATTTCTGGGTGGAGGTTGATTGTGCGGGGCTGTACAGGAGTGATGGAGTGCACTTATCCCCAGTGGGTGTGGATTTGCTGCTCAATGACTGGCAGGAGGCCTTGGAATATGTTTTTAGGCGTGATGCTCACTGGTCGCAGCTAGGGGTGGGGGGGGTGCGGCACAAGAACAGTGATGTCACATGTGCCAGTGGCAGGATCCTGGAGGTTTCCGGGGTCTGGAGCCGGAGTTTATATGTGGGGCAGGGGGTGGGGTGCCCCCCGACCCGGACAACCCCTGGCTGACTTTTGCTAATTACATGGCGAAGTCGGGGAAATGGGGTAAGAAGCTTGTGTTAGCAGGACTTCGGCAGTAGTGGCGGCAAGGTCACCTTACTAATTATATGGCTGGTGAGGAATTGCTCTGCTAGTTCGAGTGTTAAAGGTTGATGATTCCAATGTATGGTTAAAATTGTTATAAAGTTAATAAAGCTGCAACCAGTGAGTTTCCACGATCAGTTGTGTGTGAGTATTTTGTGGAAGGGGGGTGGAGGGGGAGAGGGGGGGCTGTATATAGAAGGGTCCGGGAGCACCAGGTCCGTGCTGCCTTTGGTTAGTACAAGGCCGCGGGCAGGGTCCCGGCAGCTGCTGGTAACCGGGTGCACGGCCTGGAGCAGGGACCCTGTGCGCGGCCGGGATCGAGGGCACTGAGGGGGGGTTGCGCAGTTAGCTGACTTGGCCGAAGGTGTGAAATCATTGGCTCCCCGCTGATGCAAGCGCTGGGGAGCCAATGGTAGGAGGCGAGCAGTGGGCATGGGCGGGAGAGGTCTGGCCCGCAGGCACTTTTCGGCTGGGGAGCATCGGCAGAGGACTCTGTGTGCTGTCGTCCCGTCCACCCGCCCTGTAGGTGGGTTTTGGGGGGATATGAAAAAGGGGTGTTGCAGCTTGGAGGGTGTGCGGGATCCTGGAGGTTTCCGGGGTCCGGAGTCGGAGATTATACGTGGGGCGGGGGGCCCCCAGACCCAGACAACCCTTGGCAGACGTTTGCTAATTACATGGCAAATTCGGGGAAAGGGGGTAAGAAGCTTGCATTGGCAGGACTTCGGCAGTAGCGCCGGAAAGGTCACCTTGATAATTACATGGCTGGTGAGGAATTGCTCCGCGAGTGCGAGTGTTAAAGATTGATGATTCCAATGTATGGTTAAAATTGTTGTAAAGTTAATAAAGCTGCGACCAGTGAGTTTCCACGATCAGTTGTGTGTGAGTATTTTGTGGAAGGGGGGTAGATGGGGAGGGGGGGAGTTGTATATAGAAAGGTCCGGGAGCACCGGGTCCATGCTGCCTTCGGTTAGTGGCCAATCAAGGTCACAAGTACCTGTCAGATTCCCCAAAGATACACAAATTCCATGCTGCTTGTCCAATAGGTAAGTGTTGGATTTCCCTGGTCCTCTTTAATAGTGGTTTATGGACTTTTCCTCTAGAAATGTCTCCAAACCTGTTTTAAATCCAGCTACACTAACAGCTTTAACCACATCTTCTGTTAACAAATTCCAGAGTTTGATTACCGTATTTTCGCGCATATACCGCGCGCGTTATACACTTTTTTACTTACCGCGCAACCCTCCTGCGCAGTATTTTCGAGGGCGCACTATACCAAAACTTTATTGCAAGTAGCTGATCCCAAAAAAGAGGCACCACAAGAATATCTTGGTACAAAAATATATTTAATTACTTTTCATCATCCGATTCCATAAAACCTTCGAAATCACTCCCCTCATCAACATCATCATTGAAATAATTTAAAACCGTCTGAAGACGCTCTTCCGTAACATATGCACTTTCATCGTCACTACTTTCGACGTTTTCATCGTCATCTTCGTCATCACTGCGCACCCCATCCTCGTTCTTATAAACAATCTCTGCTTTTCGGAATCCATTTCTGATGCTTTCAGGGGAAATTTTGTCCCAAGCAGAACACAACCAATTGCAGATTTCCATTAATGTAGCCCTCTTTAATCGTCCCGATGGAGTGAATTCATGGATTCCATGCTGCATCCAATTATCCCACTCTCGTCTGATGAACGTTTTGAAGGGGTGATTAACAGCTATATCTAGCGGCTGCAGTTTGCAAGTAAGACCACCCGGTATCACTGCGATATGGGCACCTGCCGAATTAATATAATTTTGCACATTTGTTTCTTTATGGGCAGCCATGGAATCGAAGATCAACAAAGACCTTTTAGAAAAGAAACCTCCAGGCCTGGCCCAATAACATTTATCAATCCATATTTTCATGACCTCAGAGTCCATCCACCCCTTTTTGTTACAGTGGACAACAATACCTTGTGGAAATTTTTCACGGGGCATGGTTACTCGCTTGAAAATAACCATCGGCTTCAATTTATGCCCATTAGCTGTGCAACCCAGGACTACAGTGAAGCAAGCCCTCTCGTGTCCAGTTGTTGTTATTGCGACAGTTTTTGAACCCGAAGCAGCTACAGTCCTGGTTGTTGGAATGTCAAAAGACACAGGAACCTCATCCATGTTAATAACATCCGTTGCCGAAATGCTGAACTCAGAAATTTCTTTGCTGACAAATGTGCTGAAATCCGCCATCTTTTGTTCCCAGTCATCCGGAATCCTCTGGCCTACAGTTGTTCTTATTCGCACGGAAAGACCATTCCTCTTCATAAATTTGCAAATCCAGTTGAAACTAGCGTGGAAACTTGAAATTCCTCTTTCATTGGCCAGCAGTTTTGCTTTGAATTTAATTGCGATAGTTGAGACAGCTTGATTTTGCTCCCTTCTAGACAGAATCCACTTGTTTAAGTCACTCTCTAGCTCTGGCCACTTTTCTTTTGGACCTCGACACGCACGTTTTCGCGGGTTCATCTCCTCTAGCGCCATTCTCTCCTTTCTCCAGTCGCGAACAGATGACTCACCAACATCAAATTCTCTTGCTGCTGCTCTGTTACTTGTTTCTTCTGCTCTTGCCACAACTTTCAGCTTGAAGTCCGCAGTATAAGACTTGCGCTTAATTCCTGGCATGATGACTGGATTATAATAGAAGAGATCGCAAAGTTTTTATACACCTCAGTGCAATCGACACATGCGCGTTATACGCACGTGCACATTATGTGAGAAAATCAATGTGGGACAGGCAGAAAATTGCGCTTTATATGCGGGTGCGCATTATATGCTCGAAAATACGGTACTCATTGAGTGAAAAAATATTTTCTCCAATTAGTCTTAAATGTGCTACATTGTAGACCTCATTGCATGTCCCCTAGTCTTACTTTTTAAAAGGGGTAAACAACTGAAATACATTTACCTATTCTACCCCATTCATTAATTTATAGACTTCTATCATATCTCTCCTCAGCCGTCTCTTTTCCAAGTTGACGAGCCCTAACCTATTAAGCCTTTCCTCATAGGTATACCCTTCCATCCCCTTTACCATTTTTGCTGCTCTTCTCTGTACCTTTTCTAATTCTGCTATATCATTTTTAAGATATCGTGACTAGAATTGCACACAATATTCAAGGTGCGGTCGCACTAAGGAGTGATACAGAGGCATTATAATATCCTTGGTTTTATTCTCCATTCCTGTTTTTCCCTAAGTGCATAACTTTGCATTTGTCCACATTAAATGTCATCTGCCATTTGGATGCCCACTTTATCAAGGTCCTTTTGCAATTTTTTACAATCCTCTTGCGTTTTAACGACTTTGAATAGTTTGGCGTCATTTCAAAATTTGTTCGGCTACCTCATTATTCCCATTTCCAGGTCATTGATAAATATGTTAAAAATAGTGGGCCCAGCACAGATCCCTGGGGTACTCCACTATTCACCTTTCTCCATTGAGAAAATTGGTCATTTAGCCCACTTGTTTATGAGAAGCTGGTGCAAATGTTTTTATGGTACCCATACAATAAGAGGGTAATTTTAAGCCATATTTGCATGTAAAATGCTGATTTATGGAATATAAGGAGGAGCTTATAAAATATGGACATGCCTAAAAGTATGTGCCTTGCAAGCCTGTGTATTCTTGGATAGCAGGTCTGCTCAGAAGCAGAGTTTGGGAGGAGCATGATCAGAGTTATGATTTACATGCATATTTCTCAAGAACCTAAGATTTGCATACTGGGTCAGACCAAACGGATCAATCAAGCACAGTATCCTGCCTCTAACAGTGGCCAATCCATTTCACAAGTACCTGGCAGGATCCCAAATGGTAGATTCCATGTTGCTTATCCCAGGGGTAAGCAGTGGATTTCTCTGGTCCACTTTAATAATGATTTATGTATTTTCCTCCAGGAGTTTTCAAAACCTTTCTTAAACCCAGATGCATTATGAATATTTACTATATCCTCTGTAGTTAAATTATGCATTGAGCTTAATCCAGAGCTTAATTACGTGTGGAGTGAAAAAATACTTTCTCCAATTAGTCTTAAATGTACTATTTTGTAGTTTCATTGCATGTTCCTTAATCGTTATACGCTTTGAAGGAGTAAACAACCAATTCACATTTACTCGTTCTACTCTGTTCATTGTTTTATAAACTTCTGTCCTATCTTCCCTTAGCCATCTGTTCCCCAAGCTGAAGAGCATGTAACCTTTTATCTCACATCAGTATCCTTTCATCACCCTCCTCTATACCTTTTCCAATCACACTATATGTTTTTAGTTGCAGCGATCAGAACTGCATTCAATATTACACCATGGGATACAGAGGCATTATGATATCTTTTGTTTTATTCTCCACCAATTTCCTTATAATTTCTATCGTTTTATTAGCTTTCTTGGCTGCTGCTGCACACTGAGCAGAAGATTTCAATGATGACACCTTGATCCTTTTTCTGGGTGGTGACTCATAATGTGGAACCGTCCATCAAATAGCTGTAATATGAATTGCTCTTCCTAAGTTCATAACTTTACATTTGTCCTCATTAAATTTTATCTGTCATTGGGATGCCCAGTTTCTGAAGGTCCTCTTGCAAATTTTCACAGTCCTCTCATGATTTAACAACTTTGATTAGTTTTGTGTCATTTGCAAATTTGATCACCTCACTTGTTGTTCCTGTGTTAAAAAGTAATGAGCTCAGCATAGATCCCTGCAGTATTTCACTATTTACTTTCTCTATTAAGAACATTGACCATTTAGCTCTAATCTCTGTTTTCTATTGTTTAAACAGTTCCCAATCCATACTAGGACACTTCCTCTATCCCATGACTTTTTAATTTCCTCAAGTATCTTTCGTAATGATCTTGTCAAAGGCTTTCTGAAAATTCAGATCCATGATGTCCATCTTCATCTACTTGTTGATTCACATCTTTAAAAAAAAGTAGCTGATTGGTGAGGCAAAACTTCTGTTTAGTAAATCCATGACTACGTCCTATTAAATCATGTTCAATAATTTTGTTTTGTTCTTTATAATGGTTTCTATTATTTTTCCTAGCACTGACATCAGAATTACTGGTCTGTGGTTTTCCCTGCTACTCTCCAATCTTCAGGAACTATAAATGATTTTTAATGATAGTTTATAAATTACTAATAGTAGGTCTGCAGTTTCATTTTTGAGTTCTTTCAACACTCTGATATGTATGCCATCCAATCCAGCTGATTTGCTACTCTTTGGTTTGTCAAATTGTTCTATTTTATCTTCCAGATTTGTCAATAATTGTTTCAGTTCCTCCGATTCATTACCTTTACATATCATTTCTGGCATAGTTATCTCTCTTACATCTTCTTCAGTAAAGAGCAAAGCAAATAATTCATTTAGTCTCTCTGCTATGGCCTTGTCCTCCATTAGTGCCCTTTTAACACTTCTATCATCTAATGGTCCATTTGACTGTTTCACAAGATCTTTGCTTTGATGTACCTGAAAAAGTTTTATGATGGGTTTTTATTTCCACAGCAAGCTTCTTTTCAAATTCTCTTTTTGCCTGCTTTACCAATGCTTTGCATTTAAACAGCCATTGCTTATGTTGTTTCCTATTTTCTTCATTTGGATCCTTTTTCCATTTTTTTTGGCTGTAACTGCCTCTCTCTCTCCTTACCTTTAAGCTATGCTGGTGGTTGTTGGCCTTCTTGCATCTTTTTTAAAGCATGGAATACATCTGCTCTGGGTTTCCAAGATAGTATTTTTAAACAATGTGCAAATATGATGTAAACTTTTAACTTTTGCAGCTGTCCATTTAGCTTTTTTTTTAACCATTGCATAATTTTTTCATAGTCTCCCTTTTGAAAGTTAAATGCTTGCACAATAGATTTCCTTGCTGTACTAACTTCATTTATCAAACCAAATTTGATCATGTTATGATCACTACTGCCAATTGGTCCCAGCAGCATTACCTTTTATACCAGATCCCATGTTCCACAAAGATTAGGTCTAAAATAACTCCTCCTTGTATCAGTTCCTGTACCAGCTGCTCCATAAAGCAGTCATTTATTTCATCTAGAAACATCTATCTCCCTAGCATATCCTGATGTGACATTCACCTAGACAATACCGAGGTATTTGAAATTTCCCACTATTACTGTTGCCAGTTTTGTTAGCTTCCCTAATTTCCATTAGTATTTCATCATCTATCTTTTCATTTTGTCAGGTGGACGGTAGTACAACCCCACTACTGTTCCCTTTCCCGTCTCAATTTAATTGCTATCCATTATGAAACTACATTGTATTTTGTTTCCTGTAAAAATTTATCCTGTTTGACTTGATGACCCTTTTAATATATAGCACCACCCCTTCACCAATTTGATCAGTGTGATATAATGTACCCTGGGATCACATTGTTCCATTAGTTATCCTCCTTCCAGCAGATCTTTGAGATACCAATTATATTTATCTCTTCATTAAGCGCTACTGTAGTCTTAATTGTTCCATCTTATTTTTTTTAGATATTTTGGGTATGTAACTTGATTTAGCCAGATGTATGGAATATTGTTATCAATAGGTGTGCATTGCTGTTTTTTGAATCTCAACAGGATCAGGTAGCTTTGTGCTTTTCTTGATAAGAACTCTCTGTCCAACCTAATATATGTACCATTGACTCCATATTACATTGAGGATCAAGGGGCATGTTTACTAATGTGCTTCTTGTAGCATGGAACAAACGCACAGTTTGTGTGTGTTTTTGCCATGACAAGGGCATAGCAGGGAGGTAAGACCACACTACATGTGTCAGCCAGGATCGTACCTAGCCCTGTGCAAGCAGTGCGTCCGCACCAGGTGCAAAGGCTTAAGGGGCGCATTTCAGCTGCCATTGCCTGATACCACCACTTTTTCTTCAATCAGCGGCAGCAGGCAACGGCAGACAGCTGAAATGCGCCCCTTAAGCCTTCTCACGGCACTCAAAGCAGGTATGGTCTCTCCCTCCTCTGACGCAATGTCAGAGCAAGGAGGGATAGATCTGTTTAGAGTTCCAGCGATTGCACATCGGGTGCACCTCTTCTCTTCCGCCGCTGTCCAGAAAGTGTCTGGATGGAGGTGCAGGGGGGCACGCGCCTGAGTGCAAGTCACACAGGGCGCAATGCACACTTGTTACGGCCCTGGCATCAGCCATATGGTCATTGTGAACTTGCAGCCAGTGCTCAAGCGTGCCGTGAAGGCACATGCTACATGCTACCAATGTGACAATATGAGTGATGGTAGGCTACCAAATTCTTGCAGAGAGAACAAACAGCAATACATAGCTCCTGATCCCACTAAAAGAACACCTACTAAGTGACCAGTGAAGAATAGAGAGGGCAGATCAGAGAATAGGCATATCCTGCTGCACAGCTCAGAGCTATGGGCCAAAACCCAAAGGGACGGGACATGCAAATCAGGAAAGCAAACACATACATACAGACCATTATGTGGTCCTTTCTGTGGGATATAGGGTGCAAATGTGACAGCTATAAGATGAGGGGACCCTTTATAGGTGCAGACAGTGTGTCCACAGTGTCCACCATGTGGACCAGCCATATGAACCCCTCACACTTTGAGTCTCCCAGCGTGACCTTTTACCTAGTCTGCAGTGAACAAGGTACTGAACTTCTGGAGTGGGGGAGATTGGGATGTCTTTCTGTCACTCCCCATATACTGCTGGCACAGTACCCTAGCTACTGCAAGGTATGAGCTCCATGTGGGGCACTTTCAGCAGAACTGCAGGCTGAACACAGTGACCACACAGAGGTGGGCCACCCATCCCTTCCACCATATGGGCTTCAGAGATGCACCCCTTGGCCCACCACATTGAACACCCACCTCTGTGGCCTAAGCTCTGCCAGGGAGGGGTGAGGCATTCCACAAGGGGCACCCATGCTTCCACCATGGGGAAGGCTCTGGGGCACACCACAGTGCACCTTACACACCCCCATGGTGATGGAATATCCCAATCACTGCCCAGTCAGAGCACACCAGCTGTCAGGAATCAAAGTCCCATATGCCTTTGGTAGACCACAACAGCTCCCCTGGAGAACATTCCATCCCCTAGGCAAATGACAAGGAACACTGATAAGGAGGGCCCTAACCAAGCTAGCCCATTATCAGTGGTGGAATCTCGGCATCGGCTCTGAGCCAATAGATCAAAGATATGTCCTCCTCTGGTCAGAGTGAGGGGGCATCTGCTCACAGAAACAGGACCCACTGCAACTATGCATTGCTATGTGGCCCCCACGCAGGAGTGGTAGTGGTCTGACAACACCGTTTGGTGCCAAACCTAACTTCTGCCAGTGGTTGTACCATCACATTTGCATGTCAGCTGTACTCTGCTATCTCTAACCCTGGTTATGTGCCCAGTACCAGCTGTTTCACTGAGTGAAAACTCTCTCTCCCAACTCCTCTGTATCTCATCACACCAGCAGCCCTCCCACATCTATCCAGTGCATATGCAGACATGAACAGCATACTATCAAAACAACTGTTGCTGTCTATGTAAAAGTGTGTTCAGTCTCTCAGCAGGTATATTCATTCACTGCAGGACCAGGGAATGTAACTTTAGGTTGTAGTGCTCTGCTGTCATGGTAGCCACATCATGCTGCCACCCTGATACAGGTGCTCTAGGCAAGCACCTGATTTACCTGTGAACATTGCCATCCAGCGTTGAGAGCCTTTGGCCTTTTAACCTTGCAGGATTCACAGTCGGACTACGTGTTCATGCCACACTAGCGAGGTGGGTGCAACTACCGCTTGGTCAGAAATTGGCAGCAATTGCATCCATGCTAGTGGCATCTTTGTGCCTACAGCACACCACTAGCATGGCAGTGTGTGCCTGTCTGCTCATGCCCACTGTTTGTCCCAACTCTGCCCTAATCCCATCTATTTGCGCACTGCTTGGGTAGCATGATGTTAGCATGGGAGCCTTCTGGCCACACACTCCTAGCTACTGTGGGTCAAAAATGTGCATTAGTCCCACACTAAGCCCTACTCTCTCCAACTATCTTGTTTTAGTAAAGAAGCCCCTAAGATGCTTATGCTACTTCACCATGCTCTACATCTTGACTTTCTGTTGTGTTTATTGAATTTCCTCATTCTTTTTTCTACTGTCTGCTTCTTGAGAGCCTCTCAGGGCAATCTCCTCTCTATTCTTTAACCTGCATAAATTTGGCTAGAGTCTACTTTTCATGGTGTTAACAGTTACCTGGTTTCTTATCTATGGAGGTCACTACCCCAGGAGCTGAGGGAGGAAACCTGAGGTTAAAACCTGGCTATTGTCTCTTGCTATCAGTGACAAAGGAGTTTTGACATCCAGGATTGTTGGCTACTGTCCCCATATTCTGTTGCTCTCTTTCTTGTATCTTTTTATTTTGGGGTTTTTAATGATGGATTACAATTACTGAAGTCCCCACTTCCTGCCTTTCTGATCAGATGTTTTGTCTATACTTGATACTGTCTGAATGTTTTCCTTTTTTTTTCAATTATCTGGTTAGTTACATTATAAACCACTTTAACGTGTATACCAAATAAATAATGATGTGCATGTCTAAAAATTTTCAGCTCATTTTCAGATTTTTCCCAAAGCTTTTCCTAATTTTTGGGTGTTTTATTTCATTCATTCTTCTTAATAAAAGAAAATGTGGGCCTTAGAGATTTTCATGCACGCAGATTTTAGGTTTATTTATTTAACAGGTTTTTTTATAACACTTTATCATTTAGTCAAAGTGGTTTACATTGTAACTTAAACTTGCTAATGTACATTGAACAGGGACATTGATAACTTTGATTCTTCTGAGGCAATGGAGGGTTAAGTGACTTGCCCGAGGTCACAAGGAGTGCTAATGGTCTCTTGGTTTATGCACATACAATCAATTTGGTATTTACTTTTATTTTAGGTGCCCAAAGGAACTGTAAGTATGCTAACAAGTACGCATCCTTAATTCATTACCCTTCATTTCATTTATTAAATCTTATGCACTGCCATTCCAAGAGGTTTACACAATTCTATTAAAAAAGCAATAAAAATTTAAAAATTCAAATGCAAACGAAATCTTCCTAAGCTAGTCATGACCCAAACACTCAACAATAACACAAGTATGTATGATCTGGCCATAGTAATGACATCTCATGGCTATCCAATCTACTGCCACCTTACCGCCCCATTAGGGAAAGCATAGTTTTGAGCTGTTTCCAGTGAAACAAGGCTATCTCTGCACTCAGTCCAGTAGGTAATCCATTGACAATTTGTCATTACTGCCGTCAGATTGCATGTGATCTATTTCTCCCTGATTTCTCTTGCAGAATGAACATTGGAGGTGTATTCCACCGCCATCTTGCCACTTATTAGTCCATCCTGCCCGGCTCTTGGTTTCTTTGGTAGCATGCCCACAGATTGCTTCACCTCACTTGCATGTAATCACTCACAACAGGGGATAACTTTTTTCCCTAGCTGGTGAGTACACAAATGATGGCATTCACTTCTCCGTGGCTGCAGATTTTTAAATTTCTACAGAGGTAGGAGGGGGTGGAGCTAAGTCCCAGGGCATCTGTTCAAGAAGCTCTCATCACTTGATCCCCAACTCTGAACTGATCTTAACTGCTTGTCGGAAGTATACCACTGTAAATGCTCTTCTAGTAATTTTGCTGGAAATTCAACATCTTAAAGACCAACGCCACCTATTTAAACCTAATTTGCTCCTAAATAGGTAGCCCGTGCACATCTGTCAATGTTGGTTGCACACTTTCTCTTCTACTGGTGCCTGTAATAATTTGAAACTACTGCATTCTGGACTATCTACAAATGATGTGCTTTGAATACCATCACCTAAATCACTATCTGAAGGATCTACTGGTCAATATATGGTGTTAAATGCTTAACCATATGCAACCTACCAAAAACCGCTTTAGCCCAGTTCCTTCCTGATTCAATTGCTCAGAGACTTATTGGTATTACCATTTGTGATTGAAGGACTGAAGTTCTGGTGATCAGCTTCTTTTAGTTTATTTTGGAATACAGATTGCAATCTACCCACAGTCTCAAGCTCAAACCTTTTATTTTGAATTACACCAATCTCGATTCAGAAATTCATGCCATGCCCTGAAAACATATGTTGACAGAGGCCCCTAGTACATCACAACATCTACACAAGTACTACTGGCAAAACATGTGATGTTCACTAATCCTTTATGATTATAAAAATAGAACACATTCCAATCTTTATCATCCTTAAGAGTATGAAATCTTGATGAGTTATATGGACAAGTTCAAACTATAGGGTGCAATACCCCAGACAATTTATAAGACATGTAAAAGTGCTGTCAAAGAAATCCAGCAGATGTTCGACTGACTTCCCAGGGGAATCAGGGTGTACTCATCACTGAAACAGCTATCTGTTCGGGGTGGCAAGGAAATCCAGCAGATGTTCGACTGACTTCCCAGGGGAATCAGAGTGTACTCATCACTGAAACAGCTATCTGTTCAGGGTGGCAAGGAAATCCAGCAGATGTTCGACTGACTTCCCAGGGGAATCAGGGTGTACTCACCACTGAAACAGCTATCTGTTCGGGGTGGCAAGGAAATCCAGCCACTGGGTGATCACAGAGAATCTGTGAATTTGCATTATGACAGCTCTGTTCTATAACAGGAATCAGACTCAGCAGATGAATTCAAAGAGCAATACAGTTACAGTTAGATAGGTTACAATTTGCAAAATCATTTTGAAAAGAAAAAACCATTAAGCTGCTTCGCTTTCTTCTAAAAAGAATAGTAGCAGCTTTATGCAACAATGATCCACAGTCCAGACAATATCCATCACCTATTCTTTTTGAGCACAACTTTAAAGTTTCATGACTGCTGTGAAAACTTTCAAAAATAGAAAGCAATTACATACTGCTTTAATAGTACTGCATGGTATTATTCTTGAGGGAACTTAAGATATTAAGAGCTTATTTTAATGATTCCTATTCTTTTTTTAAGCTTAAGAATGAACTGTTTCACAGCCTGTGAGAAACAAAGAACTTGACAGCAGATAAAAACTGTTAGGCTGATTGAGTCTGTCTACTTTCCTTTCCAGATGAATCATCAAACAGCCCACTAAAGTACTCTTCCTTCCAGCTATTAAAGAGTCACTGTGTTTTCCCCTCTTTGCCTTGGACTGTACTGTTACTGGCCCCATGCTGGTCTTGGCAATGGTTAATCGGTCTGTCCTACTGACCTCATGGAGATACAGTATAATTATCTGGCACTTACACAATATGATGATGATGATCTTGAATATCACAACTCCAAACTGTGCTAATCAATGATTTTGTGTATGTATCATTTGTGATCCACCTAGTACATAATGCAGAATATAATTTTTTTAAATAAATACGATTTACATTCTTTAGTCTTGCTTTTCAAAACTAAACTATTGAATAAGGTAGATTTTGAAATAACATGGCAACATCTTCAAACATCAACAAAGAATTTAAGGTATTTAAAAATCTTACTGACCATATCTAATGGTGATTTTCAAGCCTGGTCTGACTGGGGGCTGAGGGAACATAAGCTGTATACACATGTGGATGATCTTTAAATTTACAGTACACTACTGTTGACTCTATACCCATATTATTGGAGACTTTGGTCAGGTTTTCTTGGATATCTAGTTATAGAGTGAACTGGCAAAGACGGAGGTACAAAGAAGTGTTCAAACATGACCTACAATGGTGGTCTTGTTGCTTTAAGTACCTTGGTGTATGGTTCTGCACCACTTTAGAGGATACAATAAAGGTACAATAGTGAGAATGTATTGTCTTTGGTGGAAGATATAATTACCCAGTGGTCCTCTCTTTATTTGTAGTGGTGGGGGCGATTAGAAACAACTAAGATAAGCATGTTGCTCTTATCCTTTTCCGATAAGCTTTGTAAGGACTTGGAACATAGTCTGGTTAGCTTTCTTTGGAACAACAAGCCTCCTCGTATTGCTGTATGCAAACTGTAAGCCGATAAAGACTGGAGAGATTACATTTCCATGCTTTAAATTTTATCACTGGCCTTCATACTGGAGCCAATGTGGGCAGTGGTTCCAGATGTTTGATATTCCAACTCCTCTCACTTGGGTTGAACTGCAATGGGTACAGATGGACCCCTTGCCTATTGTACTAGTAGCTGGAATGACATTAGTCTCTTTGCAAGGTCATCCAGCTATTGATATTCTTGTGCGGGGCTAAAAGTACTGGACTTGAGGGCTGAGGCTTTGTAGGCTGAATGTTAAATGATGCTTATTTGGCATAATAAGGACTTTCACATTCAGGGTAAGAGACTTAATTGGCCAGCTTGGCAGAGAAGGGGAATTTGGACTTTGGAGCAGCAGATGAATGGGGATAAACTGATTTTATTTCAAGTGGTGCAGGCTAAATATAGTTTGCTTCTTTTCATTATTTCCAGTGGCAGCAGTTGAGGCACTGCATAGTAACGGCCCATTTATCACTGGATGAACTGGTGGATAGATCTTGTCCTTATGTACGAGAAAGCTTTAACTTCAATGAAATCTACTTCTCTTTTCTACAGTGCCCTATGGCAAGAAGATAGAAGACCAAATGTAGGGGTAAAGATGGTTTGACAAAGTGAATCACAGGAGGAGTTAAAAAACAGGATTGGGCATATTTTGGGGGAAATCCATTCTTGTTTTGTTGTCAGCATTCCTTACACAAACTTTATATATTATTGTGCATTGAGCACTATGGACCCTTTACAAAGCGGCCAAGATATCCACTTCTGCCCAAGGTAATTGTTGCATGGGGAGAAGGGCACACTTTTTCACATGCTATTTTTCAGTATCAATTTGAAGCCATGGTGGGAGAGGGTTTGGGAAAAATGTGCTTGATTTTGAATATCCAAGACCAGGAAAAGCTGACTTTTAAGTATATTATATAGCATTCTCTGTGCCTGGAGCTGTTGTGATCAAAGTATCAATGTTCATTTCACCTTGCTGCTCCATATGCCTGAAACAAACTACCTTAGTTAGTACATCAGCCTCCTTCTCTAGCCCTATTCAAATCCAGGCTAAAAACTCACCTCTTAAATGTTGATTTTGAATCCTGATGCCCCTCACTCTCTGGTTCACCACTTATGTTTATCTTACCATACTCTAGTCCCCAGTTTTGTGATGTTCATCTTGATTAAGTTGTAAGCTCAGACGAGCAGGGACTGGCTCTTACATTTATATCTACAGTGCTGTGAATGTCTTGTAGCGCTATACAAATGAGAAGCAGTTGTAGTAGTAGTAGTAGTAGATTTCTTAATAACTATTGTATTACAAGTAATAATGCATAATCGGAAAGATTGTTTTCATATCAAGTTTAACCTGTGATAGTAAACCTGCCCCTCTGTATTTTATTTATTTATTTTGTGTTTTTTCTATACCGCCCCTTCCAGTGTATTCGAACATACACTAAATGTTAGCATGGGGTTTGCTACACACTAAGCGCATTGCACTAACAGCATGTGGCCCATGCTAATAATCCCACACTAACTGGTTAGTGCATGTTTGGGTGGCGACTGGATGAGTTAGAGGCATCGATGGCATGTTGAAGTTAGCATGGGCATTTTCATCACGTGTTGCTTTAAGGCCGTGTGCACATAAAGCCACCTGAATGGGTGGTGTTACGTGCACCCGTGTACCGGTTAGCATGGGGCCACATGTTAAGAATGCACCAATGGCAAGGGGATGGACAGACATGCTCCCAAGATTTAATGTTGGCCTCCACACTAATGTCATGCTGCAAATACACGGCACCAGAGCGGACTTTAGTGAACACGCCCCTTTATGGATAATGCTTAAGTATGCATTTGTAGCAGCAGAAGGTCATCATGGGTGCCAGTCCTTTCATAAGGTCTGGGAACCCTTAGATAGGATCCCTTGAATAGGACACTGGCTATGGACAATATGATCCTCAGAGAAGCATTACACATGCCGGTTATTGAATGCTTCCATGGACTCTTATAAGAGCTGGTTAATGGTGGGATCTCAGCGTGGAGCTACACTAAGAATGTAATTTGTATTACTGAAACCATTAACTCGACAGTTATCGTTGCAGATTCACTGCCCTTCTGAACTGCTGAACAGTTGGAATGGAAGTAGAGGAGATTGTAGTGCGCCAGCCGCTGAGGCTGTGTCAGCACAAAACCTAGTGCTGACAAAGTCGAGCCGAACAGCAATATTCTTGACTGTAGGAAGGAGCAGTTGTCTGAGATAAGTATTACTTGCAGTTGATGTTTAAGGCACAAGCCCAAGGTAAACGAGCAAAAAGATATATAAATCTGTGTGCTTTTATCTGCTTTAAAAAGTTTTCAAAAGGGGGCATTCAAAGCAAATGAAGGACTGATGAATGATGTGTGAACTCCTTAATAGACACTTTAATCTGTGGCATGTGGAGTTTATACATCTGATATATGTCCATTTCACCATGTTCTTAGTTTAGGGCTTTTAATTCTCTAAAGGAATTTGCTGTCCCCTTACTTAAGAATTTTTTTGTTACATTGTTTTTTACCCTTTATAAAAGAGCCCAACAAATGTACATCCTCTATTTAACACAGTTGTTTTTTCTTGCATGTGTGCGTTATTTTTGAAAATTGCAAATTTTTTTATTGCCTTTGGTACACTTCTTTGACTGAACCAGAAAATGTTTTAAATGCACAAAAAATAAATAAATATTTGGCTCACAAGTCAGGCTATATATTAAAAATACATATATGTATTTAAATACACACACACGTGAAGGCACATTTTAGAAAGGACATCCAAGCCAGAACATCTGAAAAAATGCAGGCACGTCCAAGTTGGGCACGATTTCACAAACATGGACATGCCCAATATGGACAACTGCAGGGCAGCCACATAGACATCCCCGGCATAGTATTAGATACTGGGGAGGTCTAAGAGACATGTTGCAGCGGGTCAAACACAAGACACGTTTCTCAATAAAATAAAACATATCGCTGTGATTATGGAGAGTACTGAGGATAGCGGAGTGCCAACTGCTCTACACCCTCCAGATGTTTTAGGGCCCAAACAAGCACTTTTCTGATGTTTATTCATGGTAGGAACAGGTCTAAATTTAGACATGGTCGTAGACATCACTGAAGGTTCTGAATCAATCGGGGACATCTATTACTGTAGCACAATCCCAGAGATGCCTCTGCCAAACCTCCCACCCCGCCCCCCCCACCCCACAGAAGAAATTTCTTAAAAAGCCACTTGTATAATGGCTGCAGGGACCTTTCTGTGATCTAGACATCTGAATGCATGTTTGTGGACGTCCAGATCATTTCTAAACCTTTTAAAATGACCCCAATAGCTTATTCTCAAGCCCTTATAATTATTTCAAATGATATTTGTGGGACCAAATATTAAATGCCTGAGAATATGCTGTCAAATGCTTTCCTTAATTTTAGTCCATTTTACAGAATTGTACTTATACCTGCTATAACGGCATTTACACGGTTTAACAACCTGTAAATCATGTAAATGCTGCTCTAGAGTGCCGATGAATATCCCTCCGTTCCGCCGCTACAGGCCCTGATGCTATCCGTGTAGAATTAGGGCAGGTCATGGAAATTCTGGAGCAGAGCGGAGGTGGCACCCTTTGCTAACTGCGCAGTGGTGATGCCGAACCGCTGCCTGGTTAGTGACCCCTAGGTAAAATAGGCATGGGAAAACCTCGACTATCTTTATCTGTGGGAGCTAACTGGGCAGGGGCTCAATATCATCATTGCCTGGTTAGCTTCTGTGCCATACAGAGCATTGCAGAAGGCTCAGATATTCAATTTCTGTGTCCGGATATGGCCCCAGATTGAATATTAAAGTTCAGTGGCAATGGCTATGGCCTTAGAGGTGCAACAAAATGTTCGGCCCACTCTTTTTTGGGTGCATATTTATAATTCACAGTCAGTGGTTTTTTAAACACTGGTCCTTCAAATGAAACCAGATATTCAGCACTGGAATCTGGATATTTGCCAACATTGAATGTTCAGTTTCACTGCTGATTGCCATTCAGATGGAGGCCGATTCTATTTTCCGCATGTCTGGCCGCTTTGGCTGTTCAAAAACCAGACGTGTGGGAAAGGACCCGATTCTGCCGCCACGGGGCCCAGACATATCCGCAATGGCAGAATCGGGGACCTAGATGCCCAGGAACTCCCTGTATGCCAAACAAAACTGGGGAACTGCCAGCCAGAACTGGGGAACTGCCAGCCAGATGCCAGAATGCCACTGCTGGTGTGAGTCAGCAGTGGTGTCCTAGCTTCATGGCAACAAGCCATCCACAGGAAGGCTCAGGATGCTATAGACAGACAGAGAGTGATACTGGTGAGGATAAGTAAGATGTTGACGAAGCTTGCTGTCACAATGGAGACCCTCCATCCCCGATTTTCAAAAGGAACCTCCACTCTTTTGAAAATGTGAAGCTCAATGGTACAGTGCTTTGTGATTCCTCGCCTTTTGGTGTGTGAATAGTTGGTCTCTCTGGACATATATGCTGCATGTAGAATACAGAATTGCTAAACACAAATTTTAAGAAATCCATTGCAAGAAACTAAGGCCGGTAAGATTTAACAAACATCTGTAGGATAGATCAATGAGAAAATCATTTTTTATACGCCCTAAGTCATTGGGACAAAGGAGTGACAATACTGATAATTCAAAGAAAAGTGTAGGCAACTGTCTTGTTCCCACTCATTGTGACAGTGATAGTGGGCTGGGGAGAGGTGTTCTGCCTCATACTCTCATAGCTGATCTTCAATTTTTAAAGAAAATGATGTTCTTTCATATCTGTAGCCACAGAAAAATCTACACAATGAAATAGCGATATTAAACATTTGCCAGAAAAGCCAATGTTACAGACAGTTCTGGTGTCTTCAGACTTATAATTCATAGGGTTCATAGAGCATTTTCTAGCTTTGAGCCAAAAAGCTCTGAATGTTATGGCCTATTATTTATGCCTTGTTAACGTAATGTCTTAATGGGGTCATTTCTAATATACTGAAAGCGACAAAAATATATGCATGCAAGGAAAAATTATCCAAGGAAGTAACAGAATGAAATGTAGCCTGACAAACTGCTAACCTTGCTCATTTAATTTTCTACATTCAGCAAAGCAAGAGTTGGTCTCCAAGATGCTAGACTATCTACTGCTCAATTTAATGCAGCAATACTAACTAAAACTATTTGGGTCAATATTCAGCTGTGCAGGCTGGTGTTTTTTTTTTAATGCCAGCTGTCATGGCCAAAAACATTTAGATATTCAGCACCAGTGCATTTTAGAAGCTATTGAATATTTGCAGTTTTTGTGCTTTGTGGCTACTGTCCAATTTATTGTTGGAGTGTATGGACTTAAAGGTCTTCCGTTAATGTAGCATGATTTAGTTTGATGTTTTGGATCTTTTTCCTCATCTTTGATGATCTTAATCCTTTTAGATATGCATGGAGGAGGTTAACCATATAGAGTGAGGCCTGCTGTTTCTGTGGTCCTACTTACATGGATAGGTTGTACAGATAGGGGGTACTTTTATAAAGGATTTTTCATGCATATATGCGTGCACAATGCTTATAAAATTACACCCTGCATACAAGTACATGTTATGCCAGCAAGCATACACTTGTACACAACCCGGCTGTGGTTGGGTTTGGAGGATGAATTTGAGTGGAGAGCAGGGAGAGTCACAAAGTACATACATAAGTGATAAAATAATCCTTCCTATGTGCCTACTTCAGCTGTGTATGTGTACACCTGCTCCTGAGCTGATGTACATGTATGTGGCCTCCTTTTTGCTGCAATTTCAACTGCTTTTGTGCTGGGATTTTATAAAAACACAAGGAGCCTGATTCAGAGATGGGGATGTCCGGGCTATTCCTAAGGAAAACGGGCCAGTTAGGACCCAATTCTGGACTGTGGGAACAAAATGTTCCCACGGTGCACAGAATCGAGCCCGTGGATGGCCTGGAGTGCTTAGGCCTCCCTCTCCCTCCCCTGCCCAACCCACGGCTGGTCTGCCGAGGCCTGGATCGGGTGGCAGAGAGCCCCCGCACCCAGCCCCAGCTTGATCTCTGGGTCAATGCTGCTTATTCCACCTTAGAGGTGGAATTTGCAACATGTCCCCTTTGACTCGGCAGAACGTACAGGGCCGTGACCTGAATCAGCCCTGTATGTCCTGCCAGGCTGGCCTGCCCCCACTCTGCCCAGATCCTGCCCCCTCTCACCCCCAGCCGGCTCTCCCTGTCCTGCTGCCCAGAATCAGGCCCATAGGCTTTTATGTGGCTATATAAAATAGATTTAAAATAGATGCCCACTTGGCTTTCTGACTTAGGTGACTTGCTATAAAATTTCCTCCATAGCGGCTAAATATCACGGTCATCCATACAGGCTCTACTCTGAAATGCCCCTGCCTTGTGATGTATCTAGGATTAAAAGGGCCTCTGGAAGAGAAATCAGGATAGGCTCTTAGGGAAAAATGAAACTGATGTACAGATGCCTTGGTCAGTAGCTCATCTTCTCAACATGAAGTCAAATTTTTAATAACTATATTGGTCCTGAGGAAACTGGGCTCCTTGGAAGCTGTGATGTCTTTTATTGAACAAGGAATGAAAGGATGATGGATTTCATGAGCTTTCAAGATCATATAAGTGGATCATATCTGAAGAAGATACCATTGTGGTTTTATAAACTCATGTTCTACAATATCGTTTGGAATGGAATACATTGTGCATTGTTTAACTGATTTTAACTCAGATTTTTCTGTTACAAGCACTTATGTCAGTTTTCTCACTGGTTCTCTAAACCAAAGAGGTCTTTGGAAGATACAGTTAGTGGTATGTGAGGCTTTCTTAGAAGAAGCAAAATGAGCTGGAAAGTGGAGTTATATCCATATTCATCCTTGGTAACTCAAAGATCCTGGTAATTAAGAACAAAACTGGAAAATATGCTTCACATACCACTCACCAAACACCAACACAGAAGACCTTTCCATTCTTCTAGAAACAGCTTGCTCACACACAACAAAAAAATAAACCATTCATCCTGCTAGACAACCTAAACCTCTCCTCAGCCCCCACCAGCCAAACCAACTCATTCCTGCAAGCCATGGATGTGATAGGCCTCACACAACTAATCGATATACCCACCCACAAAAAAGGGAGCATTTATTTATTTATTTGGTTTTATATGCCACAGTATTTCAAAATCATCATCGTTTACACAGAACAAGAATAAACAGTTTACTTGAACAGGCACCACAGAACAATACAATAAGGGCCCGATTCAGTCGTGGACGTCCCGGCCCTCTGTGTGCCTGATCTGAACCGGACATACAGAGTTAGCCAGAATTCTGATCCCGCGGGGCAAGTCTAGCCCCACGGGATCAGAATCACTATCTAATTTCTCAACATACAGGGGTGTCAGGAGGCAAGATGGTGGCAGGTACCTGACGGTCGGCGTCCGCTCCGAGTTGTTCCGGTGTGTTTTGTCTGGGCGGTGAACTCCTGTTTCATCGGGGATGGGACGGAGAAAAAGGAAACAAGCGGGCTTCCCTGTAGCTCCACCGCAAGTTTCAGTTGTCGGTCAGAGAACCCTGGAGCACTGCGGTTTTGCAGCCGCTGGGTCATTAACGGTGTCTTCGACAGCACATCAGGAGGAATCCATGCTGGGCGCTTCAGGGGTGAGTTTATCCTCCGATCAGCGGGTGCCCCTAACACAACCCGGAAGTGCTGCATCTCGGGACAGTGCTTGTTTCTCTGTGTCGCCGGGCTTTCGGGAAAGCACACTGTTGCCCTGCGATGAGAGACAAGTCCTGCAACGGTCGGCCCTGGATTCCGGTGGGGATAGTCTGCCAGAGAGTCGGGACATGGATGTTCCGGTCTCTTGTGTGGTGTTTCAACGGCAGGTGGAGCCTGGAGGAGGGCTGAGGTCGATTACTTGGGTGGAAAAGCCTGCAGACATTACATTAAAAGCACTGTGGGATGCCATATCTGCTCTAACAACTACCCTTTCAACTGTGGTGGGTTCTGTAAGTACTGAGATATCTAATATTAAGTTGGAGGCTTCTAAAAATTTGGAGCTACAAGCTGGTTCTTTGGTACAAGTTAAAGAGGACATTGTCCATCTTAAAGAGGAGCATATAGCTCTGATGAAAGAAAGGACTGTGTTGATAAGGAAAACTGAGCATCTTGAAAATCTAGCTCGACGGAACAATCTCCGCCTATTAAATTTTCCAAGGTCCCCTCCTATGTCTCCAGTGGAAATGGTGCGGAAGTACCTGAGAGAGGTGCTTAAAATACCACTGGAGCATCTACCTCCACTTACTAGGGCACAATATTTGTCAGTCAACAGCGGAGAATTTAGGAGGAGGAGTGTGGGAGCCTCTGTGAGTGGCATCGGGGACCTTATGGGATTCCTTGAAAATTCTCTAGACGTGGTGACGGAAAGAACTACTATGCTTGTGACTCTGGCTTAGGAAGCTGACAAAGCTTTAATTCTTCGATCTTTTTTTAGGAATATTAATGAGAAGTTCTTAGGCTCAAATGTTCGTATATTTCCTGATTTGTCACGAGTAACCCAATTAAGGAGGAAGGAATTTCTGGCTTTTCGAGACAGAACCTTATCCTTGGGTGCATTTTTTGTGTTAAAGTATCCGTCTAGGTGTTATATTTCCTATCAGGGGAAGAATTTCCTTTTTGTTGATCCTAAGCAGCTCTCAGAATTTATATGTGCAAGGGAAGAGGTTGGAGTAGAGGTGGGCCTCATTACGGTTGACGCATAAGTCTTGCCTGCTTTTTTTTTTTTTTTTTTCTGCTTACTACATTGTTTCGCTCTTTTAAGGAGTGTAAATGGTGGGATTGATATATTTCCTGTTGCCTCCCAATTTATAATGTGGACTAAGTTTTTGGGATATTGTTTCTTCTGTATGATGTAAGAGTTCCACTATATTTTGTTTCATTGTCATCCCATGATTTCATATTCTCATTTATGTATATACCTGAGTGTTTATATAAATATTAATAAAGAGTTAAATTAAAAAAACAACAACAACATACAGGGGTGTCCTACACAGAGTGGTGGGTTCACCCCTAAAACTAAGACATGGGGAGGGGTGGCCTGCACAGAGCAGCAGGTGCACCTACTCTTGCCATCTTACTGGGCAGACTAGATGGACCATACTGGTCTTTATCTGCCGTCATTTACTATGTTACTATGACACCATCTCCTATGCCCACCAGCATCCGTCATCTCCCCTTACCTCTCACCGGGGGGAGGGGGGGGGGAGGAGGCACTGCAACCCCTCCATTATTTTTCAAGCAGTATCAGAGGTTCAGAGCAAGCTGCTGTGGGGCCGCATCCAGGCCTTGCTCAGATAACTCAGTCTGGGCTTTTGAATGGAGCCATTCAAAAGCTGCAATCCCCAGTCACCAGACCAAACAGTTCATTCCCCATAGCCTGGTCTGGCCTGGCCTATGCCAGGGTCAGGCTGCGGGGAATCTCCTCTATCCCTCCTACCTTCCTCGATGGCCGGGCCCGCCATCCCCCGCTGTCTAGAGGAAATTATTCCACCTCAGAGGTGGAATAAGTTTGCCGTACAGGCAGCCAGCCCCAGACATACAGGGCCAACATTGGAATCGGCCCGTATGTCTGGGGCTGCTGACCGCCCACTGCTTGCCCTAACACCATCCCCACTCCACCCCTTTCCCGCCTCCATTTAACTTTCCTATACAACGTGTGGGGAAGTTAGTTGGGGTCAGAAGGGGGAGCGAATAGCGAGGATGGACGTTCTGTTGGGACGTCCATCCCTGCTATTTGTGCCTCAGAATGACCCTGTAAACATCCAGCATTGCACAATGAACAATAAACATATTACATTGAACATGGGTGTTAACTTAGGTGGTAACAGGGAGAACTAAGTTACAAGCTGGTAACTTGAACTTCTCTTTGCACCCACTGAGCTCATATCAAGCAACCCCTCCATCCCAATCAAAGAAACCCCAACTCCATGGTCAAACCACCATATGATCACATTTGAACTTCTGCAACACCCCTCCACAGATACAAAGGACAAATAGCCCCACCGTACTCAACAATTCAAGAAATTCAATAAACAATCTCCTAGATCATGTAATCCCAAGACTGAACAGCAACACCACTGACTTAACGGAATTGGTTAACAACTGGAATGAAACCATAGCTCCATTCGCCATAGCACTACAATGGAACAGCAGCACAAGAACTCAACAAGCTCCCTGGTACTCCTCTAAATAAGACAAACCAAATGCAATCTGAGACAACAATGGAGACACTCAAGAGACCCGCACCTGCTCATCAAATACTCATCCAAACAAACGGAATACAACAACCTTATCAACAAACACAAAACGGAATACCACACAAACCTAATCCTAAACTCATCAAACTGTCCCAGAGAGCTATTCAATATAGTTAGATCCCTCACTTGAGACCCACCACAACAACAAAACCCAGAACTGGGACCACAAGACATAGCACTCTTCCTTTGGATTAAACAGCGACCTGATGCTGACATGAACCCGCACCCATCACCAAACCAACCACTACAAAAATAGACAGCCTTTAACCTACTTACAGCCAAACAACTAGAACATACCTTACATCTATCAACACCACTACCTCTCCTCTTGACCCATGCCTGGTATCATGGATCAAGATGACTAGACATGAGCTCTCCCATACCATACTCAACATCATCAACTTATCTCTCATGCAGGGTCACATCCCCACTAATCTCAAAACCACTTCCTTAAGACCCATCCAAAATAACACCTACCTTGACACCACCCTCCCAAGCTCCTACAGATCAATTGCAAGCATACTCTTCCTAGCCAAACTAATTGAAAAAACTGTGCAACTCTAGCTACTGGAATGCATCAAAACATCTGCCCCCCCCCCTCCTGATCCACAGCAAAATGGGTTTAGATCTCGTCATAATGTAGAAACCCTACTCACCTTGCTACTGAACACCCTAATCAAATGAGAAAAAAACAGAATAAGACTTTATACTAATATTCAAAGACTTCTCAGCCACATTTGACTCCATAAATCATAACAAACTCATTGAAAGCCTTAAGGAAATTGGTATATCAGAAACTCCTCTAGCATGGTTCCGCTCCTACCTCACAGACCATACCCAACTAGTCAAGATGGGAACCCATAAATCTCCCAAGTTCAACCAGCTTCAAAGAATACCCCAAGGCTCCTTACCATCTGCACTCATATTTAACCAATCTGTAATCTCATAAAGCAACACAACATACTTTAACGCCTCTATGCAGATGACCTGATGTTATACACCCCCTTTTCCACACGACAATCAGAGTGCTTCAAGGTGATGACATGGTGGCTAACTGACCACAAATTCACGATCAACTACACCAAAACTGAAATTCTGCACATAACCAATGACCCAACCTACACAACACCAGCAAGCATCAAAATCAACAACAAAATAAAAATAAAACCAGAAGTCACATTGGACCAACGGATAAACTACCAACCCCACATCAAAAAAGACACCTCAACAGTATACCACAAAATCAGGACCCTCTAAAAATTATGCCTCCTGCTAGCTGCCAACCACTTCAGAACAGTATGTCAAGCACTAATAACTCCATACTTCGACTATTGTAACTCAATTCTCCATGTTCTCCCAAAACATACATTACAACCCCTTCAACTAGCCCAAAACAGAGCAGCTCTCCTAGTCACCAAAACACAAAGACAAGACCATATCAAACCCACCCTTAAGACACTAAACTAGCTCCCAATGCAAACATGGATCAAGTACAAAACAATAATGAACATGTTCAAGGCAATTCACAATCAATCATCAGAATACTTACAAATTCCCTCCAGAAGAACCTGGATACCAGAACAAGAAGAGAGATGCACCAAAACCAACTCATACCAATCTGAAAAACTAAAAGCTCACAGACTACCTGAAGCAGAACATTCTCATTCTACGGACCCACAAACTGGAATGCCCTCCCAAGCAGCCTCAGAACCATCAATGACACAAATGAATTCCGAAAGTAACTAAAAACACTTCTTTTTTATGAATACTTCAGAACTGATATTCAAAACTCCCACCCTTAACCTCCCAACTCACTTATCCCCTACTTCACAACCACCCCATCCATTCACAACTCAAACCCACCCCACAACCTACCCCCAGAGAACCTGTATATAAGTTGAAATTATAAAGCAATAATATTCCCAACATACAACTCCCCCAAAGTTCCCTGTAAACCACTTGCATAGCTTAAAAAGTGGTATATAAAAAAGTTTAAATAAAAAATAAAAATAGCCTGCTGCTGCTGCCGCCCCATCTGTTGCAACTTCCTGGAAGTTGCAATGGAGGGGACAGTAGCAGCAATCAATGAACGTGCCAGGTACTTTAAAGCCTGCTGTGGCACCAAAGAAGCTTGCTTTGAGCCTCTGCCACCACAATGGTGGGGCCATTGTGCTGCCCAATACAGTCTACTGCCCTAGGCAACCACCTAGTTCACCTAGTGAATGGGCTGGCCCATTCTATTGAATGTTCCCATCTCTTTGCTGGCCTTGCTCAGAAACTGGATATGCCACTGCCTTTGTTCCTACCTCTTGATGCACAGATAAATGTTGGCCTTAAAAGAAGCTATTTTATAAGGGATGCTTAATTTGATGGGCACTACAGTCTTGAAGGACTAGAAAAAGGGACTGCCACTTCTGGAGAGAGATCTGCAAATGTGAGTATATACTTCTGGGAATTTTCTGAAAGGACTTCTTTGTATTAAAGCTAATTAATCTGTGAACCCAGTATTTTTTGTTAAATCAGTCAGGGCCTAGTAGCAGCAGTTTAAGTTTAAATTTAAAACACAGAAGAGAACTTTCTGGTTACATTTCATACCCAGCAGAGAGCTTGTAGTTTAAATTTAATAGTCAATCAGTGCCTAGTATCAGCAAAGTACTTTTAGTTTAAATTTAAAACACAGAAGAGAGCTTTCTGGTTAAATTTGGAACCCAGCAGAGAGCTTGCAGTTTAAATTTCATAATAAGTCAGAGCTTAGCAGCAGCAAAGAGCTGTAATTTAAATCAAATCAGAATATAACTTAGCATAAAAGGCAAAACAGGGTCAGTACTCTTTGAGCAACAAATAAAGTCTTCTATAGACCTTTACAAAGAGGCCTTCTACCTAGGGGGCAAGAAACCCGTGAAACCTTTTCAATAAGTGTTAACACCAGGTGGCAGGTCAAAAGGCCATTTTGAAAGACTCCTTCTATCAAAGCAAGGACTGTTAATCACCCAGGAAGTTGGTCACAGCTTACCTCAGCAGCACAGGAGAGGGTACAGTGTAGCAGCCCTCTTTTAATAAGTGTTAATTCCCTCTCTCCCTCCCTCTCTCCCCAACACCCACCCACCCCTGGGATAATCGTAGCTTTAAAGGTAATTACACATCTTAAAGGAAAGGAGGTGCTCTCAGGTGAAGCTTGTTATCCAAATCAGTCATACACTAAGGACCTGAGATTAATTAAGCTTCAGGTGAACAAGGTATATTAAACGTATTAGGTACAGTTTTATTAGTATAAATATCCATAGCAACCCTTAGTAAGTAAAGAACTTAAAGATCTAAACACAAGCTTAAAACTAAGATGCAGACAGCAGTCCAGCAGCAAGATGGGGGCTTTCCAGTCTTTTGCATTGAGTGTCACATGTATGATTTTCTCCCAGTTGGTGAGAGGTCTTACGTGTGCACTAGGTGCAAGGAGCTCTTTGCTCTCAGGGAATGAGTCCATTCTCTAGAGGCTAGAGTAGCAGACTTGGAAGACATAAGAAAGACAGAGAGGTACATAGATGAGACCTACAGGGATATAGTCCTGAAGTCCCACCTCCAGTCTGGCAGCATCCCTGTTGCCATGGAGGAGAGAGGTCATGTGACAGGAAAGCATCACCCTGGTGTGGCAGGAAGTGTTCCTGTAACTAGGACCTGTCCTCCAGGTGATGTAAAACCCTCTCGCACCGAGGAAGTTTCTCCAGGGCCATGTGCCCATGAGGGAAGGGTTAGGACAGCCATTATAGTTGGTGATTCGATCATTAGGCATGTAGATAGCTGGGTGGCTGGTGGACGTGAGGATCACCTGGTAACATGCCTGCCTGGTGCGAAGGTAGCGGACCTCACGCGCCACCTAGATAAGGTCTTAGATAGTGCTGGGGAGGAGTCTGCTGTCTTGGTACATGTTGGTACCAATGACATAGGAAAATGTGGTAGGGAGGTTCTGGAGGCTAAATTTAGTCTTTTAGGTAGGAAGTTGAAATCCAGAACTTCCAGGGTAGCGTTCTCCGAAATGCTTCCCGTTCCACGTGCAGGACCCAAAAGGCAGGCAGATCTCTGGAGTCTCAATGCGTGGATGAGACAATGGTGCAGAGATGAGGATTTTGGATTTATTAGGAACTGGGGAACATTCTGGGGAAAGGAGGGGCTCTTCCAAAGGGATGGGCTTCACCTTAACTGGGATGGAAACAGGCTGCTGGCATTAACCTTTAAAAAGGAGATAGAGCAGCTTTTAACCTAGATAATAGGGGAAAGTCAACAGTCGCCCAAGAGCGCATGGTTCGGAAGACTGTATCCTTGAAGGATACTACCAAAAACAGAGAGGTTCCAAAAAAGAGTAAAGTAGCCCAAATGCCCTCAAGTATGGAGCAGACAGAGCTTAAAGATCCCAAATTACCCATGCCTACGAATAGCCAGATTAATATGAATAAAATACAGTCTCTAAAATGCTTGTATGCAAATTCTAGAAGTCTAAAAAATAAGATCTGAGAGTTAGAATATATAGCACTAAATGAGAGGTTAGATATGATTGGAATATCAGAGACGTGGTGGAAGAAGGACAACCACTGGGACACTGTGATACCTGGGTACAAACTAATGATAGAGCTGATCAAATTGGAGGAGGGGTTGCGCTCTATGTTAAAGAGGGCATTGAGTCAGAAAGGCTTAAAGTTTTGCAGGAAACAAAATTTGCTGTAGAATCTCTATGGATTGAAATTCCATGTAAAAAGGGGAAGGCGATGGCAGTGGGGGTGTACTATTGACCGCATGGCCAGAATGAACAAATGGATGATGAAATGCTCAAAGAAATCAAGGAAGCTAACAAAAGTTGCAGCGCAGTAATGATAATGGGTGATTTCAATTACCCCGGTATCGACTGGGTCAGTGTCACAGCAGGACATGCTAGGGAGATAAAGTTCCAAGATGAAATAAATGACTGCTTCTTGGAGCAGCTGGTTCATGAACTGGCCAGAGGGGAAGCCATATTAAACCTTAGTGGAACACCAGATCTAGTGCAAGAGATAAGGGTGTTGGGGCCACCTGGCAATAGTGATCATAGCATGATCGCATTTGATTTAATTAGTGGAGGAGGGATAGTAAGGAAATCCACAGTACTACCTTTTAACTTTCAAAAGGGAGACTGTGATAAAATGAGGAAAATAGTTAAGAAAAAACTAAAAGGAGCAGTTGCAAAGGTTAAAGACGTACATCAAGCTTGGGTGTTGTTGAAAAATACTATCTTGGAAGCCCAGACCAGCTATATTCCACGCTTTAAGACAAGTGGAAGGAAGTCCAAAAAACTTCCAGCATGGTTAAAAGGTGAGGTCAGAGAGGCTGTTGTTGCCAAAAAAGCATCTTTCAGGAAATGGAAAAAAGAGCCAAATGACGAAACCTGGAAACAGCACAAGCACTGGCAAGTCAAATGCAAAGCATTGATAAGGCAGGCAAAGGGAGAATTTGAGTAGAAGCTTGCTGCGGAAGCAAAAACACAAAATAAAGACTTTTTCAAATACATTTGCAGCAAAAAACCTGTGAGAGTCATTTGGTCCATTAGATGATAGAGGGGTTAAAGGGACACTAAGAGGCGACAAGGCGATAGAGGAGAGACTGAATGAATTCTTTGCTTTGGTCTTTACTGAGGAAGATGTAGGGATGTTACCTATGACTGAAGTGGTATTTAAAGGTGCGGAAGAATTGAAGGAAATATCGATACATCAGGAAGATGTATTACAACTATTAGATAAACTGAAGAGTAGCAAATCACCTGGACCAGATGGTATACATCCAAGGGTTTTGAAAGATCTGAAATATGAGATTGCAGACCTGCTATTAGTAATCTGTGAATTTTCATTAAAATCATCTGTAATACCTGAAGATTGGAGGATTGCCAATGTAACGCCAATTTTTAAAAAAGGTTCCAGGGGTGATCCGGGAAACTACAGACTGGTGAGCCTGACGTCAGTATTTATTTATTTAGAAAATATTTATATACCGCAGCTTCCAGCGATCAGCAGCGGTTTGATTATAGATTTGAAAATTGCCAAATCGAGGCGAAAATTTTGGAGTATCATTACATTGATTAGAAAGACGAGCACGGCACACAGTAATAAGGTCCTAGTAGAGGAGACAGTAATTTACATATGTACATTTCACCTAACAGAATTCTTGTCACAAATTGTGACCTCTTGTATTCCCTGGGATTTACATCAAGTTGTAATAGCACTGGAATAGATGGATCTTTAGCTGTTTCCTGAACGCATTAAGGTCTTTGGTCATTCTGAGCTCAGGCGGTAGTTGGTTCCAGAGGGTTGGGGCAGAGTAGGAGTATGCTCGGCGGCTAGTACTGGATTTGACTGCTCTGATGTCGGGCGGAACGTGTAGGGTGTCTGAGTTGACAGATCTTCTGACTCTGTTGGGTGGTGGCGTGCTGATAAGGGTGGAGAGAAAGGATGGAGCTATGTTTTGTATGAGTTTATGGGTGGTTATCAATGTTTTGTATTGTATCCGGGCAGTGATAGGGAGCCAGTGCAGTTCGATTAGCACAGGCGTGATGTGTTCGGCTATGCTTTTTCGCATGATGATCCTTGCGGCCACATTCTGGGCCATTTGTAGGATGTTTAGTGTTTTCTTTGGGAGACCCTGCAGGATGGCGTTGCAGTAGTCTAGGTGCGGAATGATGAGTGCTTGTGCCACAGTCCTAAAATCGCGGGGTTCGAGGATATTCCGTAGAGGTTGTAGAACTCTAAGTTTGTGGAAGATGGCCTTGTTGGTTTTGCGTAGGTGTTTTTCCATCTTTAGGTTGTTGTCCAATGTGATTCCTAGGTATTTGATCTCTTTCTTCGTGTGGTATGTATTGTTACAGAGTGTAATTGTCGCAGGGGGTTCAAAATTTGGTTTGCTGGAGATAAACATCACCTCTGTTTTCTTATGGTTTATTGTCATGTTGTTTTGTTTTAACCATTGCAACATTGCATTCAGGCATGTTTCAAGTGGCGTATAGTTAGGGTTGACTGTATCCAGTTGCGTGTATATCATAATATCATCCGCATAGGAGGCAGTACCGGGAAAAATGGTAGAAACCATCATAAATAACAAACTTACTCAGCATGTAGATAGTCATGGCCTAATGGGAGACAGCCAACATGGCTTTAGACAAGGAAGATCTTGTCTTACTAATCTGTTATGTTTTTTTGAAGGTGTGAATAAACAGGTAGACAAAGGTGAGTCGGTTGATATAGGGTATCTGGACTTTCAGAAAGCCTTTCACAAGGTCCCTCATCAGAGACTTTTGGCAAAACTAAAGAGTCATGGGATAGGAGGCAGTGTATTATTGTGGATCAGGAATTGGTCAAAAGATAGAAAGCAGAGGGTAGGGTTAAATGGCCAATTTTCCCAATGGAGAAAGGTGAATAGTGGTGTACCTTAGGGTACTGTGCTTGGTCCGCTGCTTTTTGACATATTCATAAATTACCTGGAAAAGGGAATAACGAGTGAGGTTATCAAATTTGCAGATGACACAAAACTATATAAAGTTGTTAAAACCCAAGAGGATTGTGGAAAATTGCAAGAGGATCTTGATAAATTGGAAGACTGGGCATTAAAATGGCAGATGAAATTTAATGTGGACAAGTGCAAAGTTATGCACCTAGGGAAGAACAACCCAAACTATGGTTACACGATGCAAGGTTCCACATTAGGAACCACCACCCAGGAAAAAGATTTAGGCATCATTGTGGATAACATGTTAAAACCCTTGGCCCAGTGTGCAGCGGCGGCCAAGAGAGCAAATAGGATGCTAGGTATCATAAGGAAAGGAATGGAAAATAAAACAAAAGATATTATAATGCCTCTATGTCGTTCCATGGTGAGACCGCATCTTGAATATCGTGTCCAATTCTGGTCGCCATATCGTAAAAAGGATATAGCGTTATTAGAAAAGGTTCAGAGAAGAGCCACCAAAATGGTAAAGGGGATGGAAGGATACCCCTATGAAGAAAGGCTTAAATGGTTTGGGCTCTTTAACCTGGAGAAGAGACGGCTGAGGGGAGATATGATAGAAGTCTATAAATTAATGAACGGAGTGGAACGGGTAAACGTAGATTGATTGTTTACATTATCAGAATATAGAAAGACTAGGGGACGTGCAATGAAGCTACAGGGTAAACTATTTAAGACTAATTAAAGAAAATATTTTTTTCACTCAACATGTAATCAAACTCTGGAATTTTTTACCGGAGGATGTAGTAAAGGCTGTTAGTGTAGCTGGGTTTAAAAAAGGTTTGGACAAGTTCCTGGAGGAAAGGTCCATAAACCATTATTAAGAAGGGACCCAGGATATCAATGATTGTCCCAGTATAAGCATTGTAAAACTTGTGTCTTTTGGGGAAACTGCTAGGTACATATGACCTAGATTGGCCACTGTTGGAAACAGGATACTGGGCTTGATGGACCTTGGTCTGACCCAGTATGGCATATCTTATGTTCTTATGTTCTTATGTACCACAAACATCCAAAGTATGTGTGTACTGAACTTTATAAAACAGGGGCATAAGTGCTAAGATACATGTGCCAAATATAGGTGCCACCGCTTATAGCAACCCTAGACTTGGTGTAAATGCCTGCATCTAGATTTGTAAAATATTACAGTTATAGTATTATAATTTATGTGTGTAAATGTAGGCTCCAACTAGATTCTGCCCAAGTTCCACAGATATTTACTGAATAGTGCCTGCCTAAACCACACATGTAAGTGCCTATCCCCATATGTAAGTCACTGAAAATAGGTAACTTACGTGCACTGACGGTGAATAAGTATGTGGCTGGTAATAAATGTACCTCCATATTGACTTATATGGCCAAAGTTTTGCTGTTCAGCTTCGAAGGAAATTTAAATAAAAACGTTTGTGTCACCTCAGTAACAGGAACATAGCATTTAGTTAGACATTTTGTGAAGTAGCCAGAGAAAACAAATACTCAGAAGCTATATAACAAACTTGCCAAGCCATAAGACACTAACTACATTATAACTTAAACTTGGTAATATACATTAAACAGGGACATTGAAAACTTGGATTCTTCTTCTGAGGTAATGGAGGATTAAGTGACTTACCCAAGGCCACAAGGAGTGCTAGTGGGAATCAAACCCTGGTCTCTTGGTTTCTAAACAAATGCTCTAACCACCAGGCTACTCCTCCACTCCATTACAATAACAGCAAGCTAATATCACATTAGCTTGCTGTTATTATATCAATGACTGCACTGAGCTTACTTTGCAGTGTTCTGGGCATCCAATAGATTTGTATGTTTAGCCTTGTTGGCATCTGCATTTAGGTATGATCAGTATTCATGCTTTATTTGCATGAACACAACACTGGCAATGAGAGGACCATCTTAGGGGATGCATGTTTGAACAGGGGAAGTGGAGGCGGGTGGAATCATAAATGTTCATCTTTTCAGAATATCTCAAGGGTGGGGACATCCAAGCCTTTTAATATGTCTACATCTCTAGTTCCAGACATGCGGGTGTGTCCATACTGGAATCGGGTTTAAAACATCCCCGTCTCCAATTTGGACATGCCTGCAGCTTGGACGTGAATGTTATGGAATCGGCCTCTAAGATCATAACTCACATTCATAGTAGATCTAGTGCTATGTATCGGTAGAAGAAAATTTTACCCAAGAAAACTACAAATTGAAAATCCTTCACTTCTAAAATGACAATGGTGGTTATTCGAGATTTACAAAGTTATTATTAGGAATATACACGTGTAAATTGCATTCACATGTAAATGACACAAGAGAAAAGGGGAAGGGGACAACCCTTACCAATAAAGATCCACAACTTAAAGAGAAAAGGGGGGAGGGGGGTAATGAAAATGCCACAGTGTAGATTTATTCAGCCCGGCAAGGCCGTGTTCCAGCATGATATGCCTGTATAAGGGGCAATTATGCAATCCAAGAAAGACATGTATAAAACCAGATTGTGGCAACTGGAATGTTCTTTGCTGTGCAGTCTGTGAATAACCACAGATTGCATTGTAAAGAACACTGCAGTTGTCACATTTGGTTATGTACATATTTCTCTTAGATTGTAGTAATTGCCCCGATACTGGCATATGATACTGGGACATGGCTGTGTCGGGCTGGATACATCTACTCTGTGTCAATTTCATTAACCCCTCCAAGTGTAAATGGCCATTTTAGAAAAAGTCTACTTTACAGGTGGCTAGCCATACCATGTTGAAATTCCACAGGGGTGTGTTGGGGGCATCTCCTGGTTAGGACAAACATCAATACATGTATTCCCTTTCATATAGTGAATGCATGTGGAAGTCTAAAATTGTCCACATCAGGATTTACACCAGCACCCCAACATGAACAGTTATTTAAAATAGTGCTCCTTTTTGCCAGCCCTTTACAGGAGAGAAAACGGGAAATACCCCCTTAATCCCCCAATGTTCATATCCCTCTCCAAATTGAAATAAGGTCAAGATAGAATCCTCTGTAGTTAATTAAGAGCATGTGCATGTCTTGGTTTGAGAAATGGCTCAGCTGCATGTGTAAGTGCTTCGTTTCACTGCACGGGCCAGCTAGAGCTTTGAGCTCATTACATGGGCATCGCTTACATATTTCGTCTCCTTCTGCCATGAAATGAGTCTACCTGAAGAACTGCCTTTTCTGCCACTGTTCCTACTCTGTGGAATACTTTGCCTGCCTTTCTATAGACTGAACCTAGTTTGAAACATTTTAAAAAGTCATTGAAGACTTATTTGTTTAACTGCTTTTGGGTTGGCCTTGGCCCTAACGTGAGGTGGTCTCGGTCTTCAGATGGCATACTAACTTCGCTATCTCAGCTGCTTTTATTTGTCACACTTAGGGGGATGTTTACTAAATCGCGTTAGTGCAGTTCGCGTTAGTATTCGCGTTAATAAGACAAACCCCCAAATAAGGAGATGGGTGGGACAGCAGAAGATCTAACGCGCGGTACAGAACTAACGAGCGATACGTGGCGCGTTAGAGGAGTCACCGCGCGTTAAGCATAAGAAGCCTCGTAGACATACTTGACCCATACAGAGCTGTAGCACAATGGTTACTGCAGTGACTGCTGATACGGACAGCATGGGTTCGAGTCCCCAGGGTGCCAGATGCAGAAGGCTGGCTGATGTAGTAACCTGTACATGATAAAGTGAGGGAGGGGGCATTTATTTGTTTCCTTTTGGAGGGGTGCAAGCAAACACACCCACACATCAGATAGTGAGTGAGGGGGCAGGTATATGTCAATTAACCTTTAGGGGCGCAAGCAAACACACCCACACATTATCTAGTGAGTGAGGGGGCATGTATATGTTGCGTCTGTGTTGTAGGGGTGCAAGCAAACACACCCACACATTATCCAGTGAGTAAGGGGGCATGTCTATGTTCCCCTTCCCTTTAGGGTGCAAGTAAATACACCCACACGTTATATAGTGAGTGTGGGGGCATGTATATGTCATGTATGTGTTGTAGGTTTGCTAGCATACATACCTGACCCATACAGAGCTGTAGCATAATGGTTACTGCAGTGACTGCTGATATGAGCAGCATGGGTTCAAGTCCCCAGGGTGCTGTGAGAAGGCATGTTTTCCTTTACGTCGAGTACTCCATACAGAAACAGACCCTCGCAGTGTGCGTAACAATGTACGTTGGGCGTGCGTAGCGACACGCGTACAATCGTGCGTGGATATGTGTGTTTTTACCTGTGTGGGTACCTTATATGACAGACTCGGTAGGGTGTCCTGCACCTATGCACAATGCTAACAGATGTACGTGGGATGGCCTATGGGTTATCAAAGCCTGTGAGCAGGCGCTGGATTCCCCCAGGGTTGGGTTGCGCCAGTCACACCCATGATGCACTGCACATGCAAATCAGCTGTCCACAGATAAACACAAGATGGGGAATGCACACCCACAGCACCTCGGCCTGGTAGGGGGGAAGCGACCATGTGCACCCCCACAGCACCTCGGCCTGTTAGGGGGTACTGACCGTGTGTTGTACCGGCACAGGGTAGCCACACACCGTCACAGCGTGCGGGTACTGTGCTCACCCTGAGGGTGCAGTGAGGCGCCAAGCACCAGGTCCACAGCAACATCCATGGCTGAAAGAGGCCATGGTGCAGGTCCACAGCAGTGTTATAGTGTGAGACAGGTAGTTTCTGCAGAAACACCTTGGACATCTCTGTCTGTATCAGTCAGGTGTAGCCCCCATGGACCCCCAGGAGGGCACATGCACCACCACCCCTCCCCCAGGGCAGCAAACAGGGTCTCCTATCAAAAGATACAACATCTACCGCCCTGCAAGGTGGACATAGAGGGACACACACCCCACAGAGCAGTCAACGCAGCTCTGTACACATCCAGAACACAATAGCAGACAGACATTAGGGCTAGATATGGCATGCTGCACCCCACCACTATCTGATATTCCCCTGGTGTAAGCCATCAGCCACTGCACCCTGCAAGCCACTCCATCACAACACATACCAGCTGCAAATAGTCTGCTAGTGCCCAGTGGAGATGCCTGCACCCAGAACTGGGATGTCAGCATACACAGTTACATCAGTGACAGGGCCCCAAAAGGCAACCCATATATATCACATGAGAGAAATACTAGATAGCACTATGGGGGTGCCTAGCCATGCTGTGGTCACTGCACAGTCAGGGTGAGAGTGATCTCTCAGCAGCACATACTGAGGTCACCCTGTCTGTGTAGGTGGTGGCCGGCCACTACAATGTGCCTGTCACTGCCCTATGCCCTGTGCAGATGCGCCCTGGCCAGGCCACCCTGTCCGGCCTATACCCATGGTACCTTGCTCCTCATTATGCACATTGGCAGCCCAATACTGGCAACATTGCTGGCAGTGTGGCCTGTGGAAGGTGTTTGCAGCCACCACACACTGGATAGACAGACAACCACCCCCACACCGATGTCAGCATTGTGCTACTATAGAGGTGGTCAGCAGCCATACACACCACACCAGTCATGGGCATAGTACAGGCATGGATATGATACACAATACTGTTGGGGGGTCACTCCCCAGGGTGGTGAACACTGTCAGAGACCAGACCTGCAGCACACACCGCAGACATCAGAATGATTGTTATGGTGGAGCTCAATGAGCAAAATGTGCTTAACAGAGGAATTGATATCTGCCAGTTCTCATAGCAAACGTTTGATAGCTGTGTACCATATACCCAGGTGTAGGGTGGCATTGCTAAGGTATGCAACTGCTAGTATTGGGAGATACAGGCAGGACCCAATTTCTTGCCTCTCCAGGTGGCATTGGCCAATGGGGCCTGTGGGTGGGTGTGTGGCCCTGTTGGCTGCTGCTTTACGGCAGAGTTCCCCAACTCCAGTCCTGGTGTTCCAAACACTGTTCGGGTTTTCATGCTGTCCCTCATAAATATGCATGAGCTACATCTGCATAACATGGGGGTGGTGCATAGCTATGCAGCACAGGCATCTTTTTTGGAGGCAGCATGAAACCGGAATGTTGTGGGGCCCTCCAGGACTACATTTGCGGAACTCTGCTTTAAGGTAATGTGCCTGTTTCTGGTGTGGTAAAATATAGGCCATGCGTATGTTCTCTGCAATAAAGGTGTGTCTTTACTATCAATGTTTAGTGGTGGGTAAAGCTATGGGGACTGGGTTGGCAGGAGCCCCAGCTGGGATTTGAACCTGTGACCCTCTGGTTTTACAGGCACTGGCTGTGTCTGTTGCACCACACTGTGGCCACAGAGACAGTGCAGTCCCTGGAATTAGTTAAACCGGCATGACGAGTCAGAAACCCTGCTCTGCAACAGGTTTACTGTGACCTCATTTACCTTGTATGCAGACAACGGTGCACATAAACCTCAGAGAATACCTCACAAAAGAGGCACACACCCATAACCAAGCTGGGCAACAATGATATCATTGGGAAACATTACACAACACTCCCAGGACAATCCATTACAATGAAATGATCTTTAAAAGGGTCTGTGGAGCGTAGACCCTTCCACACATCATTTCTTTTTTATTTGGTGCTTTCCAGGCAGTGTTGTTCCTTGTTGCCCATTGCTATCACTGTTGCCCAGCTGTATTATGCTTTTTAAAATGTTTCCTGTGGTCATTTTTAACGTTTTATGTGCTATTTTGTTCAGTGCACATGTATCACACTGCTCACGTTTTGTGTGTTTCCCCGGTTTTTCTGTACATTGCTGACGGAAATGGTTTCTCTTCCCTTTAAATGCCTTTAACGGCAGGTTTTCATTCGCGTTGGAATTGAGCTCAGAATTACAGCGCGTTAGTGAGGGGGAGCCTCTCCACGCCCCCTCTCCGCCCATTGACCCCTTCTCTCCGCCCACTCTCCACCTTCTGCGATGTTTTAACGCGCCGCGGGGCTTTACGATCGTTAAGCGCGGTTACCGCGCGTAGTACGACGTTACCGGTCGTTGGCGCGAGTTTACGTGCGTTACACTGCACTTGCGGTCGTTAACGTCATACAACGCGCGTTATTCACGTTTACCGCATTTTAGTAAACATACCCCTTAATGTTCTCTTCTATTGTCTTCTTTCCTGTCATTATTTTTGGCATTCCTTTCTTTATCGGTTATTAAATTAGATTGTAAATCGCATAGGTTGCTGCAGATATGCAGTATATTAAATAAAGAGAAACATAAACATAAACTTACAAGGGCATGTTGTGAAATCCTGGTGCTTACATGTGTTAAGTTGCCATGTTTCCTCTGTCAGTTTTTCCCATTGTGAAATGGCTTCTCCTGCTCAGGGTCAATGCTACCATTAGGTGAACTATCAACAGCCTAGAACGTTGGCCCTCGGGTGCGTCCATTGTTAACACTGATGGCTCTCTCTAGGGCCTGCAGCAGCAGCAATGGCTCAGAAAACATGGGTCAGTGCTTACCTCATTTCAACAGTACTGCCCTGTGGTTTTTGCCCTGTAGCAGGTCTCTTCTGCTCCCTTGCATTGCACACTTCCAAATCAGAAGTTGCACCAGAAGGGGATGAAAGAGACATTCGTCAGGGTAGAAACCACAGGCAATGCTGATGAGTAGAGGTAAGCACTGCCCAGCTTTCTTTGAGCCATTACTGTTGCTGCAGGCCCTTGAGAGGGGCAGCAGTGGCAGCAGGGGGAACAGTGGGGGCATCAGGATAGAGGGGCCCGCCTAGGGTGCCTCCAATCCTTGCACCAGCTCTGCACCTGCAGCAGATGGATAAACAACCCACGTGTCCCTGCACTTCTGCTCTCGATTTATCACCTCTCAACTCCGGCCTCTCACAAGTTGCTTCTTGGATGTCCATTAATGTTTTGTACCTCAACTCTGCGAAGACCACCGCCATATGGTTCACAGCTGATGGCCCCTGCCCTTCACTGGCCCCCACACTCCTGGACTCCCCTGTTCCACTGTTTCATTCTCTCTGTTACCTCGGGGACATTCTTGATTCCTCTGTTTGGAATGATCTCTCTTCTCTCATCCGCTGCTCATTCTACTCTCTCCGACAAATTTGTGCCTTCTGTCCATTCCTGCCCTCTTTGTCTTTGATCACTCTTTTTTCTCTTGTCATGTCCCATATTGACTTCTGCAATGTCACACTCGCAGGTGTCCCTCAATATCAGTGACATCGCTTCCAGCTCCTTAAGAACACCGCTGCCCAGATGGTCACACACGCTGCTCGCATTGATCACATCACTTCGCTCCCCATACAACTCCATTGGCTCCCTCTCAAGTTACAAATTCAGTCACTCACAAAGTCTTGCATACAGGTACTCCTCTTTACCTCTCATACATTCTCCACCTCCATTTCCCACACCATGTCCTTTTCTCTATCCATGCTAACCGTCTGCACCCTCCCTCCGCCTCACAAGCCCGCTTGGAATCCAACCACAACTCTGCTTTCTTCTTTCTTGGTCCTGTTCTCTGGAATTCCCCTTCCTCCTGACCTCCACCTCGAATTATCCAGTCCAAAATTCAAAACTATGCTCAAGGCTCATCTATTCCACTTAGCTTTTGACCTTCCTTCCTCACACATTTTTTATTTCTTTATTTATTAGAATATTCTATACCACCCCTTCCAGAGATTAGGGGCGATTTACAGATAACCAAACATGTTACATATAATGGTAGTTGAACTTTTTACATAGTGATTTTAGGATTCTCAACAGGAGAACATTTTACATGTTGTATTTAACAGGTAGTTGAACTATAACATAAACTTTGCATTCTTCACAGAAGCAACAAACTATATACATACATTTAGCCTCCCGTATTCCTTTTCCCTCCTCCTCCCATTGTTCTCCTTCACCATCATATGATTGTAATTTCTTTCTTATCTGACCATAGTGTAACTTTCTATTTCTGCTCTGTAGCAGCTACTTGGTGATTGTAAACCACCCTTCTGCTTGTGCGTATACGCGGTATCTTGTCTGCTAATAAAGATAACGAAACTGTTCCACCTTTAGGAAATCCTTTTCTATGTTACTGGCACAATTGTAAATGTAGAGACCTCAATGTCTCAGGCCCGATCGCCACATCCTATCTAAAACGTGCTTTCAAGAATGTGAATCAATGCAGTTGCTGGCAGCCTGTGGTCCAAAATTGAAGCAGTAGGTCTGGGCAAAATGCTACTTCTACACAAATGATAAAGATACAGTCTACCCTTTAGTGCTAACTTAGTTAATACTATTTCCTCTAAATTACTATTTTTAAGAATCCATGCCATACTTATTACATGCATCCCCCAGGATATTGTACCCTGATGTACTGAAAGAATAAAAAATACTATGGTGCAATTGCTCAGATGGAATTCTACCCATGATTGTATGCTCTAAACCTAAGGTTCAGATATAATAATTTAAAGTCAGCTGTTTTGAAACATTTCAACTATTTAAAAACAATGGATTTCAGACTGAACCTGCTTTTTGGCACTTTATTTTTGTATTTGTGATCATTTTTTATTATTTTTATTTGCTTATATATTATAATTCCATATTTGTTTGTACTGTGTTCACGTATTGCATGGAGAGTTGCTACTATGGGCGACAAAGAAACTGAGGGGTATGTTTACTAAAGAGCATTAAGGTGCACTGGTTAGCCAGCAGTAATGGCAGTGGTAAGGTGTTTTCGTGCATTAAAGGCCGGGGCGGGGAGTAGGTGTTCCGGAGGTAAGGGCGCTTGGCTCCACTTATTGAGTGCTAACCGAATACCGGGCATTAAGGTGTCAAGCATGCACATTAATGGCCGAAAATGGCAGGCATCTTAACGCAAGATAACGGAGCCCTTGTGAAACTCACATTATAGGTCATGGATGGAAGGACAGATAGAAGCTGATGAACATGTCAGATCCATACGTATCCTGTGTCAGTCAGTAAGTGGGATGAGCATGTGGGAGGTATCTGTACTGTATTAGTGAGGGGTTCCCACGTAATCTGCTGTAATGTCAGTGTGTGGCATAGGATTGGTGGACCCAGCAGTGCCATAATGTGGGCAGCTAAAGGATGACAGGCGGAGGGTTGACATGTGGATCATGCACTGAGAGGTATGAGTGATACATCCTACTAATGTAAATATTCCTGTGTGGGCCATTGTGTAGCAACTGGCAGGAGAATACATGACTACACATAATGGACATATGCCAATGGATGGGCTGAAGTATGGATGGTGGTAGATGAGATTCCGGTATGGCCTTGCTGCCCCGATGTACCTGATATGACAATACAAATACAATTTTTTACACACACTGCAACTATGCCACGGGGAAGATCCAATACCAGTTGTCCCATCTTTCTAACCACCACACAATTCTCCTGACACATGTGCATACAATAACTGGACAAGTGTCCCCCATACAGGCCATATGGAGCAAGTAAGGAAATGTGATGATCCCTGCAGGTGGCCATCCCAGGAGTTGGATGTGCCTGATGGAATCAAAGATGTTCAGTCGCAGTTATGATGAAATAGTCCAATCATGTGCAACTCAGGTGCCATACATCTGCAGGGTGAACATGTCTGACCCTTTGCACTGGGTTACAGCAGAGCCAATAAAGTCTTTCTGTCATATGGGCAGACCCAATATGCTATTGTAACACATAAAAAAGCATAAGAATGTGTGTCCTCCAGTCAATGCAGACCCCAGACTTTTTCAGGTAGTAAAATGAAATGAGTTGCCCACAGCCACAAAGAGAATGAGTTGGATTCAAATGCTGGTCTGTTACTTACTGAACCAGTTTTTTTAAACATCAGGCTATATCTCCACACCTTGCTGCATAGCAATGTCTAGAATCAAAGAGACTGCAGGTCATGAAACATTGTGGCTGGCACATTCTGAGACAATGGTACACCACACCTAGGGCCTGCCTACAGCGGCACACATGCAGTATGTAATGTACTGGACATTCAGTACTGAAGATACAGAACAGACACACAGCTGCAAAATGTATCTCTTGTCCAAAGGCCAAGCCACCTGTGGGGTCAAGATGCCTGTCCCTCCATGGTAGCTCCAACGGCAAACAACAGTTGCACACAACGGTCCACTGCACTACAGTATGGCACTAACCCTAGAGGCGGCACATGTGCATGGTGCACAGTCCCTCTTGACCTGCTGTACCCTGTGAGATAGGTACACCTGCACATACATTGAATGCAAACCACATTCATGACCCATGCGGCCCATCACAGACCATCTTGACCTCTCCGGGGTCCATGCACATGTCTTCCACCATCGTAGATGACAAGCAGATACTGGGCAATGCCCCAGTGATCACATTTACCACTATGACTGCAATTGGTGCTTTGGGTGCCGGTATTGGTTAGCCCCTGTATTATCCATGATGTGCCGCACAATCTGAGCAATTTTATACAACTGATCACCATATGGAGAATGCAGCTATTCATCACATTAGCTATGTAATGTGCAGGGACATTGTGTGCTTCCTGAATATAACAGCTGCCAAATGTGCTAAAGACCTGTTTCAGGAATGTGAGGGCACACATCACCTGGTCCCCAGAGCTAGCACTGTAATAGATGGATCCTCCAGGTTCTGAAGCAGATCTATTGCACTGGCAATATCCTACAGGCAGGACCAGCCCATCCATTGTGCAAGAATGTTGTTCGCACAGGGCCCCGCGCGAACTTCATTCCCACACGGTGCTCTTCATGCTGGTGGCGGTGCAGAGGGAGCCGGGGAGGCCCACATGAGGCCCCAGCTTACCTCTGCACAGCCGCCAGCTTTGCAGCTTACCTCTGCACAGCATTTTCCCTCTCGCTGGCATCTGTGTTATTGTGAAGCACGCGAGTGCCGGGAAATGCCCTTTAACCTTTCCCAGAGCAGTCCAGTAGTATGAAGATGAAGGAAATAATCTCAATCATTATCAAAACTTCATCCCACCCAATATCACACTGTCAGAAACATTACATTCAAACATCATCAGTCACTAATTAGGGGAGAAAAAAGATCTCAGCACCATTGGGTCAATTGATGTTAGCTACTAAATCTTGGCCCTGGATCAACACCATAACATCAATGATCCAAAAAACTCCCACTGATCCAAAAATCACATCTATATAATATTCCTTTTAATCCACACATTGCTGTGAACCTGTTTTTTGTTTTTCAATTTACTAAAACATTTACTATTCCAATTTATATCAATATCACAGCTTATAACATACAACATTTACTGTTTAACAGAGCACTGATCCTCCCATCTTTTATTAAACATATGACATGTCTTAAGCACATATCTTATCTACATGCTGAACCCTCTTGAGTACATTGTTTAGCTGAATGCTGAGTCCCGAGCATAGAAATTATCTACATGCTAAGTCCTCTAGAACACATAACTTATCTGAATGTTGAGCCCAACGCCACAAAGGATGCCCAGTCCTTTCACATAAGCTTTCTCAGGGTACCAACAACCATACAATCTCAGCATGCTCATTCAGTAGCACTCAAGGTGCACATATCCACCAACCAGACTCACCTGCATGATATAACAAAAACACCACTAAACATCACAGCAAACTAAAACCCTACGGGGAAAAGATATTTTGTGTGGGAAGGAAGAAAAATCTACGATTGGTCAGGTATTAGGAGAGTAAGTGGGGACTGAGGATGAAAGGGTGAAATATGAGCAGGTGATAAAGGAATAAAGAAAGAAATGGAGGAAAGGATAAAAGGGGAAAGATCAGTATGTTAAAGCAGATATAGTGAGAGAATGGAAAAAATCTAGAAGAGAGAAGAAAGGACAAATGGACAGCTAGCAGAAGAGACGAAGAAACCAGAAGGAAGTGACTGGAGAAATTGCAACTGAAAAATAAAATGCTTAAAATGCTGAAACAGAAGGTAGAAAAATACTTTTTTATTTTGAATTTATTAACTGGAATATATCAACTCTGTGAAATGTGTATTGCTAACGTCTTTGCATTTTGTTTAGTACAAGAGGAAATTAATTTATAGTTTTATTTCTCCAGTGTTGTTGTACATTCCAAGTTTGTCTTTTGGGGTTCCCAATTTAATTATTGTCTTCCTATTTCTAAATTGTGATCCCTTGTTCTTTGTTCGGTGATGGTCTTTGTTCTGCATGTGTAACCAAACTGAGGTATTCTGTACATGTAGTTTCTATTTGACAGTGCCACTTGTTCTCTTTCCTCAGTAGGAGATATATTGCTGTTCTCTGAGATATATTGGTTTAATATTTTCAGTGTTGCCTTTTTGATAGGTAGAGTTTGGTGCTTTTTGAGTCCTGGTAGTGCTGTTATGATACGGCGGGTTTGCTATGGGTTCTAAATGGGCAGTGTTTATAGTACTTCCATAAGTGCCTGGCGGTTGACACTGCAGTATAGTAATGTAGAAATCTGGTAGTCTTTTTTATCCAGACATTCTTTAAGAGGCATGTTTACTAAAAGTTAGCATACGTTAACGTAACGACACTATGTAGCATCATGTGGATACATAGCCGTAACATGGTCACAGTTGGTCAGAGTGACAGTGGCCATGGCAGACCTAATCTAAAATGGCTCAGCCATTAACCTTACCTCTGACTCATATACATCCTATGCAAACCACTCTGTTTTAGGCAATACCCCAAATCCTCTGCTCATCATTATGAATCCTCATATTTTTTACTTGGGGACAGTGTATGCAATGTGAGGCACAGTGCAAAGTGGGCCAGTGACAGGCTGCGAGTGCATGCTGGCCCACAGAGGCCTACATCCTTCACATATCCCAATATGGTGTCCCCACACACAGCTTTCGGCAGTGAGGATTGAACATGGTGCCATGCTTGTACTCCCATATAAGGTCATGTCCCTAATGGATACTGCAAAACTGACCAGTGCCGCACATGCATTTCCCCCCCCCCCCCCCCCCACAATAGCACATGGTAGCATGGCAGTTCGGAGATGGGGTTGGATGTTGGAACAGTTGCTGGCAAAATATATGCAACCATTCCCTGCCTCTCTGTACTCTAACAACATCTTTGTGACTGTGTGACTCGGTGCCCATGGGGAGCCAGTGAGGCTGTCATTCAGGCCCTCTAATGTAACACATAACACAATAAGTCAACCCGTATAGTTTCTGGACATGTGAACATAGGCTTTGGCCAGCAATGCCACGTATGCCAGGCACAGTCGAAAATTGTATGGTACCGGTCCCCCCACCCCTACCCCTACTCTAACATTCACCTCCAGGCACTGCCTTCCCATATGGTGGCAGACGATGTAAAAACAAACATGATATCCTGTGCCATATTCCGGCAGCTGGAATTGTTCAGGCACCATTCAGAGGTCTGTGTCCTATATTCACAAGCAGGCACACAGGTGCATTTGGACTCTCATTTGGGGTGATGGGTAATGTACTGCTGAATGCTTTGGCCAATGATTGGTAAGCAGTGTTGAGATGGTGTTTATCGTGTGCAAATGTGCAAGATACGGAACTGCCTGTATGTGCAGAGTCCCCCTGATTGCACTCTGTGACTGCAGCATAGGACAAGAGCAAGGTGCTTGTAGGTATATCGCAGGATCCTTCCTCTGTCACCAATTGAGTGAATGATTTCGACATTCACAGAGGCCAACACTCCCCCTGAGCCTAATTCCCTATTGGCTGCAGGTGCGCAAGGTGGACTGACAATGTTGCCGCAGCTACAGCTGTTATGGCAGTTGGCATTAATCAGGCCTCTCACCTGTGCTAATTGGTGTGTCCTGAGGCCTGGAGGCTCAGTCAAAGGTGTGGGTTGAATCACACACGTATTCCCCCTGCTCACTCCAGTCAAACCCTCAGTCGATTTGGGAGCTGAACAACAGTGTCATGTTGGAAGGTAAGTGTAGCGGAATGTTGTGGGGATGGGTCTTGGTGATGGTGTAACTGGGAATGCATCATAGCTTCACAGCCACAAGTTTCAACTACTTACTGAAAACTAATCATGTGAGAGTTTGCTGAGACTCATCAAGCCCACTGACTATTACCCAATGTTGTTAATCCATGAGGAACAAATGATACTGCCAGGTATCCCTCTGAGCATATCAAAAGTAACTTCATGGTTCTGGGAGAGAGGGTGAAGCAGTTAGGTGCAGAGGTGGTGTTCTCTTCAATCCTCCCTGTTGAGGGTAAAGGCCAAGGCAGAGAGGCTTGCATCCTGGAGATGAATGCATGGCTGCATGGATGGTGTCATCGAGAGCGTTTTGGTTTCCTAGACCATGGGATGCTGTTCTAAGGGTGGCAGAGCAGAGATGGCATCCATTTGTCCAAGAAAGGTTGACACGTCTTCAGTAGTAGACTGGCTAATCTACTGAAGAGGGCTTTAAACTAGATTTATTGGGGATGGGTAAAGAAAGCCCCCAGGTAAGTGATATATTAAATACCTTTATGGAAATGGGTAACAGGGGTAACATATGGAAAGCAGTGTGTATAAATGCCCGTAGCAAGGGAAATAAGATCCCTGATGTTGAAGCTTTGGTGGGAGTGGCCGACTTGGATTTAGTGGCAGTTACAGAAACATGGTTCACAGAAAACCATGACTGGGATGTAACTATACCTGGCTATACTTTATTCAGAAAGGATAGGGTAGGAAGAAAGGGAGGAGGAGTGGCACTATATGTAAAAACTACTATTAAAGCTTTGGAATTACAGAGCTTAAAAGGGAGAGAGGAGGCATTGTGGGTTAAGCTAGAAAGAGCGAAAGAGAAATCTATTTGCATTGGCATGATATACAGACCTCCCTCACAAGAGGAAGAGGTGGACAGAGAGTTAATTGAAGACATGCGCAGCATTGCTAGGAAAGGGGAAGTGCTACTGATAGGGGATTTCAATATGCCAGATGTTGATTGGCACATTCCTGCTGCAGTAGCATCTAGAAGTAAAGAGATCCTGGATTCTCTACAGGGAGAACTATTCAGGCAATTAGTAACAGACCCCACATGTGAAGGGGCCATACTGGACTTGGTGCTTACCAATGGTGAAAGTGTTTCTGATGTTATAGTGGAATATCATTTTGCATCCAGTGATCACCAGATGGTGTGGTTCAGTATTGGGACTAGGGCTGTTAGAATCCATACAAAGGTGAGGGTCTTAGACTTTAGGAACACTAACTTTGCCAAGATGGGCCAATACCTCAGGGAGTCGTTAGCTGGATGGGAACAGCTGGGGGATGTAGAAAAACAGTGGGCAAAACTGAAAGGGGATATTTTAAGGGCAACCAACCTTTTTGTTAAAATGGTAAAAAAAAGGTACAAGGAAAAGGAGACCGCTATGGCTTTCGAAAGAAGTAGCTGAAAAGGTGAACAAAAAGAGGGAGACCTTCATGAAATACAAAAGATCACAGAGAGAGGAAGACAGGCATCTATATTTGGAAAAACTCAGAGAAGCTAGCAAAGTAGTCAGGAAAGCAAAGATTCAAAAAGAGGAGGAAATAGCCAATGCAATAAAATGAGGGGATAAGACATTTTTCAGACATGTTAGTGAGAAGAGGAAGGGCAAAAGTGGTATTGTCAGACTCAAGGGTGAAGGGGAGGAATATGTAGAAGATGATAAGGATAAAGCGGAATTGCTTAACAAATAATTATGTTCTGTGTTCACAGATGAAGAACCAGGAGCAGGACCTCAGAAAACACCCACAAACAGGAACAGAAGCGAGGGACATCTTGAACAATTTTCACAAGGCTGTGTTCATGAGAAACTAGCTCAACTTAAAGTAGACAAAGCGATGTGACCGGATGGGATACACCCTAGAATACTGAGGGAACTTTGGGACGTTCTAGCAGCTCCACTGACTGACCTTTTCAATGCCTCGTTGGAGTCGGGAGTGGTGCCAAAGGACTGGAGAGAGGCTCATGTGATGCCTTTACACAAAAGCAGAAGTAAGGATGTGGTTGAAAACTATAGGCCAGTTAGTTTAACTTTGGTGGTGTGTAAATTATTGGAAACGCTGCTGAAAGAGAAAATAGTGAGGTTTCTGGAGTCCAGCAGATTACAGGATCCGAGGCAGCATGGATTCACCAGAGGCAGATCTTGTCAGACAAATCTGATTAATTTCTTTGACTGGGTGATGAGGGAGTTGGACTGAGGGAGAGCCCTAGATGTGGTGTATTTAGATTTCAGTAAAGCCTTTGACACTGTTCCTCACAGGCAACTTATAAACAAACTGAGCACCCCAGGGATGGACCCTAAAGTTACTGCTTGGGTTAGAAATTGGTTGGGTGGGAGGTGACAAAGAGTGCATGTAAATGGGGCTCACCCTGAGGAGAAGGATGTCACCAGTGGTGTGCCCCAGGGATCTGTCCTTGGTCCGATTCTTGTTAACATCTTTGTTAGTGATATATCAGAAGGGCTGTCGGGAAAGGTTTGCCTTTTTGTGGATGATACCAAAATCTGCAATAGAGTAGACACCTAGGAAGGTATAGATAGCATGAGGAGGGATCTAGCTAAGCTTGAAGAATGGTCTAGAATCTGGCAGCTGGGATTTAATGTTAAAAAATGTAAGGTCATGCATTTGGGCTGCAGCAATCCAAGGGAGCAATATAGCATAGGGGGTGAAGTACTTTTGTCCACTAAAGAAGAGCGGGACCTGGGCTTGGTTGTGTCTGATGATCTTAAATTAGCTAAACAGGTAGAAAAGGTGATGGCAAAAGCTAGAAGGATGCTTAGGTGCATACGGAATGGCTAGCAGAAAAAAGGAGGTGAAAGTGCCTCTGTATAAGTCTTTGGTGCGACCTCATTTGGAGTATAGTGTGCAATTCTGGAGACCACACCTTCAAAAGGATGCCAACAGGATGGAGTCAGTCCAGAGGGTGGCTACTAAAATGGTTAGTGGTCTTCATTATAAAGCATATGAGGACAGACTTAAGGATCTTAATATGCACACCTTAGAGGAAAGGCGGGATAGAGGTGATATGATTGAGATGTTTAAATATCTCCATGGCATAAGTGTTCAGGGAAGATCCTCTCTCAATTGAAAGCAAGTTCTGCTACAAGGGGACATGGGTTGAGGGTGAAGGGGGATTGATTCATGAGTGATTTGCGGAAATATTTCTTTACGGAAAGAGTGATGGATCCGTGGAATAGTCTCCCAGTGGAGGTGGTAGAGATGAGGACAGTAACTGAATTAAAAAAAGCATGGGACAAACAAAAGGATCTCTAAAGGAAAAAAGGGGACTGTTGTAGTTGTTGATATGGAAGGACAGACTAGATAGGCCATGTGGACTTTTTCTGTCGTCATATTTCTCTGTTTCTCTGTTTCTATATTTTATCACTGTGTTTCTCTGCACAGGTTTTCTGTATAAAGTGGTATGCAGTTTCTGACCAACCTTATATACAGTGAGATCCAAAAAATGAATCTCCAAAAGGTGATATTCAGGGATGAACTGTGTATTTGTTTTAATGGAATTTAGCCATTGAATAAAATTCCTGTAATCGTTCCTCAGATTGTGGCACACAGTGTGTTGAAGGGCCATACATTCCAGGATTACCAATGGTGAATTTTTGACCACGTTCCTTTTTTAGATCGAGGGGGGGGGGGGGTAGAATTCAACAATTGCAAAGTCTGGAGCAGAAATGGATCTTCCGTTTACAAACGGTAATACCCCATGGTTTAAACTTAGAAATCAATTGGTGGAGTTTGTTATGACTCAGTGGGGGTGTGTAATGATTGATAGAGGTTGTGATTGGATCAGCAGGCTGGACTTTAAGGTAGCTGGGTGCTAATTTGTAGGTAATGAAATGACATCGGATAAATTTCCCTATTAGAAGCAAACAGGGGAGGGGGGTTGTTATTCAGCCGGAACAAGAGCCTGAAGAAGGATCACGAGGATTCTCTTATTTGAAACATGACACTATGTTGCTGCGATAATCGGGTTGGCTATTTTCTGTGTTAAAGGACTGCTGTAAATTGCAAGGCGGAAGGCAAGAAGAATTGAGAACTGAGTCCAGGGTGAGCGGTACCTAGCAATGGATTTTGCTGTTTCTAAGATGACATATTGAAAGCTAAGTTGGCATTATTTTATGAGAAACTGAAGTTTTGACATTGCTTTTTGTTATTTGGGAGGAGATCACAGGATGGGAGTATCCTGGTGATTTCACTGAAGGGGTGAAAATTGAGTGATTTTTAGCTCATTAAAACGAATAAAAAGGACTAAGTTTGCTACAGGAGGGAAGTTCTCTCAGGGTAACTGGTCCGACAAAAATAGGTTATGTGGAATAAATTAGGGATGTGTATGGGGGATATGTAGGTTTGTTGTGATCACACTGACAGTGGCAACTGCAGTGTTGTAACTGACACAGAGGGTCGGGACACAGATTTCCTCCATAGCAGGCCACAGCCGCTGTGACCACCACCCCCACCCTCGCACAATGTTGACATGCCAGCATGGTGGCTTTAGGGGTGGTATGACATCTTCTTGACTGCTGCAGCATGTATGTGTGCTGCCACTGTCACTGTGGAGTCCTACCAGACATCACAGATGTACACCCTAGGTGGGAGACTTGTCTGCCAAGTGGATCAGCCAGCCCCACTGATACACCACCGTGATGCCTCTTTTTGCAATTTGGCACCAACAACATTGTGCCCTCTCTTAATGGACACCATGCTGTTGCTGCCAATGGAGCACTACTATCACCAATCTGGGATCTCCGGTGGGAGGAGCAAATTGCATAATTAAAATAGGCTCTCTCCCCTCTGAAATAGACCTTATGGTGAGCTTTAAGAAGGCATTAGGTTTCCCAGAGCTGGGAGTTCTAATGCACAGTAACACAACATTAAGGGAGCACACTGCACACACTATCCCCGCCCACTCTCTGCACCCTTAACACCCACTCTCCATTTCCTTTCACCTTAGCGCTATGGGGCAGGCTTGCGCACATTAATCCAGCATTAACAGTGCATTCTGCGGCATTAAAGGCTCACGGGCGCCGATAATGCCACCTTTTCTCCCTTACCGCCCTGTAGTAAACATACCCCTGAATGAATGAATAAATTAAATGAATTAAAGCAGAAAAACCTGCATGCCACAAAGAAAAAAACACTATTGGTGCTCAAAGGACAAACTGGCAGAGTATTTTTAAATTTCCTTGCTAAATATGGCATGCTACCAGCTCTTGTAATAAACCTAGGATTGAGCAATTTCACTGAAGGTCTAGGTCCTGTGATATTATTTTCCCACTCTAAAAGATTCCTCTGCCCTATTTGTTCTGGTGGTAAAGGATGATAGATTAGTTTTTCAGCGTTGACTTCAAGCCCTGGAGTGGAGACTTTGCTAGACTTACTTTATATAAAATGTTTCTGAGGTAAAAGTAATAGTTTTTCTGAGAGAACAGTGAAATTAATCACTGGTGGAAACACGTGTACTTACCATATTTTGACAAATGTAATGTTGACTTTGCTTGTTTGTTACAGCACATTGCTTTATTAGCATATAAGGGGAGTGTACAATTCAGCACCATCACTATAACAATAAACTATAGGGGATTATATAGTAATTTTTTCCATCTTGAAATAGCATGCTAGAGAAAGTAGTAACTGCAATCAAATGCATAGTTTGGAACTATATGTTCAAGATCTGTCATCCAATAACAGGAAAACAATCTCTAATGATGTTACTCCTGAGTGTTTGTAAGTAATAAGAATGCAAGCCATGCTAAATCCATTGAGCCTAGCATCACACCCCTGATCCTGCTCACAAGTACCAGACAGTCCCTAAGTTCTACTGAACAGGTAAAATCATTGTCTTCATGTGACAGTGTGGCTTTTATAACTTAAAATCCTATTCAAAGAAGCAGCTTATAATGCCCTTAAGTTCCTGTCATAGCCCTGCCCTCGATTCCAAGGAAGGGCATACAGTCCTCAGATCTTAATATGCTTTTTCCTGTATAAAGACAATTTGCTGACGTACAACAAGGAGCAAGGAATTGTCTAATTTAGGGAATTAGAGAGGCAGTGTATTTGAAGCGTGGCATGCACAACCTGTAATGCATGAAAATCTATTTGGGGAATTCTGTGAAAGAAATTCCTTGCAATCCCTGACCTTTGGCAGAACACAAAGATACTGACATCATTAAAAAGAGGTCAGACATACTCAGTCGTCGAACTCTTCATATTCCCAGTACAATTTCACCAGCTCCCCTGTTTGCAAAGTGATTTAAATGTCACTGCAAAGAATATTGTTATTATTTTCTACCATTATTTTGATATCTTCATATGAATGTTGCATTCAGAAGCAGAACACATTTCATAAAAATAGAACCATAAATATGATTTTCATTCTTTGGTAGAAGAATGTGTATATCTCTGAACTCTGTTGTTTGTAATATTTCTCACAGATTTAGTTATAGTCCCATATGCCCAATATATAGACTGTATTAGTCATTAATTACATTTGCTAGTTCAGATATTTCAAAACAACAATAGGTATAATGTATAAACTTTTTATATGGAGCACCTTTATGTATTAATTTATTTTTATTTATTTAGTAACATTTATAAACTGCACCGTCATCCTAATTTAGGAGCTTAAAATATACTACCCTACATGAACCGTAACATAACAGCCTCACCCTAGTATAATCCACAATATCCCTCTTGTTCCAAGCATCACTGCTAATTTTATGTAAATAGTTCGAGCATGCTATCTAGCTAATAGATTATATACTCCATGTAAATAGTTCTCCCATGTTATCCAAGTTGATACTCCTGTTATATGTAATACCAAACAGCCTGTTGTTCTGGTTCCTTTCTGTTATTTGTAAACCGCGCTGATGTCAAAGAGTGCGGTATATAAGAAGTTGAAATAAAAAATAAATAAATAAATACTGCCATTCATTTGCCTAGATTTATGAGCCTAGTACTGAAAATCAGTGCTTAGATCTTAACTTTTTCCCCCAACCTCAATCTACCAACATTGCCACCCTTTTATTAGGTGACTAAATTTAGGAGTTTAGTGAAATTTTAAGAATATATTTAGGTACTCAGCCTAGCAGATTTTCAAAGAGGCTAATATAGGAGCATAACTCTCAAAGTTAGGAGCATAAATCCTTTGAATATCGGGCCCATATAGAGCAAAGATTATTATAGAAGACTGCAGCATCTCCATGAGTTGAAATTCTAGGATAATCTAGCTACTTTACCAACTGCTTCACAACTTTATGTTGGGCAACCCTAACCACTTTGTGAGTGGACTATGCTTAGATAACGTGCTTTGGCTAATTCCAGGTGTCGATGACTTGAGTGTAACTCTATAAGAAAGGGATATGGAGGTTCAAGCATATTGTAGTGAAAGTGATAAATTACTGTATAATTGGGAGTGGGAATCAGTCTAACAAGTATATAAGGGAGGTTAATACTGCGTTTTGTTTTGTTTTTTAGATTCACTGAGATACATATTCAAAGGCACTTATTTGGATATCAGATGCTGCTACCAAGATAAGTGCCTCCAGTCAGGGGTATCTGGCAATACTCAGTGGCGCTATCTAGAAAGTGCAACTGAATATCTGATAGACCACCTTAGTCCTAGCTGGATATTGCTGGTGAAGTCCATGGGTGGACTGAGGACATCCTCCTGAGTTATATGAATAGTGGCAATATTCAATCTGCTATGTGGATAGCTATACACATTAAGGCTGTCCTAACTTTATGAGGAGAGCTATCCAGACAACTGACTGAATATCACCACTCTCCAGAAAATGGCACTGGTCACTGCACTGTCCAGATATTCAGCACTGGTCACTATTTGCATACTGGTGTTGACTAGGCAGATATTTTTTGGCCACCATGGCCAGAGTTTACAAAAATGCCAACCTGGGTGGTTCACTATTGACCTGACTGTGCTTTATAAATGTAAGGCTTTGCAGTGGGTCCGGGGCAGCCGCCCATAACCAGGTGGCGCAGCCCGATGCGGGACCCGGTGCTTGTCCTTCGGCGGGGGTTGGCTGGAGGCGGGTTGACGTGGGGAGCATCCTTTAAATTCATTGGCGTCCTGCCGCGTGCATGAGTGCGGGGTAGCCAATGGGTTCATTGGAGCAGCTTCCTGGGAGGTGGGAGGAGCCGGATCGGCACGACAATTCACTCCTGTCAAGCTCGTTGAGAGCAGGGTGTTGTGGTGGTGTGATAATGCTGCAGTGGTCAGTGTGATCAATCAATATACACCGCGATGTGTTCAGGTGATGGCGTTAATGAGGGTGGTGGTATTGGCATGTTTACGGTTGAATGTTTCGGTAAAGGCGCGGCATATTCCGGGATGTACTAACGAGATTGTTGACGCTCTTTCTCATTTCCATTGGGACCGGTTTTGGACTTTGGCGCCAGAAGAGGAGACAGAAGGATCAGTGGTCCCTGAGCACTTATGGAAGGTTGGCCAAGCTGGATGCTGAAGTTGCTGCGGAGTGCGGTATCGGCAGCAACATGGTCGGCCTACCAGCGAGGCTGCAATAAGGTGGTGGAGTTTTGGTGGCTGGTGGATGGCAGCTGGGCCCTGTGTCCGATCACATCATGGAATGCTATGTAGTGGCCGCAAAAGAAAAAGGAGTCTCCAAGTCATCTGTGCGTTCCCACTTAGCCGGTTTTGCCTTTTTTGATCGAGCAGTGGGATGGGGCCCCGCAGCTAGTGGGTTCTTAGCCTGCAGGTTGTTGCAGGGGTGGGAACATTTAAGGCCAACACCTCCAGATTACAGGCAACCGATTAGGCATGAATTGCTGGTGAGATTCTGCACGGACCTACCTACGGTGGTGTTTTCACCATACGAAGCAGTATTATTCAAGGCGTTTTTTTGTTTGGCTTTTTTCAGTGCATTCCGTATTAATGAGTTAGTAGATAACTCGGGCAAGTCTGGCGTCAGTGGGGGTATGCAGCTACAGCACGTACAGGTAGAGCAGGGGCGCATATTGGTTCTTCTTGCTAGATCTAAGACTGACCAGCAAAGAAAAGGATGGTGGGTAGTGTTGAAGGAAATTGTGGGCTTGTCAACATGCACGGTGGCTGCATTGAGGAGTATTGCGGTTGCGCCCTGCTCTTGGTGGATCACTATTTATACATGCGGATTCACATTTGCTGACGTGTTTCCAGTTTACAGAGGTGCTAAGAATGGTGCTGAGGTGGATAGGTGAGGATCCGCAACAGTTTGCTGCTCATTCTTTCCGCATCGGCGCAGCAACTTGCGAGGTGCAACACATTGGGAGATGGTGGTCTAGGGCGTTCGTGGACTATGTTCATTTTGAGGGGGAAAGGGGATGGTAATCGCAGGGGCTAACTGTTATTTTCTTTTCCAGATAGAGGGCAGGGTCCCCGTGGCTGTTTGGCCATTCCTTCGTATATTGGGCGGGTCATCGAGCAGCAATGCGGCCTGTGGGGCGTAATCTTGGACTGGATCCTGCTTTGGTGTCCGTGTTATGGCTGGGCGAGTGAGGTCTTTGATGGACACAGCTGCTGCCTTTGCTTCGGCACCATGGTGCCGAAGTCAGCCTGCATTGATACTACTACATTTGGGTGGCAACGACATGTCATCCTGGACTTGCAAGCAATTAATAAGAGCGGTGAAGAAGGATCTGGTGGAGGCACTTTGCTTGTTCCGGGGGGTAGTACTAATGTGGTCGGATATCATTCCAAGGCCTGCATACTTGGATCAGTGGCGTTGGTCGCGGGGATTGACAAAAATCAATTGCCAGATCGGCCATTGGGTTTGCGAGCAGGGTGGCTATCAAATTCTTCATACATGGGTGGAGGTGGGTTGTGCTAACCTGTACGGTAGGGATGGAGTGCACTTATCCCCTGTGGGCATGGATTTGTTATTGAATGACAGGCAGGAGGCCTTGTAATGGGTAGATCTGCGGGACGCGGGCTGGTCGCAGCTTTCGGTTGGTGGGGCAGCTCAAGGACAAGGATGTCACCAGTGCCGGTGGCGGGATCCCGGAGGTTTACGGGGTACGGAGCCTTAGGCTAAGCTTGGACTGGGGGTGGGGTACCCACGACCCGGACAACCCCTGGCTGACTTTTGCAAGTTACATGGCGAAGTCGGGGAAAAGAGGGGTAGGGAAGATTGCCATTGGCCTGACCACGGCAGAAGTGGAGGGGAGGTCACCTTGTTAGTGGCATGGCTGGTGAGGCTTCGTTCCGCTGTTGGTTAAAAGGAATTCTGTTAGAATTAATTGTTGATTTGTTTAAAAGTTTAAAAAAGCTGCGACCAGATGTTTCCCAATGAATGGTTTCTGCGGGGGGGGGGGGGAGATAATGATGGGAGGTCGGAGAGGGTGAGCATCGGGTCCGACCTACCTCGGTTATTAATGTTTCTATTTGTAGGTGTTTATTAATTGTAAGTTTGCGTATGTTTTTTTTTCCAGCTAGTTAGTTCTTTGAGACTACAAAAACCTCTGTGTTTCTTAGGGTTTTTGTGCCACGGATACTATTGCTGGATACCTTTCCCGGGAGAATCAAAGGTGTACATTTGTGTCACTGAGAAGTTGACAGCAGAAGAGAGGGACCAAGACAGAGTGGAGGATACAAGAAAATAAAGAAGAGGGGTGAGAGAGTATTGGGGAAGTGGTGATTTTTTAATATTTGTTCAGTAATCACCTATTTTAAGTTTTTCATCGGGTGTGTTTTATCTTAAAATCAGAAGCCCTGTTTATAATAGAGGGCAAAATCAATTTTGTTTGTTAAAGTGTATGAATAACTTACTGTTGAAATTTAGCTTAGTCCCAAATGTGGATGAATTAAGTCTGTAAAATATGATCATATAAGTCTTCTAATTAAGCAATTTATGAAACACATCTTGGCCTGACTCTCTGGTAAGTTATTTTTCTTTCTTCTCCTTTTCTTTGATGCTGTGAGTGATGACAATTTCCTGCAGATTTTCATAAGCAAAGAAATGAAAACCCTGACTTTATTTCTTCACTCAGGCTTCCCTCGTCTTTTCATTAAAACATCGATGTGCTTAAAACTTCCTGTGAATTTAAATGCTGCTCATTTGTCAGATATGGGTCTGCTCTCTTGCTTTTGCTGTGCCTAAGAGGGAAAACATGGGCCCAAGCATTTAGAAAACACTAAGAATGAAATATCTAGCTTCTTAATTTTACAAAAGGCAGGCCATCCATAAATGTTTGAAATTTCAAAAACATGAAACTAATATTTCCAGTGCTATGTGTTGAGGTAAGAAAACAAAATTGTTAATTATTGTCAAAATGATTGTGGTTGGCATCTTTCCCAAACTTGAAAAAAGACTTTGGAAGTTATTTGCATAGAAAAGCAATTTCCACTGCTGCTACATACATGAGATCTAAATTTACACCACAAGTAAACACAAAGAAATGCCTTTAGGTTTCTATTTTAGGAAAATAAAGAAATCAAATTCATATATGGCCCTTTCCCAATTTACTGGTTAACTAAAAAAACTAACTGTACAGTTACAAAGAGTGGCGCCTGAAATGATTGGAGTGGGCATCCTGCCCTCTCCTTCATAGAACCACGCATCCTATGTGGCCTTAAAGAAGCATTAGCCTGGTTCCACTCCTGCCTTATGTCAGCAGTACATACTGTCCTCCACAAAACTACCCTTACATTCAATAACTGGGAAATGATAGGTTGATAGGTGCTTTGTAGTAGCAGTCTGGACAGAAGGCACATTTCCCAAGCTTGCATACAGCTCGCCTATCTTAGTGACTTCTTAAAAGAAAGGCTTTATTCCTGCAGAGATCAATTCTGAAAGTAAATTTATGAGGATAAAACGTGCTTCATACTTATTAATTTGCTGTCTGCTGCCAGCCCTCAGTTTGCGTGCTCTTCCAAAATGTACAACCGTTTAGCCACAAAGAGAAGAGGTTTTCACAAAGCCATGTTTAGACCAGCAAAGGACAAGGCACACACAGATTGTATCTTCTAATCTTCACACATATGTTACTAGAAAGATTGTGTATACAGAAAAGGTAAATACAAAAGATTGCATGTACTTTCTACCTGAAGCCATTTTCAAACTAAATGATTGTGCATTCCTCTGCTTTGGGAACTGGTACAAAGTATGATATGCGTGCAAAGAGAGTATGGTCTTTGTCCCAGTGCTGACAGTTTGAAAACTGCTCATATAAAGAGTAGGGGAGCAGAAAGAAAGGTGGACAGAGGAAAAGTCCCTGTTAGGAGAACGAAAGAGACTTATAAAAGCTCCCTCCAGTCTAAGAGAAAGAAACAGAGAACATTTGAAGAGGTGAATAAACAGGTAGACAAAGGTGAGGTGGTCGATTTAGTATATCTGGATTTTCAAAAAGCCTTCGACAAGGTCCCTCATGAGAGACTTAGTGAAATTATAGTCATGGGATAGGAGGCAGTGTATGATTGTGCATCTTGATTTTGCCCTCTATTATAAAAGATAGAAAGCAGAGAATAAGGCTAAATGGCAAAATTTCCCAATGGAGAAAGGTGAATAGAAACAGAGAAACATGACGGCAGAAAAAGACCACATGGTCTATCTAGTCTGCTCTTCCATATCAACCACTACAACAGTCCCCTCTTTTCCTTTAGAGATCCTCTGTGTTTGTACCATGCTTTTTTGAATTCAGATACTATCCTCAGGTCTATCACCTACACTGGGAGACTATTCCACACATCTACCACTCTTTCTGTAAAGAAATATTTCCACGTATTACTCCTGAGTCTATCCCCTTTCACTCTCATCCCATGTCCCCTCGTAGCAGAGCTTGCCTTCAATTGAAAGAGATCCTCCTGTGCATTTATGCCATGGAGGAATTTAAATGTCTCTATCATATTGCCCCTATCCTGCCTTTCCTCTAAAGTATACATATTAAGATCTTTAAGTCTGTCCTCTTATGTTTCATAACGAAGACCACTAACCATTTTAGTAGCCACCCTCTTCACCGACTCCAACCTGCCTATATCCTTCTGAAGGTGCAGTCTCCAGAATTGCACACGATACTCCAAATGAGGTTGTACCAGAGACTTATACAGAGGCATCATCATCTCCTTTTTTCTGCTGGCCATTCCTCTCCCTATAAACCCAAGCATCCTTCTGGCTGTTGCAGTCACCTTTTCTATCTGTTTAGCTACTTTAAGATCGTCAGACACAATCATGTCCAGGTCCCGCTCTTCTTTTGTGGACAGAAGTATCTCACCCGCTACACTGTACAGCTCCTTTGGATTTTTGCAGGCTAAATGCATGACCCTGCATTTTTTAGCATTAAATTTCAACTGCCATATTCTAGAGTTCTAGCCCATTCTTCAGGTTTAGCTAGACCTAGATGGGCCGCTGCTTTTTAACATATTCGTAAATGACCTGGAAATGGGAATAACAAGCGAGGTGATCAAATTTGCAAATGACACAAAATTATTCAAAGTTGTTAAAACCCAAGAGGACTGTGAAAAATTGCAAGAGGACCTTTATAAATTGGAAGGCTGGACGTTCAAATCACAGATGAAATTTAATGTGGACAAGTGTAAAGTTTTGCACCTAGGAAAGAACAACCTAAATTATAGTTACATGATGCAAGGTTCCACATTAGGCACCACCACCCAGGAAAAAGATTTAGGCATCATCGTGGATAACACATTGGAACCATCCACCCAGTGTGCAGTGGAGGCCAAGAAGGCAAATAGAATGCTAGGAATCGTAAGGAAAAGAATCGAGAATAAAACAAAATATATTATAATGTCTCTCTATTGCTCCATGATGTGACCGCACCTTGAATATTGTGTGCAATTCTGGTTGCCATATCTTAAAAAAGGATATAATAGAATTAGAAAAGGTACAGAGAAGAGCCACCAAAATGTTAAAGGGGTTGGAAGGATACCCCTATCAGGAGAGGCTTAAGAGGTTAGGGCTCCTCAACCTGGAAAAGAGATGGCTGAGGGGAGATATGATAGAGGTCTATAAATTAATGAATAGAATGGAATGGGTAAACGTTGATCAATTCTTTATGCCATCAAAAGTAGAAAGACTAGGGGACATGCAATGAAGCTACAGTGTAACCGTTTAAGACTAATAAGAGAAAATATTTTTTTACTCAACGCGAAACCAAACCCTGGAATTCATTACCGTAGGATTTAGTAAAGACTGTTAGTATAGCTGGGTTTAAAAAAGGTTTGGACAAGTTTCTGGAAGAAAGGTCCATAAAACATTAGTAAAGAGACCCGTAAAATCCACTGCTTGTCCCAATACAAGCATTGTGGAACCTGTGTATCTTTTTGTGAACCTGCTAGATACTTGTGACCTGGATTAGCCACTGTTGGAAACAGATGTCTGGCTTGATGGAGCTTGGTCTGACCTGGTATGGCATATCTTATGTTCTTATGTTCAATTTGCATTTAAAGGATTGATTGGTATGCCGTCTCAACCTGTTACTTCCTATTTTGCAATCCTTGTAAACCTGCCTGAGCAGTGGGGAATTGGGCTCAGTTAAACACTGACATGGAAAGCTCTTCTTGAATAACCTCCCTAGAGGGAAAAAAGTTCCCATTTCCCTCTGAAAGACTGCAGAAGTATGAGGCTGTATGAATTCCAAAGTTCCCTTAAAAGAAAATGTGAAAAGCCTGAAAGAGAATGTAAGTAATAAAGGAATGCGAACCAAACCTTGATCCCAAGATCAATATGGATATCCCACTGGCCACACATTTTTAGAAATGAACCATTATACATATTTCAACAAGCCAAGGGGTCAGTGGACTGTCACAAGGAGACTATTGTCTAGGGATGTGAGAGTTATTTTGAGATGATTCCTTTGAAAAAGTTTCCAAAAGCACAGGAAAATCTATTTCATTTTTTTCTCTTTGTTGTCAACATGCGTTTCATTTTCTTTAAGACCACCTTGACTGGAAAATGTATTAAACTCATATCAGTCAACTAAATCTATTTGCAGTTATTAATTTAATACTCCTGGCTTTCAAAATCATATTGTAATACAGTCCTGCAGCTACAGGGCAACCTTTACAAACAACCAGACAAAAAGATTGAAAGAGTCAGAAAACATTGAAATGGGAGCTTGCTGGTAGCTTGGATTCTGAGTCTATGTAAGCTCGAAATGGTACCGGTATAGGGCCTTTCCTCGGAGGGCAGACCTCCAGGGAACAATAAGAAGCTACCAGTTGGTTTTCCATTTTCACCTTTCTTTTTCTTTCTTTCTTCTTCATTATAAGGTGTAGTTATTCACCCTCTCTTTTGTTTGAGCTCTACCATATGGATGTTGAATTGATTATATGTAGCCTTTCTTGTGTTAATTTGCTCTTTATATATATCTGATGTTTTATTAATCCCAAGATGTCTTTCCTGGCCACGTGTGTTAATGTAATTATTTTGTAAAACATGAAAATAAGAAATTAGAAGTGACTCAGAAAAAAAGCTTGTGTTGCTTATGCCCTACACACATTATTTTCTGTAAGAAATCTACCCATACCCATAGCAGGTGCCTATGTCCTCGGGTGTCATTTACCCAGAGCCAATGGAAGGATATTAAGTGTAATAGGCAAACCTTGAGCCTTTTGTTCGGTTGATTATGTTTTAGGCTTATAAGCTCCCCCTTCTCCTGCGATTTTCAAAATTAAACTCAACATTTCCAATCACCACAATGCTACGACTCCTAAAGCAATCTTGTAAAAATGTGCACGGCTGTCAGGAGCTATTGTTTCGCTTTGACAGCAGCTGCTCTTTGCTGTCACCCAGAAGCTTCTGCTATAGGTGACTGCCTAGTCTGCCCAATGGTTGATCTGGTTCTGGTTGTACCTATGGCAAGTTTGAAGGTGAAAATTTGCTTACACTTTCTTTCTGAAAATTTGTGCAAAGACCTTAAGCAAAAAGTGTAATGGTTTATGTCTCATTGCAAACGTTTTAAGATTGATCCCAAAAGAAATGTTGCAGGTATTTTTCTAGGGGTCGTATTTACTAAGCCCCATGTTGGTAACTTGGGTTTGTGCAGGGTTACTAGTGCGGGACTTTGTGCCAACTGCATGGGATGAGTACAATCGTCACCCTGCATTTACCATGGCTCACAATGATAAACCCACCATGTGAGCAACTAATGCAGGTAGTGTGGGCTTCAAACTCCCATGTTAGCAGCGCTGTGATGGAAATGCCTCCATCCCATGGAATCACCACCCAGACATGCTCTACCCAGGTAGTGCACATTAGTAAACATGCCCCTAAGTGTGTATGTATATAAAAGATAATAGGTCTGATATTGAACTGAGCCGGTTATGCGCCGCTTTGGCACATAGCCGTCCTCACCAACCTCTAACCCCGGATATTCAATGCTGGGGTCATCTGTGGTCCGGGCATTGAATATCAGGGGATTGCCGCAAATGTTCCAAAGCCACAGAAGCTATCTGGGTAGCAGCAATATTGCACTGCTGCCCGGTTAACTCCCGCAGGTAAAACTAGGCCAGCATTTGCTTCGCCTAGTTTTACCCGAAAGTCGCTAACTCGGTAGCGGTGCAATAGCTCCGCTACTCAATTAGTGACTGTCGCTGTCCCTGCTCTGTCCCAGAACACCCATGACACACCCTGATGCTAAACGTTAGCGTCGGGGTGCGTAGGGGAGATAATTGGGGATATTCAGCGGCACTAACTGTGTTAGTGCTGTTGAATATCCTGTTCAGGTCTGTAAACTGTGTAAATGCCTTTCGAATATCAGGCCCAACATTCATACTTTTTCCTATTTAAGCTTCAATGAAATTTCAAAATGAACTTTCCAATTTGAAAATCATGGCAGGGTATTTATGTACTTACATATTTATTATGCTCAGTTTTTGTAATATGATTTATGTTCATATGATTAAATTTTCAGAAATATTCACATTAAAGCACTCAGCCTGTGTAAAGTTAGGTGTATATGGGCTGTATGTGAATATCTTTGCCTCCATATTGAGTGGGCAGTTTTATAAAAGCGTGATATTCTTAGGATATAATGTTTGATGGAGATTCTGTCTCATCTGCAGATATTTAGGTTCCCCTACAATATGACTATTAATTCTAATATTCTCAGCAAATTCCATCATAAGTTGTACATAGAATATCTCTCTTATTAAACTGTATAGCACTTTGGGGGTGGTGGGGGGGAGGGGTATTTCAGAAGCCCTATTCGTACTTTGGATGTCTGAAAACAGGCATGGGAGACAGCTAGAGAATGGAGATGTCCCCAGAGCCATTTTAGAAGCTGGATCTGCAAATGTCCCTGGAGCAAGGATATCCAGTTCTGAAGGGGGCACACAGAGTAGGTGTGTCTGTGGCATTCCCAAAAGGTGGACATCTTCACCCAATTTCAGAAATGCCCTGGACATCCCGAGCAGTGTCCAAGCTTATATCTCATCTAGGCACAAATAAGCATCGGAAAAGTGCTCGTTTTATCAGGGATTTGGAGGATGTTGAGAAGGAGGTATTCTCTTGCCCCCTATATTTCCTAAGCCAATAACGAATGCTGATGGGAATGAGGACTCACCGCTAGACATCCCCTTATGCAAGCTTGCATGAAATAGGCAACTGCACCCCAACTTTCCTAAGGGTGACGTCTATGTTGCGAAAATCAGGCAAAGACATAGACATTCCTGGAATTTTTGTCCACATGCTGTTCTGGATGTCACATATTGCACTTGGATGCCCTTCCTAAAATCCCTCTTTGGATGTTTAAATTGACATGTTAAAATAATATTATTCTTACCTTGCAAATATTTTCTTTCCTAACAGAGTTAAGATATATGGTTCATGTAATAAAGCTTAATGCATACATTAAAGCCATGATATACTTCTCCAGGGCACTCCAATGGACCAAGGAGATAGAGGAAAAAATACTTTAATATAAATAAATTTAGCATGCTGTAAAATCAGCCTGCAATGCAGAGTCATTGTGTACATTAAAATGGTTTGAAAAGACTTAGGGGCCTATCTACTAAGCATTTTCTCCATAGGCACAAAATGGGAAAAATGCTTTAGTAGACAGGCCTCGTAGTTGGGGTACACTCACATATATGAAAGATGACACATGCCAATGAGACTTTAACCAGTTCATAGTAAATAGCGTGATGCTGTATATTATTCTTCACATGTTATTTACCATGAGCTCACAAATACCCAAAATTTAAGACCTGCTTTGGGCCAGGTGTTAATTTTTTATTGTACACATTATTTCAGGGGCTAAGCGGCCAGCAAGCTTTGAGAGTGAAGGATGAAGGTCATGTAGAAGAGATGACAATGTGAAAGATTACTCGCGGAGCCCTGAGTCATAATACAATAAAGTATGTAGGGCCCGATATTCAGAGGCGGTGGCTAGTGCAACTACAGTGCCTAGCTGTGGCCGCTGAAGAGTTAACCCAGATATTCAATACCGGGACCATATCTGGAGAAATACAAATACAATAAATACTCCTGAACTTCTTTCTCACTTGATATATATTAATTAGATAATTACCCCCCCACACCTTTCTGTTTATGAAACCTCATTTAATATATTTCTCCCTTATCTCATTCCCTTCCCCACCCTACACTGTAAATAGTTCCGCTATTCTGCTGTATATGTGAACAACTGATTTGTAACTGGTACCTTGTAATATAGTTTGATATGTTCTATGTTCTTTGAAAACGAGTTCTGTTTATTGTAAACCTCCCCTGATCACTGGAAGGGGCGGTATATAAAAATGTTAAAATAATAATAATAATCTGGCCACCAGTATTGAATATCCGTTTTTTCCGCAGAAGCTGGAAGTTAACTGAGTAGCGACATTCAGCCACTGTCCTGTTAGCTTCGGAGGCAAATGTTAGGACAGCTTTTGCTGCACCTAACTTTCGTTGCTGAGGGATAACCATGTTAGTGCAGCTGAATATCCCACTTAGAGGCAGTTACATAGTTTACAAGTTACATGCCTTCTCTACAAGTACACGTAGTATGTGCCATCTCCATGTGCTCTTTAAATAGCAGAGTTTGTATTTCCTCGCAGAATGCTGTGAAGTCTGAGATAGCTCTTATTTTGCTGCAGGATGAGCAATATAAGAATATGAAATGTGACTGTATCTACTGAGACAGCTAAGTACCTTCCCTGATGCAGAACCTTTGTTGAATGCTTTTTCGAAACATGGTGCTATATTGGGGCTGCAAATTTATTATTTTTTTTGTTGTTGTCAATATGCATGAATGATATTCTTAAGAAGTTTGAACAAATAAATTGTATTTGTAACGTAAAATGGATCTTATGGGTATGCTGACAAGATTGTTGACTGATATTGTACTCTTCTCAGTTCAAGTTACAATGTAAACAATTTTGAATCTAAGATCTATTAAAAAAACTGTTAAAATAAATAAATTAATAGGTATGACCCAAAATTAATTTTTAAGCACATCACTAGTTAAATGTGGGAGTTTTCCCTTTGTACTAATTTATAAGAGGTCTTTTCCACATGTAAAGCAGCATTTTACACACATAAAATGTTTATAAAACTATTCCGAGTATGGCCAAAATCTAAAGAGTGCTTCTAGCGGAAGGACGGCAAGGAAATCCACAGTACTGCCTTTTAACTTTCAAAAGGGAGACTATGATAAAATGAGGAAAATAGCTAAGGAAAAACTAAAAGGAGCAGCAGCAAAGGTTAAAGATTTACATTAAGCATGGGCGTTCTTTAAAAATACTATCTTGAAAGTCCAGACCAGCTGTATTCCACACTTTAAGAAAGGTGGAAGGAAGTCCAAAAAACTGCCAGCATGATTTGAAGGTGAAGTCAGAGAGGCTGTTGTAACAAAAAACATATCTTTCAGGAAATGGAAAAAAGGAGCCAAATGATGAATACTGGAAACAACATAAGCACTGGCAAGTTAGATGCAAGGTGTTGATAAGGCAAGCAAAGAGAGAATTTTAGAAGAAGCTTGCTGTGGAAGCAAAAATGCATAATAAAAACTTTTTTCACGTACGTTTGCAGCAAAATACCTATGACAGAGTCAGTTGGAAGGGTAAAAGGGGCACTAAGAGGGGACAAGGCCATAGCGGAGAGACTGAATGAATTATTTGCTTCAGTCTTTACTGAAGAAGATGCAGGGAAGTTATTCATAACTGAAATGGTAGAACTGAAAGAAATATCGATAAAACGGGAAGATGTATAACAACTATTTGATAAACTAAAAAGCAGAAAATCTCCTGGACCAGATGGTATACACCTAAGCGTGTTGAAAGAACTGAAATAAGAGATTGCAGACCTACATATTATTAGCAATCTGTGAACTATCATTGAAATCATCTATAGTACTGGAAGATCGCAGAATGGCCAATGAAATGCCAATTTTTAAAAAGGTTTTTTTAAAAATTTATTTATTTGGTTACATTTATATACCACTTCTTCCAGCGATCAGTAGCGGTTTACATGGAACTTTACACAGCAAACATTTTGTACATTTACATAACACAGAATTGGAATTATACAGTTTGACATTTGTGAGGTTATATACGTATTTAGAACTTGCAAGCTGCCGAGGCAGATTTATATACATATTTACATGTGTTTCAGGTTATTTACATATTCTTGTGGACCGTTGCATTAGGACAAGTTGTAATATTCCTGGAATAGGTAGGTTTTTAGGTTCTTTCGGAAGTCTTTTAGGTCCTTGTTGGCTCTTAGTGCGTAAGGCAGGTTGTTCCATTGGGCGGGCACTATATATGTGAAAGCTTTGTTGCTGGTGAGGTTTTTGGCGTTGCATATGTTGAGTGGGATGTGTAATGTGTTTAGGTTGTGGGTCCTCCTGGTTCTGTTGAGGGGTTGTGTTGTGATAAGTGTAGAGAGGTAAGACGGGGCTAGGTTGTAGATCAATTTAAATATTGTTACTATTGTTTTATACCTTATGCGGGCATGGATAGGAAGCTAGTAGAGTTCCATTAATATTGGTGTGATGTGATCAGAGATCCACACTTTCATTATGATTCAAGCAGTGACGTTCTGCGCCATTTGAAGTATGTTGAGGTTTTCTTTTGGGTAGTCCTTGGAGAATGCCGTTGCAGTAGTCCAAGTGAGGTGTGACAAGTGCTTAGACTACTGTTCGGAAGTCGGCCTGCTCAATAATGTTACATAGTGGTTGGAGTATCCGTAGTTTGTGAAGTATTGCCCAGTTTAGCAGTCTTAGGTAGGTTTCCATCTTGAGATTTTTGTCAAGGGTTACTCCCAGATATTTTATTTCTTGTTTGATGTTGTATATATTATTGTTCAGTAGTATTGTCGGGGGAGGGCTGAAATCCGGGTTCTTGGATATAAACATTACTTATGGTTTATGCTCATGTTGTTCTGCTGTAACCAGGTTTGTGTTTCCTTGAGGCATGCTTCTAAGTGGGTGTAGTTTGGATTGCTCATGTCTATTTGTGTATATAGCATAATATTGTCTGCATAAAGGTGGTAGTTGATCTTGTGTTGTTGAAATATCGTGCAGATGGATCTTAGGTAGAGGTTGAACTGTAGGGAGGACAATGCTGACCCTTGTGGTATTCCCTGTGTTTGCGGGAATGCCTTTGATGTTTCTAGGTTGAAGTGAACCTGCTGTACTCTGTTGGATATATAGGAGCCGAACCATTTCAGTGGGGTTCCTTCTATGCCTATGGATTCGAGTCTGGTGAGGAGGATTCCATGGCTTACTGTGTCGAAAGCTGCCGATATGTCTATGAATACTAAGATGAACATTTTCTTGCAGCTTTCAATCCCTTTGTAAATTTTGTCGAGTAGCACTAGTAGAAGGGTGTCTACTCCATGGTGTTGACGGAAGCCATACTGTTGATCATCAAATGCATTTATGGCATCGATATGGTCCTGAAGTTGGTGTTGAACTGATTTTTCCACTGCTTTGCCTATGAGTGGGATGTTCGAGATAGGGCGGTATGAAGATGGATCATCTTTCTTGAGTGTCTTGTTCTTAAAGATAGGTCTTATGAGTGATCTTTTGAGTTCAAGTGGCATGACTCCTTGTTGCATTGATTGGTTTACTATGTACAATATGCATGGGGTGATTTCTGATTTTGTTGCCTTGATCCAGGCTGCTGGACATGGGTCTAAGGGAGTGGTAGTGGTGTTTAGGCTTGAGATAATGTTTATCATCTGTCTTGCCTCAATGGGGTGGAAGGAGTCCCATTTCTGGTTGGTGTCCAAGGTTTCCTGAGGAGGTTGTGGGGTGTTGTTTGCGGTGAGTGCTTGAGTGAAGTTATCTTCTGGTGGATTAAGTTTGCTAGCATAGTGATTGGCTAGTGTTTGTGCCTTTCTATCATTGTTTGGACTGTCATCCTGTCTAGCTTTGGTGATAGATTTCACTAGTTCAAACAGTTCTCTTGGCCTGTTTAAAGCCTTGTTTAGTATCTTAGTGTGGTGTTTCTTTTTCGCAGTGTTGATTTCTTCTTTGTAGCTTGCTAGCAGTGCTAGGTATTCCGTTTTGCGTTCAGGGGACTTTGAGGTTCTCCATCTTTTTGCTAATTTTCTAAGGTCTCTTTTCATTTTGGTTAGGGTCGCTGTGTACCAGGGCTTGGATTTGCCCCTTGATTTGTTATTTGCATTTATTGGAGTGTTCATTGTTTGCTTTGCACCTAGTTCAACTCCTTCGTTCCATTGGTTTATTAGTAATTCAAGGTCAGTGTGATCTCTGTCTACGTGTGTTGTAATAGAGTTTATTAAGGCTTCTTTGTCGAATTTTTTGAATTTCCTGCCATATTGGGTTTTTGTTCTCACATGTTGGTTCCCATATTTTGCTGTCATGTAGAATGGGAATTGTATTAGGTGATGATCTGACCAGGGGACTTGTGTTACTTGAGGTGTAGGGTTTTCTTCCTCTTCAGTGTGGCGAGTCTCTTTAGGTAGGAATACCAGGTCTAGTATGTTTCCCTTGGTGTGGGTGGGATTTTGTATTATCTGCTTGTATCCCAGTTGGTCCATGGCTTCGAGGAATGTGCTTTCATGGGTGGGAGAGATGGAAGGAAGGTTAAAGTCTCCTAGGATAATATGGTATTTTCTGCAGGGGTGATCCGGGAAACTACAGGCCGGTGAGCTTGACATCAGTACTGGGAACAATGGTAGAAACCATTATAAAAAACAAAATTATTGAACATGTAAATAGCCATGGTTTAATGGGAGAAAGCCAACATGGCTTTAGCCAAGGAAAGTCTTGTCTTACTAATCTGTTGTATATTTTTGAACGTATGAATAAACAGGAAGACAAGGGTGAGCCGGTCAATATAATCTATCTGGATTTTCACAAAGCCTTTGAGAAAGTCCCTCATGAGAGACTCTTGACAAAGTTAAAAAGTCATGGGATGGAGGCAGTGTACTATTGTGGATCAGGAACTGGTTAAAAGATAGAAAGCAGAGGGTAGGGCTGAATGACCAATTTTCCCAATGGAGAAAGGTGAATAGTGGAGTACCCCAGGAATCTGTGCTGGGTCTGCTGCTTTTTAACATGTTCATAAATGACCCGGAAATGGGAATAATGAGTTAGATTTGCAGATGACACAAAATCATTCATAGTTGTTAACACCCATGAGGACTGTGAAAAATTGCATGAGGACCTTGATAAATTGGAAGACTGGACATTCAAATGGCAGGTGAAATTGAATGTGGACAAGTGCAAAGTTATGCACCTAGGAAAGAACAACCCAAACTATTGTTACAAGATGCAAGATTCCACATTAGGAACTACCACCCAGGAACAAGATTTAGGCATCATCATGGATAACACTTTGAAACCATCCACCCAGTGTGCAGCGGCAGCCAAAAAGACAAATAGAATGCTAGGAATCATAATTAAAGGAATGGAGAATAAAACAAAGGATATTATAATGTCTTTGTATCGGTCCATGGTACTATCACACCTTGAATATTGTGTGTAATTCTGGTTGCCGTATCTTAAAAAAGGATATAATACAATTAGAAAAGGTACAGAGAAGAGCCATCAGAATCTTAAAGGGGGTGGAAGGATACCCCTATGAAGAGATGCTTAAAAGGTTAGGGCTCTTCGGGGGGGCGGAGCCTGATGTCCAGCGGGATAGTCGCATAGCGCTGAGGCTCCCGAGAGGCCTACCAAGACTCCTGAATTTTGAACCGTTTTAATTCTGAATATTGCTTTGACTCTACCGGGGTACCTTGGGGTGATGGCGGGGACCAAACCAGCACGTCTAGATTTCGGGACCCCAACGAATTCCCATGGTAAACGCTCCAAAACCGAGCCCCCGTCTCCGCAGAAGCAGCCCGCACCTCGGGAAGGTCCCGAGATGCAGCAGGAGATCCTCACTGAAATACGAGGGGTAAAAGACCTTGTGCAATCCAACGGGGAGTCACTCCGAGCGCTGCGTGAAGATTTCGGCATGCTGCAAAGCAAACTTGAAGGGCTTTCCCTACGACAAGACAAAATGGAAGGCATACTGGACTCACACACGGTCTGGTTGGCGAAACTTGACAAAGTAGAGCGCCAGATACGGGCCCTTCAGAAAGAAGTGGAAGATGGCAACAATCGGGCCCGCCGCAATAACATACGGCTCGTGGGCATACCGGAGGGAGCTGAGTCTGGAGACATGAAGGAGTTTCTTTGTAAGGCGCTTCCTTCCCTACTTCGGATCACATTTGCTAAAGACCTGGAGATTGACCGGGCTCATCGAGTGCCCTCAAATATGGCGCTCAATCGGAAGACCCCGCGGCCTATTATCTTTCGGCTCTTAAGATACCAACATGTTGAGCAAATTCTGAATGCCGCTCGCGCAAAAGGCCCCATCGAGTTTGAGGGCCACCGGCTATCCTTCTTTCCTGATTTGGCTAAGCCCACGGTTGATCGTAGAAAGCGATTCCTGGAATTTCGACCGAGGCTACAACAACTGCAAGCTCGCTATGGCCTGATGTACCCGGCTAAACTCAGGGTAACGCTGCACAACCAGACCAGAACATTTGATGATCCTGAATTACTTGCGGAATTTTTGGAGTCCAAAGAGGCAGATCAGATGCGTTGATCCAAGGAACACTTAGCTAATTGACCTTATATTGGTAAAACCCGCCATATTGTTTTCGGACGCTCTCTACCTTAGAGACTGCCTTGGCAATTCACAGCCTTGGCTTTCACTAGCCTTGATGGCCCTGCTCTATCATGCCCACAGCTACTTCGGTGGAGATCGGAGACTATAATAACAGAAGGGTTCAAACATTACAATCGCACTCTCTTGGGCCTCCTCCCGCAGACATATGGTCGCCATTTATATTTGGGGTTATGCTTCTTCTCTGGGGCACTTCGGTGCTTGTTTTCTCATATGGGGTGTATCTGGTATCTTAATTGATGTGTATGATATAGATGTACAGATGTGGTATATATTCCATACTCGCCTGCGCTTTTACTTCAAATGTATGACAATGTCTTATGGCCCTATGTAAGGTTTTTTCATTGAACGTAAAGGGAATCAACAACCCGATTAAAAGAAAGAAAATCCTTAGTTATTTGAGTCATGAAAAGGCGGATCTGGTTTTTCTTCAGGAAACGCACTTAAATTCTACCGAAACTCTGAAACTCAATATTAAACCTTACATGGTAGCTGCCTACTCTCCGGCTGTTTCTAAGAAATGTGGGGTAGCTATTCTGGTGAGGAAATCCTTGCCTGTCACCATTATTGCCACTAGCTCTGACACGGAGGGCAGATGGTCCCGCGTCCATCTTAAAATTGGACACCTTGAACTAACATGTATATGTATATATGCCCCCAATGTGGATAATCCTGCCTTTTTTGCTACCATTGCTCAGGTTGCGCAGGCCTCTGCTAGCACCTCCCTGATAATAGGTGGCGACTTTAATCAAGTCGTCGATCCTCTGATAGACAGGCAACCGCCTAGAACGAGTGGCCTGCCCAAGAGCTCCCTCACACTCACCTCCTTGATCAAAGATCTCGCTTTAGTGGATCTTTGGAGATTGTTGCATCCTGCTGAACTGGAATTTACTTTCTATTCTCCCCCCCATCTATCACAGTCCAGAATAGATTTTTTCCTAATATCTAAAGTGCTGGTATCTCAGGTAGACACAGCGATGATTCACCCATTACATATCTCAGACCATGCTGCCATTTCCTTCCAGTTGCACGCTAACCTGCCCAGTGGGAATCCGGGAAATTGGTTTTTTGATAGGACCCTGCTAGAGCAACAAGAGTTTCAGTTAGACATTCGGGCCGCCATTCAGGACTATTTCCATTTTAACTTACCACATGATACCATGAGCTGGGCTTGGTGGGAGGGCTTTAAAGCTGCCATTCGTGCAACCATTACTAGCTATCAAATTCGCTTGTGGAAACAGCGTAAGCAACAGTTATTAATATTAGAGCAACAAATTAAAACTGGGGAACGGGTTCTTACTTCCCGCACTGATCCTTGTGTGTTGTTACGATTGCAACGCCTACGCTTTCAATATAACTCAATCCTGTCTGCTGCAGCTTCTAAAAATATCGCATCGCAGCAAGGGATGTATTATCGGGAAAGCAACCGTGCTGGTAGACTCTTAGCTAATGCCTTGAAAGGCCAAAAAGAAGCCAAACGGGTAGCGGCTCTCCAAAACCCGGTAGGAGGGGACATAGTGACCAATAATACAGAGATAGTAGAGCTTTTCCGGGATTTTTATACTCGTCTTTATAAATCAGAATGTGACTTCACGTCAGAGGCTTTTGAGCGATTATTATCCGGAATCCAACGGCCGACCCTCTCTGAAGAGGATAGGGTTGCGATGGATAAACCCTTCTCTACTAATGAAATTCACTCTGCCCTTAAACGTGTGGCCTCGGGACGCGCCGCAGGCCCTGACGGTCTTCCGGCCGAATTTTATAAAACGTTCAGTGCTGATCTGGCCCCCCACCTAAAACTCTATTTCACTGCTCTGGCTGAAGACACATCTTGCTTGGGATCCTTTTCGGCGGCGAATGTGGTAGTATTTGAAAAAGAAGGGAGGGATCCGCTGTTAACAGCTAACTACCGCCCAATCTCCCTTCTTAACGCAGACTATAAAATTTTTGCGACTATCTTAGCCTCTCGACTATCTGACCAAATGTCTACACTAATCCACCCTGATCAATGTGGTTTTATACCCGGAAGATCCACTGCCGACAACGCTAGGACTTTATGTCATGTTTTGACTAATGCTGCAAGCCTAGATCTACCACTAGTTGGCCTCTCCCTAGACGCCGAGAAAGCCTTCGACCGTCTAGAATGGCCCTTCTTATTTGCTGTTCTCCGTTGGTACGGCTTTGGGGAGGGCTTTCTCCGGTTTCTTCAAGTCATGTATGCCGAACCCACAGCCAGTATATGTGTGAATGCTATCAAATCTCAGCCATTCAGCCTTCAAAGAGGTACACGCCAAGGGTGCCCCCTATCTCCTCTGCTCTTTGACTTAGCGCTTGAACCTCTAGCCCTGTTACTTAGGCAGTCTGCAGACATCCGAGGTGCCCCCTTTAGACACAGAGAGATCAAACTCTCCGCTTATGCAGATGATCTTATGCTTTTTATAACTTTGGACTCGGTCCCAGTAGTCTTAGAATTACTAGACAGGTATTCGCAGCTCTCGGGCTATAAGATCAACTGGACCAAATCGGTTGCTTTCCCACTTAACCACCGGGTACATGCGGCCGACATGCAAGCCTTTCCCTTTCTCTGGCAGCATAGTATGGTGAAATATCTCGGGGTCTATTATTGCTATCCTTTAGAGGACACTATTAGTTTCAACGCCAAGGTGATAATCTCCAAAGTCCGTGAACTTACCAATCGGTGGTCTCCACTAACCCTTACATGGTGGGGCCGCTTGGAAACAGTGAAAATGATGATAGTTCCTAAAGTGAACTACATTCTCGAAATGCTACCATGTTTACTGCCCCGAAACATCTACAAAGATATAGAAGGCCTTCTTATCCGTTATTTATGGCAGGGTTAAAACACCCAGGATAGCTAAACAACACTTGCAATCTGATAAAGCGAGAGGAGGAGCTAGATTTCCAGATTTTCTCAAATATCATAAAGCCTTCCTCTTAAAGCAAGGTGCCCGTTGGTTGGATACCCCGGCAGCAGGCCGCCCGGTGTGGCTAGATATTGAAGAAGAGCTTAGTGGACCAGTTCCGCTGGCCTACTTCCCCGGAATGTGCCATCATTCAGACTCCCGCCATTCACCAATGGTTGTAGACACTCTAGTGGCCTTTAATGCCCTCATTCAATCTCTGGGTCCGCAGGCGTGCCCCCTAGACCATCTCCCGATATGGCATAACTCTCGATTTCAAATTAACAAAAAAACGATAGCATGGAGACCCTGGTACTCCAGGGGGATTTGGACACCTAAGCAGCTGTTTGCTGGGGATCGCTGGAAAACCTTTAATGCTTTACAAACGGAATTTGGTCTACCAGCGAAATATTACTTTCAATGGATGCAGCTCCAACATTGCCTTAAAGGCGCTCGGGTCATTCCGCGCTCTGATACTAGCGTGGAAGGGCTGTCTGAGGTGATTCGTTGTATCGGGAGTCTACCAGGGGTGGCATCTAACTTTTATAAAATACTCACTCATAGTCCAGGCAGGGACACCCCTAGGGCCCAGCAGGCATGGGAGCGCGAATTGCACATCACTTTAACTCCCCAGCAATGGAAGATAGTCTGGAGCAAAGTGGTGCGGGTCTCTAGATCCGCCTCTGTCACTCAAACGCTCTTCTATTTTGCCCACAGATGCTTTTATACTCCTGAGAAGATGGCCAAATGGAATGTCAATACAAGCTATCGATGTTGGTCATGCCATACAGCGGTGGGTACCTTCGCCCATGTTATCTATGAATGTCCAGCACTACAGCAATATTGGGGGCGGGTTTGGGACCGGATACAAAGTATCCTACACTTCCGGGAGCCCCTTTCTTGGAAGATTGTGGGACTCCGCTCTGTGGCGGGGATCCCCTCTCTTCCCAGGACAGGCCGCTTCCTCCTGGATTTTATGTTGGGTATGGCTGTATGCTTAGTCACGAAAAATTGGAAGAATGGCTCCCGCCTAACTTTTACCGAATGGTGGAATTCTGTCTGCTTATATAGTACATATGAGCAGATACCTCGTCGGATGGCATTCCAGGTTCAGGACTGCTCTCACTTGTCTAAGTGGCAGATGCTTAATGACTATGTTCAGATTGCCAGATGCTCCAATATAGCCGTATAGTTACACTCATCATGTTGCAGATAATTATATTATCTCGAAAGATAATAATGTGTATATACACCCGATACTGGATTGTTACGTATCCCAGAGAAGAAGCAGGGGGGGAGGGGGGTGGTGGGGGTTTACTGTCCGTGATTGTATAATATTATTTGTTCATGTCTTCTATTCTGTATGTCCTTTTGTTTCGATGTTCCAAAATGAAAATAAAAGTTTAAAAAAAAAAAAAGGTTAGGGCTCTTCAACCTGGAAAAGAGATGGCTGAAGCGAGATATGATTGAAGTTTATAAATTAATTAATAGAGTGGAACAGGTAAACGTAGATTGATTCTTTAAACCATCAAAACGTAGAAAAAACTAGGGTATATGCAATGAATCAACAGTGTAACTTGTTCAAGACTAATAAGAGAAAATATTTTTTCACTCAGCGCATAATCAAACTCTGAAATTTGTTACCGGAGGATGTTGTAAAAGTTTTTAATGTAGGTGGGTTTAAAAAAGGTTTGACAAGTTCCTGTAAGAAAGATCCATAAACCATTATTAAAGAGTACCCGGGAAATCCACTGCTTGCCCCAATGAAAATATTGTGGAACCTGTGTGTCTCTTCGGGAACCTGCTAGGTACTTGTGACCTGGATCGGCCACTGTTAGAAACAGGATACTGGGCTTGATTCACCTTGGTCTGACCCAGTATGGCATTTCTTATGTTCTTATGTAGGAGGGAATGGTAAGAAGACGTTTTGAGTAAGAGCACCCAATTCCTCCCAGGTCACTCCCTTCCCTGCTTCTCACCAATCACTTCCTCTTATGCTACATAAAAAAAGGGTTTTAGACCCTTGTGTGACCATTTCTCTTCAATGGGCTATTACCTTATTTTATGATTTTGCTCGATAATGCCATCACCAAACTAATCTCTGAAATCTTCATATGAATTATGTAGAAACATATAGGGGCTGACTCTGTCCCGGATGTTGATCCCTTCTGAATGTCCGGTCACGATTCTGATCCCGCAGGGCATGTCTAGCCCCGCGGGATCAGAATGGTGAATAGCCCTGCACATGCAGACTGGGACTGTGATTCAGTCCAGCTTGCACATGCAGGATTGTCCCCGGCTAACTTAGTCAAGACTCCTCAATGGAGCCGCAGCGCCATGGCGTATTGTTGCCATGGCACTGCGGCTCCATTGAAGAGCTACGATGTTGGCCGCTGGACTGCAGGACCTTATTCCCCACAGCCAGAACCCCAAACCAGCCTCCAAAGGCCACGCACTGGGGAGACTGCCTTCAGGTCCCCCTGCTCACTGCAAGTTCTGGGCTCGCCGCAAAATGACATACGGGGAAGTTATTCCACCTCAGAGGTGGAATAACTTCCCTGTATAAGTCGCCAGTCCTGGATGTACAGGAATGACATTAGAATTGGCCCTGTACATCCAGGTCTGGTGACCGCCCGGACTCTGCCCCCAAGCCACCCCTTCCCCGCCCCTGTCTAACTTCCCCGCACAACCGGCAGGGAAGTTAGTTGAGGCCGAGTAAAGGCACAAATAGCGGGGATGGATGGCCCAGAATAACCCCTATAGTATGTAAGGCCCATTTAATCTGTCTAATATTCTTCTTGTTGAATGACAGATCCCATTTTATATCTCATGTACCCTACTTTCACACTTAAGAATCATCTGAGCTTATCTTATGTTTTCTTGCATTCTGTTTTTAGTGTTTCCTTCACTACCAACATGTTGAGGCTGTCCATGTACACACACAACGAAGAGCAGCGCTCTTGCAGAAACAGCGGGAGCACAAAGAGCAAGAGACGAGTCGTCAAGGATGATAAAAAGTTGTTTATTAAACCAAACCCCAACGCGTTTCGGCGTGACAGCCTTCTTCAGGGGGTATGCAGAACAAAGCCTGTGCACAATATCCAACAATATCGAGACGAAGCTCAGAAATGTATGGTATTGTTCTTTGTGCTCCTCCTGAGGCTGTCCATGTATACATTACCCTGAATGTCAAGAAATATTTCCTAATGTTACTCCTGCTGTTTCCTCCTTTGCATATAATATTCTGATATCTTGCCCTAGAAATTTCTTTCCATTGAAATATATTGTTTTTCTTGACTGAAGATCGAACACAATTCTGGACAACTATCCAGAGGGTCGCCATGAGTCAACACCGACTCGACAGCATTTAACAACAACAGTATTTGAATATCTCTATTATGCCTTCCTTTTTTTTGCTGCCCTTCTGGGTATACAGTACATATTTAGGTCCCTATGTTTACATTTTATTGACTTGTTTGGTGCAGATTGCACTAATATGGCTGCCATTCTCTGGACTCATTCTATGCTGTCTTTATCTTTATGAATGTACTGCCTCTAGAATTGGTTACAAAGTTCCAGATGAGTTCTCACGAATGACTGGTATGGAGGCATTATCACCAGGGCTGTTGGAAAGGATGAACATGATGGACAACTGCCCAGGGCGCCAAAACCAAAGATGCCAATCTGATTTGTCATGAAGAACAGCACTGTAGCAGGAGGCACTTTTATGTGGCTGCTAGCTTGTAGCCATGTCATCGGATGGAGACACTGCCCTCATTACAGGACTATTCAAAGGACAATTTCAGGATACTGGTAGGCCCAACTATAATCCTTATTATTTCCTCCTTTTTGCTATCTCGGCATCCTTCTGACTCTAGTTACTGCCTTTTAATACTTTTGCAACCCTGAGATTTTTATCCTGTTTGGTGAATTCAAAGTACTTTACTACCTATTATTCATGAAAAGAAGGGAAACAGTAGCAGTAGAAATTTCTAGAGAAAGAACACAGGTACACCTTATGGAATATGACCTTGATTGCATCAATTAAAATTAATGAAGCCTGTACAAAAATGCAGAAGGGATTTGTTGCAGTCAGTCATTTACATCTAGTTTGTTTCTTTTGCTTGATACAACAGATGGCCATTTAACAAAATTTATATCAGTACATTAGTTGGCTCTTATGCTAATTATTGTTGTTTATGCTATGTGTTTATGGACTGAACTACTTGTTGTGAGTGTGACATTGTATTAGTTATATGCAATAAAATATTGCAGAAAGATATTATCGGCCCAGTCCTACTAGTAGAAAGAACTACAGGCACACAGTACAATGTGAAAAATAATAAGGTGCATATTTATTAAACTACATTAGGTTTTAATGTGATTTTATAGAGTCATTTCCACGCTGATGTGGCCACACACGCACACGTAAATGGCCTTTTATAGGATTCCAACCGGCATAAAAGTATGCACACTGGCTTGATGGGACATGTTTTGCCAGTAGGTGTACACAGAGGCAGAGTACGTATATGTAGATGATATAATCGTACTATTTAGCCATGTATCTGATGATTATAGGTGTGAATATTTACACCAGTGCCAGGGCTGATGTAAATATCTGTGTCTGCACTATAGGCACTAGATCTACCACATCTGCGAGACAAACTGTTGTAGACGGCTGCTTGTCTTTATAAAATTGTCTTAACCTAGGTACCTGAAAACAAGCTTAACCTAGGTTCTCTCTTATTAAATTACCCTCCACCTGTTTTAACAGCACAGTGCCGCAATCAACATCATTTACATTCATTCAGACGTTTCATGCATGCAATACTGCTCTTTACAGACAAAAAATTTACTGAATGGAAACCACAAACAACGCACATTCCTGCCACTGACAGATGATGTGGATGGCAATTTTCCCAAACAATCTGTATAGAAAGAGGCCAAATTGCTGATCCTTCCAGCTTTTATCTTTGTCCACAACCTTGCCATAGACCACATCATCAGATCACATCAGGTATTGCGATACCATCGCCATGGTGGGAACCTTTTCCCTGATTTTTTTGGCATTTTTCTTTTTGTTTTTTGATGGTATAGCGAGAGCGCGGCTGATGGGCTTCCTGCTGGGTGTCTGCCCCTGTGCTGTGAAACTCTGAGCCTTTCATATGCAGCTCAGATCATCACATCTTAACTCTTAAGCCAGAGTAAGTGAAATATGATCTCAGTCCCTCATATTTACTGCTAATGCTCACTGTAGTATTTGCAGCATGCCAAAGAGAGCTTCCTTCTGGAGTTCATAGGATGTAAGGTGTGCAGGCAAGTTATCAAGGTGTTCCTGGAAACTGTTCTTAATGAGGCTTGTGGCACACAGCAAGATGGAAAATAATTCTAAGTCTATCTCATTTTCTTGGTATCTGACTACACTTCTTGATACTTGAGGATCTTTTGTTTCTGCATCTGATCACTTGGTACCGACACTTCTATTACTAATGCCATTCTCATGTTTTTTTCCTTTACTACTATTTTTTATTTCCTTGAAGGGTTGGTGAAATAAGCACCGAGGGACCTCCAGTTCTTTCCAGAACAGCTGCCGCATATTGCAGGGTGGCATTGAGGAACCACACCTCCTCAACAGACACCTTAAGGTTTCCCATATGACTCGACCCTAATGCACCCGTCTCAGAAAAGTTCCAGCAGCTGTGTCAAAGACTGACTCTGTGAGGAGAATGCTAGCTCTTCCCCTAGAGCAGCGATGGACAAACTGTTTGATCTGGGAGCTGAATCAGGAGCTGGAATATGATTGGGGAGCCAGTCTGAGATCCAGTCCTGACCTTTGTCACATATATCCCCACCCCCAGTGCAGCTACACTCATCTCCAGAGCCAGTTGTAAGTCGCAGAAATGAAATAAAAGGCAGTGAGCATGCCCCCCCCCCCCCCACAACTGCTGCTATGGTGATCCTCCTCTATCATGAGCCTTTGACATAAGTCTGAACAGGATGATCTTCTTTTAATGACATGCTAGTATTGGCATGCCATTAGAAGCAGGACCTTCCAGCTCACATTGATGATATTGACCCCTTGTAGGAGAAGGAAGGTGGCTCAAGCAGTGGAAATGGTAGCATCCAGGACCGGATTTACCTATACGCCATGTACGCCATGGCGTAGGGCCCACAGCCGGCAGGGGCCCACAAAAAAAGAACAAGTTCATTTTTTTAAAATAAAAATTTAAAAAAAACCTGGTGGCTGCCGCCGCGGGGCCCCCTCTGCTGCCGCGGCAGCACCGACTGACCCGCGGGGGCCCCGTCTACAAGCTGAAGCCGTCGGTTCGATTCGTTCCTCCCTCCCTCCCTCCCTCCGTGCAGGCTGCAGGCTGCAGGCTGTGAGAGACGCGAAAGGAGAGTGTCTCCTCGCGTCTCTGTTAAGCCCGCAGGGGCTGATGGGAATTTGCCCATCAGCCCCTGCGGGCTTAACAGAGACGCGAGGAGACGCTCTCCCTTCGCGTCTCTCACAGCCTGCAGCCTGCACGGAGGGAGGGAGGGAAGAACGAACCAAACCGACGGCTTCAGCTTGTAGACGGGGCCCCCGCGGGTCAGTCCATGCTGCCGTGGCAGCAGAGGGGGCCCTGCGGCGGCAGCCACCAGGTTTTTTTTAAAAATTAAATTTTACTTTAGGCCGACGGGGGGGGGGGGGTAGGACTGGTAATGGGCTATGGGGGGGGGTAGGACTGGTAATGGGGTATGTGGGGGGGTGGGGCTGGAAATGGGCTGGGGGGTTAAGGCTAGAGGTGGGCTGATGGGGTTAGGACTGGTAATGGACTGTGGGCTGTTGGGGGGGCTTAGAACTGGCAATGGGCTTTGGGGGGGTTAAGACTGGTAATGGGCTGTGGGCTGATGGGGGCTGTCTGGTAATGGGCTATGGGGGGGCTAGGACTGGAAATGGGCTGGGGGGTTAAGACTGGAGGTGGGCTGATGGGGTTAGGACTGGTAATGGGCTGTTGGGGGGGGTTAGAACTGGTAATGGGCTTTGGGGGGGGGTTAAGACTGGTAATGGGCTGTGGGATGATGGGGGTTGTCTGGTAATGGGCTATGGGGGGCTAGGACTGGAAATGGGCTGGGGGGTTAAGGCTAGAGGTGGGCTGATGGGGTTAGGACTGGTAATGGGCTGTTGGGGGGGGTTAGAACTGGTAATGGGCTTTGGGGGGGGTTAAGACTGGTAATGGGCTGTGGGATGATGGGGTTGTCTGGTAATGGGCTATGGGGGGCTAGGACTGGAAATGGGCTGGGGGTTAAAACTGGAGGTGGGATGATGGGGTTAGGACTGGTAATGGGCTGTGGGCTGATGGGGGGGGGTAGGACTGGCAATGGGCTATGGGGGGCTGACTGGAAATGTGTTGATGGGGTTAGGACTGGAAGTGGGCTGATGGGGGGTTAGGACTGGTAATGGGTTATAGGGGGGGCTTAAACTGAAAATGGGGTGATGGGGGGTTAAGGACTGTAAGTGGGTTGATGGGGGGCTAGGACTGGTATTGGGTTGGGGGGTTGCTAGGACTGGAAATGGGCTGATGGATGGCTAGGACTGGAAATGGGCTGATGCAGGGACTAGAAGGGAATGGATGCTGGGTGAGGCTGGAACTAGAAGGGAGCTGATGTTGGGGGAGGATTAGAATGGGATGGGGCTGGAAGAGTAAAATGGAGAAGGGAAAAATATTTTGTGTGGGAGGGATAAAAAATCTACAATTGGCCGGGTATTGGGAGAGTAAGTGGGGATTGAGGATGGAGGGGTAAAATTTGAGTGGATGAAATAGGAATGAGGAAAGAGCAAAAGGAGAAAGATTAGTATGTTAAAGCAGATGTAGAGAGAGAATGGAAAAAAATCTATAAGAGAGAAAGGACAAATGGACAGCAGACGATGGAGAGTTAGCAGAAGACACGAAGAAACCAGAAGAAAGTGGCTGGAGCAATTGCAGCTGAAAAAAATGCACAAAAGGTAGAAAAATATCTCTTTATTTTGAATTTATTAATTGGAATATGTCAGCTCTGGTAAATGTGCATCATTAACGTCTGCGCTTTGTTTAGTACAAGAGCAAATTAATGTATAGTTTTATTTCTACAGTGTTGTACATTCCAAGTTTGGCTTTTGGGATTCCCAGTTTAATTATTGTCTTCCTGTTTCTAAATTGTGATTACTTGTTTGGTGATGGTCTATGTTCTGCATGTGTAACTGAGCTGAGGTGTTCTGTTTATATAATTCCTATTTGACATTGCCACTTGTTCTCTTTCCCCAGTAGGTCATGTATTGTTGTTCTCTGAAATGTATTGGTTTAATATTTGCAGTGTTGCCTTTTGATTGGTAGAGTATGGTGCTTTGTGAGTCCTGGTAGTGCTGTTAGGATACGGCGGGTTTACTATGGGTTCTAAATGGGCAGTGTTTGTAGTAGTTCCTAATGTGTCTGGCAGTTGGCACTGGATTATAGTAATGTAGAAATCTTTTAGTCTTTCTTTATCCATACACTCATTAAGAGGCACGTTTACTAAAAGTTAGTATATGGTAACATTATGCAAATATTTATGCAAATGAGGCCCCTTATGCAAATGAGGCCCCGCACCCCCCTTGGGCCGCCCCTGCTGGGGGCCCACAATTTTTGTTGGCATAGGGCCTCACTCAAGGTAAATCCGGTCCTGGTAGCATCATAGATTGAGTGAGCTATTGGCTGCAGTATATGGGGTTAGCGGGGTGCAGGGAGGGCATAGCTGGCCGTATGTAATTCATTTGTTGCATCTTGGCAGCAGATCAAAAAGGTCAATACTAGCTGGCTGGCTGTAGTTTGCCTACCCCTGCTCTATAGCATGCTAATCAGGGGAAGACAAATAGGATATTTGCGGATTGAAGGGGGAACAGCCTCCAAAACTTAAAAAAAAAAAGGGAGAACTTCACTTTGGCAAAATCATGGGATTTTCAAAATGGTATGACTGATCCCACAGTTGTTTGAAAATCCAGGGCACACTTTATGTGGCTGCCCTTAGGAACGCTGCTGAAAACTGAGCTCTATATTGTTTGTATTGTTTATATGTATATAGCTGTGAATAAATTAGAAACCGTACTTCATTCTGTAAGTTTCTACTGTTTCCCCCCTTCCATGCAGTTTTGTGTGTATGTAGCAAATCAATTATTTACAAGATCATTTTGGAATTGCTATTGCTTAGCCTTAAATGAAGCAGCAATATATATATACTGCCTGCTGCTTCAACAGCTTGAAACTTTTTATACTGTGGTTTGAGAAAATGTCACATACTCCCAAAGCATATGCTCTATATTATCACTCCTTAGAATTTATATATAACATGCTACATGATATCATTCAAGCCATTCAACTGAAGTTATTAGAAAATAAGTTTGTATCTATTTTTTTATCTATTATATTTCATGAGAAGAGAACACAAAAATACTGGAGATATGTTGGCGATCTTCCTCTGTTTCTTTTGTTCCCTCCTGTTCTTCTGGGGGTGCCTAGTTTATATAGACAAGTAGGTGTCTACCTGTGTTTATAAAATACTAGCACAGGTTTTAGCGAACATATCTTAAATTAAGGCATGGGCATTTACATCAGCCCTACATGTAAATTATAGTATTTTATAATCTACGCATATCGTGGTGTGTTCCGCCCATATGCATGCCCACTAGCAGAGTATGTGCGATTAATTGAACACGTGTAAATGACTAAAATACCGCCAATGTATGCAATTTATTTATTTTATTTTATTTATTACAAATTCTTATATAGCGCTATTTAGTATCGGTGCGGTTTACATAATAACAACATTTTGCATTAGAAACAAGATCTTTAGCTTACATTGTAACAGGGATTGTAACTTGGAAGTAACAGGGTAACTATATACAGTTCAAAACAAAGGAGCTCATAGTTATTTAAGTAATATTATCTAATAGAGTCATAATGTAATCATGCTCATTGAGAATGTGCCTAATGTTGAGTTTCTTTTGTAAATCATGAGAATTATGTTGTTGGTACGTCAGATGCTGTGTGGGTGAGATGAGGTGTTGGATGTGAATGTGTTAGGTTAGGGTGGGTAAAGTAAAGGCAGAATAAGTGATGTTTAATAGCTTTTGTGAATTGTGAGAGGTCAGCTATTGCTCGTATATGAGGTGGGAGATTGTTCCAGCACTTAGGAGCATATAATGTAAATGCTCTGTTTCTAGTTTTTTGGGTACATTTAGTGGACTCAGGTGGTATAGATAGCGTGTTGCTAGTTGTTGACCTTCTTCACCTGTTAGCCGGGGAACTGGTCAGGAGTGACGAGAGGGATGTGGCAGATATCCGGTTAATTGCCTTAAATGATAGGATTAACACCTTGTAGGTGATTCTGCATTGCAATGGTAGCCAGTGTAGATCCATAAGTATGGGTGTTATGTGATCTTTCCTGGAAATGCCGCAGAGAATACGGGCTGCTGTGTTCATTGCCATCTGAAGGGGATTGAGGGTGCTCTTGGGGAGTCCATGTAGGATGATGTTGGCATAATCAAAGTGTGGCATTACGAGTGTCTGGAATATTGTCCTGAAGTCGTCTGGGGTTAGTAGAGGTCTCAGATGTCGTAGAGTTCTTATTTTGTTGTAAATGGATTTGGTGGTATTCTTTATATGCTCTTTGAAGTTGAGCTGCTGGTCAATTGTAACCCCTAGATATCGTATTACAGACTTGCATGGGAGCTCGGCGTCACGAACTTTCAATGAGGTAGGGGGAGAGAAATTTCCGTTCCTGGTTATGAAAAGGACTTCAGTTTTCTTAAAGTTTATGCGAAGATTTTGGGACAGGAGCCAATCAGTAATTGCATTGAAGCATTCAATAAGTGGAACAAGGTTTGGGTGCTTGATTTCAATTGGAGCGAAGATAAGTACATCATCCGCATAGATCAGACTGGAGATGTTAAAAGAACGTATGATATCACAAATGGGTTGCATATAAATGTTAAAGAGTAGAGCCGAAAGGGATGATCCTTGGGGTACTCCTTGTTGCTGATGGAATAGTTCCGAAGTTGAGGAACCTATCCGTACTTGTTGCCAGCGGTTTGTGAGATAGGATTTGCACCATTCCCAGGCAAGACCATGAATTCCCTTTTCCTGGAGGCGGTAGAGGAGTTGTACATGGTTAATTGTGGAGTAGTGGCCTAGTGGTTGGGGCAAGGTACTTCAGGCCGGAAGGTCGGGGGTTCAAATCCCACTAGAGGACAGCAACCTTGGGCTGGAAGGACTGGGGTTTCTAGTCCCACAGGTGCTCCTTGTGGTCTTGGGCAAGCTACTTAATCCTCCATAGCCCATGTTCCCTGTAAAATAGTTGTCTCCAAGTTATAATGCCCTGTTCAATGTAATTTCAGTTTGTTCAATGTAAACAGCACTGATGCAGAATAGCGTGGTATATAAGAGAATGTAAATAAATAAAAAAATAAAATAACAGAATCGAATGCAGCTGCTATGTCAAGAAATATGAGTACAAACCCATTCTCAATTTTGTCAATACCTCTGGATAATGTATTGATGACCATAGTGAGTAGGGTCTCTACACCATGTGACTCTCGGAAATCATGCTGACAGGGATCAAGAGGGGCTGATATATCGATGTGTTGTTGTAGTTGCATTTGAACCACCTTCTCTATAAGTTTGGCTAGATAGGGTATACTTGAGATTGGGCGGTATGAGTCTGTCTTAGTTGGGTCAAGTTTGTTGTTTTTCAGGAGAGGGTGTATTGAAGTTTGTTTCAGTGTTTCTGGGAATGTTCCTGTTGTGAAGGAAAGCTCCATGATGTAGGATAGAGTTGAACTGAGTTCTACACGCATCGATCTAATCCAATGAGCCGGACAAGGATCATTAGGAGCTGTGGTAGTGTTGATGGTGGCAATAAGGTCAGCAAAGTACTTCTCTGGTGGAGAGGTGAATTTTGTTAATGGTTGCTGTATCTGGGGGAAGAAGCAGGGTGTGGAGCTTTGTGTAATATTTGTCTTTATGATTTTAGATTGTAGGTATTCAGCGAAGGACTGGGGGTGGATAGCTACTGCTTGATTGGAGGAGGGTGTCTTGATTAAAGCTTTAGCAATGCTAAAGAGGTCACGTGGTTTATTTATTGATCGAAGGAGGGTTTCCGTGTGGTGCTCTCTCATTTTTTTGTAAAGTTTCTCACGGTGTTGCTTTAGCATGTTTTCATAAGTAGTTTTGTCTGATGTAGATCGAGATTTGCGCCATTTCCTTTCTTGCCTTCTTAAAAGCTGATGCACGTAATTCAGCAGAGAACCAAGGGGCTGGTTTTCTGTTTCGTGGTAGTTTGGCAGATGTTGGTGATTTTTTAGACGAAGGTAGCTGTGAGTAAGAGATGAGAGTGGAGTTCCATCTATGGATCATGTCGTCAAGGTTCTGCACTGGTTGACGGAGTGTTGGAAGAGTGCTGGTGAGGAAGTCATCTCTGTCTAGGGCTTTGAGGCAAGTTTTTGATCCAGAAGAGGCTGAAATTGATTGGTTGGTAAGAGTTTGGGTATGTTGGTATGGGATTTGTAAGGAGATTAAATTGTGGTATGACCATGGGACCGGAGTGAATGATAGGCTGATATTCTTGGTTGATTCTGACTGAGGGGCAAAGATGAGGTCAAGGGCATTTCCCTTAATGTGTGTCGGAGAGCTCACCAACTGAATATAACTAAGGTCCTTCATGGCATCGAGGAATGCGTTAGAGTAGGTAGTTTGCAATGAAGCGAGGTTAAAATCTCCAATCAGCCAATTAGGTTTACTTGGGCTTCCTGGGTTACATGCAAGGTCTATAATGTTGGATAGCTCTTCTGAAGGTGAAGAGGGAGCTCTGTAAATGAGATTTATGTTGATGTATTTGTTGGCAACAGATAATGTGTCCATGTGCAGGGTACTCATTGAAGATAATGATTGAGCTGGAGATTACTTTTTGATAGGATGAAGACTCCTCCTCCTTTCCGGTTGCTTCTATGGCAAGCATGCATCACATAGTCGTGGGGGATGAGTTGATTCATGACAACGGTATCTGTGTCTGATAACCAGGTTTCTGTGACCATGAGGATATCAAGGTTCTGACTTGTGATAAGGTCTGAGATGGCTGGCCATTTTTTTCGAATTGAGCGTGAGTTTATGAGAGCACATTTTAGGTTGCCCTGTAAGAGAACATTTTTAGGCTCTGGACTATAGGAGTTGTTAATAGAAACATATAGTAAATGTGAATGCCTGATATGATGTGCATGTGGTTGTGTGTGATGGTAGCTACTATTGTTTCTATTTCCCAGACTATGCAGGATAGGGATATAGTTATAGATGGGTGAATAAGCTGATGTATATTGAATGGTGTCAGCTAGGAGGTAGAAGCTAAATATAGCAGCTAAGTAGATGGCCATGGTATGGTAACGGTATAGTGACAACAGTATAGCAATTCAAATAGCAAAACTACTGACAACAGTAAATTAATTTAGATAGCAATGGTCATTTGCTGGCAACAGTAAAATAGTAACTAGCAATGCTAAGACTACTGGCAACAGTACATTGATTCAGATAGCAATGGTCATTTGCTGGCAACAGTAAAATAGTAACTAGCAATGAAAGACTACTGGCAACAATATATTGATTCAGATAGCAATGGTCATTTACTGGCAACAGTAAAATAGTAAGTAGTAAAGGTAGTGCTACTGATAATAGTGTAGTGATTGAGTAGCAATGGTAAGCTGTGGGAGTTCGTTCGGGGGGGGGGGAGGTTCGTGGTAAGTAGCATTGACTCACTTTGTTCCGTTGGCGTGTATGTACTGGAGAGGTGGTGTTGGCTGAGCGAGTGTAGAGTATCTTTTTAGGGCAGTGTAGATGTCAGAGGCTTCTGGGATGCATCTTGAGCGATTCAATGTGGGCCACTGCCTAAGGGCCACGCCCAAGGGCCCTCTGGCGAGGCCCTCAGGTGCGGGCCCAGCAGGCGCGGGCCTGCCTCACGGCGGCTTCAATTAATATTGCTGCTGCACTCCTCCCACAGCTCCGATTGGGCTGGAGTGTCCGGGCTGGATGTCGGCTCAGGTGCTCGACCGCTCTCGGGGGAGATTTAAGATGGTGCTGTTTCCCGCCGCACGGCAGCTTCAATTAATAGTGCTGCTGCACTCCTCCCACAGCCCCGATTGGGCTGGAGTGTCCGGGCTGGATGTCGGTTCCGGTGCTCGACCCCTCTCGGGGGAGATTTAAGATGGTGCTGTTTCCCGCCGCACGGCGGCTTCAATTAATGGTGCTACTGCACACCTTCCACAGCCCCGATAGGGCTGGAGTGTCCGGGTTGGATGTCGGCTCGGGTGCTCGACCCCTCTCGGGGGAGATTTAAGATGGTGCTGTTTCCCGCCGCACGGTGGCTTCAATTAATAGTGCTGCTGCACTCCTCCCACAGCCCCGATTTGGCTGGAGTGTCCGGGCTGGATGTCGGCTCGGGTGCTTGACCCTTCTCGGGGGAGATTTAAGATGGTGCTGTTTCCCGCCGCACGGCGGTTTTAATTAATAGTGCTGCTGCACTCCTCCCACAGCCCCGATTGGGCTGGAGTGTCCGGGCTGGATGTCGGCTCGGGTGCTCGACCCCTCTCGGGGGAGGTTTAAGATGGTGCTGTTTCCCGCCGCACGGCGGCTTCAATTAGAAGTGCTACTGCACTCCTCCCACAGCCCCGATTGGGCTGGAGTGTCCGGGCTGGATGTCGGCTCGGGTGCTCGACCCCTCTCGGGGGAGATTTAAGATGGTGCTGTTTCCCGCCACAAGGCGGCTTCAATTAATAGTGTTGCTGCACTCCTCCCACAGCCCCGATTGGGCTGGAGTGTCCAGGCTGGATGTCGGCTTGGGTGCTTGACCCCTCTCGGGGGAGATTTAAGATGGTGCAATGTTTCTGATAAGCAGCTTGAAGTTGTGTGAGAGTCCTCCACTGGCATTAAGCTGATGGGGGGTGGTGCAACATGATCGTGCTTAAGATTGTGTGGCTTGGGATCTGCCTATGCTGTGCGATCCTAAGTGCAACCACGATGTACCTCCCCCCACCAGCAGGAATGCCACTGGAAGACTCCCACATAGCTTCAAGTTACTTAGCGGGAACACTGAATGTAAGTGCCTACTTTACTGCTTAAAGTACACATATATCTATACAATTCCACCCTTAACACCAGGCAGTTCATCATATTCATTAACAGCCACATGTGCCTTGCACTGATTCTTAATCTAACCATTTCATCTTTTGTTAAATGTATGATTTATATTCTGTTAGTAACACCACCGATTTCTGTTTTAGATAGAATGCATGGAAATAAAGGTTTGCAAACAACAGAAATTGAAATAGTTGACAACTTTAACCTACTTGGATCAACTATCAATAAAGAAGCAACAAGCAGTCAAGAAATCCGACGATGCATTGCTCTTGGCAGAATGGCTATGAAGGACCTAGACATGATTCTCAAGAGCAGAGACGTCTCTCTCCATGCAAAGATTCAACTTGTTCAGGCCATCATATGGATGTGAAAGTTGGACAGTGAAAAAGATAGACAGGAAGAAAATTGATGCCTTTGAATTATGGTGCTAGTGACAAATACTGTGTATACCATGGACTGCCTGAAGAACAAACCAGTCAGTACTAGAGGAGATCAAAGCGAAGCTTTCTTTAGAAGCTCAGATGACAAGACTTCAACTTTCATACTTTGGACACCTCATGCGAAAAGAGAGATCATTAGAGAAAGACATCATGCTTGGCGAGGTAGAAGGTCAACTCAAAAGAGGAAGGCCAACGATGAGATGGTTCAATACAATTACTGCAGCTATAGGTGCCAGTATGTCAACAATGAGCCACCTGACTGAAGTCTGAACACAATTTAGGACAACTATTCAGAGGGTCGCCATGAGTCGACACTGACTTGATGTCACTTAACAACATCTTTAAACTGGACTAAACATATTTCTTCACCAGCTTTTGGGAGATCCACTCCCTTAATTATGTCCGAAAAACAGAATGAGCAAAAGATGACACTGAAAGAAACATGCAGTGATGGTTATCTTTATAAGAGATTAGTCAGTCGATATTAATTTACCATGCAAAATATTTTTCTTCCTAGACATCTAAATGGACATTATGGGCCCAATATTCAAAAGGCATTTACACGGTTTACAGCCCAGTAAACCGTGTAAATGCCCTAAATCAGGATATTCAAGAGCACTTACATAGTTAGTGCCATTGAATATCCCCTTCTAATTCCCCTATGTTAGCATCGGGGCATGTCAGGGGCGTTCTGGGGAGCAGAGGCGGTGAAAAATGATTATCAGGCAGCAGCAATATTGCATGCTAACCAGTTAGCGATCTGCATTGAAAAGATAGGCAAGGAAAACCCTCATTTATCTTTCTGTGCAGGAGCTAACCAGGCAGCTTGCAATATCGCTGCCCGGATACCTAATGCAGCATGTGTGGCAATCCCTGGATATTCAATGCCGGGGCCCATTATGAACCTGGCATTGAATATCTGGGGTTAACGATTGGCGGGCAGAGCTATACGCTGTAGCGGCATATTGTCTGCCCAGAAGAATATTGGGCCCTAAAAGCCTAAAATATAAGGATGATAAACTTATTTTATATTATATGTTGGATTTCTTAGCCTGACCTTGTTTTGTATCCAAGTCATGGTACCAAGATGTTGTGAAGGTGGAGATAAAAATAAGATTAAGATGATACTAGACCCAATATCCTATAGTGAAGTTGAAACCTAGCGATCTGTTCAGAAGCTTGTTTCTTCATAGTCAAGAAACACTTGACTTATGGATTTGTGAAATGTTAGTACATTACACGTTGTATTCGGTTCTCCGGGTAGAGCATGGTTGCAATATAGACATTTGTTTTCTGCAGTCTGCATGACAGTTCCGTCCATTAGTTCTTGTTCTCCCCAGCAATAAATATATTTAGTTTATTCTAGCCTTTTATTATAATCACCTATATTCACAGTAACAATCTAACAGCTATGTTTCCTGGCTAATCATACTTAATTATATACAGGCCAACATGCAAATGGAGTTATTCATTCATTGGCAGATGGTGAAAGCATAATTCTACAATCTATCAATTTTCTACCTCAGTACAGATGGAATTGGGTCAAAGCTTACTCTAACTGGCCTGATACTATCTGTATAGTGAAGGGGCAGAAGGAGCGAGGGCAGTACTGCCAAATTATTTGGATAACTGGCTCTGGAGATAAGTGTAGCCATGCCTGGGGTGGGAATATGTATGATGCGAGTCATGACTTGGTCAGGGGGCCTCCCCAACTCAGTCACATCTCCTTATTCAGAAACAGGTGAGGAGCAGCAGTATAAAGGGAGACAACAGGTTAAGATAAAAGTTTTGCTAGTGTATTCAGAAAGGAAGGGATGGATTTTGGCAGTGTTATAGAGAAAGAAATGAAAGATATAGAAGAGTCAAAGATGACTTCAATGTTATGAACTGAGGGGCCCAGGATGATGACAGTATTATCCAAAGAAATAGAGAACAGGGGAGGGGGAAGGTGGGTTTCAAGGGCAGGAGAGGAAGCTTTATTTTGGCCATGTTAGGTTGCAGATAGCAATTGGATATCCAGATAAGCAGGCTGAGATTTTGGACTAGACTCCTTGAGAAATTTCTGGCATAGAGAACTTAACATGGGAGTCATCAGCATAAGGATGCTACAGAAAGCCAAGAGAGGAGATCAGAGATCCAAGGGAGCAAGTTTAGAAAGAGAAGAGGTTCCAAGATGGTAGAGTCCTGAGGTATATCAATTGATAATGGAATAGTGGTGGAGGAGGATCCATCAGAGCATATGCTTAGAAGGTAATTTTGCAACGGGGCATCTTGGGTAAGGCAGTCAAAATATGCCTATTATAAGCCTATTTATAAAGGCAAGTACTTATCTTTATAAAACACTGGCATAAGTGGCAGATATCATGCCTTAAGTTAAAATATGGACATTTACTCCTGCTCTATAGCAGATGTAAACAAAAGCATCTAAAGTTTGCACGTATGCGCATAAACTAAGGTATTTTATAATCAATGTGTGCACTGTACTTGCTAAATCCACCAGCTCTCCATCCAGACCATGCTCCTAGCTATGCCTGTCAGCAAAGTGTGCACCTTCATATCAAAGTGTATATTTTTACGTTGGTCCGGATTTTATAAGAGGACATTAACATGCGTAAACTGCCATATCTGCACGTTAATGCTTTACAAAATTATCACCTAAAATGAAAACAGAACAGAGCCCTGAAATCCAAGTGAGGACAAAGTATCATGGAGTAAGTGGTGATCAACAGTCACAAAGCAGCAATAAGTCAGGTGAATGAGGCTTGAGTAAAGGTCCTTCGAATTAGCCAGGATCAGCTCATTGGAGATTTTGGCAAGGGCTGTTTCAGTGGAACACAGAAAGAAAAAGCCACACTGGAGTGGATAAGAAATGACCTGTAGTGAAAGAAAATCAAGACAGTGATGGTGAACAATGTGTTCAAGTAGCTTAAATTCAAAAATGAAAGAGGATATAGGATGATCATTTTAAGGGCAAGTAGGGTACAAGTGAAGGATTTTTGAGGACTGGTGTAATCATAGTATATCTGAAGGCAGCAGGAACTGTTGCAGTGGAAAACAGTAGACTGAGGATATTACAGATAGAAGGAATGAGAGCAGGGGAGACAAAGTTGAGAAGGTGGGAGGGAATGGGATCAGAGGAACAGGTAGTGAGTTTGGAGGATGTGAGACGATGCATGGTTTCCTCCTCTGTGATTTTAAGAAAGGAATAAAGGATGGCAGCAGTTCAAGAAAAGATATTGGAATAAAGTAGAGGATAAGCAGATGGAGGTAACCTGATAGAGAATTCATGATTAACCTTGTGAACCTTGTCATGGAAGTAGTCAGCCATGGTTTTGGCAAAGAGTAAAGGAGGGAGTTGAGGATGGAGGCACTTTGAGAAGGGAGAAACCATGAGGGTTGGATGCAAGAGAATTTGTCAAAAGGGCATGTTTGGCCAGTGCAATAACAGACTGGAATGAGATCAGCAGGAATTTGAAATTTATGAAGTTAGCATGGGCACAGGATCACAGTCAAAGGCACTCTACAGGGCAGACACAGCAATGTATGTAGCAAATTCTGGAGGTCAGCCAAGATTGGACTTTGGTATACCTTACAGGATGGAGAATGGGAGGAGTGAGTGTACAAAATGGGGGAAAGGATAATGTTACAGAACAGAATTTGAGAGCATAGTGTATGAGAGGAGAGATGAGACAGTGATGGAGACAGTGAAAGGGTCAATAGCGCAAAGATTCTTAAATGTGTTAGTGATATTTGGATGAAACGGTATGTGAGGGTAGTTAAGTATGAAAGTTATCAGGCAATGGTCAGACAGAGGAAGAACTGAGGTGGAAAAGTTTGAGAGGGAGTCTTTAGAGAATAGGATAAGGTTGAGGCAGTGGCCATACTGGTGAGTAGGAATAGTAGAGCATAGTTGGAGGTTAAACAAAGAGGTTAAAGTGAGGAATTTTGAGGCATAAGAGTCAGAGGAGAAATTGGCATGGATGTTAAAGTTTCTAAGAATGAGGGAAAGGGGAATATGGTCCAAGATGGTCTAAGAATGAGGGAAAGGGAAGAAGGAAAGCTATGCGTCAAAATCAGGAGGAAAGAAAGATGGGGACTTATCAGGATGTTGATAAATGGCAGCTCCCTGGTGAGGTAGTGAAGTGAATAGGTAGATGGTGTGAGTTTCAAATGAAGAGAAGGAGTGAGAGTGAGGCAGAAGGAAGGATTGAAACCTTTAGCATGGGGAGAGTAGTAGCAGACATCACTGCTGTCACAACTGGATAAGATATATGAAAGAAATAGTAACCTATTTGACAGAGGGCAGCAACTGAAGAAGAGTCTTTCGAGAAAAGCCAAATCTCAGTTAAAGCAAGATGATATAGATTGTGAGAGCTAAAGAGATCATGAATGTAGGCACAGCAGACATTCCACAAGAAATATGAGAAAAGAGGATAAGGAGGAAGGAGAGGAATAAGATTGGAGAGGTTAGGGTTTGAGCTGCATAGATGGAGAGAGAGAGATGCCTTAGAGGGCCTGGTTTGGGACTGATATAATCAGCTGAGTGGAGTATCCCCCTAGTGGTTAGAGCAGTGAGATAAGAACCAGGTAAGCCAGGTTAAAATCCTTGTGACCTTGAGCAAGTAACTTAACCTTCCAATGCCTCAGGTACAACACAGATTGTAAGTCCTCTGGAGGCAGGAAAATATCTTGTGTAACTGAATGTAATCTGCTTTGAGCTACTCTGAAAAGGTGCGAGCTAAGATCCAAAATAAATAAATGTGAAGTTTTAACAACATTATTCAAAGCAGATTGTGGGAAGTATAAGAAATTGCAGGAGAACTCTGTGAGACTGGGATAATGGCCATCCAAATAGCAGATGAAACTTAATGTAGAAAAGTGCAAAGTGACAGAAATAAGGAAGAATAATCAAAACTATAATTGCACAATGTTAGATTCCACTAGGAGACACCAACCAGGGAAAGGACTGAGGCATCTTCATGGGCAATATGTTGAAATCTTAGGTTCAGTGTGCAGTAAACAGAATGTTAGGAATTATTAGGAAATGAGTGGAGAATAAAACAAAGAATATCATAATGCTTCTATATTATTCCAATGTGGAACTATACCTTGAATATTGTGCACAATTCTGGTAACCTTATCTCAGAAAAATATAGTGAAATTAGAAAAGGTACAGAGAAGGGTGGCAAAAATGATAAAGGAGATATGATAGAGGTCTATAAAACCATGAGTGGAATGGAATGGGTAAACATGAATTGATAGTTTACTCTTTCAAAAAGTACAGACTAGAAGACACACCATAAAGTTACTAAGTAGAACATTTAAAACAAACAGGAGACAATTTGTTTTCATTGGATGCATAATTAAGCTCTGCAATGTATTGCTGGTAATGTGATAAAAGCAGATAGCGTAGCTGGGTTTTGAAAAGGTTTAGAGAAGTTCCTGAAGGAAAAGCCATTATGGAAGTAGACTTGGGAAAAGTCACTGATTAACCCTGGGGGGGAAGCAGCATTGAATATAACTACTTTTTGGTGCCCTTCCAGGTATTTGTGACCTGAAATGGCAACTGTTTGAAACAGAGTGCTGGGCTTGATGGACCTTTGGTCTGACCCAGTTTGGCAATTCTTATGTTCTTATGATGATCTGAAGGAGGTCATAGAATTGGAAATAACTGCAAGAGATAGAAGAATACTTAATTACATAGGAAGAATAGCCAACAGGTAGAAGGAGGTAGTAGTACCTCTATTTAAGTCTCTGGTAAAAATAGGGCAGTTGCCCTGTTAGTCCACTTTAACGGATGGTAAATAAAAACAAAAAAAAGAAAATTTGGTGATACCCTTTTATTGGACTAACAATTCATTTTCGGACAAACACAAGTGGAAACTGTACACATGAACTTCAACAAATGGCTTGTACAAAAATCAAATTGACTACATCTGTGGACGTCAATGATAGAAAAGCTCAATAATATCAACATAGACAAAACCTGAGGCTGACTATTATACAGATCAACTACTAGTATGCAAACTCAAGCTAAAGCTGAAAAAGAGCAAGCCACTCATGAATGTAGCAAAATATGATCTTGAGAATACACAACCAGAATTTAAAGACTGCCTGTGAAATTAATTTGCTGCTTTGAATACAAATGAGAGAGCACCAGAAGAGTTATGGGATGACATCAAGAAAGTTGTAAGACGTCTCTACAAAAGGTGAAAAAACAAAAATAAAACCATGGCCGCATGGTTCCTGGGTTCCTCCCTCATACCCTCCTTGGCTCCAGTGTTAGGTTCCATTCAATCTCTATTCAACCCTTATTTAAATACCTTGGAGTGTTCATTGATAAGGACCTCTCCTTCTCATCACATATCTCTCATCTTTCCCATTCTATCTTTGTAACGCTCCGCAGGTGAGGAGCACTTTGGCACATCCTGAATAAACCAGCTCTAACTACTCACCTTCAGAGCACCATTATGTTGCAAATCGATTATTGTAATATTTGTTTTTTCCGGGCTCCCTCAGATTCAGTTAAAATAGCTCCAATCAATTCAAAATACTGCTCTCTGCATTCTTTCTTGGATGAAGAAATATGATTATATTACTCCACTTGATCGAACACCACTGGCTTCCTGTTAATCAGCGCATTCAATTTAAGGTTCTCATGCTTGCACATAAGGTCCTTCATGATTCCGTCCCTCTTTACTTGTCTTCCGTCATTGTCCCATATGCTCCTAGACACATTCTTAGATCACTCCAAGATAATCGACTTGTCCTACCTTCCCCAACCAGAGTAAAATTTGAATTTACACGCCGTACCACTTTTTTTTACCTAGCTCCAGCTGTGTAAAATTGTCTTCCCACACATTTGAGTCTTCCTTTACACTTCTTAAGTTTTCCCTGAAAGCTGAACTCTTCACCCAGGTCTTCTGGATCACTCCCCCATCATGAGCTGCGAAACTGATGGCACCTGCAAGATACTAAATCTTGTTTCCCTTTGTTTTGTTATTATTTTCCCTTTCCTTCGCTTTCCTGTTTTTAATGGAGTTGCATTTCTGCTTTTAGTTAATGTTTTAATGCATGTTTTATTTTATTTGTTAACTTTTTTTTATCATTGTAAACTGCACTGTATGCACTGCCAAGTGCGGTATATCAAGAAGTAATAATCATAAACGGCCAAAATGATTGACTGAAGAAACTCTGAAAATTGCCCAGAGATTTCCAATGTGCAGCAAAATGAGACAAGGAGAAGTACTACAATGTCGCATGCAAGGAAACAGAATCAGAAACCTTTAGAGGAAGAAGAAGATCGGCTTTCCTAAAGCTACGAGAGTTAAACAGAAAATTCCAGCTTCGAACTGGAATGCTACAAGATGTTCGATTTAAATGATGATGAGAAGATCAAGAAAAGGTGGAAATAATACACAGAGTCATTATACCATAAAAATTAAGTGGACCAACAACTGTACTTTATGATCAGGAACCATTGATGATGAAAGAAGAAGCTGAAGCAGCATTGAAAGCATTATCAAAAAAAGCACCGGGCATTGATGGCATTCCCATTGAAGTACTATAGCAATCAGATGTGACTGTTATCATATTTACAAGGCTCTGCCAGGAAATGTGGAAGACAACATCATGGTCAACTGATTGGAAACGATCTGTGTTTATACCAATATTGAAGAAAGGTGATCCGACTGACTGTAGAAATTATTGTACAATAGCTCTGATTCCACATGCCAGCAAGATTCTACTCAAGATCATTCAACAGATACTACAAACATACTTGGAATGAGAACTGCCTGAAGTGCAAGCAGGATTCAGAAAAGGGCTAGGAACAAGAAACATCATCGTGGATGTGAGATGGATTCTTGAAAAGACAAAAGAATACCAAAGGGATATTTATATGTGTTTTATTGACTACAGTAAGGCTTCTGATTGTATAAACCATGAGAATCTCTGGGCCATATTAAGAAACATGGGTATACCAGAACACATGATGGTTCTTGTGCACAACCTTTATATTGATCAAGAAGCAACAGTGCTAATGGAACAAGGAGAAACAGAATGATTTAGAATCAGCAAAGGTATACGACAAGGCTGCATACTTTACCCCCACCTGCTTAGTTTATATGCAGAACAAATCATCAGAGAAGCAGGACTGTGTGAAGACAACTGAGGTGTGAAGATAACTGAGGTGGAAGACTCAAACAACCTTTGCTGAAGATACCACAATACAGGTGTGGTCAACATTATTGGCACCTTGCAGTTCAACCCCTTAATATCTAATATCTCCTAAAAAAAAGTGGCTAGCAAAATGGCTTCGGACTATATATGCACATACATTTGACACATACAAATATAAAATAAAATAAGATCAATTAAAAAAGGAAATAATATAAAAAATGGGGACATTGCCAGGACATGATTATTGGTACCCTTATAAACAATTCAAATCAGTTTGAACAGAAGAACCATGTTCCAATTTCAGCAAAATTAGATGCACCTGTGATCAATTGTCAGTACTCACATGACTTGAATCAACCAATGAATGATGGCTCTAATGTTTAAAGTGGCCACATTCACACCCTGCTCCATTTTCACAATGAGGAAGACAAGAGAACTGCCTGAGACAGTCAGAAAAACCATTATCACCAAACATCAAACTTCAAAGGGGTACAAGACCATCTTCAAAGACCTTGGGATTCCTGTGTCTACAATTTGCAATGTTATTAAGAAGTTTTCTGCTCATGGAAATGTCAAGAACCTCCCAGGACATGGTGGGAAGAGAAAAATTAATCCAAGACTTCTTCGAAGGTTAGTGTGACCTGTTGGAAAAACACCATGTACAACATCCAAAGAGCTTAAGACTGAACTGGAGCAATCTGGAGTGGTGGTTTCAACCTACACCATATGCCATCCACTAAACAAAGAAAGACTTCATGGGTGAAGGCCAAGGAGGATCCCACCACTCATAAAAAGGCACGCCTGATCTTTGCCCAAACCCACCTTGAGAAGTCACAGTCCTTCTGGGAAAATGTTCTGTGGATATTTGAAACCAAACTTGAGCTCTTTGGCAATGCAGACAAGCGATACATTTACAGGTGAAGAAATAAAGTTTACGAGGTATGATCAAAAAGTATCAAGACTTGTATAATAACACAAAAAGTATAACACTGACAGTTATTGCACTCAGCCTCCTTCAAAGTAGTCCCTTTCTGATAAAGCACACTTACTCCAGTGTTGCTGCTACTGCTGGAAACAATTTTCAAATGCCACTTTCGTTATGCTGTGAAACTGGTGTGTTGAATTTTGCTTAATGGTCTGCAAGTCATCAAATCTCCTTCGTTTCTGTAATTTCAGTTTTGGAAACAAGAAAAATTCACAGGGTGCGAGGTCAAGGGAGTACGGAGGCTGATGGACTTGGTCAATTTGGAGTTTGGCCAAGAACTGCTGGACAAGATGTGATGCATGAGCTGGGGCATTATCATGATGAAGCAACCATTCACCATTCCTGTGCAACTCTGGCTTCTTACGACAAACCGCATCTCTCAAATGAGGCAGAACGTGGACGTAGTACTCTTTATTGATAGTTTGGCCTTTTGGAACATACTGATGATGAATACCCTAGTAATCAAAGAAACCTGTGATCATGACCTTGACATTGCTCCTCACCTGACAGGCTTTCTTGGGTCTGGGAAACCTGGAGTCCTCCCATTGTGAAGATTGAGCCTTAGTTTCTGGATCATTACCATAAACCCATGAATCATCTCCAGTAATACTCTTTTTAATGAAATCTGAGTCATTTTCAATGTATTCCAACTCCTCCCTGGCTGCAGACAGTTGATCTTATTTTTGGTCAAGGAACAGGAGTTTCAGCACATTTTGCAGACACACATCTCATCCCCAAATCGACAGTAAAAATAGACTGTACCAACCCGAAACTGATGTCCATGTCCTCAGAAAGCTCCCTGATAGACACTCGATAATTTGAGCATATTGCGGCACACACTGCTTCAACTTTGTCATCATTCCTGCTCATGGATGGCCTTCCAGAACATTTGGCACTATCAACACTTTGGCGGCCCTCTTGGAAACATTTGTATCAGTCATTAACTCGAGCAGGACTCATGCATTCATCACCATACACTTACTATAACTTGTCAAAAGTCTCTTTGTACTAATCTCCAAGTTTCTGTCAGAATTTAATGCAAATTTGCTGTTCAGTTTTTCACTTATCGTAAATCTGATGTACTGCTTTTACATGATACCAAACATCAAGTGATTTAAAAAGTACAGGTGTGCTGCAGCTATACTACACTCTGCAGATGCAGAGCATATAACTAACTCACTGCATAATTAATAGCATCATGCTACAATGTATTGTTATATAGCTACGCAACAATGCTTGATATTTTTTGATCACACCTCATATAAGGAAAAATTCACCCTTCCTACAGTTAAATATGGTGGAGATTCCATAATGTTGTCTGGCTATTTTGCTGCCTCAGGAACCGGAGGCCTGGAACATATTAAAGGAATCATGAAGTCAGAGGACTATCAAGGTATTTTGGAGCAAAATGTGCTACCTAGTGTCAGAAAGCTAGGTCTGGGTTGAAGGTCATGGGTCCTCCAGGAGGACAATGACCCAAATCATACATCAAAAAGTAGAAAAGAATAATAAAAAAGGAACAAATGCCGGCTTAGCCGCCGGGCCCCGGTCCCGCGGCTGCCTGGTAACCGGGTTCCCGGGGCCCGGGTGCGAGGCAGCCACCTCTCGGCGTGGTGGAGTGGGGTTGGTAGTTGGGCGCGTGCTAGGGCCCCGGCGCGCGCATGGCAGCCCAGTGATTGGCTGCGTGCGTTCGCCGGGGGGGGCGGGGCATCGCGAGCAAGGAGGGATCGCCGGTGGGCGATCTCCCTCTTCCTCCTTGCTCGCGGCTGAAGAAAGGTTGGAAAGGTTTGTGCTTCCCTACCGTCGGTGGGTCCTCGGCCTGGTCGGGGGGCTTTGTCCCGGGCGGCGTGGGACGTTGGTCCGACAGGCATCGACCGGCTGGGGCTCCTCTTCCGGCCGCGCGGCTCCACTGCTTAACATATATATATCTAATTAATTAAAGGGAGAGCTTTGGCGGCGGGGCGCACGCGTGCGGCCCGGCTTTGGAGCACGTGGGGCTCTTCTGACGGCGGTGCCTGGGCTGCGGGCCCGCGTTCCCCTCGCCGGGGCAGCTCGTGCTCGCTCCTTGTCCTCGGGCCCCCACCTGCCTCCGTCTCCCTTCAACGGGCTGACGGGCGGCTGCCTTTGCTGGCTCCTCCTCTTGTTCTCGGGCCTGGGCAGGGGGCCTCGGCCGATTCGGGCCACGCTGATCAGGCCCGCACAGATGGTCTCACGGCCCCCAGCACGGGGGGTGGCTAAGGCCCCGCGGGGCGGGGCGCGGGGCCGGGGAGCGGCGCGGCGCGGGCCTCTGCCCACTGCCCGCGGCAGGGCAGCGCCCGCTGCCTCTGCACCCAGTGCCCGGGCCGTGTCCCGGCGGGGGCGGGGATCCGGCAGGGGGCGGGCTTCTCGGGGGTGCGGGTCCGGCGGGGGGTCCCCGTCACCCCTGCTGGCGGAGGGGGGTGCCTCCGTGAGCCCTGGGCCACCTGTGGCGGGCGTCCTGGGGGGGGGTTCCGCATTGGCACCGCTTGAGCAGGACGGCCTGGGGGGTTCGGGGCCGTGGTCGCCGCCGGGCTCGGCGCCTGCCCTGCCCCCCGGGGCCGGGGGGGGTTGGAGATCGGTATCATCTCCGCCCCGGATAGGGGTGGGGCTGGGGCCTCCTCCCTCTGACCTTGGTTCCCCTTCCCCACCGGGGTTCTTCGGTGCAGCGGGCCCTTGGGCATACGGGGTGGGCCCGTGGGGGGGTTTGGGCCCCTGGGGGGGCGGCTGGGGTGGTTGGCTTGGGGGGGGGCGGGGCCCGACGGGGGGGTCCGCGGCCTGGGAGGCTGGGGGGTTAGGGACTTCGGCCTGCGCCTGGGGGGGCGGGCCCTCTTTAGCCCTCGGCACTCCTGGGGCCCCGGCTGCTGGTTCTTCTTCTTTCTCTCCGCAGGTCCCGGGGGGTTCGACTCCGGCCACGGACATGGCTGCTGCTGGCGGATCAGCGACGGCGGGCTCTTCGGGTTCCTCGGCGGTGCTGGCTGCCCCGGTCGCCGGCCCGTCCACCGGAGGTGCTCCGGCCGCCGCCACCGGGGGCACTGGTGAGTATACTTGCGGTGCAGGGGGTGGGCTCAGTGACTCCGTTCCGGGGCTGGAGGCGGGGGGCAGGGCAAAAGGGAAGCGTAAGCGCGCGCGTCGCTGTCGGAGGGCTTCCTCGTCCTCGTCTTCCTCGTCGTCATCTTCGGGCACTTCGCATACTTCGGTTTCGGCGGGGGCGGAGGGGGGGGTCGGGGGCGGGTCCTCGGTTATACGCTGTGCCGAGCTGTGGGAGTCGGTACCGCGGAAGTTGCGGCGGCGGATCAAGCGGCGTAGATACCTCGACATCTTTCGCCTGCTCGACGGCCGCAAGCGCTCCGGGGAGAGCCGTAAGAAGCGCAAGGAGGACGAGAAGGCGGGTCGGGTGCGCAAGGTTTCCCGCAACACCCTCAACTGGACTCGTGCTTTTCTGCGTCTGGCGAGTGTCTGGGGACATTACTTTCCGGACCAGTATGGGGCTCTTCTGGCCTATGCCGACAACATATTGGCGGCGTCCCAGGCTCACGACGGGTGGGCCTGGTTGAATTACGATGAGGAGTTCCGTGATCAGATGGAGGAGAACAGCCTCTTGCAGTGGGGTACCAAGGACATCAACCTGTGGTTGACCCAGATGTCTGCAAAGGGGCGGGGGGGAGGGGCCAGTGTCGGGGGCGGCAAGACGGGTGCGGCTCCGCCGCTCGCCGGGGGTCGGTCCTTTCGTGCCCCTGGCGTGGCCTTGCCCCAGCAAAAGGCGGGGGTCCTCGGGGCCAGGTCTGTTGGCGCTTTAACAAGGCGTCTTGTCCCTTCCCGGACTGCAAATTTAAGCACGCGTGCTCCTTGTGCGGAGGGGCGCACGCGGCCGCGAAGTGCAGCCGAAAGGGGATTGCGGGGTCCCCTTCGGGGGGGAAGTGAGTCGGCGGCGGTCCTAGCGCGTACCCCCATGCGGGTCACGGAGATGCGCCCGTGGTTGCTTGAGTACGGGCGTTCCCGCAGGGGCGGGGCGGCTGGGCTGATCTTAAGGGGGTTTACCCGGGGTTTCCACATTCCCGTGCGGGGGGCGACCGCGCGCGGGGCGGGACCCGCAACGCCGCCTCCGCTCGGCTGCACGGGGATTTTGTACGTCGCAAGATCGCTGAGGAGTGCGCGCTTGGCCGTGTGGCGGGCCCCTTCCCGGAGCCCCCCTTTTCCCCGTTTACGGTTTCGCCGTTGGGGGTGGTCCCCAAGAAGGAGCCGGGCAAGTTTCGTTTGATACACAACCTGTCTTGCCCTCCGGGTGGATCTGTCAACGACCGCATCCCCCGTGAGCTTTGCACGGTGCGCTATTCTTCTTTTGACGCGGCTGTTGCCCTCGTCCAGCAGTGCGGGCCAGGGGCTCTCCTGGCCAAGGTGGACATCGAATCGGCTTTCCGCCTGTTGCCGGTCCATCCGTCGGCTTTCCCACTGCTCGGCTTCTGCTTTGAAGCGCGGTACTATTTCGATATGTGCATGCCCATGGGCTGTGCTATCTCCTGCGCCTACTTCGAGGCCTTCAGTACCTTCTTGCACTGGGTGGTGGAGCGGCAGTCGGGTTTCTCCAGCGTTGTGCACTATCTGGACGATTTTCTCTTCGTGGGCCCCGAGGGTGCCTCGACGTGTTCTGCGCTGTTGAGCACCTTCCTGCGGGCGGCGGCCACCTTCGGCATTCCGGTGGCGGCCGACAAGACGGTGGGGCCGGTTTCTTGCCTCACCTTTCTTGGCATCGAGATCGACACGGTCGCTATGGTTGTCCGCCTGCCGGCGCCGAAGGTTCAGCGCCTCCGCGAGCTGGTGGCCTCGGTCTGCTCTGCTTCCAAGATTTCCCTTCGCGTCTTGCAGTCCTTGGTCGGGCACCTCAATTTCGCTTGCCGTGTCCTGCCTATGGGACGCCCCTTTTCGAGGCGCCTGTCCTTGTCCATGGCGGGGCTGCGGCGTCCGCATCACCGGATAAGAGTTTCCTTGGGGATGCGGGAGGATCTGCGGGTCTGGGATGCGTTCCTGGCCGGATTTAATGGGTGCGCTGTCCTACAGTCACCTGAGATATCGAATCTCGATATGCAGTTGTACACCGACGCGGCGGGCGGTTCTGGTTTCGGGGCATTTTGTCACGGCGCCTGGTGTGCGGAGCCTTGGCCTGCCGATTGGGTGCGCTCCGGTCTGACGCGGAATATCACGTTCTTGGAGCTATTCCCGATCGTGGTTTCTCTGTGGGTCTGGCCGGAGAGGCTCCGTGATCGGCGTGTCCTCTTCTGGTGCGATAACGCCGCGGTCGTGGAGGTCCTGAATCGGCATGCGCCCCGGTGTCCCCGGGTAGCTGCCCTGATGCGGGTGTTTGTCCTGGCCTGCTTGCGATTGAATGTCTCCGCTCGGGCTCGGCACGTGCCGGGCTCCCAGAATGCCATAGCTGATGCTCTATCACGTTTTCAGTGGGCGCAGTTCCGACGGCTGGCTCCGGGGGCGGACGAGATCCCCTCACGGGTCCCGGAGCATCTTTGGACGATTGGGACCCCGACCTAATGGTCCTGTTGGCGGCGTCGGTGGCTCGCAGTACCTGGATTTCTTATCGACGGGGCTACTCGCAGGTGAGTGCGTTTATGACCGCGCGGGGTTGGTCGGGCGGGCCGGTGTCTGAGAGCGCGGTCAGTCGCTTTGTGCTGTGGGCGAAGGGGGAGGGGTGGGCCCCGGTCGGCGGTCTCCGGGGCGCTGGCGGGCTTCTCCTTCTTTTCCAAGGCGGCCGGCTGGGGGAATCCGCGCGTCTCCTTCTTAGTCGGGCGCTTGCTCGCGGGGTGGGCCCGCGCGCAGCCGGGGCCGCGGGATTGGCGCCTGCCGGTGACGCATGAGCTCCTGCTACGGATCTGCGAGGTTTTGCCGCGGGTGACCGCCTCGGGTTTCGAGGCGCTGCTTTTTCACGCGCTCTTTACCTTGGCCTTTTTCGGCGCCTTCCGTGTCTCTGAGCTGGTCCCTCGGTCGGCGAAGCGGGGGGTTGGCGGGGGGCTGGCGTTGGGGCACGTCCGGTTGGAGGCCGCGCGCGTCCAGATTTTCCTGTCGCGGGCTAAGACGGACCAGTCGGGGAGAGGCGGTTGGGTCTTGCTGCGTGCTATCCCTCCCTCGCTGTCTTGTCCGGTCCGGGCTCTCCACGCGTATGGGCAGCAGAGGCCGGTGGTGTGTGGTCAGTTTTTCGTTCATGCGGATGGCACGCCGGTGTCGCAGTTCCAGTTCACGGCAGTGTTGCGCCTGGCCCTCCGTGCCTTGGGCCATCCCGATCGGCGCTACGCTTCGCACTCCTTTCGGATAGGGGCTGCGACCAGCGCGGCGGCTGCGGGATTGGACCCTCGGGTAATTCAGCGCATCGGGCGGTGGCGCTCCAGTGCGTACGCTGGGTACATTCGCCGGGCGGCGGATGGCGGTGCGGCGTAGCGGGGTGCGGTGCCGCGGTAGACCAGCTGTCCCTGGGATGGGGGGGGGGGAGGGGGCGAGGGGTGCTAATCTTTTGCTTCCTGTTGCAGAATTGTGTGCTGGTGGCAGTTCGCTCTTTCTGCTTTCAGATGGCTTGGCTCCCGGGGTCTGGTGGATTGTCGGGCACTCCTTTGTCTACTGGGCAGAGCGTCGCGCGGCGGTCCGGCCGCTGGGTGCTCATCTGGGCCTCGCCGGGGCCGGTGTCCGGCTGTGCTGGATGGGTCGCCGCGGCATGCACTGGGATCAGCTTCTCGATTATGTTCGTCTGGAATTGGGACGGCGGCAGCGGCCAGTCGGGCTGCTGTTACATCTTGGGGGCAATGACATTGCCGGTTGGCCTTGCCGGCAACTTATTGGGACTATTCAGGGCGATATTGCCCTGTTGCGGGGTGTTCTCCCAGGGGTGGCCATTGTCTGGTCGGACGTTATCCCCCGCCCGGCTTGCTGGGCCCAGCGGCGTTGGTCAAGGGGTTTGTGTAAGATCAACCGCCAGGTTGGACGCTGGGTACAGCAGACGGGCGGGATCCAGGTCCGACACCCCTGGGCGGAGGTTTCTTGCGCCGGCTTGTACCGGCTTGATGGGGTTCATCTTGCCCCGGTGGGGCAAGACCTCTTATTAAACGATTGGCAGGAAGCTCTCGAGTCTTGGTGCAGGTCGCAGCTTTTGGTGGGGGGGCGGTGCTAGGATAGCGTGCTACCTAGCACCGGTGGCGGGGTGGCGAGCTGGTGCTCGCGGACCCGGTGGCTCATTTCAGCTGGAGGCCGCTTTCCATGTGAGCGGCGCGGCTATTCAGGTTGGGGGAGACGGCCCGGCTGGGGTCTCTACCCGGAAATGGCTACCCCTTCAGCTGGCCTTTGCTATCATGGCGGGGCGGGCGTGAAGGGGTAAGGGGGGGGTGGCTTGGATGGTGCTCCACCTTGCTTAATGGCTGGTGGGGGGCATCATCCGGATGACGGGTGGGGGGGGGGGCATTCACCTGTTATGTTTGATTGCAGAGTTGGCCCATGTTGGGCCGGTGTTCTTTCTGTTAATAAAAGCTGCGACCAGCATTTGCACCAACGACGGACGTCTGTGTGGTTTGTCAATGGTTAGGAGGGGGGGGGGGTGGCTTGTTACGAGGGGGGTGTGGGGGGGGGGGTTTTGGCCCATGCCGAGCAGGGCCTCCGGATACCTCGGTTAATGCCGGCTTAGCCGCCGGGCCCCGGTCCCGCGGCTGCCTGGTAACCGGGTTCCCGGGGCCCGGGTGCGAGGCAGCCACCTCTCGGCGTGGTGGAGTGGGGTTGGTAGTTGGGCGCGTGCTAGGGCCCCGGCGCGCGCATGGCAGCCCAGTGATTGGCTGCGTGCGTTCGCCGGGGGGGCGGGGCATCGCGAGCAAGGAGGGATCGCCGGTGGGCGATCTCCCTCTTCCTCCTTGCTCGCGGCTGAAGAAAGGTTCCCTCCCTCCCTCCCTTGTTTTCCGCTTGGGTTGGGGGAGGAAGTAATTTTGTCGCAGCTGGTGGGGGGGGGGTGGAGTAGATTGGGGCTGCTTGTGGGCTGTGTGAGCGGGGTGGCGAGCTGGTGCTCGCGGACCCGGTGGCTCATTTCAGCTGGAGGCCGCTTTCCATGTGAGCGGCGCGGCTATTCAGGTTGGGGGAGACGGCCCGGCTGGGGTCTCTACCCGGAAATGGCTACCCCTTCAGCTGGCCTTTGCTATCATGGCGGGGCGGGCGTGAAGGGTAAGGGGGGGGTGGCTTGGATGGTGCTCCACCGTGCTTAATGGCTGGTGGGGGGCATCATCCGGATGACGGGTGGGGGGGGGGCATTCACCTGTTATGTTTGATTGCAGAGTTGGCCCATGTTGGGCCGGTGTTCTTTCTGTTAATAAAAGCTGCGACCAGCATTTGCACCAACGACGGACGTCTGTGTGGTTTGTCAATGGTTAGGAGGGGGGGGGGTGGCTTGATACGAGGGGTGTTTGGGGGGGGGGGGGGGTTTTGGCCCATGCCGAGCAGGGCCTCCGGATACCTCGGTTAACAGACTGTTTTAAACTAGCCCGCAATGAGTTCTGATCTCAATCCAATCGTGAACCTTTGGAAAGAGCTGAAATCTGCCATTGGAAAAAGAAATCATCAAACCAGAAGTCGAGATTCAAAATGTAACCATATAGTGAAGCTAATAAACTTATTTTTTGTCGGAGCAGCTACCACAGTGAGGGAAAAGGGAATATCCCAAACCACTGTAGCCAGTCCTTTTTAATCAAATTTATATTAAAATTGTTAAAGTGCATAAAGAGTCCACTTAGCTGAAGATGTCGGTGGTGACCACCACATGCCAAAAATTTATTAGCTTCACTATATGGTTACATTTTGAATCTCGACTTCTGGTTTGATGATTTATTTATCGGGATTGGGTATAATATAGTTTGGCATTGGAAAAAGAAAGCCTGGAAACATCCATGACCTGGAACAAATCATAATTGAAGAGTGGAAGAAACTACCAGCAGACAGATGTATGAAACTTATAGATAACTACAAGAAACATTTGTAGGCTGTCATCACTGCTAAGGGATGTGCAATCAAATATTAGTGGAGGGTGACATTAATCATGTCAAGGTCATATTCTGTTTTTTTCTCAGAAAATACTACATCTAAGTTACACAGACATCTTTTTTTGTTGTATACCTTTGAACATACTATTAAAATATTAAGACATACAATTGTAATATTTCAAGTTATTTTACACAACCTACCTAAAATACAAGGATGCCAATAATGTTGACCACAATTGTACTGGCTGAAAATGAAGAAGATCTGAAACATTTGCTTCTCAGCATCAAGGAACATCATTTTAAAACTGGCTTGTACTTTAACAGAAAGAAGACAAAGATCCTGACAAAATCAATAAGTTCATCATTGATGTAGAAGAAATTGAAATACATGGCAACTTTAATCTGCTTGGATCAATAATTAATAAAGAAACAACAAGCAGTCAAGAAATCTGATGACGTTTTGCTCTTGGCAGAATGGCTATGAAGAACCTAGATAAGAGTCTCAGCACAGATGTCTCTCTCTATACATAGATTTGACTTGTTCAAGCCATAGTATTTTCAATAACATCATATGGATGTGAAAATTGGACAGTGAAAAAGATAGGAAGAAAATCGATGTCTTTGAATTATGCTGCTGGAGAAGAATACTGTGTTTTCCATGGACTTCCCAAAGAACAAACCAGTCAGTACTAGAGCTTTCTTTAGAATCTCAGATGACAAGACTTTGACTTTCATATTTTGGATACATCATGCGAAGAGAGAGATCAATAGAGAAAGACATCATGCTTGGCAGGGTTGAAGGTCAACGCAAAAAAGCAAGGCCAGCAATGAGATGGTCAATGCAATAACAGCAGCTAATGATGCCTTTCTGTCAACATATGACTGAAGACCTGACTGAAGACTGAACACAGCTTAGGACAACTATCCAGAAGGTTGCCATGAGTCGACACTGACTCAAAGGCACTTAACAACTTAACATGGGTGGGTGATCAGAAGACGAAAAATCAGGAAAATTGCATGGGTTAAAATCTTATGGGAAACCCACATCTTTGTTAGATCCTTTCTGGTCAGTCTGGAAGTATCTTATTTTAATTTCAAAAGTCTTATTATTTTCCTGGATTGTTTTGAAATTTTCTCTTAAGATTCCCTCCATAAAGTCATTGATGCAGTTTTCTGGTCCTGAGAAGTATTCCTTCACAGATGTGTCATCATGTTCTGCTCTGTGCTGTATGAGGCTCCTTTTGTAGTAATTAGAAAGACTACATCTTCAAGAGGATATAAAAAGGATGAAGTCATGCCGGAGTGTGGATATTAAAACGGTCGATGGTATTCATCATAAAGCATATGAGTATAAATGTAAGGATGTAAATATTTATATCCTTGAAGAAAGGAGGAGTAGAGAGATATGATAGGAATTTAATTATTTCCAAGATACAGGAGGTAAGCCTCTTTCAATGAAAAGGAGGCTCTGAAGCAAAAAGTTATAGGACGAATATTAAATAGCATAGTCTTAGGAGTGATCTAACAACATATTTGTAAAGGCAGAATCATTAGATACAAATGGTTTAGCAAATTACCACCTGATTTCTTCCTTACCATGTGTAATGAAAGTTTATTTTATTTTTTATTTATTTATTTGCAGTCTCTTTTATACCGTGCTATTCGACATCAGTGCGGTTTACAATGAACATAAGAGTTGCACATCTCAATTTTGTGATTTGTGCTTACAGTGAAACAGGTATAATAACTTGGGTATACATTAAACAGGAAAATTAAACTTGGGTATGCATTAAGCAGGTATAACAGGTGAAATAGGGTATAAAGAACCAGTCCCTTAACAAGGAGACACGATGAATAAATACAGTCTACTTTATGCAACAATATAATGAGTTATGCGGCACTGCATAAGTTTCTCATGGTGGTTGGAGGTTAATGAAAATACTGTTCTTTTTCATCTTAGTGAATATTTGAAAGATCATAAGCTGCTTGATCCTCCTCAATATGGTTTTCAGAGCACTCATAACACCAGAATATTATTACTGTCCACTGTGCATGCAATTTGCCAGGGGATGGATAATGGGACAGATTTTGTGCTTGTTTGGCTCAATGTCTCATCTGCATTTGTTAATCACACTATTCTGCTCAATAGACTGAGATCCATTGGCTTGACAGGTATTGTTTTCAATTGGTCCTCATTTTTCTTGACTGACCACCATCAACAAGTCTGTATGGGTGACACTCATTCTTTTATTGTACCTTTACTTGAGGTCCATGTACCTTTACTTGCAGGTTATTGTAACTTTACTTGAGATCCATGGCTTTTGACTACATTATTTAACATATACCTGATCACCATGTTGTTGATATCCAATTCTTTTTGAATGTAACAGTTATAACTTGTGATGTTATTGAAAAAGGGAAACAATATCTTCTTTCTATTGAAAAATGGATGATGGGTTAGTCATTAATATAAATACAACTAAGGTTAAGTTTCTAAACCATGTTAACTCAATAGTGTGTCCATCTAGCTTTTGATTAGGAGATTCAGTTATTAAAATTTATAGTCAGCTTTGTTGCCTAGGAATGATTTTGGATTCACCCTTGTCAGTGAAGCCACATATTAGTTGGTTCAGGCAGTCTTTGTAGGTTGTGCTTTGTATGCAGATTAAGAACCATTTTACTCCCTAATGATTTTTAGAAAAGTTGTACAATTTCTTGTATTGCCTTGTTTAGATTATTGCAATTCTTTATACTTGAGCCTAACAAATTCTACTCTCAAGGCCTTCCAAATCACCTAGAATGCAACAGTATGTATTTTGATGGGCATCTTGTTTTTCCCATATTGCTCCTTGTTTAATTGATCTACGAGGGTTGCTCAGAAAGTAATGCCCCACATGTTTTTTCTCAGTCCAGAATGAAGATAGAGGTGTGAAATTGAAAGGGTAGTAACTTGGAACTTCGAAGAACACATGTGTGTAATTTTATAGTCATCTGACAAATAGCGAGGCGGTAGTGATCCTTCAAATGGCGTCTGTGAGTGACACACGGTACAAACAACAAGCTGTAATTGAATTCTTGGTGGAGGAGAAAGAAAGTGTGAGAAACATTCACAAACGGTTGTGTGCTGTGTATGGAAGTTCTGTGGTAGATAGGAGCACCGTTGGATGATGGGTGAAGAGAGTAAAGGCTTCAGGAAGTGGTAAAACGGAACTGGAAGATCGGCGGCGGTCTGGGCGTCCTGCCTCAGCCACCAGTCCAGACAAGTTGCAGCGCCCTGCGATAGCTGCCAGCGGGCATTAAAATACTATAAGCTGTTGTGGTGTGCCTTGCACACACACCTTTGAATATCCCAAAGAGTCAATAATTGCCATTGCACTACCTCTACTGACGGAAAGCTGTACAGACAATTCCCGACTCGTGATGCGCCGATCCGCATGAATAATGTCATCAGCGTGCTGCAACTTGTCTGGACTGGTGACTGAGGCAGGATGCCCAGACAGCGGCCGATCTTCCGTTTTCTAACTAGGACTTCTGTGTTTGCAATTTCTTTTGGGCAATTCAGATATAATATAAATAGGCAACAATTTAGTTATATTTGTGGTACTGCCAATGTCTATAATTTTATTATTTTTAGTGTTAATTATTATATTATGAATGCTTATTTTTAAGTTGCTTAGGACCAAGGATACTACCAGTTCAAAAAATTCCCCAAAACTCTTATACCAAAATCTGGAAACCAAGACAAGAGTTACAGTGAATTCTATAGCAGCTAAACCATAAAGGGGACAAAACGACATATGGACTAATTTCTCTCTACATGTCTCTTACTGTACAATATCTCTGGTGAACTGTTAATCACTGTAGACACATTCACTCAAAGGAAAAGGAATGGCCTCAGATATGGGGCAAGGGGCTGCACTTGCGGATATGTGTTCTCACGCTACAAAGCACTCTTCTCTTATGCCCTCATTCTCATTCATAGGCCTTGAGTTTGTTTTTACAATTTTTAAATGTATTTAAAATAGTTGAAAAAAAATTAGCTTTCACGCCAACTCCCGACCCTCAGAACTGATATTGCGGTGTAGCCCCCATGTCAGCATGAGTTTCACCCATCAGGTTACAGGGCTGCCTCAGGACAGTACCAAGCAAATACCTAACACCCTTTCAGGAATACCCAGACCCCTCAATAGGGGGTATTTAAATGGAGACGGCAAATGTTCTCACAGACTATCAGCCAATGTGTTCAAAGCATTGTTATCCAATCCAAAGATTTGTTCAATCCGATAGGCTGGATGGCATTCAATACAAAAATCCATTTCTGCTCAAGCTTTGCAAGCAGAGCTCAGCTTGGCTGGTATGTGTGTCCCTAATTCCATCCAGAACAACTCACTGGAGTTGATGCCAATGATGAAAAAAGTCAATGCAGTGCTGTACAATAGGAGCTGTTAAAATTCTGCTCTTCAACCACGACTTATGTTCACTCAGACATGCTTTGACTGGATTGAAAGCTCTACCTACATATATTCTAGCACATGGACAAATAATGACATATACCATCCATGCTGTCTGACAATCAGAGTGCAGTCTCAGTGGATACGTGATGCCACTCATAGGATTAGTCTATTGCTCTAGGTCCAATGATGTAGCACCTATGAAGAGCTAGTATGTGCCAGTGTTTAAAAATACTCCCGCTATTCTCTGTGCTTGATCTGAGTACTGAGTACGCAGACCTGTTTATCCATATCAATATTAATATTCGTTTGCAGCAAAAGTGAGCATTTTGCATACTTTGCCCATAAATATGCCTTATGAACAATGCTCATTGGGTATCCCCTCTGTACAGTGAGAAGGGATGAGGAGTGAGTGGAGTTTTTAAGTGCCATAGGTCTCCCAGTGTATGATGGTCCCATTCATAGAAGTCACTAATTTTTCCCAAGAGTAGAGACGGAAAGACTGCATTCCTCTTGGATGATTGTGAATACTGTCTGCCATACAGCATAGGGACCCACTGTAAGGGCTATATACAAGCAGGGAGTTATACATATTTTTCCAGAGCATCCATATTTTAGCTATATTTAGAAGATGCATTAGACTTGAAATGCCTGGTTTAAGAGAGGAAAATAATATGCATAGATTGCATTTTCAATTACTGTACATGAGTGTTATTTTCTATGAAAAAGCAACCACTCCAAATATCAGATGCAAATGTTTGTGAATAAATGCTGAGAACAACTATCTGCACTTCAGGAAACTTGTAAAGGCATGACTGAGGAAGCTTTCACTGGATACTGAGGGTGGGCCTATGTAGTATACTGTAGGTCTGGTTAAGATGGGCTAGTGCTGGGTGGTTGGGAAGTACCGGCGGTATACGTATCTTGATATATTGGAACATGGTTAGGTATGTTTTTACCTGTTTGTTTTTCTTTAATTGTAAGCTGCTCTAGGATCTTAATTGAGTGTGAGCGGGATATCAAGAATCAGTGAAGGAATAAATGAAATTCATACTTGCACCTACATACATCTTAACTGAGAAGCACCATAGGATACCTACATTTGCAAGTTCATCAAAGAGGGTTGACAAATACGTGTAGATCACCACAAATAAAAACAATCATCTAATTCAGGAAATTTCATATCAATGTGCATAAATGCCAATGAACTGACATCTTGATGTACCTCTGCTTGGTCTGTTTTTGGCTACAAATACCACAGCTTTGTAATCATCTATTTCCTGTATTTAATTTTTCATTGCTTGAATTTCTTACAAGAACATCCTACATTCTCAAAACAAAAAGATCACTCAGCTTATGAATTGAAGAGAAATCTTACTTGTGAAACAACAGTCACCAAAGATTCCAGCCCAAGATAAAATCAAATAATGGAACTTATCTCATGAGCTTAGAGGCCATATTCCCTTTTGTACAGCAGTCATCGAAGATGTCTGACACCATCAAAGGCAGTGTTGGTGTTCACATTAAACTCCTTCATCTGGGGCTGTATTCTCAAAAAACTATCTGCAAAAAGAAAAATAAGCATTATTACATAGTCAACATCATTGTTTAAGTCTTCACATCAAGCAGTGATATAGAATGTACAATGAGGATCTCATATCGGAGACAAAATGCTAGATGACTGTAATAGGGTCTTGGAACAGAAATGCTCTGTCAGGAAGCACTCACCCAATAGGAATGCAGAGTACAAGAGCCAATCACATTTCAGTAACAGCAAATATGCACAGTCTGTTTCTTTGTTTAGTCCATATAGTGCGCTGTGTTTAATTTAAAGATCGGCTTCTGTTCACATTGCAGTAACCAAAGATTATAGTCATCACCACCAAGATTTCTCATAGTTGCTTCTAAGGAGGTAAAATATAGATCTTCACAATCATGATGAAACTCTGACAGTGTGACACAAGGAGGCTTCTTTATTGTGCATGAAAAACAATGTCAATGTTCTATCATCCTAATGGAAATCATTTAAGAAAATATTCCCCCATATAGGGGTCCTTTAACTAAAGTACGTTATGTTTTCGTACCTAATGCGTATTTAAACATGCATTAAGTACAGAGTTTCTGTGGTAACTGTTGGGGGCATGGCCAGCATGTTCGCAACAGTTAATGAGCAGTTAATTACCCTAACTCTGCAGCTGTTCTTAACTCCGCCTATGGCGTTAGGTGAATGGCAATGCTGACAGTGTGCAATATGTGCACAAAGAAAAGTGCTCACCATCCCCACCCATTCAGCATCCTAAAGCGTGAATGGCAGTCTGTGTGCTCCTGAAGTAACAGTTACCAAGGGCCCTTGCACAAAGTTACTGCATGTCAAAGCGCGTCTTATTTTGCTTAGTAAAAGAGCCCCATTGTTTGTCACACAAACACCAGATAAAATATACGACTCACAAAGTCTGACAAGAAGTAACCTTTGTTGACTTCTGCAGGTGTGAGAAAAAAATAGAGATACTCTACTAAATGATTATCTGCAAATAAAACAACGTTGCCTTTGAAAATGTCCATTGGGTACCTGCTGGTCAGCTAATTCAGAATGATTAATACCTAGAAATGGAGACTGTACCCTATGGTTCTGAATATATTCCCCTTATATAAATAAAAATTCTGGGAAATCATGACATAACATTTCCCAGGATTTTAGAGTAGCTGCTTCACTTTTTGTGTTACAGAAAAATAAAGAAGCACACACACACTAGGAGGGGAATGTTATAACAGGGCACCAATGCAGGCAGGGTAAAAAGGAGTATATTCCAAGTCTATAGGCCTGATTCTAAGATGCAAGCCATCTGGCCCCTATTTCCCCTCTGACTCTCCCCGCATGGCTAGAGCAGCAGGACAGGGAGAGCTGGTGGGGGCGGGAGGGAGCGGAGTCTGGGCAGAGCAGGTATGGGTTGAGGCGGCAGGACGCTGATTCAGGTCACGGTCCTCTACATCCTGCGGGGTCAGGGGGAACGGACTGCTTATTCCACCTCAAAGGTGGAATAAGCAGAACAAACCGGGCAATCAGGGCCAGAACTGCCTCCCCCCAGGGCCGGGTGCCAATAGGTCCCTCCCGCCCGATCCTGGCCCTGGCTGCCAAGTGCATGGGTCAGCAGCAGGATTGAAGAGGGTTGGCACTGCAGGAGCCAGGGGTGCCTGCGGAGAGAACATCCCCGCAGGCATGCAGGGGAACACCATGCCATGCTCAGGCCCAATTCTCTATGCCACAGGAACGTCATGCTCACGCAGTACAGAATTGGGTCCTAATGGGCCCGTCCTGCGTGGGGCCATCCGGATGGCCTGAACGTGCCCCTGATAGAATCAGGCTCTATGGCGATTATTACGAACCATAAAAAGTGGGAATGGACGTCCTCACCATTCATGCAGCTGCAGGCCCCCAAATGAATTCCCTGCTGGTTGAGGGAAGAGGCAGCCTGGGGGCGGAGAGTGGGCGGGCACTGGGCAGTATGTCCAGGGCCAGCGAATTGGCCGGGGAGGTTATTCCACCCCCGGGGTGGAATAACCTCCCTGAACATTTTCTTTTTCGATTAGGGGCACCGAAGGGGCTGGGGGAGGACAAAGTTAATCCCCTGCAGCCTGACCCTGGTCTTAGGAGGCCAGATCGGTGGTAGGGATGCGGGGAATTAACTTTTGGGGGCAGCGGCCGCATCGCAGCTTTTAAATGGAGCCGCAGTGCCATGGCAATGGGACGCCATGGCGCTGCTGCTCCATTTAAAAGCCCTGGCTGAGTTAGCTGGGCTAGCACTGTACGTGCAGACCAGGACTGAATCGGAGTCCCGGCCTACACGTACAGTGCTGTTCGCGATTCTGATTCCGCAGGACACTTCCAGATCAGAATCGCGATCTGCTTTGTACATCCAGGTCAGCCCGGACATACAAAGGAGATCTACGTCATGAATAGAATCGGGCCCTATGTATTTCTATAAAGTACTGGCAAAATTCCTGCAGAAATCATACCTCAAATAAAGCAGCAGATATTTGCACCTGCTCGGAAGCAAGTGTAAATGTTTAGGCATAAAGAATATCGGCATGCACATTTTTTATAAAATACGTGCATACATTATGACTCTGCCTGTATTCTGCCCAAACGTCTTTCCTGAAATGCCTACATCTGGGTCGCCTAAGCATCTTCTGTTTTTTTCATGTGATCTTATGATGGAGACAATTTTACAAGAAGCCTTTTATGTGCCTAATACTAGCATATAAGCACAAAAAAGCTTCATAAGATTGCCCTCCACATTTGGTTGATCTCATATATTTACTGAGCTGAGCCCATTTTGCATATCAATATCTTGGGAGAAGAGATGTGGGTATTCTGGTTTCTTAAAATGAGCCCGCATCTCACATAGTTGCATTGTAAACTGCAAAACTGTGGAGCATAGCCTATACAAAATTAATCATTGTCCAATATGCACATTATCATTTAATTTCCAAGTGTGACAACTGGAATATCCTAAAAGCACGTTCCTATCCATCAACTTCCTAAATATGGAGAAATGATCCCATTGAGAAGAAATGGTTCCATCACATTAAAAAAAACCAGAGGTCTTAAAAAATGTAGATTTGTGTCACATGAATTTAACCATGTGAGAAACTCCACCAGTCTGTAACAATAAAACATTGTGGGGTTGGGGGGGGGGGGGAGGAATAATATTCATTCCACAATGGTTAGCGCTTTCTTAAAGCACCAATTGCCAAGGGTGAAAAATATGGATATACAGCACCAGTATCCAAATACTGGCTGGCACGCAATAGTCAGATTTAGCAGTCCGCAGCAATGCTATCTGGATATAGTGGTGATACTGAGCTGCTGTCTGGATAGGCAATTCACATAGCACTTAGGGCAGCTGTTTTGCTGTCCTGCATTATGCAGACTGTTATCCGGACAGCAGCTCTGATATCTCTGCTATCCAGATAAGTGCTGGCTCCTCCCCAGTCTGCACATTGACTACTCCGGCACTATCCAAGGTAGTATGGATAGTGCTGATGAATTTTCCTCTTATCGACAATTATCTAGCTAACAGGGTCCTGCTAACTGGATAAGTCCTTTTGAATACTGACCTCAGCATTTATATAACGGAACCACGATCAAACATATTGGGGGGTATTTTATGGTGGCGGCCAGTGCTGCAAAAGCGGTGAGCTGTTGCCGCTGAATTCTAAACCAAGATATTCAATGTCAGGTCCATATCCAGCCACTGACATTGAATATCTGGGATGGCATTGAAATTCACCACACAGTGGCGGGATTCAGCTGCTGCCCGGTAAGCTTCAGCAGCACAAGCCAGGTGAGCCTTTCCGGTGCCTATCTTTAGTCGCTGAAGGATAACTGACTAGCAGCTGAATATCAACACTAGCTGGTTATTCCTGGCTGCTGCCCCCAATCTGCCCCAGAATGCCTCAGTGCTAGCCGGCTAGCATAGAGGAGTCAGTAGCTGCATTAGTACCACTACTCACTGAAGGTAATATGGTTAGCAAGTCTGCTAACCAATCTAGTTGCTTCGAAAATGTCTCCTATGGTTTATAAGTTTAGTAGGTGAAAAACATGACCCAAACCAGACTACATGGGCCCGATATTCGAAAGGCATTTACATGGTTTACAGCCCTGCAAGCCATGTAAATGCCTCTAACCAGGATATTCAATGGCACTAACACAGTCAGTGCTGCTGAATATCCCCAACCTTCTCCCCTATACTCCCCGATGCTAACCGCTTAGCATCGGGGCATATCATGGGCATTCCAGGGAGGAGCAGAGGCAGCAAGTCACTAATGCCCAGGTAACGACCTGCGGCTATAACATAGGCCTATCTTTTAGCTACAGGGGTTAACAGCACAGTGTGCAATATCGCCGCTGTCCAGTTAGCTACTGCAGCTGGGAGGCTATGTAGCAAACTCAGATATTCAATGCTGGGGCTGCATATGACCCCGTAGCGGCACATAGCCATCATAATTCAATAGCAAGCCCCATTTCTTTAATGCTAAGTTTGCCCCGCTCACATGGAAACTCAGTAGGAAAGATTTGTGGTCTAACCAGCTTATCTAAAGTAGTCCAAAGAACTTAGATCACCAGATCTTGTGTGATGTAAGTCTTCAATAAAAAGGACCATTCAGAGCTTCAAAGTAGGTAACGCTATCTACAGTGTCCCTATTATATGATGGCAAGTTAGTGATAAGGGATTATAAAAACCTATCTATAAAAAGTAATAATAGTTCAGCAATGATCCTCTAGCCAAGTTGACAGGATGGCATGAAGCGAGTCAACTGTGTAGCTTAGGCATCCTATAAAATAGGGGCAATGAGACTACAAACATGTAAAAACTAAAAATCCTTCTATGTAACGAAATGTTGACCACAGCATCTGTTAATATTTCATCTACCTTTTTTAAAGACCACTTTTCAAGCACAGATTTTTTTCTACAAATTAACTACTTTTTCATTTGAGATCAGATTGAGGGACATTCTCTTCCATGGGAATGAGAACTGGTTCCATTTGGCCATTTTCAGCAAGCCAACAGATAGGAATTTTCATTTACAGAATTCCAGTTGTCACCCTTGTAAACTAAGGAATACATTACCTACTGGTCAATTTCTACATTTATGTAGACTATACTCCACAGTTTTGAAGTTTAAAAGGCAAGCATGAGAGATGTGGCCTTTTTTAAGGAATGAAGATGTCCACAACATCTGATCTCCCAAGTGCATAAACATACAAGATGGGCTCAGTGGAACCTTTGGTTATCTCGTGTAAAAACAAAACAAAAGTTCTTTAGTGTGTGCGTGCTTCCTTACTCTTCTATAGCACGATATGTCAAACTAGTTCTGCTACAATATTTGGACATGTTATATCTACACTTGGGGTTTCAAGTTTTCCCAGTATTTACATTACATGGGGGAAAAATATTTGCGACCATATAGTACCATCACACTTTCCAGTTGTCAATCATTTTAATTTAGCTAACCAGCAGATATACGATGGCCATTTTCCATGTGGGCACTATTCTGTTTGTGGAACAATCTCTATCATTTCCTATACTTGCAGAAGTCAAGTTAACATAGGCTTGTCAGACTTTTGATGCTCTATATATTACAATATATAGTATCTGTGTAACAGACATGGAGCTAGATTTACTGAAGAGCACTAACATATTAGTGCATACAAATGTGGTTAATGAGTATTATTAGTAAACAGGTCCATTGAATAAAATAAGAGTTGCTGTAAATAATGCATGTTAGTTTGCAGTAACAGCAGCATCTTTTCGTAACTATAGCTCTATATACATGGGAAAAACTTCCCACATAATTTCTATTAAGATGATAGAATATCGCAGTTGCTTGCAGAACAGAATAATGGTAGCTCCTTTATGTCACATTGTGTGGAGTTTCATCATGACTTTGAAGATCCATGTTTTATCGTCTTACAAGTACATATGAGAAATATCCATGAGCATGACTATAATCTTTGGTTATTGCAATGTGAACAGAAGAGGGTATTTAAATTAAACACTGTTATACCATTTAGACTGAACAAAGAAATAGATTGGCCTGTGTTTTGTTAAATACTTCTGGAGCTTACATATTTTCTGTTGCTGACATTTGACAGTGTGATTGGCTCTTTTACACTGTGTCTCTGTTGGGTGACTGTTTCACACCTAACGTTGAACATGTTTGCTTCCAGACCCTATCACAGTCATCTAGCATTATGAGAGTTTTTCTTCTGACACGAGGTTTCCATAGTACATTCTATATCACTACTTGATGCTATGACCTATACAAGGATTTTTACTATGTAACAACATTCGTTTGCTTTTTGAGAATACAGCTCCTAAAAACCATGGCACCTAATGATGGTGTTGGGCATCTTAGATGATTTGCTGTACAAAAGGGAATGTCATATGGATATGCATGGAAAAAAGTTTTGGTTCATTTTAGGGTCATTTTCAGACTTTTGTCATGATTTTAAGACATTTGTTTTAATACATATCTAATACAAATATGCATTAGAACCTTTAGCACATATTAATTTACTTCACGTGCACTAATTCATAGGTTAACCCACATAAAATCAACAGCATACACTATAGAGCATTTTTACTAAAGTTCATGCCATTTGCAAATGATCGGGGCCTGGAATTAGCACGGAGGCCCGTGTCAACTGTTGGTGATGTGCCCAGCATCTCCCCCTACAGTTTGTGTGCTGCAGACTCCTGGCACTGCACTAACCTGCATATGGGTGCATTTACTGCCACCCCTTGAGAAGGCAGTGAGTGCAGCTGTGGTAAGGGCGACATTCGTAGTCAGTGCATGCCAAATGTCACCTATTCAAACCACATTCCACCCCTAATCTGCCCTATTGCGTGTTAAGAGGTTAGCATGGGATTTTACAGCAACGCTCCGTACTAATGATTAGCATGTTGCACTTGGTGTGCAGTAAACCCCACACTAACCTTTAACGTTCTTTCGTAAACAAGCCCCTAAATCATTTTAAGGCGCTCTGAAAAACTGAATGCACAGGTTTCCTTGATGACTATTGTTTCAGTAGTAAGACAGCATCTTGATTGAATGACACTGTTTTGTTTGAAGAAAGATGGATGTTTTTCGCTGGTAAGAAATTTATGCAATGAAAATTTAAATACGTGAAACAGACGGTTATAAAGCTGTGATGTTTGTAGCCAAAAGCAGACCAAATGGGTGGTACATCAAAGTGTCAGCTCATTTATTAAACACATTAGCATAATATTTCTTGCATTACATGATTGCTTTTTATGGCATCATGTGAACATATTTGGGAACCCTCTTTTGAGGTACTCTGTGCCTGTGGCAAATTTTAAAGTGAAAATCCATATATCCAACCTTTCTCCCAATGAAGATAATTTGAAAACTGCTTCCAAATTGGATATGCGGTTAATAAGAACAAAACAGTAAAAATTTAAAGTTGTCCAAGATATGCTTTAAATGTGTATAACTTTGTAGTATTGCCTCCAACATGCACTACTTTTATTTTCTGAAAGGAAAATTCATTAAAACCTAATTGCAAATAAAGAAGATATCAACAATCAAAATGCGCATGCACAACACATTGTTCTTGATAGTCCGTAAAGATTCTTTGATTATAATAGACCTAAATTATTAGTCATTGAATCAGGAATATGACTTAATGATATTCAAATTCTTCACTTTGCCTAAAACATAAGCAACAAAAATAAAGAGATCTACATTTCTCAATATTTCATGCAGAGCATATCTTTTAATTATCAAGCACAATTAAGTACGGTAAGTTCTTAGAAGCGGTGCTACTATTATTTATCATTTTTATATTGCAGCTAGATATATGAAGTGCTGTATACATAAACATTCGAAGCAGTTCCTGCTCAATGAAGCTTACAATTTCTTAAGACACACAAACTGGAAAAATAAGTGAACTAGGGAGTTTCATTGGCTATACAAATGCAATGTGTGCCTTCAAGTCAATGCTGACTCAGCAGAAATAGTTTTTCTTGGCAGTGAGATGGGAAGTAGATTGCCAGGCCTTTCTTCCAAGGTAACAGAGCATTATGTGACATGCCCAAGGACACAAGGCGTGCTAATGGGAAGCAAACCCTGGTTTCTTGGTTATCAAGCCAGTGCTCTAACCACTAGGCTACTCCACCACCTGCATTTAATATTGGAAAGGTTAAAAACAATAAGGAAGTCATAACTGATGGTGAATAGTGCCTGAGTAAGTGTAAGAAGCAATTAGCTCCTCCAGTATATTCCACACCATCACACCCTGCATGTTCTGTGTTTGTGCGGGGAGCACTGTATGTGGGCAGGAGTGGATGGAACAAGGGAGTGGCCAAGTGCCAGGACGTACACAGCATATTCAGGAATGGCCTGTGTACGTTCCCTGGCACCCCCATGGATGGCAACCTATTCTTTCTTGATGGTGGTATAAGGGCAGGGTGCAGTTTGATTTGTGAGCTGCACCCCCTGCCCCCCATGGTGATGGCTTATCGCAGCACCTGCCACCACGATCCTGCCCATAGGGGCCTCTGGTGACTCTTGGACAGATGCTTGCAGGGGGCCACTGTGGGTCATGTCATTCTGAGCTGCCAAGTAGACAGGTCGTTGCCATGGTATTCGTACTCCACTGCACACTCACACCAGCGGTGGCATTGTGGCGTGGTGACAGGCAGGTTTGGGTACATGTTCTACCTTGGAATCCGGTGAGTGCCAGGCCATCTTTCTCCCTGATTTCATCATCGTGGGTGCACCTAGGTCCCACAGTGATGGAATCGGGTCTATCTTGGCCCCATCTAGGATTTCGGTGAGCCCATGGCCTAGGTGTGCAGGGTATAGAATCAGCCTCTATGAGAATGAACAGGAAAATAAGGGGTTGAGATTTAAAGAGTCTCAAAAAGATGAGCTTTTAGGCTGGATTTCAATATGGTCATAGAGAAAGCATGAAGGACCAACTCAGGAAGTTTATTCTAGACCAGTGGTTCACAACCCAGTCCTATGGGATCCCTAGTCCAGTTGGATTTTCAGGGTATCCGCAATGAATATGCACGAGATAGGTCTGCATACAATGGAAGCATTGCATGTAAATCTATCTCATGCATATTCATTGTGGATATCCTGAAACCCTCACTGGCCTGGGGGTCCCAGAAGTCTGGGTTGAGAACCAGTGTTCTAGGCATATGGCATAGCAAGGTGGGCATAATGGAATCTGGAGCTGGTGGTGGAGAAGTAGGGCACAGGATAGAGAAGGTTGCCCGCGCACGTGGGGTTCTTCAGGCTCTTTTCAGCTCTCTAGGATTGGTGGACATATGGAGGCTCCTTCATCCTCATGAGCTGGACTTCACCTTTTTTTCCCCCCCGCACAAATCCTGGTCGCGATTGGATTATTTTTTGATATCTAAAAGTTTGGTCCCTGGAGTGCAGAGTGCAGAAATCTTAGGCGTACATGTCTCAGATCACGCTGCCGTTTCATTACAGGTTACATGGGAGGAGGGCAATAGTCAATCGCGAGCCTGGACCTTCAATAGATCACTATTAGCAGATCCTCTATTTCAGGTAGAAATTAGAGCGTTCCTAAAGGAATACTTCGAAGTGAATGTGGTTGCGGATACTTCGATTTGGGCTTGGTGGGAGGCTTTTAAGGCCTCTCTGCGAGCAACAATTACCAGCTTTTCCATTAAAGAATATAGAAAGAAGAGGGCCAAGTTGTTGATCCTAGAGGAACAAATCAGGGCGGGGGAGAGGCTCTTACTTAAACAAGTGGACCCTGGTGTTACTTTGCGGTTACAAAGGCTTCGATTTCAATATAACTCGATTTTAAGCTCTGAGATTGAGCATATTTTATTGAAACAACAATCTCAGTTCTATGGGGAAAATAATAAAAGTGGTAAGCTTTTGGCTAATTCTTTGAAACGAAGGCAGGAAAAGGCGTGGGTAGCGGTACTTGTGGATCAGGTTCGTGGAACTGTATATACCACTGAGCAGATTTTAGAAATTTTTGCTGAATATTATCAGAGTTTGTACACATCCGACGGCTCAGTGGAGCCGGGGGCAATTGAAGGATTCTTGCAACAGCTTGAGCATCCTTGCCTCTCAGCACAGGCGGCGGGCGAACTGGACAAGCCTTTTATGAGTGAGGAAATTAGTAAGGCCATCGCTGGATTGCCTTCGGGAAAAGCGGTGGGACCTGATGGTATTCCAGGCGAGTTTTATAAAGTGTTTAGAAATGATCTGCTCCCTTATTTAATGATGTACTATGAGGCAATTGGCGATTCCCCCTTGCAAATTGGCAACTTTGGTGAGGCCACGATTGTTGTTTTAGAGAAACCCGGGAGAGACCCACGGCAAGTAACAAATTACAGGCCTATTTCTTTGCTTAACACAGACTATAAAATATATGCCACAGTGTTAGCGAATAGACTTACTAAGGTGATGGGTGGGTTGATTCACGCTGATCAGTGTGGGTTCATCTCAGAAAGAGCCACGTCCGATAATGCCAGGCTTCTGTGCAATCTCCTGGAAAGGGCGAAATATTCCGAGAGCCCTTATGTGGGGGTTTCACTAGACGCCGAAAAGGCCTTTGATAGGCTGGAATGGCCTTTTTTGTTTAAAACACTGGAATGGTTTGGGATGGGGTCAAAATTTATTGCTATGATCCGATCTTTGTATTTAAACCCTAAGGCTCGGATTAGTACAAATGGGGCTCTCTCTAATTTCTTTTCACTGCACAGGGGCACGCGGCAGGGTTGTCCCCTTTCCCCTTTGCTTTTCAATTTAGCTTTAGAGCCGCTGCTTCTTGCCATGCGGCAGAACAAGGACACCTGTGGTTTTGAGGTGGGGGATTTCAAGTCAAAGTGTCAGCTTATGCGGATGATCTTCTGCTTTTTACGTTACCTTCAGCGATTCCCATGATTTTAAAATTAGTTGATTGCTATTCGGGGCTGTCCAGCTATAAAATAAACTGGTCCAAATCAGTGGTATTCCCGATGAACGAGTGGGCTACAGCAGATCAGCTAGCGTCATTCCCATTCCGGTGGGAGTCAGGGAATATTAAGTATTTGGGGGTCAAGTACGGATTTCCCTTGGAACAGGCTGTTCAAGAAAATTTGGAGGATCTTATACGGTCTGTTAAGCAATCTGTGTTAGCGTGGTCTCCCTTACATCTCACTTGGTGGGGTAGACTGGAGGCTATAAAGATGACCCTAATGCCTAAAATTAATTATGTGCTGGGTATGCTCCCGATTCCACTGGCTTCGGGTATCTATGTTGAATTAGAACGGTTACTTTCGAGATTCCTATGGGGCGGGAGGCAGCCCAGGATAGCATTGAAAAAATTGAAAGCTCCCAAGGATAAAGGGGGAGTTCACTTCCCTGATTTCCGGCTCTATCATCAGGCTTTTCTCCTGAAACAGAGTGCGCTATGGGTGGGTGAAGAGGATTAGGTGGTTAGACCGGTGTGGTTGGAATTCGAGAGGCGGATTGTCGCTCCTGGCTCGCTGAGGTGGCTATTGGGTGCGAAACATCCCGAGAAGTCTAGATTAGGCAAAGTGGTTGCTGCCACTCAAGACGCCTATCTGCTTTCAGTTAGTCAGATGAAGGAAGCCTGATAGTCCTCTTTGTAAAAGGTCCCCTTTATGGTGGAACCCTAAATTTAAAATCAATGGCAAGATGTTTTCCTGGAAGAAATGGCAGGCGTGTGGTATCTGGTCGGTAGATCAGCTACTGGAGCCCACAGATTGGAAAGATTTCTGCATTCTGCAAAGCGAATTTTCTCTCCCTGACTCCACGCGATTTTATTGGTTTCAACTTCGTCACTGCTTGACGGCAGCACACATTAATCCGACAGCGATACACGTGGATTGCCTTATAATTAAAGAACTGGTGGAGGGAGCTGGCCTGGCTGGAGCAGCGTCTAAAATGTATTCCTCCCTAAGAGATAGTGCATCGCCTCAGTTGCTTGGGCTCACAAAAATCTGGGAGGTGGAGGCGTCAGGGCCACTTTCGCATAAAGTTTGGAAAATTGCATGGGGTCCTGTTACGAGGGTCTCCAGGTCAGCAGCAATTACTCAGTCCCTTTTTTTCTTTTTACATAGGGCCTACATTACCCTGGTTCGCTTAGCCAAATGGGATAAAACCTCAACGGCTAAATGTTGGTCCTGCTTGCTGGATTTTGGTACATTTAGGCATATGGTGTTTGATTGTTCTCACGTTCAGAGGTTCTGGCAGCTTGTTTGGAACAGGATACAGGCTATTTTACAAATTTCAGTTACTCTGTCCTGGGGGATAGTTTGTTACAGATCAGCCTTTGCTATACCCGGTCTGACTAGAGAAAATCGTTTTATATGTAACTTTCTGATTGCCTTAGCTTTAAAAGTTATTTTTACAAACTGGAAAGACTCACGTAAGTTATGTCTGGAAATGTGGTGGAACCTTGTATGCCAGTCTGTTAAGTATGAGAAGCTGTATAGTAAGCTTCATCATCCGGATAAGGCTGGCCTTAATGTTGGTAGATGGCAGGCACTAGATGATTACATGGACCGGTCACGCATTGGCAGTGTGTCTCCTAGATAGAGGGACACTGTTCTGGTAGATGTTGGCCCCATATCCTGTATGTACTTGATTGGTGCCTGCCACCCACATCTACATGTCTGGATTTTCCCATAGTGGGACCTCGGAGAGCCGGGGGGGGAGAGGGTGGGGGGGGAATGGGGGGTGGTGGGTAGGGGGGGTGTTGCTATATGTTGTTGTTGTTTGGTAAAATTTATAAATAAAGAATTTAAAAAAAAGTTTTCATCCTGGACCATTACGTAGAGGTTTGCCTTTCGGACAATTCTTGCGCCTTAGGCGTTTGTGTTCTTCGGTGGGTGATTTTCGAGTCCATGCCAATGACTTACGTATTCGTTTGATTCAACGAGGGTATCCTCCAAAAGTGGTTCGTTCAGCTTATCTCCGGGCCTTACATGTTCATCGGTCCTGGCTTTTTGATCAAACCCCTTGAGAGGCTCGTGATGGGACTCCTGAGGCTGTTGTGGGTGTTTTGCCCTTTACTACTTTGAGCCCTGAGGTGGTCCGCCTATTAAGAAAACATTGGCGCGGCATTTAAGGCACTAATGGCTTGATGGTGAGAAGAACCTCGAGTAGAACTCACGTTATGAAAATGGGGCAGTACGCCGTGTGACAAACTTTTATTAAAAGAAATTGATAAAGGACTAATGCTATATGCTGAACGCACCCCTGATGAAACAGGTGGACAGTGAAACGTAGCAGCGCTGAGACTGGCGTTGGGGAAAAGAAGGAAGATCGAAAGATTGAAAGATAAGCACATTTCCTTTCACTTCAAAAAAAAGATTCAAGCAACATTACTGGTCATTGATGCAAAATGGGGCATTTGGTTGATGATAAATTAAAACCGTAGCTCCAATGAAGTCTGAGACCAGTTGCTTAATCTCTGAAGTTTTGTCCCAGAAGGAATGAATTTTTAGTTAATAGGAACATATTATTAGATATAGTTCTCGAGTTAATATTGGAGCAATATTGATTTACGCTCATCTTGCATCACTTTTGTGCAATCCAGCCATTCTTAAACACCGCACAAATTACGGTTTTAGTGCAAACAGTCCTGGCCAAACTGGACTATTGCAGTATCACTTTCCTTGGCATTCTGCATTATCAGTTAAAATGGATTCAGACTCTCCAGAATATTGCAGTATGTACCCTTATTCGTGCCCATAGATTTGATCGTGCAACACTATTGCTAATTCAATATCACTTCCAATTGTTGATTCTTAATCATAAAGTCATCCATGATGCAGCCCCAGATTACATGTCCTCACTGTTGTCTTTGTATGCCCCAGCAAGAGCTCTCCCTTCTTACCTTAATATGATAGTTTATGTTGATAATCTTATTCTTACTCTTCCTTGTTAAATTTTAATTGGAGTTATTTTCTATATTTGTTGTTTTTTAGAATGCTTGTAAGCCGCATAGATTGTTTTATGTTTTGCGGTATATCAAATAAAGCAAACCATAACCATTTGGGGGGGAGAAATTTTAGATGACAATGGAACATCCAGGCAGCAATAACAGACAAGAAGGCTATTATTTGGGCCTGGATTCCTGGTGAAATTTCTGTTGTAGAGAGGTAGATCTGGGAGTCATCAGCATACAGATGGTACTGAAAGCCATAGCAGGACATCACAGCACCAAGAGAACAAGTGTAGAGCAAGCAGAGGTTCTAAACAGAGCCCTGAAGTATACTGATTGATACTGTGATAGCAGTGGAAAAGAATCCATTAAACATATGTGAAAGGTCAGATGGGAGAGTTAAGAAGAAAACAATGACAGAATAGAGAACCAAAATCCAGCAGAGAACAGAGTGCCAAGAAATAGGTGGTGATCAACAGTGTTGAAAGCAGTGGACAGGTTGAAAAGGATGAGAATTGAGTAAAGCCCTTGATGTGGCCAGGAATAGATCACTGGAAACTTTGGCAAGGGTTGTTTCTGTGCAAGGAAAGGGGTACCTAATCTAACTGGTTTAGATTCAAACTCTTCTTTAGACCAGCTGTTTCTTAACTAGTCCTCGAAATCCCCTCAGCATATCTATTTTTCAACACTTACATTGGGTTTTAGAGCTTGATTTTTATGTTACTATGGTTTTATTGAAATCACATGAATGTTACCATCATACAATACAATATGGTAAAGAAAGAGACTCTAAAATGAGTGGTAATGGGATGAAGGCAAAAGAGGGTGGCTCAGGAATATTCTAAGGAAATGTTTTTTTCACGGACAGGAAAGGGCACACATAGACCAGCCTAGAGGAAGTGGTAGGTGCAAGGACAGTATCAAAATTCAAGAAAGCATGGTTCAAGCACAGAGGATTGCGAAGAGGGAGGAGGGATTATAAAGCTGAACAAGAAATTTGAATGGGCAGACTCAATGGACTATATAATTCTTACTTGTAATCATCTTCTATGTTTATATATTTCAAATAATAAAATAAAAAAGAGAAACCTATATATTTTTTTACTGTAGATCAGATTTCCATAATATTTTAGTAGATCCTTTGAATTGTAATATACTAGTAGTCCCATGGTTTGATCATAGAATTATATTTTTAGGGTTTGGTTTCATCATCACAGAAGGGTTGAGGGTGCCCTAATTTGAAAGATGTGTGGTGGACTGGACAGGTGTCTTCTAAGACAATCTGAGAAAATTTACCTATATGGGAGAATAAAATACAAGACATGGAAGGATAAAATACAAGACATGGAAACTTCAGTGGTCTTGAAATCTGAATATGTTTATTTTTATGATAAAATTGCCCCTATTAAGAATGTCTGGGTATTACCTGACTGGGAGGAGAGCTGACCCTGGCATACACAGCTTCCCTTAGAATATAGACATATAGGGGGTCATTACATACAGGATATCCAGGCCCCAGTGCACCCGATCGGAATTGGTCAGAGACAGATGCGATTCTGATCCTGTGGGGCACATCTAGACCCCATGGAATCAGAATCGCATCTAGGCCTGTACGTGCAGGCAGGGACCCAATTTCCATTGGCCTGTACATACAGGCCCCTGCCTGGCTAACTCAGTCAAGGCTCCTGAATGGAACTGCGGCACCATGGCATCTGGTTGCTGCGGCACCATGGTTCCATTCAGGATCCGCGATCCCTGGCCACTGACCACTTTCACCTTTCCCCTCAGCCCGACCCCCGATCTGACCTCTCATGGCCAGGGTCGGGCTGCGGGGAATCTCCTGCACCCACCTCACCTTTTTTTCTGGGCCAGGCCTCCCATCCCCCCCATGTCTAAGGGAACTTATTCCGCCTCCAAGGTGGAATAAGTCCCCCATTCAGTCTGCCGGCCCCCAGACCTACAGAACTGATGTCAGAATCAGCCCTATACTTCCTGGGCCGCAGACTGTCCACTGCCTGCCCTAACTCTGCCTCTGCACTGCCCCTTCCAGCCACCATCTAAGCCTCCCCATACAAACACCTTGTTTGTATGAGGAGGTTAGTCGGGGACAGCAAGGGGGCCAAATAGCAGGGATGGACGTCCATCCCCACTATTCACGGGACAGAATGGGCACCACAAATTGTAAGAGACACCTATTTTTGAAATCATAAAATCAATAAATCTTCAAAAAGATAAAGTGAAACACAAATTATGGGAAGGCAGGAATCTCAGCTGGGAGAGCCCCACCACTCAAGTAAACATTAAGACTAGGATCCTCTCCCCACCCAATATCTTTCATTAGTCCTATTGCTGAGAATCAGCAAGACTTTTTAAAAATTTTAAATGCATATAAAACTTAAACAAAAAATACTTAGCTGAAGTTGAAGTTCCCAGAATCATTACAAATATTTCCCACTCTGAAACACAACACTCGACTTGAGGGCAAAGAGACCAGCCTTACTGGAATTATCTGACCATCCCGTTTTGATCATCAAACCCACTGACAAACGGGGATGTATTGTTATACAACATCATTCTCAATATGAAGTTGAGGTTAACTGGCAACTGCAAGATCCTCAGTTTTATGAGATATTGGATGATACGTCCTCTCTGGGTTTACAAAGTGAGATTTTCACATTGACTCAATGAGCTTTGACAGATGGGGTCATTATTTCTCAAGAATGCTGTATTTTACACTTGAAAATACCTTGCATACCTAATTTCTATACCATCCCTAAGGTACATAAGACTTTGGTGGCCCTACCAGGCCACCCAATCATATTCCATAAAGCTTCATTGTTTGAACCCTTGTCTTGTTTCTTGATCACTTTCTACAATCTTTTGTGCAACAATCCCACTCATATGTGCGTGACACCTTGATTTTTTTTTGGGCAAGTTAAATAAGATCACAGAATGGCCTGATTCTTTTTATTTGGTCACGTTTGACATAATGGCCTTATATACTCATGTTCCTCAACCTGCAGCCCTCACTCTTATTAAGGAATGTCTCCAACAATGTCCCCACCCATTGAGAGTGCCTACTTCTTTTCTCATGACACTGGCTGAGATTGTTCTTACAACAATTTTTTTTCAGATTTGGGGACAGGTTTTATCTCCAGATATATGGGGTAGATATTGGGGCCACTGTAGCACCCAACATAACTAACCTCTGTGTAGCAGCCTTTGAGGAACACTTTTTATATACATCTGAATGGTTTTCCAAGGTATTTCTGTGGCTTTGCTACATTGATCATCTTTTTTGTGTATGGGTCAGCTTGGAAGATCAGCTTCAACAATTTTTAGCATGGCTTAATTATCAAGATTCCAACTTGCAATTTACTATGGAGTCATCTAGTTACCATTTTTGGATGTGTTGATTACTTGTCAGAATGGTAACATTATTACTTCTTTGTACCACAATCCTGTGGATCAGAATAACTTGCTATGCTTTGAAAGCCACCATCCTTTGAAATTTAAGAAACCATACCCTTTCAGCCAATTTTTACGCTTACGAAGAATTTGTTAAGATGTTGAAGACTAAGTATCAGGCTAAATTTCTTGCACAGAGTTTCTAAAATAAGGGCTACCCATGTCAGGTAGTCAGAGCCGCATATTTGCGTGCCTTGTATGCAAATAGATTTTTATTACTAGCTTCATCTATGGATAAACAAGTCTGTGTTATTCGTTACTCTGAGGGGGCATCGGAGATTACTCATAGCATCTATACACATTGGCATGTCTTAGCCCTTCACCAGGTGTTCCGTGAGGGACCCTGTATCGCCTGTACTAGGGGAAAGAATTTAAGGGATTATGTGGTCCATTCAGACTTTGCTCGACAACTACATAATCAATCAAAGAATGGGTTGCACGCCCCCTGTGGCCAGTGCATGATGCGTGCAAATTCTTACACTTTGGAAATGTGGACTGATGTTTGTACAGGATACCATTACTGACTCAAACATACCACTACTTGCCATACTACGTGGGCTATTTATTTTATAGTTTGCCAATGTGATGGAATTTATGCTGGCAGAAGTCATCACATGGTTAAAAACATGCTTGAATCAGCACAAGTTGTGTTTCACCACTCAGATTCTGACAGGACACTTTGTACAATACTGTTTAGAGTTCACACATACCTGGCAAGATCTTAAGTAGTTTATTATTGATTGCATTCCAGCTGATCAACAGGGGAACAAAGAAGGCTGGCTCTTTCATCTGAAGCAATACCAGATTTTTAGACTGGACTCAATGAGGAAATTGAGTGGTTTTCGGCTCTGTGATAGTTCTTCGCCAATACGTGCAGGGATGATGTCATCCCATTTACATACTGCAGGCTCTATTTAAAACTCTGGTAAAGACTGGAGGTGATTTGTTCACTCCATTTGTTACTCCCCAAACCTACTGTGTGACTCTCCTGAAGCAGCCATTTCAAATTATTGGTGAAACTTGAGTCAAGAGTTGAGAGTTCTGGGGGCTTCAGCTAAGTATATTTTTAAAAGTTTTATATGCATTTAAACAATTTAAAAAAAAGTCTCGCTGATTATCAATGGCAGGACCGGTGAAAGATATGGGGTGGGGAGAGAACCCTAGCTTCAGTGTTTACTTGAGTGGCAAGGATCCCCCAGCTGAGATCTCTGCCTTCCCATAATTTGTATATGCCTTTATCATTTTGGTTGTTGTTGTTGTTAAGTGCCGTCGAGTCGGAGTCGACTCATGGTGACCCTCTGGATAGCTATCCTAAATTGTGTTCGGTCTTGAGTCAGGCGGCTCATTGTTGACAGACTGGTACCCATAGCTGCTGTTATTGTATCGATCCATCTCATTGCTGGCCTTCCTCTTTTGCGCTGACCTTCTATCTTGCCAAGCATGATATCTTTCTCTAATGATCTCTCTCGTCGCATGATGTGTCCAAAGTATGAAAGTCGAAATCTTGTCATCTGAGCTTCTAAAGAAAGCTTAGGTTTGATCTCCTCTAGTACCGACTGGTTTGTTCTTCCGGCAGTCCATGGTATACACAGTATTCGCCGCCAGCACCATAATTCAAAGGCATCCATTTTCTTCCTATCTTTTTCACTGTCCAGCTTTCACATCCATATGATGTTATTGAAAATACCATGGCTTGAACAAGTCAAATCTTTGTATGGAGAGAGACATCTCTGCTCTTGAGGATCTTATCTAGGTCTTTCATAGCCATTCTGCCAAGAGCAATGCGTCGTCTGATTTCTTGACTGCTTGTTGCTTCTTTATTGATAGTTGATCCAAGTAGGTTAAAGTTGTTCACAATTTCAATTTCTTCCCCTTCAATGATGAACCTGTTGATTATGCCAGTTGTCATGATCTTTGTCTTCTTTACATGAAGGTGCAGGCCCATTTTGAGACTATGTTCTTTGATTGTGAGAAGCAAATGTTTCAGATCATCTTCACTTTCAGCCAGTAATGTGGTATCATCAGCATAGCGAAGGTTGTTGATGAGTCTTCCACCAATCTTCACACCTCTGTTGTCTTCATACAATCCTGCTTCTCTGATGATTTGTTCTGCATATAAATTAAACAGGTAGGGGGAAGGTATGCAGCCTTGTCTTACACCTTTGCTTATTTTAAAACATTCTGTTTCTCCTTGTTCCGTTTGAACTGCTGCTTCTTGATCAATGTACAGATTATGCAAGAGTACAATCAGGTGTTCTGGTATACTCATGCTTCTTAATGTGGCCCAGAGTTTCTCATGGTTTACACAGTCAAAAGCCTTGCTATAGTCGATAAAGCACAAATAGATATTCTTTTGGTATTCTTTAGTCTTTTCAAGGATCCATCTCACATCCGCAATGATGTCTCTCGTTCCTCACCCTTTCCTGAACCCTGCTGGCACTTAAGGTAGTTCTTGTTCCAGGTATGTTTGTAGTCTCTTTTGAATAATCTTCAGTAGAATCTTGCTGGCATGTGGGATCAGAGCGATTGTGCAATAATTTCCACGGTCAGTTGGATCACCTTTCTTTAGTATTGGTATAAACACAGATCTTTTCCAGTCAGTTGGCCATGATGTTGTCTTCCATATTTCTTGGCAGAGCCTTGTAAGTACGGTAACAGCTGCATCAGATTGCTGCAATACTTCTATGGGAATGCTATCAATGCCTAGTGCTTTGTTCTTTGATAAGGCTTTCAATGCTGCTTTAACTTCTTCTCTCATCACCAATGGTTCCCGATCATAAGGTACAGGTTGAAACAGCTGTTGGTTCACTTGATCTTTATCATATAAAAACTCTGTATATTCCTTCCACCTTTTCTTGATCTTCTCAGCATCATTCAACATAGAACCTTGAGCATCTAGTAACATTCCAATTCGAGGCTGGAACTTTTTCTTTAACTCTCGTAGCTTTAGGAAAGCCAATCTTGTTCTTCCTCTAATAGTTTCTGCTTCTATTTCCTTGCATGCATCGTTGTAGTACTTGTCCTTGTCCTGTCTTGCTGCACATTGGAAATCTCTGTTGAGTTCTGTTATTGTCTTTCTTTCTCCTCTGGCTTTAGCTTCTCTGCGTTTCTGGGCAATTTTCAGAGTTTCTTCCGTCATCCATTTTGGTCGTTTTTGCTTTTTCACTTTTTGTAGAGACTTCTCGCTTTCTTCCAACACAACCTTCTTGATGTCATTCCATAACTCTTCTGGAGCTCTGTCATTTGTATCTAAAGCAGCAAATTGATTTTGCAGGCAGTCTTTAAATTCCAGTGATATATTCTCAAGGTCATATTTTGCTGCATTCATGAATGGTTTGCTCTTTTTCAACTTTAGCTTGAGTTTGCATACTAGTAGTTGATGATCTGTACCACAGTCAGCTCCAGATTTTGTCTTTGTTGATGTTATAGAACTTTTCCATCATTGACTTCCACAGATGTAGTCAATTTGATTTTTATACAATCCATTGGGTGAAGTCCATATGTACAGTTGCTGCTTGTGTTGCTGGAAGAAGGTGTTTGAGATGAATAGATCGCTGGTCTTTCAGAATTCTATCAGTCTTTCTCCAGCTTCATTTCTGTTGCCAAGTCCATATTTTCCAACTACTTTGCCTTCTTCTTTGTTGCCAACTTTTGCGTTCCAGTCACCCATCACTATCAGGATATCCTGTTTGCATGTTCTGTAAATTTCAGCTTGTACTTGTTCATAGAACTCTTCAATTTCATTCTCTTCTGCAGCTGTTGTTGGGGCATATACTTGAATTATAGTTGTGTTGATAGGCATTCCTCGTAGACGAATAGAGATTAAGCGTTCGCTGACTGCATTGTATTTCATTACAGTTCTTGCAAGTTTCTTCTTTATTATAAATGCAACACCATTTCTTCTTTGACTTTCATTTCCAGCATAGTAAACCATGTGATTATCTGATGCAAAGTGCCCGATGCCAGTCCATTTCAGTTCGCTGATACCCAACAGATCAAGTTGTACATGTTCCATTTCATTCTTGACCACCTCCAACTTCGCTTGGTTCATGCTTCGTACGTTCCATGTTCCAATGCGTAAGACATCTTTACAGCTTCTGACTCTCATTTCATCCGCAGCTACATCAGCAGTCAGACGTCCCGAGGGCTTTGATCCAACCACATCATAAATGCTGGCTTTACTCTGAGAAGCCTTCAGCTGTTCCCCAGTAGCTAGTTGAGTGCCTTCCGACTTGGGGGTCTCATCTTCCAGCACTATAGCACAATTTGTTTTGTTGTAACTATCCATTGGGTTTTCATGGCAAGATACAGAAGTAGATTGCCGGGCCTTTCTTCCGCGCAGCTTAAGTTTGGTGTTGTTGCCGTTGTCACAGAAATATGATCCTCCGCCGTCAACACTATCCCATTCTGCTGCTGCCCAGATGGGTGGTTTGTCTTGGTCTGGTACCTCAGCTGAGACCTGTCCATCTTGGGAGATCCTGCCAGTAGTTAAACTACCAATAGTTTAGCTCTCAGCATCACTGATGCACACAAGCCCTCACAGCATGAGAAGCTGCAAACCAAGTGAGGGAGAGTAATTGATTTGCTGATTTCATAGTTAGTTAGGTGTCTCTTTTAACTTATGTGCCTATTGATTGGATTTAGAGCATCATTTTGTGGAGTTTTTCATTTAGTGTTTTCTTAGATTAGAAGCAAGTGTGCAGAAAATTAGAGAGAGACTTGAGATATCATCGAGGAACTGGGTATCATAAGTTATGGAAAGAGGCTTCTACTTTTTAATGGAATGAATTAAGGATAACGAAGAAGAATGAATTTGAATCCCAGATTTAAGCTGCCCTTAACAATCCTAGCTTACTTTGCCTCTTCTGAATTATATTGCCACAAATATAACCTTTCATATTCCTGTTTTTTAATAGAAATTGTTATAAAGGGGCCATCAGAAGGGATTCACTTTACTACTACCAGTTCATTGCAGTCCCGCACTCCCAAATTCATTAATCAATCCCACAATTTCAGTTTTCATAGTAACATAGTATATGACATCAGATAAAGACCAGAATGGTCCATCTTGTCTTCCCAGTAAGGTGGCAAGAGTAGGTGCACCTGCCTCTCCGTGCAGGTCACCCCTCCCCATGCCTTTGTTTAGGGGTGTACCCACTGCTCCATGCAGATCACCCCTATTTGTTGAGATATAAGAGAACGTTAAGCTTATTTTGATTTTATCCTGTTGCTATAAAGGGATCCACTGTGTCTGTCCCATGCCTTTTTGAATTTGGTCACTGTATTTTCCCACACCACTTCCAGTGAGAGGACATTTCAAGCATCTACCACCCTTTCAGTGAAAAAGTATTTCCTGATGTTGCCTTTCAGTTTACCCCCTTGCAGCTTCATGTTATGCCCTCTAGTTTTACAGCTTTCCTGTCTTTGAAAAAGGTTTGTTTGTTCATTAATATCCTTAAAGTATTTAAAGGTCTGTATCATATCTCCCCTGTCCTTCGGCTCCTCTAGCATATACATATTTAGGTCTTCAAGTTTCTTTTCACATGTCTTCTGGCACAGGCTCCAAATCATTTTGGTCACCTTCCTCTGAGCCGTTTCCAATCTTTTTATATCCTTTGTGAGATATGGTCTCCAAAACTGAACACAATATTCCAAGTGAGGCATCATCAGTGACTTGTACAGTGGCATTAGTACCTCCTCCTTTCTGCTGGTAATTCCTCTCTGTATGCAACCCAGAATCCTTCTGGCTTTGGCCTCTGCCTTCTCACATTTTTTACCACCTTGAGTTCCTCAGAAACAATCACTCCAAGTTTCTTCTCCGGGTTCATGCACACCAATCTCTCGTCCCCTATCACATACAATTCCCTTGGATTTCTGCATCCCAAGTGCATAACACTGCACTTCTTCACATTAAATCTTAACTGCCAAGCATTATACCATTCTTCAAGCTTTTGTAGATCTTTCCTCATGTTATCTACTCCCTCAGGGGAGTCCACTCGTTTGCAAATTTTCATGTCAACTGCCAAAAGACAGACTTCCATTCAGTCCTTCAGCAATATTATTCACAAATATATTGAACAGTACCAGTCCCAGGACCAATCCCTGGAGCATGCCACTACTGACCTTCCTTTCATCTGAGTGAGTTTCATTTACCATCACCTTCTGCTGTCTGTCAGTCAACCAATTTCTGATCCAGTTCACCACCTTGAGACCCATCCTCAGGCTGTTCAGTTTATTGATAAGTCTCCTATGAGGAATACTATCAAAGGCTTTGCTGAAATCTAGGTAGATCACATCCATCACATGCCCTTGATCTAGTTCTCAATCAAATTTGTTTGGCATGATCATCCTTTGGTAAAACCATATTGCAACTTATTGGTTTCGAGAAAGTCCACTATTCTCTGTCATATTTAAATAAATACATACATATTTAATCCGTCCTCAATTTACTAAATTATCAAATGTCACAACTCAGAGTATGTCACAGCTCACAGCAAAAATAAATTACTTTGGTACTTATCTTCAAAAAATGCCAAAAGATGCTGCTGAAAATGTTGCTGATTCTGCCTGCCAGTGAGCACTAGTTCGCTTTTCTCTAGGGCATCAATTAGGATATCATTTGAAGTAGTGCATACTTTGACTTCTTTACCTAAAAGGTCATTCAACAGCAAATTATCTTCTGAAGATTTTTCAAAATTTTCACAACTGCATTTGGACATTTAAGTAAAGAAATAGATAAGAATTTGGCTCTCATGGTGTCCGACTTATGTGGGACACAGCTGATTCACGCCATTCTGAACTCTAGGATGGATAATATGCCACTTACTACATTGGAAGTTTTTTCTTTTGTCTCCCCACAGAATAGTCATGTAATTTTACATACCATGTCTCACACTACTTGCACACAGGATCCCTACCTCTCTATCTTTTTATGTTTGGTGAGTGAGCTGTTGAAACCTGTTTATGTACTTCCCCTTGACTTTGAAATCAGCTACACCAATACTTAAAAGAGTGTGAGACATTGGAAGTTCATTAAACGATTTTCTCCCAATCTTAAACTTACCTTTTCTAGGTAAACATATTGAAAATATAGTTGCTTGATAGTTGGTAGATATTTTAGATGATAAAAAAATGTATCCTTACATACAAAGATTTGAGTTGTCCAAGCCAAGGTATTTTAAAAATGGCATATGACTGTGAAAGTTGGACAGTGAAGAAGAAAGACAGGAAGAAAATTGATGCCTTCGCATTATGGCGCTGGCCAAGAATATTGTGTATACCATGGACTGTCTAAAGAAGAAATCAGTCAGTACTAGAGGAGATCAAACCTAAACTTTCTTTAGAAACTCAAATGACAAGACTTGACACATCACGCAAAAAGAAAGATCATCAGTATGAAGTTTCAACGCAAAAGAGGAAGGCCAGCAAAGGATCAATACAATAACAGCAGCTATGGATGCCACTCTATCAACAATTAGCTGCCTTACTGAAGACTGAACACAGTTTAGGACAACTATCCATGAGGTTGCCATGAGTCAATACTGACTTGATGGCACTTAACAACAGCAACTCAGTACTAGAAGACAAGCAATCTGGCTTTCACCAGTATCACAGCAGTGAGACTTTGCTAACTGGTTTATTTGATGATATTCATTTTTTACTCTATCAAGGTCAGAGGTGGGGGTTTTTCCTCCTTGATTGTCAGTCACTTTTGACATGGTGGATCACCATTTTCTACTGTCCAGCGTATTTGATGTGGGAATTAGGTCAGGGGATCTAGAATGGTTTACATCTTTTTTTTGAGTGGTAAGGAGCAGTTGGTTTAGTGGGTGGGAAGTCATCAGCTTTTAAATCTCCACAGTTAGGAGCACACAAGGGTTCAGTACTCTCTCCATATTTATGTGAAGACACATTTTAGATAGGTTATGGAGTGGGGAAGTCACATGCCCACATCAAGACATGGAGAATTATGACAGTACTTTACAAGAGGTTCTGCCAAATGCAGAGCCTCTTGAAAAATAGGTGCAGGACTGCACAAGTATGTCTCACTACATCTGGCAGGAGCAGCAATGTTTAAGAAGCTCATGAGGGAAAAAATGAGGGAACCACCCTCCACATATGCATGTGAACAGTCTCTTATAATCGCTGCTCCTGCAATGAAGGTACACCAGATTCAGTACCACTGCTTCTCTACCTCCTCCCCTATTCCCTGAAGCACATTGTTCAGCAGGAGAAGTTTGAAATGGATGCGGAAATGGATAGGGAGCAAAGGAGGTGACTTGATAAGAGGAGTAATAAGAGCATGGTGAGGATGGTGGAAGATTAGCTGCGCAGCAGATTCTTGAACAGATTGAAGGGGAGAGAGATGATTCAGAGGGAGACCAGCAAAGAGAAGGTTACAATAGTCAAGATAGGAGGTGATTAAGGAGTAAATAAGGATCTTAGCAGTGTGTTCAGAAAGGAATGGGTGAATTTTGTTGATGTTATAGAGAAAGATGGCAGGTCTTAACTATCAGATGGATTGTTGTGGAGAAGGAGAGAGATGAGTCAAAGACAACCCCAAGGTTGCGAGCCGAGGAAAAAGGGAGGAGTAGAGAGTTATCAACAGAGACTGAGAAAGGAGGAAGGGCAGAGGAGGTTTTGGGGGGAAAAATAAGAAGCTCAGTTTGGCCATGTTAAATTTCAGCATTCTGCATTGGCTGTGTCAGGGAGTGCTTATTCAAAATCCTTTCAGTGGTTTTCTCCCAGCTGCACAGGAACCTATTTGCCTTTATATAATACTAGTATAAATCCCTCAAAAATCCTGCCAACATTGCAGGTATGGACATTATGCCTATTCAAGAAACTATTGAAGTATGAGTGTAAATGAAGATATTTTATAATCTACAGGTGTATTTCATAATTCCACATGCAGTACCCAAGCCATTCCAATGGCAATGCCTATTTATTTATTTATTTATTTATTTATTTATGCTTTTCTTCTATACCGCTTTTTCCCAAGATCAAAGGCGGTTTACAATTAACATAATGAACGGTTTACAATTAACATAATGAACATGGTTTTACATGGAACATCGTATTTTTTTCAAACTATGTACAATTAACTTTTCATGAACAATAACATGGAACATGTAATTATACAACTGCTTTAACTATTTACATCAGTCAAATATTTACATTAGTCAATTATTAATTGTGGTTTTAAGGGTTGTTTTTTTCTAAGTGTGTTGAGGTTTGAGGCTTTTTTGATCTGTGGTTAGGGAGGATTTTTATGGAGGTGTGGTGATGGGGATGAGGGGGGTTCATTAGGATTTATAAAGTAATCGTTCACACATTTACTTTTATAAGAGCCATTTTATGAACTAGACTACCACTAGGAGATCCCGAGTACCATTTTGAACCTAGATCTGGTGTGGCAAGAGTGAGAGAGGATCACTGCTACTTGGCTATCCTCTTAGACCACCAGGGAATTCAGAAAATAGGCCCAGTAGCCTTCCCTGGGGGTGGTCTATTGTGATGGAGGGCCCTTTGGGGCTGGTTAGGGATTATTTAGGAGGGGAGAGCCCTGAGTTATTGGTGTAGCTGGGGAAGGGGATCCCTGGACCACTGGATTTATATGATGCAGCCCTTTTAAGATTATGGCCAGAGGCATCAGTGCTCCCAGCAGCTTTGAGTTGGTGTCATTTTTTCTACAATAAAGCTGCTTGTGGTTATTTACTGAAAGTTGCAGCATACATTTGAATAATAATGAGGTGTTTTACATGCATTTTCATGATTTGCATCTCATTAGTTTTCAACAGGCAACCTCTCTCAGTGTGTTAGAAAACTCTGTTAAAAGGGGACATTTTCAGAAACTATGCATTTTGATGCAAAGTTTGTTCTTATATTTATCTGTGGATTTTGAACCAATTTTCATACGGGACGTATGCAGTTTTTTTCCTTTGAAAATTGCTCAGATAAACTACTCACAGAGATTTGATCTGTTTTTTTTAAATGTAGGTACATTTTTTTCCATGAAAAATAATTGCATACACGTCTGCTAATACAAAATAATGCTTTAACAACTCCTTTGGCCTAACCCTATATCCATGAAAAATAATAATAATAATAATATACAACATGCATGCACATAAAAGGCCTCTTATGACATTAGGGAGAATGTTTACTAAAGGACGGTAGCTGGGAGCACACCACCAAACTGTGACCATGCTTAAAATGCCACGTTATCCAAGCAGCAACTGAATAGGAGGAGGTAGTGCAGAGTTGGGGTAGTGAGTGGGCGCGATGTCTATGGAGCTGCTTGGGGTTGCCTGTCTCCATGGGGGTGTGTAGGATGGCATGTGGTGTCTCCCCAGAGCTCTCCCTAAGATGAGACTGCCTCCCAACCCTACCGGTAGAGGTTAGACTACAGGGGCGGGTATGCCATGTGGTAGGTCAAGGGAATGCATCTAGACCCCATGGACCCCATGTGGTGGATAGCTGGGTGGCAGCATGCTCCAGCCATCTGTTGGCCTAGTCATTAGGCCCTCACATCTGTATCGTCACTGTGTTGGGCTCTAGCACCTCCTCCCTTCTCCCACATGGGGCCAGCACTCCTCATTGGCAAGGATAATAGGCTAGATGTATACTGAGATTGACAGGGAGGGATACTAACCACCTCCCGCACCAGAGGCCTGGTAGTCTATCCACTGCAGCCTGGGTAATTGGGCACCTTGGGTACCTCAGCATGAGAGGGGTTCATTTGGATGTTCCACATGGTGGCCACTGTAAACACCCTGACTGCATCCATATGGAATCCCCTACTCATTCAGATGCTGCAATTGCACCCTCTCTCCCCCAGAAAGAACTTCAGTACAGTGTCTATGCATGTGTCTGCTTCCCTGATTTGCATGCCCCACATCCTTGTAATTTGGTCCATTGCTCTGAGCTATGCAGCAGGATGTGCCTACTCCCAGGTTGTCCCTCTCTAACCTTCTGTGGCCTCGAACTACATGCCCTGTCAATGAAGTAAGGGCCCAGGTATTGCTGGCAGATTTCTCTGCAGGGGTTTGGTAGCCTTCTGCTTGCCATAACATCGCATTGATAGCAAGCACCTTTACAGAGTGCATATGCTATAGGAGCAAGTTCCATACTACTGCCTAGAGATGGGCCTAGCCCAGCAATACTTCCCTACTGTGAATGCACCTTCTGCTTATACCACAGCCGCTATGCTCTCTCCACAGTAAATTCACATCCAACCACTTGTTTGCCCCATGCTAGTTGTGGCACATTAGTAAACATAGGCCTTGCCTAAATGCATACTCAGTGTAAGCTGTATAAGTACTGCATGCTAACCAATTGTGCCACTGAAACTCTGTGCAGTGGAATCTGGTTCATACTTGTAGAGTGTGCATTCTCCAAAGAGTTTGTGCAGTGTGTGGGTGGCGTCACATAGGCACCGATTCCATAAGGCAGATAGTTGGGTAGCATGTCCAGCCGGGATGTACTACCCTGCTATCCGCCTTGTTGGTATTCCGTCTCCATCCCACCTGTACGTCCGGGGATTGCCGGGGGGGGGGGGGGAACGCCCTGCTTATTCTACCTCTGAGGTAGAATAAGAAATGTGTGCCCCCCCTGGAGCCCAGGAGTACCCCCATCAGGATTGGGCAGTGGGGACTCAGAGGTCCGGGGCTGAGGGCAGATGGAGCCACGGGGAAGATGTCCCTGTGATTGTGGGAGGGGCACACCGGGCTGTCCTTGGACCTGAATCTGATAGCCTTGGGAACATTTTGCTCCTGCATTTCATTATCGGTCCAAACAGTCCTGTCCTGCATAGGACCATCTGGATGACCCTGATGTGCCCCTTCTCTAATAAGGCTCATAATGTCTGTGTCTTCAATAGAGGTGCAATTTCTAGTATTTTTTAGTTATATAGGTGCCTATAGAACCTTGTACGGAAGTGTGTTTTTGTTTGACTTTAATGCATGTTTTGAGACAAATATCAACACACTTTGGTTACAACTAAATTGTGGTAATTGTTGGGGACTCTGACAGCATGTGCCTCAGAGTTACCATGCAGTCAAGCCCCTTAGAATGCATTCCAACCATTGGCGATTACTACTGTACGTGTGCACCTATCAAGACTTATTGAGGTGGCACAACATTGGCAATTATCACACACTACGATAACCCACACTAAACACAATATGCATCAATGCCCATTCTCTTCCCTGAGCCTGCCCAGATTGCACCCCATTGTGCAATGCGTAGTTAACATGCATTTCAGGGCACAGTAATTCATCTGCTTGTGTGGTAACGATACTGCAGGCCCGGAGAAGCAGTTAACACACGTTGAAACACACATTAACTGCACTTCAATTAAAGGGCCCTATGGGGTATGTTTACTAAACTGCGGTAATGTCATTCGTGTTAGTTTCCACGGTAAAGGTACAGATGTCCATATAAAGGTGTGGGCGGGGCATCAGTATGGCAAGCCGTCAGGTAACGCGTGTTATAAGGCGTGTTATAAGGCACATTATAAGACACCTTATTAGGCACAATACAAGGCACGTGCCTTAACGTGCCTTGTACTGTGCCTAATAAGGTGCCTTGTAACGTGCCTTATTACGTTCCTTGTACTGTGCCCAATAATTGCCTTGTAACGTGTCTTGTACTGTGCCTAATTAGGAGCCTTATAACGCCTTATACGGATTGCTGGCAACTGTGGTGAGGGTACTATGGTCTGGCAGCATGGATCTGCAAAGATATGACTGTCACAGGCAAGTAAAATATCTGCCTTGGACAGGAGGGAACAAGAAGGAATTGAGCCCATGACCTCCACCTAGAACGTCAGTGTACTAACCAGTAGGCTATATCTCTATGGCCTGTTGCACAGCAATGGCTGGGTACAGAAGGACTGCAGGTCACTGCACAAACCATCTGCTCTGTGTGCCAGGATAGGGTAACCCCATCAGCACCCATGATAGATTGCACATGCAGAACAGTGGCCTACAGCTGACCACCAAATGGGGTCTGCACCTCTCTGGTACTGCAGCGTGGTAAGACGGACTGACAGTGCATGATACTGGCACAGAGTAGCTACGGACCATGCCATTGTGCAGGTTCCGTATTCACCCTGAGGGATAGGATGGGCGCCCAGCACTAGGTCCACTCTACATGTGGTGCTAGAGATAGGTCCGGCACAAAGAGAGCAGAGAGCTCTTGCTGATCCAACAGGAAACAGTGAGGCAAGAGATAGGATGAACACAGGTGCCTTTATTGGTGGTCCCCTACGCGTTACGGCCGAAGCCTTCCTCAGGGGGATACACTTAAAAAACAAACAATATATGTAAAAATAACAATAAACATAGATAAACACATTAAAATAATTTAAAATAGATTAAAATAAATGAAACTAAGGCAAACCAGGCATGCAACATATATTAAACATCAATAAAATTACCATATTGTAAACATAAAATATAACCTTAAACAAGAACAAAAACAAATAAATATATAATATAAATATGTAAATATAAATAATGATGAATGAATTAAGTGAAATCATAAAATCATCATGGATCAATAAACCAAAAAACTAAAAAACTAAAAACAGGGCAGATGATGGATACTATTTAAAAACTAATGAAGATAGTATAAGAGAAGTACTCACAAGGCACTGCTGGAGAAAAGGTTCAGTTTGGCCTATGAACTGATACCTATTATAATGCTGACATTAAAAAACAGTAGATAAACACACATATAAAATAAAAGAAAATTTCTAATAACAATATTGATAATAATAATAAAATGTTAATAATAAAGAACAACCATTGAGGAGGAAATAAAGGAAATCTGAACAGAATCTCTCTGAAAAAAATAAACTATACATAATTTAAAACAACCATATATTACTAAAAAATATATAACAAATAATACCTGTACTTGATCAATCGTGATGAAACAACACTGTATGTTAAAACAAACTTTAATTAATGATGTAGTGCCAGAGTATAAGATGAATAAAACATACTAATCCAATTATAGATGTTAATAATAGTGAATTGTCATCCAAACGTTTCTAAAGTGTTACTGAATCCAGTGACAGAGATCCTCCTAGACTTTACTTGTGTGAAGAATACGTGCAAAAATGTACGTTTAAATTTTAGTGTGAGTTAATAGTACTAAAATGTTAATTTTCCACGAGACCGGGACAGGATGCCAGTAGACCCGTGATTTCGTGGGAATGCGATATTGCAAAAAAAATGATTAAAAGAAGACATATAAAAAACGCTGAAACTGCGCGCCAAAAATGTATTTGCATATTCTTACAACTAGTGAAAACCAGTCCAGAGTACATAAAAATAGAACTCACTGATATATAAAAAAAAAAAAAAAAGTGTGGCTCTACAACGATCAGATGCAAACCAGCGTGCGCTTGCTGAGGATGCAAAATATAAACAAACTTGGGACCTCACATGAGTGAGAAAACAAAACTGGGAAGCAAAGTGCAAACTGTGTAAACAGGACTTGTGTAATCAATCAAATGAGACGACTAATGCGTTGCTGCAAAGGCTTACCTCGATCGTAGTGAAACACAATACAATATAACATTTTTTTAGTTATATAGTATTTTGTAGTGGCTACCTCATGACAATTCTCCGTTAAAAATATAACATGTAGGTTGCACTCTACGGTTTTTGTAGCACTAGTGTGTGTAAGACACTTTAACCTTATGCAAATACGTCACAGGAGTAGTTACGTCCTCTTACGCTTAGTATTTAAAGCCCTAAGTTAGTGCGTCATTTCCGTTGAAGCTTTGACCATATAATTTTCTTGTTGTGCGGTTTCACTACGATCGAGGTAAGCCTTTGCAGCAACGCATTAGTCGTCTCATTTGATTGATTACACAAGTCCTGTTTACACAGTTTGCACTTTGCTTCCCAGTTTTGTTTTCTCACTCATGTGAGGTCCCAAGTTTGTTTATATTTTGCATCCTCAGCAAGCGCACGCTGGTTTGCATCTGATCGTTGTAGAGCCACACTTTTTTTTTTTTTTTTTTATATATCAGTGAGTTCTATTTTTATGTACTCTGGACTGGTTTTCACTAGTTGAAAGAATATACAAATACATTTTTGGCGCGCAGTTTCAGCGTTTTTTATATGTCTTCTTTTAATCATTTTTTTTGCAATATCGCATTCCCACGAAATCACGGGTCTACTGGCATCCTGTCCCGGTCTCGTGGAAAATTAACATTTTAGTACTATTAGCTCACACTAAAATTTAAACGTACATTTTTGCACGTATTCTTCACACAAGTAAAGTCTAGGAGGATCTCTGTCACTGGATTCAGTAACACTTTAGAAACGTTTGGATGACAATTCACTATTATTAACATCTATAATTGGATTAGTATGTTTTATTCATCTTATACTCTGGCACTACATCATTAATTAAAGTTTGTTTTTAACATACAGTGTTGTTTCATCACGATTGATCAAGTACAGGTATTATTTGTTATATATTTTTTAGTAATATATGGTTGTTTTAAATTATGTATAGTTTATTTTTTTCAGAGAGATTCTGTTCAGATTTCCTTTATTTCCTCCTCAATGGTTGTTCTTTATTATTAACATTTTTATTATTATCAATATTGTTATTAGAAATTTTCTTTTATTTTATATGTGTTTATCTACTGTTTTTTAATGTCAGCATTATAATAGGTATCAGTTCATAGGCCAAACTGAACCTTTTCTCCAGCAGTGCCTTGTGAGTACTTCTCTTATACTATCTTCATTAGTTTTTAAATAGTATCCATCATCTGCCCTGTTTTTAGTTTTTTAGTTTTTTGGTTTATTGATCCATGATGATTTTATGATTTCACTTAATTCATTCATCATTATTTATATTTACATATTTATATTATATTTATTTGTTTTTGTTCTTGTTTAAGGTTATATTTTATGTTTACAATATGGTAATTTTATTGATGTTTAATATATGTTGCATGCCTGGTTTGCCTTAGTTTCATTTATTTTAATCTATTTTAAATTATTTTAATGTGTTTATCTATGTTTATTGTTATTTTTACATATATTGTTTGTTTTTTAAGTGTATCCCCCTGAGGAAGGCTTCGGCCGTAACGCGTAGGGGACCACCAATAAAGGCACCTGTGTTCATCCTATCTCTTGCTAGAGATAGGTCCTACTGTACATCCCCAGCACTGCCAGTGTGTGACAGGTGTTCCCAGCGGTGCAACCGAAGGTGCATCTGTTCCAGCTGTGTTCTGCAGTCACATGTGGCCCTGTGGGACCGGACACCACCTAGATTAGTGCGTACCTGGTGTTAAGGTCTGGCTGCCATGGGTACCTGTTATCAGGGCAGTGGGGTGTCTAGACTCGCATGAGGGCGATGTAGCACTGCCACTATGGGTCAAAGTGGTATGTGCTATATACCCCGAGGGGCCTCAATCACCACTTTTGCAGATGAGGGTGTGGTGGGACAGATGCTTGCACACTGCAGCATGGCTGCAGTACCAACAACCACAGTCCTGCTGGTGGATGACAGCCCTCCAGGGCTGCTGGGCCAGGGCTGTACCTGTGACCATTGCAGACCAGCAGCGATACTTGGGGTAGGCTCAACTGCCCCATGCCACGGTCTACCATTTATCAACAGACAGGACATTCAGACTGCACCTGCAACATCCTACAAGGTGCTCCCACCATGCACAGGCAAACTGCAGACAGCCCACTAACCAGTCCATAGTGCATGCTCACAGGGGAACCCCGTGTACCCAGAGGTGGGATGCACAGCACAAACACCAAGCAGGCATCTCTGTGCTTGGGCCCCAACACTGGGAACACACAGGTATCACTGGAAACAAATAATGTGTGGCACTATGTGGGAACATAGACATGCCATGGTCACTGCTCGGTCAGAGTGAGAGTGACCCCCAGTGTGACATGCTGTGGCCACCCTGTCCATGCAGGTGGTGGTCAAGCACTACAGTGCCCCAGCCATTGCCCTCCACCCTGTGCAGATGCATCCTGGCCTATCCGCCATGTCTGGGCCATACCCACAATACCTTGCTGCTCATTATGCACATTTGCAGGCTAACGCTGGAAGCAGTATGAGCAATGTGGGCTCAGTGAGGTGTTGGCAGACACAAAACAGTGGAGAGACATACACACACTCTCACACCTATCTCAGCATTGTGCAGAGATGGAGGTGGTTGACAACCCTACCCGCTGCACTGGTCCTGATCACAGTGCCGACATTGCTAATCTGTGCAGGGGGTAGTAGTAGTGCTCTGGTGATAACTGCAGCTGTGTGCTGGGGCCAACAACCTGACACTCCATGACGCTGTGGATAGTGGAGCCCTTGTGAGTGGGTGTCTGTACCCCTGTGCAACACTGCTTTGGGGTTTGCCCATGTTGTTGTTGTGGCTGCATTGTGGGCTAAAACTATGGCGAGATGCTCTGCAGGATCCACAGATGGGACCTGAAACTCTGACCCTCTGCTCTTGGACATGCTGGCTAAGTGTACTGCACCACACTGTTGCCACAGCAATGCAGTGGTCTCTGGGGCTACCTTTACGTTCCTCGGCCAGACCTCTTCTGTTGCACTGCACACCACATTCTGGTACAGGGCATGACCTAGGTCCACTGCAAGCAGGTGCCACTGCTCCCTCCAGCACAATCACCCACCCCCTCTGCCATGCCGCCATGACCATATGCTGTCGGTGCCAGTGGTGCACCATCCCAGGCCATCCAGAGGGCAGGTAGGCGGCTGCCTAAGGTGTGGGTTCTGGGGTAGGGGTGCCTACATAGGTGTCCACGCTTCCCCAGGCACCGCCTGTCAATGTTATGTGCCCCTTGGGGTGCCTGCTAGGTAATGTCTCCTGGATGCGACACTGTGGGCCAGACTCATGGGCATGTCTGACCCTGGTCAGTTGCTGTCTTGCTGGTTTCCAATTTCTGCGTTCCTATGTGCCACCTCGGCAACCGCCTAGTCCACCCTGTGCCCCAGTAGCCCCCACTGCATGTCCAACCTGCAGCCCCCATGCCCCATTTGCGCCATCACCATAGTGGCCTTTCATACCAGGGCACTATGCTGTTGGTGCAAACGTATCACTACTATCACTTTTCTGGGGCTCCCTGGCTATGCTGTACATTGCTGACACAGAACTGGTTTCTCTCTCTTGCAAATGTGTGCTAACGCCAGGTTTTCAGTTGCGTTAGGATTCAGCCCTTAATTTTTCCGCATTAGTGTGAAAGGGGCTTTTCCCCGCCCATTGACCCCTTCTCTCCGCTCTCTCTTCACCCTTTTCTGGACTTACCGCGGCTGGGAACGTTAAGGCGCCTTAACGTTACATAACATGCCTTAACGTAGCCGCTGCTACTTTACCGCAGTTTAATAAACATACCCCTATGTGTCTTTATTTTATTTATTTATTAATTTAGCAACATTTCTATACCACTGTATCTACAATTGACAGCAGTGTACAGAGAACAAGAACATTAAGAACTTACATGGAACATGGTTGAACGGGTTAATATTTACATAAAACTAAATAGAGAAGAGCTTAAACTATTTTAAAACAATAGAACATATGTGATAGTGAACTTATAGAACAGGGTGGGGGAGATAATTGTGCATGAAATGAGCGGAACAAAGGGCAGCTAGGGTATGAGACTATGTTTCGGGTCCAAAATGATCCAGGAATAAGTGAGCCGGAACTCTTTAATGTCTGTTAGAGAACGTAATTCTGGTGTAAGACTGGGCAATTATCAAATAACTCTTTGACTCTGAAGTAATCATCTACTTGGGCAAATGGTGTTTGAAAATTGCCTGTAAATGAGAATAATGGAAACAGACCTACTCTGTCACATAGAATCCCTTCCTCAGTTTGAAGCAGTTCAATATTTTGACAGTGGGCATCAGAGCACACTTGTTTAATGTGTTCACGGTTTCAAATGGCTGCTCTCTGTTGAAAATGAAAAATAAGCTGTAAAATTTGAAATTTCATTATCAACACTTCCTAAGGCTTGAATCACAATTAGTCTGCAAACTCCAAACACATGACTCAATGGCACTCAACAACACTAACATCTGCAATATTAGCTTATCCCTTAATATGTGAAAACATGGTGCAGAAAATCATTTCCTTATTGTTAAGAAAAAAATCAGCCTTCAGGCTATAAAGGTGAAAATGCAGCATGGTATATTTTTGAAAATAAAGATTGGGAAAGATGAAACACCTGGAGATTGTGACTAACCTTTAGTAGATTGTGTTTGGACATTTGGGAAAATGTGAACTGTTCTTATTTTTTTATATCTAAAAGCCAGCCTTAGAGAGGGCAATGCGGGATCATTGTTATGTTGACAGAAATATACTACATTTGTTTTTAATACAGCCTTTTCTTTTTTTGTAACAAGAAAATAAAATCTAGACTCTGTAGGAAAATATGGAAGACAGAGCCTTTCAAACTAAAAACTGCTAAAAGGGAAAAGTCCTATTTGTGATTTAAATGTGTAAAATTAGTTATATATATGTGTAAATCAAATTTACATGCGGATGACTGCATTACATCCAAAGTAGATGGGGCATGTCGGGATTGTGCCCTGGGTAGGACAAAATGTACATGTGTATCCCCCAGGTCATATAGCATATTCATCTGTAAGCCCCAAACCATCCACGGCCAGATTTATACCTGTTATTTCCCTCTTCAATTGACATGGGGGTAATAGAGTGTCCTCTGTAATTAAGAGTATCTAGACATCTATGAGAGACATCTTCTCTCTCTTTCTCTGCACACATCCAACAGGTAGCTAAAACCTGTTGCTTCTTTCTCTACAGCATTAGATTGGACGGGACAAATTTTGCCACACACACTAGTAAGATTCATGTAGCTGTGGCTGGGCAGGAGACAGATACTTGACGTAGCCTCGGACCCAGGGGGTCAATGAAGCATCCAGCGGGGACTAGGGATCACCAGCATGGCGGGCCTCCTCAAGAAACAAATCCTCAAGCACCTGTCCAGCTGTTGTAGTACCCTACCATCTTTTGTGCTCCGGAGGCTCTCAGTAGAACGGGGTGAGCAGCAGCAGCCATGATTGGGGAGTGTGGGCGGGAGCTTCTACTCATCACAACTGCCTGCCAATTATGCTCCCTGCACAACGGCTTTAACACCGCCACTCCCTTAGGCCATGGTGAATGATCCAACAGCTGTGAGTTGTAATCTGCCGTTTCCTTCCTCTTGCCTCTTCTATTCCTTTGTCTATCACTGTGTCTCTTATTCTGTCCTATCTTATAAATGGTGTTCTTTTCATGTTTTCTGTAACATTAATATTGTATTGTAAACTGCTCTGATGCTTTGGTCTGAGCAGTATATCAAATGTAACAATAAAGATAAACATACTAACAACTGTAGGCTGCCAAGTTTCTCCCATCAATTTTGTCCCAGGTGTATCTTTTCGAAATCTCTGCTCCTGCAGCCCGTGAATGTGTATTTTGGAAAAGACTTCATGTTTAGCAGAGCTGTTTCTAAAATACCGGCACGACTGGAATGTGGGGACCCGGACATCTCAGTTCTGGTTTCCACACCCTTTCTAAAATGTGCCTTAAAGTAAATACAGAGGAAAAAGAAATAAAAACATGTATGGGTGGGAAAGCATATTTAAAAAACTACAAGGAGTTCATGATGTGATACATTATTTCAGGGTGCTAAAAGCAGTTTTAAGGGGAATACAATAAAACTGGGTTACATTTTGTAAAGGACTGTACTTCAATCAACAACTTTTTTCAGATTTCATGTTAGTAGCATCTACCTCTTAGTAATGATGAGAGGAACTTGTCACCTAATAAAAGACCCGCAAAGGACCTGCAACAGATACTAGATGTAAAGCCTTCTAAGCTCACATACAAGAGAAAATGGTGTCATCACCCTTACAATCAACAGGGAAAACCTCTCTCTCTGTTTGGGATTTTTTTGTCAATATATCCTCTTGCTATAGAATACAAAAAGAAATATTCAAGTAAGCCTCTTTGATCCAGTCATTCACTGTTGACGGCATGCTGCTGGGTTGGTGATGGTAGGCAGCAGAGTTCTAGCAGTCATACTGGTCTTGAAGAAAACAAGAACATTAATAACTGTGGCCCCCTTCTTCAACATCCTGTCTGGAAGAGAGCACAGAGTTCATAATATAGACTATACTTGTATGGAAAGTAAGGAATTATGAAAACGAGTCCCTTTTTACCATACAAAAGGATGCTGTCAGTTGTAGTTCGGCATTATCACAAAAGAACAAAAGATATAATGGCCTGTGATGGTTTTATATATAGATTTCAGCAGGTTCAAAGCAATACCATCTGTTTTGCAAAGAATTCAGCATATAATATATGACGGCAGATAAAGACCAGTATGGTCCATCTAGTCTGCCCAGCATATATAGAGTGACTAAGGCGATATGTGCTAAATACTGATGGGGGTTCATGTGGATTTAGCAGGAATAGAAGTGTTCATCGCCAAGTACAGAGAAGATTGAGAATCATATATATAGTATATTAAAATAATGAGATTAACCTTGGACTATACTGATAAAACACCATAAACCATTGGTGAGAATTAGCAAAACTGAAAAACACAAGATATAAACAAAATTTATGATCTTGTGAGAGACAATGTCAAAGGGAAGAGATGCATGTAGAGAGAAAACCATAAATATTACAACCACTTGTTAATAAAATACAAAAATTCATAACATGACATTTTGTTCGGGGTTAAAAGATCAGTTTCTTGGAAGGTTATTATGATTTTTGTGATTGTTTTGCATTTTAATTGAAAGATGTAGTGGACTGGAGTAGGCGACTAGTGGTTAGGACAGCACCCTCGGACTAGAAAGACCAGGGTTAAAATCCCATTGGTACTCCCTGTGGCCTTGGGCAAGTCACTTAAAACTCCACTGTCTCGAGTACAAACTTAGATTGTGAGCTCTTTGGAGAGAGGGAAATGTCTAATGCACCTGAATATAACTTGCCTTGAACTACTACCGTAAAGGCGTCAGCTAAATACTAATAAATATATGGTCTGATCAACATTAAACTACAGTGGCAACACCAGCAGCCATGGCTAAATTAAATATAAATATCCACCACTGGTATCTGGATAGTGGCTGCTGCTGAATATCTGGATACTGTGGTCAGTGTCGGCACAGAAAATCGTTGCGATAGCTGCATTCATCTTGCATTAGCTGCTACCACAGCACACTTTTCCTACATTATCATTGTGTTAGCAGCTAATGGGCTTTAATAAACATGCACCTATTTGTATAGAGGTGATATTCAGCATGAGTATATGGATCAAATATCCAGATAGTCATTTAGGAGAGCTTTTAGGCAATATCCAGCTGCAACATGTAGAAGATATATAACTGCTGATGCCTAAGTGGCAAGTACAACCTTTTGCTGGTAATTTTTTTTAACGGGACACATAAGTTAAGTCAGCAGGAAAGCACCTATTATGGAAATAATATGTAGGTGCCAATGTGACTTTCTACAATGCTAGCAAAAGTCCAGCAGAAATAGTGCCTACATTTCTAGAGCAGGTACAAATGTCAGAATGTAATTTTCATGCATATGCAAATATTTTATAATATATGCATGTGCCCATGCTCCTCCATAACTCTGCCTCTGTGCATGTCTACTCTGCAACTACATGCTGGCTTGATCCATGCTTACTTTTATTTATTTGTTTTAAGCTTTATTTTTAAATTTTAAATAAAATTACACAATAAAAAAATGGGTCGTCAACAACATCAATATTTAGCTTCGGGTCCAGGTCGGATGCCCATCCCCATTAAATGCCGAGACCATATCCCCTGCCCAAAGCTCCCCACACGCACATAGGATATGTGTGGGGAGCTCTGGATGGGAGCATGAGGGGGTGGGCCGAGGGAGGAGCAAGGGAGGGCGGTGGGCTGGGTTGCGACCCCGAATGTACAGGGTCAATTCTGAGGTTGGCCCTGTACATCTGGGGTCATCAACATCAACGGGGGACTTATTCCATCTTGGACATTGAATAAGTCCCTCTGGATGCTGGGGGACAGAGGTGCAGGGCCAGGTCAGTGTGACGAGGGCATGGAGGAGCTTCCCAGTAGCCCGACCCTGCCTTTGGAAGGCTGCATCGGGGGTCGGACTGCGGGGAATGAAAGTTGTTGCTGGCGGCCAGGGTGCCATGGCAACATGACACCATGGTACCGTGGCTCTATTAAGGAGCCTGTCTGAGTTAGCTGGGCAAGTGGCTGGATGTCTGGGGTGCCAGAATCGTCACTGTGCTGTGATTCTGCTCTTGCGGGGGCATCTAGCCCCCATGGGAGCAGAATCGGGTGCATCTCCGGGCCATCCATATTTTTCCTTATTACTTGGATCCATTTACCTGTAATGTGGGCTAATTTGTTTGTATATTCTTTCTTTATCAATGGGACATCTGTTGTTTCATATTTCCTTTGTATTTACTGAATTGCTTTTCACTTTCTTATTGACGTGTAAGGGTTGAAATTGTAATAAATAGAAAATTTAAAAAAATAGTTAAAGGCACATAACATCAGATACAAAATAATAATAAATGTATGGGGTCTACACAAAAGAAAATGGAGGAGACCCAAGATACAAAAAAAAAATAAAATAAAATAGGGAAAATACAGTTAAGAAGGAAAAAGCAGAATTATACAGGACCACTATCAAAGATGAGCAGATTAACATCCCCAGTTTGAGGCTCCATGAATGACTATATCTCTTGGCTGTGACCTAGTATCAAGAAACAATTTAAATAGTTGAGGATAAAAAAATTCTATAAGAACTATTTTGAAAGGTAAATACACATTTACAAGGAAATAGCAATGGAAAGTTCATGTCCAAGGCTCTCACCCTTTCTTTAAGTAACAAAAATTCTTTACACCCTTTTTGTGTTATCCTACTGTGCACAAATCAGGAAAATCCACGGGACTGATTTTCAAAAGGGCAGATATTTAAGCACCTTGGAAGTTAACTGTGGCACTTAAATATCAGTGGTATTTTCAGTGGTGGTATCCGGATGGGAGTCACCATTGAACATCTGGACTGAATAGTGCTATTCAGATAAGTGCCAACTGAACATCCTACTAATGAAAGAAGAGCGGGACTTGGGCGTGATTATTTCTGATGATCTTATTTATTTTATTTATTTATTTACAGTCTCTTATATACCGCGCTATTCTGCATCAGTGCGGTTTACATTGAACAAACTGAAATTACATTGAACAGGGCATTATAACTTGTAGATAACTATTTTACAGGGAACATGGGCTATGGAGGGTTAAGTGGCTAAAGAGGTAGAAATGATGATGGTGAAAGCCAAAGGGATGCTTGGGTGCATAGGGAGAGGAATGATCAGCAGAAAAAAGGAGGTGATAGTGCCTTTGTATAAGTCTTTTATGAAACCTCATTTGGAGTATTGTGTGCAATTCTGGAGACCGCACCTTCAAAAGGATATAAACAGGATGGAGTCAGTGCAGAGGATGGCTACTAAAATGTTAGTGGTCTTCGTTATAAGGTATATGAGGACAGACTTAAAGATCTTAATATGTATAATTTAGAGGAAAGGCAGGATAGAGGAGATACAATAGAGAAGTTTAAATACCTCCATGGCATAAATGCAAAAGAGGAGAACCTCTTTCAATTAAAAGCAAGCTCTGCAATGAAGGGGCATAGGATGAGGGTGAAAGTGGATAGGCTCTGGACTAATATTTGGAAATAGTTCTTTACAGAGAGAGTGGTAGATGTATGGAATAGTCTCTCAGTGGAGTCAGTAGAAACGAGGATAGTATCTGAATTCAAGAAAGCATGAGACCAACACAGAGGATCTCTGAAGGAAAGAAAGGGACTATTGTAGATATGGAAGGGCAGACTAGATAGGCCATATGGTCCTTTTCTGTTGTCATGTTTCTATTTTTCTTACCATATGAATTCTACTACCCAGACAGCATCGATAGCACCCTCGCTCCACCCATGCACCTCACCCTACGCTAAGCAGTGGGTACCATGGTGGTCTATGGAGATATTCAGTAGTACTGCCTGGATAGTGCTGCCAAATATTGGTGTCAGCACCCTTAACTGGACAGCCTCCCACTGGCTGACTGGCTAAGGATTCTGAATATTGGCCCTTATATATTTCCCCTAAAAATGTAACTTCTCTATAATACAATTTCAAAATCCAGTTTTGTTCGTATTCAAGAGTGAAAGTGGCTACAAGAGTGGATCCAGAATCCTTGTGCTCTCCTAGACCTTTAGTTTCTAGGAAGTTTGTAAGATTCAAGTTGTCTACTGATAGAGCTTGGCCTTCTTCCTTAGATTTCTCATTCTTCTCCAGGCTCTTCCTTCCTCCTTTTAGATAGAATGCACGCACCATAAGGGGCATGTTCTCCTTAGGAACTTTCAATACCTCTAGAATATATTTCCTAAGCATATTTTCAGGCCGATGCACACTTCTGGAGCTCCACCACTTTACCAGATATATTCTCCACTCTAGACTCTTGGTTAATCAAACAGATGCTCCCCAGGTTCAGCATACCTCTGGGATGCATATCTCCCTGTTAGGTTGGTAGATCCAAACTAAGCTTTTGAAAAACAAGCGTAACACAAAACGAGCTTGATTTGATACCAGAATAAGTAGGAAGTACAAAGAGTTGCCTATTTGAAGCCTATTTTATAAAGGTAAAATAAGCTTTAAGATTCATCCCCAGTTATGCGTAAATGCTCACATATGCTCTTAACACCTGCTTCAAAGTAGATGTAAATGTGTGCATATATTCCATGTGTACAGTCTTGTAGTTCTATAAAATACATGAGTACAATGTAGCTCTGCCCCTGTGCTTCTCAAACCTGGCATTCTCCCTGCCCTCTTCCTTCTCCACCCCACCTCATGGTCCAGTATATCCCCTCTCTCTTTCCTTTTCCCCCTCCATCATGATCCAGCATCTCTTTCTTCTCTGCCCCTACTCCGTTCTACTCCATTATTCAGCTTCTTCCTGTTCCTGTTCTTCTCCCCCACTCCATGGTCCTGTATCTTCCTGTTCTCTTCCCTCTCCCCTCACCCTGTAGTCCAGCATTTTCATTTTCTCTTTCCTCCACCTCATGATCTTACATTCCGCTCTTTTCCTTGAGCATCCATTCCCATGCCCTTCTGCTGTTGCCCCTCCAACTGACTGAGCAGGCAGAAGCAGAACCGACAGAGACAAAAGCTCCGACAGGGTCCTAGGCAAATTTATATTTCTGGACCCCTTAACAGACCCCATTTAGTTTTTTATCAAAACGCCGCCACCCCCCCCCCCCCCAGTCACAGTCATTCTTTCCCTGCCCAAGTCGCCAGGATCTTTGTTCTTGGCCACATGCCAAGCTGCCATACTTCACCCTTTCAGAAGAAACATGGGAAAACTGCAGGACCTAGTTTTGGATGTGGCAGCAACAGCAGCAGGCTGCGGGTGAGCCTGGGAACTACACAAGCGCATACTTTGAGTAGAGTGGCCTAGTGGTTAGAACAGTAGGCCGAGAACCAGGAAGCCAGGCAAGTCATTTTCTCCCTTCACTAGCGATGCTAAGGGTAGACTGTCCCAAAGTGAGATTTATTGGCGATGTGTCTAAAGTATCAATAAAATTCACAGATGAAAGCAGCAAAAGAAAATAGATGACATTATCTGCCTGAAAGTCCAATAATGCGGAATTTTTCTGGAGGTGATCGGGCCCCAACAGCCATGATTGGGTCTCTCCCCATTCACAATATGGTTTGTGCTGTGGTGTTGTGATTCATGGCACTGACAATATGAAAAAAAAGTACTGGCCTCCCTGCAGCATCGATCTCCCTCTGGACAGCTCCTGATCTCCAAGGTCCAACAAAAAGAGCGAGGTGTATAGCAGTCAGTGTCTCAAAAAGCTTTATTTGTAGACAGTCTCTATGCGTTTTGGCAAAGACTTCCTCATGAGGTTAAAAGCCTCAAAACAGAACATAACAAATTAATGTAATAATAATGAAAAAGACCATTAAAAACATAGAAATTAAAAACATATTAAAAGAATATCAATCATAAACGAATAAACGAATAAGAACAATAAAATGTGATAAGAACTAATAAATAAATCAATAAAACGTATTAGCAAATAATACATTCAAATAACACATATAAATAACAAAGTTAAAAAGGATAAAAGAAAACGAAGAGGATGTTAAGACAAAAAGGGACATTTAGGAACTGGGAAGCATAATAGTGAATAGGCCCTTGGAGTAGTCTTTATCTTTATCTTTATTGCGTCACTTGATTAACCGCCCTTCATAACATCAGAGCAGTGTACAGAGTACAAATAGCAGTGACCAAAGCCAGAAAAAGAAAAGAACTACAAATTTTGATAGGAAAGAAACACAATCACACCACAGAGAAGATGGGCAGAGGAGAGGAAAGAACAAACCAAACCTTACAAGACAGAGGAGGGGAGTTTGTAGGCCAAACAAAAAAGGTGTGTTTTGAGGAGGGACTAAAATTTGGGGTAGGATTGCTCTTGGTGGAGAGTGAGGGGAAGAAAGTTCCAGAGGGAAAGAGTTAAAAAGAGAAAAGCAGTGCGACGGGTCTGTTCCAAATGAGCCAGTGAGATGGATGGAAGATGTAGACGATAATTGTGGACTGAACGAAGAGTGCGGGGCACTGAACGGTATTGAAGGGCGTCGGCCAGATATTGTGAGGTGCGAGTATGGAGAGCTTTATGGATAAGGATCAGGAGTTTATAGGTTATGCGATGTGATACAGGCAACCAGTGTAAGTGAATGAGATGAGGTGTGACGTGAGCAGAGCGAGTGGTGTGTGAGACGATCCTTGCTGCGGTATTCTGAATCAGTTGGAGACGGTGGAGCTGGTGTTGGGAGAGGCCAGCAAAGATGATATTGCAATAGTCAATCTGAGAAATTACCAAGGAGAGCAGAAGAGTTGTGAGGGCAGATGGGGGCAGGATGTCATGGACAGCACACATCTGCCGAAGAAAGAAATGGGAATGACAGGACAAGGCAGAGATGTGGTCTTAGAAAGTTAGAGCCAAATCCAGGGTCACCCCAAAGTTGCGCATGGAGGTAACTAAAGGTACTGAGTCACCTAGGAGGATAGGGGAGATTGTTGGAGGGGGTGTCAAATGAGAACCATACCACTGAGGACTTGACAGGGTTAAGAGGCAGAATGTTAGTACTCAACCAATCAGCAGCATCAGACAGGATACTGGGCTTGATGGACCTTGGTCTGACCCAGTATGGCATATCTTATTTTCTTATGTTTTCTTCTCTCTTAACTTGTCTAATATAGCTACATCCTTTTTATGATATGGTGATAGCACCATGGAACGATAACAAAGGCATTTTTTTTATTCTTCATTCCTCTAGTATTGCATTTGTTTTCTTGGCTGCTGTTGCACACAGCGTAGAGGGTTTCAACATGTTATCCACGATGACATCTAAATCCTTTTCCTGGGTAGTGGTTCCTAATGTGGAACCTTGCATTGTGAACCATAGTTTGGGCTGTTCTTTTCTAGGTGCATAAATTTGCCTTGTTCACATTAAATTTCATCTGCCATTTGAACGTCCGGTCTTTGAATTTATCAAGGTCCTCTTGCAATTTTTCACAATCCTATTGGGTTTTAACAACTATGAATAATTTTGAGTCATCTACAGATCTGACTACTTCACTCATTATTCCCATTTCCAGGCCATTTACAAATATGTTAAAAAGCAGCGGGCCCAGCACATCCCTGAGGTACTCCACTATTCACCTTTCTCCAATGAGAAAATTGGCCATTTTGCCCTACTCTCTGCTTTCTATCTTTTAACCAGTTCCTGATCCACAATAGCACCCTGACTCCTATCCCATGACTTTTTAGTTTTGCCAAAAGTATCTCATGAGGAACCTTATCAAAGGCTTTCTGAAAATCCCATGACACTATATCAACTTGCTCACCTTGGTCTGTTTATTCACACCTTCAAAAAAATATAACAGATTTCAAAGACAAAACTTGGGCTAAATTCATGTTGACTGCTTCTTGGAGCAGCTGATTCATGAACCAACCAGAGGGGAAGCCATACTGGACCTAGTCCTTAGTGGAACGCCAGATCTGGTGCAAGAAATAAGGGTGTTGGGACCACTTGGCAATAGTGATCATAGTATGATCATGTTTGATTTAATCAGTGGAGGACAGATAGTAAAGGAATCCACAGTACTACCTTTTAACTTTCAAAAGGGAGACTATGATAGAATGAGGAATATAGTTCGGAAAAAACTAAAAGGAGCGGTTCCAAAGGTTAAAGACTTACAGCAAGCTTGGGTGTTATTTAAAAATACTATCCTCGAAGCCCAGACCAGCTGTATTCCACGCATTAAGAAAAGTGGAAGAAAGTCCAAAAAACTGCCAGCATGGTTTAAAGGTGAGGTCAGAGAGGCTGTTGCTGCCAAAAGAGCAACCTTCAGGAAATGGAAAAAAGAGCCAAATGATGAAAACTGGAAACAGCACAAGCACTGGCAAGTTAAGTGCAAAGCATTGATAAGGCAGGCAAAGCGGGAATTTGAGAAGAAACTTGCTACGGAAGCAAAAACACGAAATAAAGACTTTTTCAAGTACATTCGTAGCAAAAGGCCTGTGAGAGAGTCAATTGGAGCGTTAGATGATAGAGGGGTAAAAGGGGCAGTAAGAGGAGACAAGGCTATAGCAGAGAGACTGAATGAATTCTTTGCTTCGGTCTTTACTGAGGAAGATGTAGGGATGTTACCCAAGACTGAAGTGGTATTTAAAGGTGATACTGCAGAGGAATTGAGAGAAATATCGCTACACCGGGAAGATATATTACAACTATTTGATAAACTGAATAGTAGCAAATCACCTGGACCGGATGGTATACATCCCAGAGTGTTGAAAGAACTGAAATATGAGATTGCAGACCTGCTATTGGTAATCTGTGAACTTTCATTAAAATCATCTGTAATACCTGAAGATTGGAGGGTCGCCAACGTAACACCAATTTTTAAAAAGGGTTCCAGGGGTGACCCGGGAAATTACAGACCGGAGAGCCTGACGTCAGTACCAGGGAAAATGGTAGAAACCATCATAAAGAACAAAATTACACAGCATGTAGATAGTCATGGCCTAATGGGAGACAGCCAACATGGCTTTAGACAAGGAAGATCTTGTCTTACTAATCTGATCTGTTTTTTTGAAGGTGTGCATAAACAGGTAGACAAAGGTGAGTCGGTTGATATAGTGTATCTGGACTTTCAGAAAGCTTTTGACAAGGTCCCCCATCAGAGACTTTTGGCAAAGCTAAAAAGTCATGGGATAGGAGGCAGTGTACTTTTGTGGATCGGGAACTGGTTAAAAGATAGAAAGCAGAGGGTAGGGCTAAATGGCCAATATTCCCAATGGAAAAAGGTGAATAGTGGAGTACCCCAGGGATCTGTACTGGGTCCGCTACTTTTTGACATATTCATAAATGACCTGGAAAAGGGAATAACTAGTGAGGCTATCAAATTTGCAGATGACACAAAACTGTTTAAAGTTGTTAAAACCCAAGAGGATTGTGGAAAACTGCAGGAAGATCTGGATAAATTGGAAGACTGGGCATCCAAATGGCAGATGAAATTTAATGTGGACAAGTGCAAAGTTATGCACCTAGGAAAGAACAACCCACACTATAGTTACATGATGCAAGGCTCCACATTAGAAACCACCACCCAGGAAAAAGATTTAGGAGTCATCGTGGATAACATGTTAAAACCCTCCGCCCAGTGTGCAGCGGCGGCCAAGAAAGCAAATAGAATGCTAGGTATCATAAGGAAAGGGATGGAGAATAAAACAAAGGATATTATAATGCCTCTGTATCGCTCCATGGTACGACCGCACCTTGACTATTGTGTGCAATTCTGGTCACCGTATCTTAAAAAGGACATAGAGTTATTAGAGAAAGTACAGAGAAGAGCCACCAAATTGGTGAAGGGGATGGAAGGCTACTCCTATGAAGAGAGGCTAAAAAGGTTAGGGCTCTTTAACCTGGAAAAGAGACGGCTGAGGGGAGATATGATAGAGGTCTATACATTAATGAATGGAGTGGAACGGATAAACGTGGATCAATTGTTTACGCTATCAGAATATAGAAGGACTAGGGGACATGTAATGAAGCTACGGGGTAAACTATTTAAGACAAATAAGAGAAAATATTTCTTCACTCAACGTGTAATCAAACTCTGGAATCTGTTACCGGAGGATGTAGTAAGGGCTGTTAGTATAGCTGGGTTTAAAAAAGGTTTGGACAAGTTCCTGGAGGAAAGGTCCATAAACCACTATTAAAAAGGGACCCAGGATATCAATGCTTGACCTAGTACAAGCACTGCAGAACCTTTGTCTTTTGGGGAAACTGCTAGGTACGTATGACCTAGATTGGCCACTGTTGGAAACAGGATACTGGGCTTGATGGACCTCGGTCTGACCCAGTATGGCATTTCTTATGTTCTTATGTTCTTATGACTTTCTCCCATTAAACCACGACTATCTACAGTACATGTTCAGTAATTTTATTCTTTTTAATGGTTTCTACCATTTTGCCCGGTACTGATGTTAGGCTCACCGTTCAGTAGTTTCCCAGATCCCCCCTGGAACCCTTTTTAAAAATTGGCATTACATTGGCTATTCTCCAATTTTCAAGTACTACAGATGATTTTAATGAATGTTCAGAGATTACTAATAGTAGGTCTGCAATCTCATATTTCAGTTTTTCAAGACCCTTGGATGTATACCATCCAGTCCAGGTGGTTTACTACTTGTCAGTTTATCAAATACTTATAATACATCTTCCTGATTTATCGATATTTCTTTAAATTCTTCCTATATATCACCTTTAAATACCATGTCAGGTATGGGTAACTTCCCTACATCTTCTTCAGTAAAGAAAAATATGTAGGGAAGTTACCAATACAGGCATTCTAGAGGTTGTATGTTATTCATATTAATCTGGTTATTAGTAATTTGGAATCTTTCAGCTCTGTCTGCTCTGTACTTTAGGGCATCTGGGTTACTTTTATCTTTATTGGAACGTTTCCATCGGGAAGCCCTAACTTCCCTCTTTTGCTAATATTCTTCAAGGATACATCCTTCTGAATCATATACTCTAGGATGATTGTTGGCTTTCCCCTTTTATCTAATTTAAAAGCTGCTCTATCTCCTTTTTTAAAGGTTAATGCCAGCAGCCTCATTCCATACCAGTTAAGGTGGAGCCCATCCTTTAGGACATCCCCTCCCTTCCACAGAACATTGCCTAGTTCCTAACAAATCCAAAACCCTCTTCTTTGCACCAACATCTCATCCCTGCATTGAGACTCTGGAGCTCTGCCTGCCTTGTGGGTCCTGCACATGGAATGGCAAGTATTTGAGAGAATGCTATCATGGAAGTACTAGATTTCAACATTCTCCCTAAAATCCTAAATTTGGCCTGCAGAACCTCCCTCTTACACTTTCCTATGCCATTGGTACCTACATGTACCAAGACAGCAGGCTCCTCCCCATCACAATCTAAAACCTTGTCTAGGCGGTGCGTGAAGTCTGCTACCTTTGCACTAGAAGGCATATTATCAGGTGATCCTCATGTCCACCAGCCACCCAGCTACCAACAAGCCTAATTATTGAATCACCAACTATAACGGCCATCCTAACCCTTCCCTCACGGACACATGTCCCTGGAGAAACCTCCTTGGTGCAAAAGGTTTTACATCATCTGGAGGATAAGTGCTTGCTACAGGATCACTTCCTTCCACACCAAGATGTCCCTCTCCTTTCATGTGACCTCTCTCTTCCATGGCAACTGAGAAGCTGCCAGATTGGAAGTGGGACTTCAGTACTACATAAGAACATAAGATATGCCATACTGAGTCAGACCAAGGTCCATCAAGCCCAGTATCCTGTTCCAACAGTGGCCAATCTAGATCACAAGTACCTAGCAGTTTCCCCAAAAGACACACAGGTTCCACAATGCTTGTATTGGGGCAAGCAGTAGATTTCCTGGGTCTCCTTTAATAATGATTTATGGATCTTTCCTCCAGGAACCTTTTTTAAACTCAGCTACATTAACAGCTTTTTCTACATCCTCTGGTAATGAATTCCAGACATGGATTACGCATTGAATGAAAACAATATTTTCTCTTATTAATCTTAAATGGGTTACACTATAGCATCATTGTACATCCCCTAGTCTTTTTATATTTTGATGGCATAAACAATCAATCTACGTTTACCCGATCCACTCCATTCATTAATTTATAGTCCTCTATAATATCTCCCCTCAGCTGTGTCTTTTCCATGTTGAAGAGCCCTAACCTCTTAAGCGTCTCCTCATACTTTCATCCCCTTTACAGTACCATTTTGGTGACTCTTCTCTGTACCTTTTCTAATTCTGCTATATCCTTTTTAAGATATGACAATTAGAATTTCACACAATATTCAAGGTGCAGTCGCACCATGCACCAATACAGAGGAATTATAATATCCTTTGTTTTATTCTCTGTTCCTTTCCTTATGATTCCTACCATTCTATTTGCTTTCTTGGCCACTGCGGCACACTGGGTGGAGGGTTTAAGAACATAAGATATGCCATACTGGGTCAGACCAAGGTCCATCAAGCCCAGTATTCTGTTTCCAACAGTGGCCAATCTAGGTCATATGTACCTAGCAGTTTCCCCAAGGGATACAGGTTCCACAATACTTGTATTGGTTCAAGCATTGATATCCTGGGTCCCTTCTTAATAATGGTTTATGGACCTTTCCTCCAGGAACTTGTCCAAACCTTTTTTAAACACAGCTACACTAACAGCCTTCACTACATCCTCTGGTAACAAATTCCAGAGTTTGATTACCCTGTAGCTTCATTGCATGTCCCCTAGTCTTTCTATATTCTGATAAGGTAAACAATCGATCTACGTTTACCCGTTCCTCTCCGTTCATTAATTTATAGACTTCTATCATATCTCCCCTCAGCCGTCTCTTTTCCAGGTTAAAGAGCGCTAACCTTTTTAGCCTTTCTTCATAGGAGTATCCTTCCATCCCCTTTACCATTTTGGTGGTTCTTCTCTGAACCTTTTCTAAAATCGCTATATCCTTTTTAAGATACGGCGACCAGAATTGCACACAATATTCAAGGTGCGGTCTCACCATGGAACGATATAGAGGCATTATAATATCTTTTGTTTTATTTTCCATTCCTTTCCTTATCATACCTAGCATTCTATTGGCTCTCTTGGCCACTGCTGCACACTGGGCCGAGGGTTTTAACATGGTATCCACAATGACGCCTAAATCTTTTTCCTGGGTGGTGGTTCCTAATGTGGAACCTTGCATCGTGTAACCATAGTTTGGGTTGTTCTTCCCTAGGTGCATAACCTTGCACTTCTCCACATTAAATTTCATCGGCCATTTTGATGCCCAGTCTTCCAATTTATCAAGATCCTCTTGCAATATTCTACAATCCTCTTGGGTTTTAACATCTTTAATAGTTTTGTGTCATCTGCAAATTTGATAACCTCACTCGTTATTCCACTTTCCAGGTCATTTATGAATATGTCAAAAAGCTTTCTATCTGGGGGGAGTGGTTACCTCCAAGATGGCGGCGGTGTGATTTTCCTTGGATTATGCCTAGACGCAAGGGCAAACACAAGGCTCAGCCCGCGGAGCCTGTACTTGCCGTTTCCTCGGGTCCTATGGACCGTTTTGTACAGCTATCGGAGCAGCAGAAGGGGGAGATTAGAGCGGGCGTTGTGGCTCCGGTGAAGGTGGATTCGGAGCTACCAGCCCTGGAGGTGTCTCTCTCCCGGACGATCGACCGCCTCCTTGCCGTCTGACCCCCCCGGATCTCTCTCTCGCGAGAAGTGAGTCAGCGCGTCTGGGAGATGTTGGAGCTGCCTTGCTGGAGCGGGCTTCGCCATATCAGAGCTCCGGAGTTCCCTCCTTGATATCGGGGGTAGGAGAGGCGTTCAGACCGCAGGTGGTGGAAACGGAGGTCTTGTTACAGCCAAGTGAGGATTCAACTGGTCTGGTTTCCTCAGTTTTTTCCTTATCTCGGATTGGTTCCTTGCAGCGTCCAAAAGAGTTCTCTCTGGAATCTATTTGGGAGGCAATATCGCAGCTTTTTTCTGTATTGTCTCAACAGCTGGCTGTGTCTTCTCAGCGTTTGGAGAGACTGGAAAGTGCTACACAAGGTATCAAGGAAGAAATGACTGTGATGGGTGAGAAGATTAAAACTGGGGAACAAAATGTATCTCGAAATATGACAATAACTGATTCACTTGTGAAGGATAATCTTGTGACTCAAAGGAAACTGGAAAATTTGGAAAACGCCGTTCGGGCGTCGAATATACGTTTGTTAAATTTCCCTATGGTGGCTGGTATTTCTCCGGTTGATGTGTTTAAAAAGTATTTAACTGAATCCTTATTGGTTCCAGATAAATTAATTCCCCCAGTTGTTAAAGCCTATTTTCTTCCATTAGGTAAAATTGGAGGTCGGGTGGATTTGGGGTCTCCCAAGACAGACACTCTTGATGTGTCTGCCTTGTTAGAGTCACCAGGTGAAGCCGAAATTAAGGTATCTACATTGTTAGTTACTTTCGCATTATCCTCAGACCGGGAATGGCTGTTGAAATTGTACTTCAAAAGGCGCTCTGTGTTGTTTATGGGTAAGAGAGTTGTTATCTTCCCAGATGTATCCAGAGAGACCCAAAAGAGGCGTAAGGCCTTTTTGCTTTTGAGGTCTGGGGTCCTTTCTATTGGCGCTACAATGATATTACGATTTCCTTGTAAGTGTATAGTTTATTTTAGAGCTAATAAGTATGTTTTTCTTCAGCCTGAGGACCTCTCCATGTTTGTATCTTCTCATTTGTTGACTTCCTCACCTATGGATAAACAATCGTCTTAAGAAATATGCTCCGAAATATACCCTTCCTCTTGGTAATTTGTATTAATATTACCTAGTTCTTGGAACGTGGCTTCACCTGGCCTTGTTTGTTTAAGGTTCACTTCCCCCCAGTATTGTGGGCTACACTGTACTGTGTATTTATCTTTGTTTGTTTTATTTCCTATTGTATCTTTTCTGCACAGTTAAGTTTTCTGTACAAGCTTTGCTTGGTATATAATGTAAAATTGCATAAATAAATAATTTAAAAAAAAAAAAGCTTTCTATCTTTTAACCAGTTCCTGATCCACAATAGTACACTGCCTCCTATCCCATGACTCTTTAGTTTTGCCAAAGGTCTCTCATGAGGGACCTTGTCAAAGGCTTTCTGAAAGTCCAGATACACAATATCAACCGACTCACCTTTGTCCACCTGATTATTCACTCCTTCAAAAAAACATAACAGATTAGTAAGACAAGATCTTCCTTGTCTAAAGCCATGTTGGCTGTCTCCCATTAGGTCATGACTATCTACATGCTGAATAATTTTATACTTTATGATGGTTTCTACCATTTTTCCCGGTACTGAGGTCAGGCTCACCGGTCTGTACTTTCCCGGATCACCCCTGGAACCCTTTTTAAAAATTGGTGTTACATTTATTTATTATTATTATTTATTACATTTTCTTTTATACCGCGCTATTTAAGATCAGTGCGGTTTACAATAAACATTAAATCTACACATCTCAGTTTAGTGATTTGTGCTTACAATAAACAGGTAAAAATAACTTGGGTATACAATAAACAAGTTTCTTAACAGGGAGAAAATGATAACTATATACAAGCCAGTTAATGTAACTATATACATGGTTAAGTGCACAGCATGAGCTTCTTAAGGTGGGTTAAGTATGGAGGCGGTTAAGGTGTGGTTGCGGGTATTCAGACTAGGAGTGTAAGATGCGTGGGCTTGAGGAGCTACCATGAGGTGTGGAGGTAGGTGAGTGTGGGGGGGGGGGGACTGCAACATCGTAGTGAAGGAGAAAAAGGTGATGCTTCAGTTCCTTCTTGAATTGGGAGAGATCGCTGATGGTTCTGATAGCCGCCGGTAGAGCGTTCCAGCAAGATGGTGCAAAAAAGGCAAAGGCTCTAGCTCTGGTAGCTTGGGAGCACTTAGTGCTTGCCTTAGGTAGAATGAGGGTGTTTGCAGCATTCGATCTCCTTAGCCGGTTAGGAGGTGTGATAGATACTAGGTCGGTAATAGCAGTAGCCGTGAATTTCTTGATGGCTTTATGGGTCATTGTTAGAACCTTGAAGGAGATCCTGGCTTGTATGGGCAGCCAGTGCAACTGTTTTAGTATTGGAGTGATGTGGGATCTTCTGGAAGCTCCATGAAGGATTCTTGCAGCAGAATTCATAGCAAGTTGTAAGGGGTTAGTCGTACTCTTTGGTAGGCCATGTAATATCACATTAGCATAGTCAAGGTGGGGCATTATTAGGGCCTGAAAAACAGTTCGGAAGTCTTCAGGTTCTAACAGCTGACGAAGATGGCGAAGGGTCCGGATTTTATGATAGACCGCTTTTGTTATGTTATTGATGTGAGCCTTCATATTAAGCTGCTGATCAAGTGTAACTCCGAGGTATCTTACTGTAGTCTTGCATGTGAGCTCTGCATCACGAACTTTGATGGATAGTGGAGGAATAAAAGCCGGATTCCTGGTGACGAAAAGGGCTTCAGTCTTTTTGAAGTTTAACTTAAGCCTTTGTGCTTCTATCCAGTCGGTGACTGCATCAAAGCATTTGATTAGAGGGGAGAGGTCAAGATGTTCAGTCGAGATTGGCATGTACATCAAGACATCATCGGCATAGACCAGGCAGTTGATGTTAAATGAGTGGATAAGGTCACAGATGGGTTGCATGTAAATGTTGAATAGTAAGGCCGATAAGGAGGAGCCTTGCGGAACACCTTTAGTTTGAAGGAAGGGGTCAGAGGTGGAAGGACCAGAACGGACATGTTGCCAACGGTCTGTGAGGTAAGACGCGCACCATGATAGAGCTGAACCGTGAACTCCCTTCTCTCTGAGGCGTTGAAGGAGAACTTCGTGGTCTACTGTATCAAAGGCAGCGGCGATGTCCATGAATATTAGAACAAAGCCTTGTCTGATGTTATCCAGTCCTATGGAAAGGGTGTTGAATAGGGTTGTCAGTAGCGTTTCCACACCATGTGCTTCACGAAATCCATGCTGGCAGGGATGAAGGGGTGCGTTGGAATCTATATGGCGATCTACATTGGCGATCCTCCAATCTTCAGGTATTAGAGATGATTTTAATGATAGTTCACAGATTACTAATAGCAGGTCTGCAATCTCATATTTCAGTTCTTTCAACACCCTTGGATGTATACCATCCGGCCCAGGTGATTTCCTACTCTTCAGCTTATCTAATAGTTGTAATACATCTTCCCGATGTATCGATATTTCCTTCAATTCTTCCGCACCTTTAAATACCACTTCAGTCATGGGTAACATCCCTACATCTTCCTCAGTAAAGACTGAAGCAAAGAATTCATTCAGTCTCTCCGCTATCGCCTTGTCGCCTCTTAGTGCTCCTTTAACCCCTTTATCATCTAATGGACCAACTGACTCTCTCACAGGTTTTTTGCTACAAATGTACTTGAAAAGGTCTTTACTTCGCATTTTTGCTTCCGCAGCAAGCTTCTTCTCAAATTCTCCCTTTGCCTGCCTTATCAATGCTTTGCATTTGACTTGCCAGTGCTTGTGCTGTTTCCAGGTTTCGTCGTTTGGCTCTTTTTTCCGTTTCCTGAAAGTTGCTTTTTTGGCAACAACAGCCTCTCTGACCTCACCTTTATACCATGCTGGCAGTTTTTTGGACTTCCTTCCACTTTTCTTAAAGCATGGAATACAGCTGGTCTGGGCTTCCAAGATAGTATTTTTCAACAACAGCCAAGCCTGATGTACGTCTTTAACCTTTGCAACTGCTCCTTTTAGTTTTTTCTTAACTGTTTTCCTCATTTTATCATAGTCTTCCTTTCTAAAGTTAAAAGGTAGTACTGTGGATTTCCTTACTATCCCTCCTCCACTAATTAAATCAAAGGCAATCATGCTATCATCACTATTGCCAAGTGGCCCCAACAACCTTATCTCTTGCACTAGATCTGGTGTTCCACTAAGGATTAGGTCTAATATGGCTTCCCCTCTGGTCGGTTCATGAACCAGCTGCTCCAAGAAGCAGTCATTTATTTCATCTAGGAACTTTATCTCCCTAGCATGTCCTGACGTGACACTGACCCAGTCAATACCGGGGTAGTTGAAATCACCCATTATTATTACTGTGCTGTAACTTTTGTTAGCTTCCTTGATTTCTTTGAACATTTCATCATCCATTTGGTCATTCTGGCCAGGCGCTCGATAGTACACCCCCACTGCCATTGCCTTCCCCCTTTTACATGGAATTTCAATCCATATAGATTCTACAGTAGATTTTGTTTCCTGCAAAACTTTAATCCTTTCTGACTCAATGCCCTCTCTAACATAGAGAGCAACCCCTCCACCAATTTGATCAGCTCTATCATTACGATATAGTTTGTACCCAGGTATCACAGTGTCCCATTGGTTGTCGTCCTTCCACCATGTCTCTGATATTCCAATCATATCTAACCTCTCATTTAGTGCTATATATTCTAACTCTCCCATCTTATTTTTTAGACTTCTAGCATTTGCATACAAGCATTTTAGAGAATGTATTTTATTCATATTAATTTGGCTATTGTTAGACATGGGTAATTTGGGATCTTTAAGCTCTGTCTGCTCCATACTTGAGGGCATTTGGGCTACTTTACTCTTTTGTGGAACCTCTCTGCCTTTGGTAGTATCCTTGAAAGATACATTCTTCCGAACCATCTGCTCTTGGGTGACTGTCGGCTTTCCCCTAATATCTAGTTTAAAAGCTGCTCTATCTCCTTTTTAAAGGTTAATGCCAGCAGCCTGGTTCCATCCCGGTTAAGGTGAAGCCCATCCCTTCGGAAGAGCCCCTCCTTTCCCCAGAATGTTCCCCAGTTCCTAACAAATCCAAAACCCTCATCTCTGCACCATTGTCTCATCCACGCATTGAGACTCCAGAGCTCTGCCTGCCTTTTGGGTCCTGAACGTGGAACAGGAAGCATTTCGGAGAATGCTACCCTGGAAGTTCTGGATTTCAACTTCCTACCTAAAAGCCTAAATTTTGCCTCCAGAACCTCCCTACCACATTTTCCTATGTCATTGGTACCGACATGTACCAAGACAGCAGACTCCTCCCCAGCACTATCTAAGACCTTATCTAGGTGGCGCATGAGGTCCACTACCTTCGCACCAGGCAGGCATGTTACCAGGCGATCCTCATGTCCACCAGCCACCCAGCTATCTACATGCCTAATGATCGAATCACCAACTATAATGGCTGTCCTAACCCTTCCGTCATGGGCAAATGGCCCTGAAGAAACTTCCTTGGTGCGAGAGGGTTTTACATCACATGGAGGACAGGTCCTAGTTACAGGATCACTTCCTGCCACACCAGGGTGATGCTCTCCTGTCACGTGACCTCTCTCCTCCATGGCAACAGGGATGCTGCCAGACTGAAGGTGGGACTGGCAGCATCCCTGTTGCCATGGAGGAGAGAGGTCACGTAACAGGAGAGCATCACCCTGGTGTGGCAGGAAGTGATCCTGTAACTAAGACCTGTCCTCCAGGTGATGTAAAACCCTCTCGCACCGAGGAAGTTTCAACCTGTTAGCCACGATGATGCCTAAATCTTTTTCCTGGGTGGTGGTTCTTAATGTGGAACCTTGCATCTTGTATCCATAGTTTGGGCTGTTCTTTCCTAGGTGCATAACTTTGCACTTGTCCAAGTTAAATTTCATATGCCATTTGAATATCCGGTCTTCCAATTTATTAAGGTCCTCTTGATCCTCTTGGTTTTTAATAACTTTGAATGATTTTTTGTCATCTGCAAATTTCATTACCTCACTTTTTATTCCCATTTCTAGGTCATTTACAAATATGTTAAAAAGCAGTGGACTCAACACAAAACCCTGGGGTACCCCACTATTCACCTTTCTCTGTTGAGAAAATTGGCCATTTTGCCCTATCTTTTAACCAGTTCCTGATCCACAATAGCACCCTGACTCCTATCTCATGACTTTTTAGTTTTGCCAAGTGTGTCTCGTGAGGGTCCTTGTCAAAGACTTTCTGAAAATCCAGATACATTATATCAACTGACTCACCTTTGTCTACCTGTTTATTCACACCTTCAAAAAGATATAACAGATTAGTAAGACAAGACTTCCTTGGCTAAAGCCATGTTAACTGTCTCCCATTTAGCCATCACTATCTACATGTTCAGTAAGTTTTTTCTTTATAATGGTTTCTACCATTTTTCCCAGTACTGGCATCAGGCTCACCAGTCTGTAGTTTCCCAAATCACCCCTGGAACCCTTTTTAAAGATTGGCATTACACTGGCCATCCTCCAGTCTTCAGGTATTTACAGATGATTTTAATGATAGTTCACAGATTACTAATAGTAGGTCTGCAATCTCATATTTCAGTTCTTTCAACACCCTGAGATGTATACCACTACTATACAGAGCATTTGTATAGCGTTACAAGATGTACGCAGTGCTGAACAGATATGTAAGAGACAGTCCTTGCTCATCAGAGCTTACAATCTAGTCAAGACAGGCAACACAGTAGGTGTAGACAGGGATACATCTAGAGGGATGGTAAGGAAACACAAGGAGACCAGGTGAGTCAAGACCTGAAAGCGGCAGGTGATTTGCTACTCCTCAGTTTATCAAATAGTTGTAATACATCTTCCCAGTTTACTGATATTTCTTTCAATTCTTTTGTGGCATCACATTTAAATACCATTTCAGTCATGGTTAACATCCCTACATCTTCCTCAATAAAGACTAAAGCAAAGAATTAATCAGTCTCTCCGCTATGGCCTTGTCCCCTCTTAGTGATCCTTTAACCCTTCTAATCTAAAGGTCCAACTGACAGGTTTTTTGCTACAAATGTACTTGAAAAAAGTTTTTATTATGAGTTTTTGCTTCTGCAGCAAGCTTTTTTCCAAATTCTCTCTTTGCCTGCCTTATCAATGCCTCGTATCTATCTTGCCAGTGCTTATGTTGTTTCCAGTTTTTGCCATTTGCCTCCTTTTTCCATTTCCTGTAAGATGCTTTTTTGGCAACAACAGCCTGTCTGACCTCACCTTTAAACCAAGCTAGCAGTTTTTTGGACTTCCTTCCACTTTTCTTAAAGTGTGGAATACAGATGGTCTGGGCTTCCAAGATAGTATTTTTAAACAACACACATGCTTGATGTAAATCTTTAACCTTTGCAACTGATCCTTTTAGTTTTTTCTTAACTATTTTCCTCATTTTATCATAGTTCCCCTTTTGAAAGTTAAAAGGTAGTACTGTGGATTTCCTTGCCATCCTTCCTGCATTTATTAAATCAATCACAATCATGCTATGATCACTAGTGCCAAGTGGCCCCAACAGCTTTATCTCTTGTACCAGATCTTGTGTTCCACTAAGGACTAGGTCCAAAATAGCTTCCCCTCTTGAACCAGCTACACCAAGAAGCAGTTATTTATTTATTTCCTACATCCCTGTAGGTCTCATCTATATACCTCTCTGTCTTCCTTAGCTCCTCCAAGTCTGCTATTCTAGCCCCCATAGATTGGACTTGTTCCCTGAGAGCAAAGAGATTCTTGCACCTAGTGCATATGTAAGACCCCTCACCAACTGGGAGAAAATTGTACATGTGACACTCAATATAAAAGACTGGATATCCCCCATCTCGCTGCTGGACTGCTGTCTGCATCTTAGTTTTCAAGTTTTGTTAAGATATTTAAGGTGCTTACTTACTTTAGTAGCTAGGGATAGTTGTACAAACACAAGTATACCTAATAGGTTTAAGGAATTTGTTCATGTCAGGATTCATTTTAGGGCCTAGATTAATTATATCTGATGAGGATAACCAGCTTTACCTGAAAGTGAATTTGATTATCTTTGTTTCTGTAAGAGTTGTAATAGCCTATAAATCTAAGGTGAATGGGAGTCATGCTGGGCAGGAGGGAAAGAAACACTTAATAGAAACTGGCTTGCTAAAACAGTGCCCTGTCGGTGTCTTAGAGATTGATTTAAGTAAAAAGCCAGCTTGCTAAAACAGTGCCCTTTGTGACTTTAAAAAACACAGAACTTTAAAATAGAGATTTTATCAGTTTAAATCCAAAGAGTTCCCTTTAACCCAGTAGTCTGAGAAATTACCAGTAGCTCTTGTAAATACTTAAATTGCAGAATCCTTTCCAGTGAGAGCAGCTTTTCTCAGTAGTCCTGTAGACATGAACTTTAGGGAGCTAGCCTTATTTTCTGAGACAAAAATAGACATATTGAGACTTTCTGTACTGAGGGAAGTAGCTGGTTGGAGTAAAGAAAGATTAAAGGAAGTAGAACTGGAGCCATTTGGAGAGTGTGACATTAAAAGGGGCTCTATCTGGTGGCAGTTTTCATAAGGTGGATGAGGAGGAAATTGGGCAGCATTTGATGAAATTTGATAAAGTAGGTATGGTTTTGGACCCCTGCCCTGCTTATTTACTTCAAAAACGATCTGAGATTATAGCAGAAAGGCTATCAGAGTGGGCAAATGAGGCTTTGTGAGAGGAAATTTATTCATAGGACCTTAAGCAGATTGTGCAGTGTCCACTAAAACAAGATGATTCTGAAGACTGTGGATCAGGAACTGGTTAAAAGATAGAAAACAGAGGGTAGTGCTGAATGGGCAATTTTCCCAATGGAGAAAGGTGAATAGTGGAGTACCCCATGGATCTGTGCTGTGCCCATTGCTTCTTAACATATTCATGAATGGTGTGGAGTGAGTTAGTCAAATTTGCAGATGATACAAAATTATTCAAAGTTGTTAAAACCCAAGAGGATTGTGAAAAATTGCAAGACTTTGATAAATTGGAAGACTGGACGTTCAAATAGCAGATGAAATTTAATGTGGACAAGTGCAAAGTTATGCACCTAGGAAAGAACAACCCAATCTATGTTTATACGATGCAAGGTTCCACATTAGGAACCACTACCCAGGAAAAAGATTTAGGCATCATTGTGGATAACACATTGAAACCCTCTACCCAGTGTGCAGCGGTGGCCAAGAAAGCAAATAGAATGCTAGGTATTATAAGGAAAGAAATGGAGAATAAAATAAAGGATGGAAGGATACTCCTACGAGGAGAGGCTTAAAAAGTTAGGGCTTGTCAAACTGGAAAAGAGGTGGCTGTGCTCCTGGGTGAATGTCGGCTTTCCCATATTATCTAATTTAAAAGCTGCTCTATCTGCTTTTTAAAGGTTAATGCCAGCAGCCTGGTTTCATCCCATTTAAGGTGGAGCCCATCCTTTTGGATAGCCCCCCCCCTTCCACAAAACGCTGCCCAGTTCCTAACAAATCAAAAACCCTCTTCCTTGCACTATCGTCTCATCCACGCATTCAAACTCCAGAGCTCTGCCTGTCTTTTGCATCCTGCGCGTGGAAAGAGAAACATTTCTGAGAATGCTACCTTGGAAGTTCTGGATTTCAACTTCCTACCTAAAAGCCTAAATTTGGCCTCCAGAACCTCCCTCCCACACTTTCCTATGTCATTGGTACAAACATGTATCAAGACAGAAGACTCCTCCCCAGTGCTATCTAAGGTGGCACATGAGATCCGCTGCCTTCGCACCAGGCAGGCATGTTACCAGGCGGTCCTCACATCTACCAGCCACCCAGCTGTCTACATACCTAACATACATACATACATAATTATAACGTCTGCCTGACCCTTCCTTCTTGTGCATATGGCCCTGGATAAACCTCCTCAGTGTGAGAGGGTTTTACACTACCTGGAGTACAGGTCCAGCTTACAGGATCAGTTCCTGTCACACCAGGGTGATGTTCTCCTGTCACATGACCTCTCTCCTCCACAGCAACAGGAAGGTTGCCAAACTGGAGGTGGGACTTCAGTAATATGTCCCTGTAGGTCTCGTCTATATATATATATATATATGTATATATGTCTTCCTTATGTCCTCCAAGTCTGCTACTTTAACCTCTAAAGGTCAGATTTGTTCCCTGAGAACAAGGAGCTCCTTGCATCTAGTGCACATAAAATCCCTCACCAACTGGGAGAAAATCATACATTGTGCATGTGGATTAGTTTGTCAAATTCTGTATTGATAAGTTTCACTTATCTGGCTATTGCTTTAATTTCTTTTGTATCTTTGATGGATGCAGGCTATAAATGTCTTTTTAAATTAAATTAAATTTGATGATTTATTGTATCCTGTAATCATCTGTGTCGTTCTGTTAGTATGCCGCTGTGTTTTATTTTTTAATTTGTTTGACACACTACGTTGTCGCAAAAGACAGTTAATCAAACTGATTAAACACCAAACATTGTTGCCTCCAACAAGTAGTGCTATTCATGGGCACTGAAGCTGCTGGTGTGATTGGGATTAGGAGAATTCCCTCTTGCTCGATGCTGCACCAGCTTCTTTTCAACTTCTATGCCCCATGATGGTTCATTTTTTCTTGGTGATGAAAGGGAAGGAATTCCTTCTGCACCTTGATGCACTGGAGGAGAAGAGGGCTGCTGCAGTCAGAGCTCAGCATGGATTTCGGATTAAGGGAGGAGCCATTCCTCCAACTGCATGGTGCCTGCTAAATGCTGGGATGAGCATGACACAAAATGACCCATCAAGCCTCCCTCCACTGAGAGTTTCAAAAATATTAAACGAAAAGAATAACATAGCATCATTGATCACTGATATGTAAGTATAGGTCATTTTTAAAAGCTAAATCTTTTTTCTGTATTTATTTATTTATTTTATTTATTTATTTAACAATTTTTCTATACCGCTTTATTCACTGGTCAAAGTGGTTTACATTGTAACAGAACATATTACATAGAACAAGGAAAACAAACTTGGAAAAACAACATAATCTATAAAAAAAAAGAAAATATGAGAGAAAACTTATAGGTGTTTGGATTGGACTAGCTAATTAGTAATTAGTCAGGGCATATTGTCCAGGAACTAGTAGTCTTTAAATATGTAGGTCTTTAAGGCCTTTTTGAATGTTGATGCATCTGTAGTACTCCTTAAATTGTCAGGGATAGAATTCCATAATTGCGGTGCACGGAGAGTGAAAGCTCTTTTCAAGGTGGTATAGGAAGTTTTTGTGAACAGCAGTGGTATGTATAGTAGATTCTGTGAGCTTGTTTTTCAATTTCTGGTACAAGGTGTAGTATGAAAAAGTGAGGGGATGGGGTGACGATAGGTTGTTAATAATCTTGAAAATTGTGAAAACTGATTGGAACTTTATGTGCTCAATTATCGGTAACTAATGCAGCTGTTTAAGCAACAGTGTTATATGCTCCGATTTTTTGGAATTGAGGAGTATTCACACTGCAAGCTGGAGAGGGTACTTAGCTGTTTTTGGTAACCCTTGGAGGAGGATATTGCAATAATCAAAGTGTGGGAAAATGACTAATTGAAAGATTAAACGAAAATCATGGTTGTCTAAAAAAGATTTAAGGTGTCTAATTCTTTTGATTTCATAATAAATGCTTTTCGTGAAGTTCTTTATAAAAGTTTTAAAGGTGAGGCCGTGATCAGTCATGATGCCAAGATATCTTATGTTCTTCACTTGGATGTGGATATTGTTTATAGCTAAAGAACTAAATGGTTTATAATAATTGTCTCTGGTGATGAACATTGCTTCACGTTTTTTGAAATTTATGGTCATACTATGTTTTCCAAGCCATTCACTAACTAGGGAGAAGCAACTTATTATGGGTGTGTTATCTAGATTGGCTGTGTTAATAGGTGTATAAATCATAACATCATTGGCATAAACGTGATAAAGGATGTTCGCTGCTTTCATGATGGAGCAAAGTGACTGGAGGAAAATGTTGAATAATAGTGGCAAACAAATGGAACCTTGAGGTACTCCTTGAGAATGAGTAAATGGGGTAGATTTTGTATTACCTAGTTTCACCTGTAGCTGTCTGTCTGATAAGAAAGATTCAAACCATGTGAGAGGAATGTCAGAAAGACCCAGAGATTGTAGGTGCCGAATAATAAGATTGTGCGGGATGGAGTCATATGCTGCTTTAATTTCTAGGAAGATAAGTATAAAAACAGTTTTAGGCTTGTTTGTGCCTTTGATTAGATTATTTAACAAGGCAGTCATAAGAGATTCAACTCCATGATGTGGTCTGAAACCAAATTGTTAACTGTCAAGTTGATGATGGGTTTCAATGTGATCTTGGAGTTACTGGTAAACAGTTTTTTCTAGTATTTTAGCCAAGAAAGGTAAATTGGCTATCAGTCTATAAGAGGTCAATGTCATTCGAGGCTCCCTTTCTTACAGGATGGATGGAGGCAGTCTTCAGTTCGGGGGGGGGGGGGTGCGGGACATGTATCCCCGTTGTAATGATAGTTGAATGATTATTATTGGCATAAGTTCTTGTCTTGCTAATTTGATCCAGTCAACAGGACAAGGGTCAAGCGGTGAGGTGGTGGTGTTGATATTTTTAATGATTTTATCAAGGGAGTTTAGTGTAGTAATGGTGAGGTTGTGGTGTCGATATTTTTAATGATTTTATCAAGGGAGACTAGTGTAATATTGTTAAGTGAGTTCCATATGGTCAGCGGTAAATTATCCTTCTGTTTAATTACTGCTGTATGTGTGTTGATTGTATTACTATGGACTGAAGTCAGAATTTTAAAGTAATCAACCATCATTTGTGAGGTTAAGCTGGTCTTTTCTGAATGAAGCGTTGCATCTTTAGTAAGTGTTTTGACATCTGTATTGCCAAAGGGGAATTTTTGTGGTGTTAGGTAAAGCTCTGCCTATTAGAGTTCATTGATCCTTTTCCAGCTTCCAATTCAGAGCAAGCTCTTTGAAACCACTGACTTCATCAGGTGTTAGTGGTCCTTGATTAGCATGCAAAGGAGCTAGGCAGCTGAGTGCTGTATACAGATCTACAGTGCCTTTGCATTATTGGCATTCCTAACAGGGTCTCCATTATAAGCAAGATGATACTGAGTGATTTTTAAATACAAGCTCTCTGCCTGAGAGTTCTTAAAGGGTTTTGGTCTTCATTGTTAAAAACATATTTTTTTCTTTATTGCAAAAGGGGAATTATTTTGTGGTGTTGGGTAAAGCTCTGCCTATTAGAGTTCGTTGTTTCTTTCTCCAGCTTCCCATTCAGATGAGCTCTTTGAAGCCACTGACCTCATCAGGTATTATATCTCTCCCTAACCACCCCAGCTCCCACCCACCCCAAATGAGAATTCTTGTTTTATAGAGCAACTCCCCAATTAGCTGCACACAGTGCAGAACAGTGCTGTTAGAACACACATAAAATAGGTTAACTGCTTTTTATTTTAAACAACAGCTAAGGAAAAGTTTGGGGGTTTTGGTAGGTCTCTCTTGTTTACTTCTACAGGTGCCAAAGCTCCACCAACTGAAAGATGGCTGTGAAAAATTGTATTGCCAAAGCTGTTGCCCCCGTTACAGCTTCTGCCTCTGTCCAGACAGACAGCCTGATGTCAGTTAAAGAACTGGTTCCATGTGCAGGATGCCTGCAAACTGAAGACCTCATGAAACAAGTGGAGGAGCTCAAATAACAGGTGGCAAAACTGAGAAGCATTTGAGACAGTGAGAAGTACATTGATGAGATGCTTCTTGAAAAATCCAATCTTTCCAGTATAGGTGAAGATGGTAGGCTACAGAATGAAGAGAGTTGGACAAGAGTCACCAGAGTCTGTCAACAATCCAGCTCCACCAGCCTTTGAAATGAAGAACTAGTATGAAATCCTGGAAGTGGAGGAGGTGAAAACATTCCAGGAAAGGGAAGAACTACAGCTCAAGCACCCCAAAGTTGCAGAATCAGTGACTACAAGGAAGCAAAGGGTAGTGGTGGTTGGTGACTCTATTCTGAGGGGTACTGAGGCGTCAATCTGCTGACCAGACTTGATGTCCAGAGTGATGTGGTGTCTGCCAGGTGCCAAAATCTGAGAAATTACGTAGAGTTTGCCGAGACTCTTCAAGTCTATTATCCAATGTTCCTCTCCATGTCGGCACAAATGATACTGATAGGTATCCCTCTGAGTGTATCAAAAGCAACTTTATGGCTCTGGGACAGAGGGTGAAGCAGATAGGTGTGCAGATGGTGTTCTCTTCAATCCTCCCTGTTGAGGGTAAAGGCTGAGGAAGAGAAGCTCACATCCTGGAGATGAATGAATGGCTGCGTTTTGGTTTTCTGGACCGTGGGATGATGTTCCAAGGGCTGCAGAGCAGAGATGGTGTTCTTCTGTCCAAGAAGGGCCAAAGTGTCTTCCTCAATAGATTGGCTAACCTACTGAAGAGAGCTTTAAACTAGATTCATTGGGGATGGTTGAAGAAAATCCCCAGGTAAGTGAAAGCCCTCAGGTAAGTGAAATATTAAATAGTTCTGCAGAAATGGATAAAAGGGGCAACATCTAGAGAGTGGTGTATATAAATGCCTGTAGCATGGGAAATAAGATCCTAGATGTTGAGACTTTAATGGAAAAAGCTGACTTTGATTTAGTGGCGGTTATGGAGACATGGTTCACAGACATATTTTAGTCAGGAAGGAAAGTGTAGGAAGAAGAGGAGGAAGAAGACTATATGTAAAACTATATGTAAAAAATAATATTAGAGCTATAGAATTACAGTCTTAAAAGGCAGCAAGGAGGCACTATGTGTTAAACTAGAGAGAGGGAAAGGGAAATCCATTTGCATTGATGTGATATAGAGATCTCCCTCACAGGGGGAAGAAGTGGACAGGGATTTAATAGAAGACATATGCAGTATTGCCATGAAAGGAGAAGTGCTACTGATAGGTGATTTCAATATGCCGGATGCTGATTGGCACATCCCTGCTGCAGTGTCATCTAGAAATAAGAAGATCCTAGATTCTCTACAGGGAGAATTATTCTGGCAACTGGTAACAGAACCCACAGTTGAAGGGTCCATACTGGACTTGGTGCTTACCAATGGGGAAAGTGTTTCTAATGTCATAGTGGGAGATCATCTTGCATCCAGTGATCACTAGATGATGTGGTTCAGTATTAAGACTAGGGCTGATAAAACCCATTTAAAAGTGATGGTCTTAGACTTTAGGAAAACTAACTTTGCCAAGATGGGACAGTACCTCAAGGAGTCATTAGCGGGTTGGGAAAAGCTGGGGGATGTAGAAAAGCAATCGGTAAAACTGAAAGGGGATGTTTTAAGGGCAACAAACCTTTTTATTAGAAAGGTAAATAAATGCAAAAGGAAAAGGAGGATGCTATGATTCTCAAAAGAAATAACTGAAAAGGTGAAGAATTAGAGGGAGGCCTTCATAAAATACAAGAGATCACAGAGAGAGGAAGACAGGCATCTGTATTTGGAAAAACTTTAGAGAAGCTAGCAAAGTATTCAGGAAAGCAGAGATACAAAAAGCAGGAGAAATAGCCAATGCAGTTAAATGGTGGGATAAGACATTTTTTAGATATGTTAGTGAAAGGAGGAACTACAAAAGAGGTATTGTCAGACTCAAGGGTGAAGGGGAGCAATAAGCAAAAGCTGATGAGGATAAAACGGAATTGCTTAACAAATATTTCTGCTCTGTGTTCACAGATGAAGGGCCAGGAGCAGGACCTCAGTAAACACCCACAAACAGGAACAGAAGTGACAGGGATTTTGAACGATTTTTAGAAGACTGTGTTCGTGAGGAACGAGCTAAGCTAAAAGTAGACAAAGTGATGGCATCAGATAGGATATGTCTGAGAATATTGAAGGAACTTGGGGATGTTCTAGCTTACCTTTTCAATGCTTCTTTGGAATTGGGAGTGTTGCTGCATGACGAACGGAGGATGGTGTGCAGAAGGGAGGCACAGAGTTCGATCTGCCATTGGTAGTGCTGGTGTACTGGAGTGCATGCCACAGAAGGGCTGTCGGATAAGGTTTGCCTCTTTGCGTATGATACCATAATCTGCAATAGAGTAGACACCCAGGAAGTAGTAGATAACATGAGGAATGATCTAGCTAAACTTGAAGAATGATCAATAATTTGGCAGCTCATATTTAATGCTAAAAAATGCAGGGTTACATATTTGGGCTGCAAAAATCCAAGGGAGCAGTACAGTGTAGGGGGCAAAGCACTTCTGTCCAGGAAAAAAAAGCGGGACCTGGGCATGATTGTTTCTGATGATCTTAAAGCACAACTTACTCAGCATCATCCACCAGGACCTCACAAGCAACAAACACCACCCAAGGGAATAACTAGTGAGGTTATCAAATTTGCAGATGACACAAAACTGTTTAAAGTTGTTAAAACCCAAGAGGATTGCGGAAAACTGCAGGAGGATCTGGATAAATTGGAAGACTGGGCATCCAAATGGCAGATGAAATTTAATGTGGACAAGTGCAAAGTTATGCACCTAGGAAAGAACAACCCACACTATAGTTACACAATGCAAGGCTCCACATTAGAAACCACCACCCAGGAAAAAGATTTAGGAGTCATTGTGGATAACATGTTAAAACCCTCCGCCCAGTGTGCAGCGGCGGCCAAGAAAGCAAATAGAATGCTAGGTATCATAAGGAAAGGGGTGGAGAACAAAACAAAGGATATTATAATGCCTCTGTATCGCTCCATGGTACGACCGCACCTTGAATATTGTGTGCAACTCTGGTCACCGTATCTTAAAAAGGACATAGCGTTATTAGAAAAAGTACAGAGAAGAGCCACCAAATTGGTGAAGGGGATGGAAGGATACTCCTATGAAGAGAGGCTAAGAAGGTTAGGGCTCTTTAGCCTGGAGAAGAGACGGCTGAGGGGAGATATGATAGATGTCTATAAATTAATGAATGGAGTGGAACGGATAAACGTGGATCAATTGTTTACGCTATCAGAGTATAGAAAGACTAGGGGACATGTAATGAAGCTACAGGGTAAACTATTTAAGACAAATAAGAGAAAATATTTTTTCACTCAACGTGTAATCAAACTCTGGAATCTGTTACCGGAGGATGTAGTAAGGGCTGTTAGTATAGCTGGGTTTAAAAAAGGTTTGGACAAGTTCCTGGAGGAAAGGTCCATATACCACTATTAAAAAGGGACCCAGGATATCAATGCTTGACCCAGTACAAGCATTGTGGAACCTGTCTTTTGGGGATATTGCTAGGTACGAATAACCTAGATTGGCCACTGTTGGAAACAGGATACTGGGCTTGATGGACCTCGGTCTGACCCAGTATGGCATGTCTTAAGGTGCACCCTAGTCAATGCTCACTCAGCACATAACAAGATTCAGATCCTCACTAATTACCTCATTGACAACACATGAGATATAATGTGTATCACAGAATTCTGGTTCATAGAATCAGACAATGTGCTAATCAATCAGCTACTAACATCCAACTGCAACATATCTACTTGCTCAACAGCCAAACGAAGGGGCGGAGGAGTCTTTAGTCTAGCCAGAAAACACCACAACTTCCAAATCCTCAGCAACAGATCAGACACAGGCTTAGATAACTTAACCATCACCAACAACTCCCTCAGCCTGTGCCTGGTGAACTGACTCTAAATGCTTGCACAGATGAACTTGCAGCCCTGCTCGAGATGGTATGCAACCACCATGAATGCTTAAACCAACTCATCTTCCTGGGTGACCTCAACCATATCTCTTCTGCCTCCAAAACTGCAACAGCCTTCCTAGATGCCTTGGAAACCCTTGAATACACACAGCCCATCACTGACTCAACACACAAAAGAGGAAACACATTCAACCTTATCTTTGCTCCACAACTCATGCTCAAGACCAACAACCTACCCTCACCCACAACCTACATAGTCCCATGATCTGACCACAAAGCAATTCACTTCCTTCTTCCACCCAGGCAAATCACCAAAAACACTCTCACACACAAACTTCAACCCACAGATCCAACCACCTGGAAAAGAAAGAATTCCTAGAAAAAATATTACCACAAATCAACTTTAACTCAGATAACCTTGATACACCCATACAGAACTGGAACCAGGTCATAAGCCAAATAGCCATAAAGCTGCACACTCCAAAACCCCTACATAGGCAAAATACAGCAATATGGTACTCCATCCAATTAAAAGAAATGAAACACAACCTCAGACTACCTGAAAGATGATGGTGATGATGTAAATCTGCTCACAACCTCATATACATGACCAATCTACTAGAATACCAGACAGCCACATACAAAGCAAAAAAGGATTACTTCTCCAAACTTCTCCAAAAATCCATCAACAGGACCAGAGAGCTATTTGACCAAATCAAAACACTCATAAGAAACCCTGTGCAACAAAAAGAAGAGATACAGCTATCACCCCAACTCATAGCAGACTACATCCAAAGCCAAAATCACCCCCAACTTGATAAAACAACCACAGCACCAATTCACATGGACCAAGATCATGTACAAGACAAAAATCACATGGGACACCTTCAAAGCTGTCATACCTGAACAACTAGAAAGAATCATCAACAACATTAACACCACCACATCCCCAGTGGACTCCTACCTGGTGAGCTGGATCAAGATTGTAAGAGCAGAACTGATCTCTATCATCCTCAAAATTGTGACTCATCCATCTGACCAAAAAAGAAAAGAATGACAGAAATCATCCAAGCTCGTACAGATCCATTGCCAGCCTGCCATTCCTGGTAAAAGTAATAGAAAAGATCATGCAAAAGCAGCTCCAAGAGTACATCGACTTGCACTTCCCAACTGACCCGCAGCAATACAGATTTAGACCTCACCACAGGGTTGAAACCCTATTGACCGCCCTCACCGACAACATATTAAGAGGCATTGACATGCCTAACAAAGGATGTATCCTCATTTTCCTTGACATCAAGGCAGCATTTGACGCCATCCCACACACAACCTGATTCTACAATGCCTCCATCAAATAGGGCTACGTGGAACTACTCTAAAATTGTTCACATCATACCTTACTGAGCGGCATCTTCAAGTAAAAATAGGCACCATAAAATCAGCACTATTCACATACTACTTTTCAACATCTTCCTAAGCCAATTTGCGTCATAATGTAAGCACACAACATACGTTTCCACATATATGCCTACAATGTCATGATCTACTCCCAAATTCTCTACAGACAACTCAATACAATCATCCATAAAGAAATGCTTCAGAAACATTACGAACTGGCTCACCAAACACAATATGACCATAAACCTCAGTAAGACAGAAGTGCTATACATTACCAAAGACAACAACTTGCAATTATAGCCATCGATGGAGCACAGCTGCAAGTGAAATCTAAAGTCTTTTACCTGGGAGTAACATTAGATCAAAGCCTAACCTTTATCCTCCACATCAGTAATATCACAAAAGCCATATACCACAGGATCCAATCCCTACAACACCTTAAGCCTCTGCTGAATGCCCACGATTTTCATATAGTGTTCCAGACACTCACTTTCCCCACTTAGACTATTGCAACCTCATCCTCCAAGGTTTACCCAAATACATACTCCATCCCCTCCAACTAGCTCAAAATACCACGGCAAGGATATTGTTCAATGCTTCAGATCTGAGCACATTACCCCAATACTTAAACATCTACATTGGCTACCCATTGAGGAGCACATACAATACAAAGCCTTGCTCACAATTTTCAAAATCACCCATGACCTATCCTCAATCCACTTCCAAGCCCTCATTCAGAAACACCTGACAGCAGATACAGAAGAACACATGCTCTTAACAAGCTACACACCCCTTCAATGATCACCAAGGCCAGCCAGACGGCATCCAAGAGGGCATTCTCCCTATTTGCCCCAAACTCTCTGGAATGCACTACTGGATGACCTTCATGCCGTAGATGACTGATTGCCTTCAAAAGAAACCTGAAAACACATCTATTTACTGGGTGCTTCTCTGATCCAGCATAACATACCAGAGCTGATCTAATGAAACACTCAACCATCCAGCCACACTTCTCTCCTTTCCCCACTCAACCCCCCGCAAAAGTTTTGATGTTCCCCTTTTACCCCATTAGTTCTAGTTATGTTATAATGTTCGGTGTAAGGCCCTGTTGGCCATTCTGTTTCATGTAAACTGCTTAGACTTGTGGATTTTTTGTATATAAAAATATCTAAATAATAAAATAAATAAATAAATATCGCTAACAAAGATGATAAAAGAATCAGACCAAGGACAGATCCCTGCAGCACACCACAGGTAACCTCCTTTTCCTCAGAGTGAGCTCCATTTACCTGTACCCTTTGTCGCCTCCCACTCAACTAATTTCTCACCCAGTCAGTCATTTAGGATCCATTCCTAGAATACTAAGTTTGTTTATAAGTCACCTGTGTCAAAGGTTTTACTGAAATCTAAGTACATCACATCTAGGGCTCTCCCTCGGTCCAACTCTCTGGTCACCCAGTCAAAGTAATCAATCAGATTTTTCTGACAAAACCTGCCTCTGGTGAATCCATGCTGCCTCAGATCCTGCAATCTATTGGACTCCAGAAACCTCAATATTCTCCCTTTTAGCAGCGTTTCCAATAATTTACTAACCACAGAGGTTAGACTAACCGGCCTGTAATTTTCAACCTCATCTTTAGTTCCACTTTTGTGTAAAGGGACCATGTGCCTTTCTTCAGTCCTCTGGGACGATCTTAAAGTGGCTAAACAGGTAGAAAAGGGAAGAGCAAAAGCCAGAAGAATGCTTGAGTGCATAGGGAGAGGAATGATGTGATAGTGCCTCTGTATAAGTCGCTGGTGCAATTCTGGAGACCGCACCTTCAAAAGGATATAAGCAGGTTGGAGTCAGTGCAGAGGGTGACTACTAGAATGATTAGTGGTCTTCATTATAAAGCATATGAGGACAGACTTAAAGATCTTAATATGTATAAGTTAGAGGAAAGGAGGAATAGAGGGGATACAATAGAGATGTTTAATACCTCCATGGCACAAATGCACAGGATGAGAGCCTCTTTTGATTGAAAGGAAGCTCTGCAACAAGAGGACATAGGATGATGATGAAAGGGGATAGACTCAGGAGTAATATGCGGAAATATTTCTTTACAGAAAGAGTGGTAGATGTGTGGAATAGTCTCCCAGTGGAGGTAGTAGAGACGAGGACAGTATCTAAATTCAAGAAAGCATGGGACAAACACACAAGATATCTGAAGAAACCAAGGGGGTATTGTAATTCATATGGGAGGGCAGATTAGATAGACTATGTGGTCTTTTTCTGTCGTCATGTTTTTATCTTTCTAACTTTTGTGCTACAAGCTTAATGGCTTTTATCACACTGGGTCCATGTAGTTGTAAGCGTCTCTTTTTAGCCAAACAAATGCAATTTAAAAATTAATTTCCACAAATGATCACCACCATGTCAGTTCTCATCCCACAGCATCACTTGTATTCAGGATTCTTAAGCTCTTCTCATACTCCTATTCTGAAAAATGACACTTCACAATGTAGCCCCTGTGTGGCAAAGCATGCCTACAATCTGACGATAACCACAAACCGCTCAACACCGCCCTCCCTAAGGCCAAATACACCCTAAAATGCCCAGTATCTCAAACTGAGAACACTTGTTACCTATGTTTATTCAATGTTACTACATTGTTTTACATTGTCAGTCCCCTGCCAACACAGTTTATTACAATCTTACACACTGTTATATGTTAACTGTATTCTGTCTCATTCACTGTATCACCTCCAGGTTCTAGTTAAATGCAAACAGCTTTGACTTAATGATAAAGCAGTATAGAAAAAATGCTAAATAAATAAATGAGAACGGCACAGGAGTTTAGAAAATCACCCTCTTAATTTCTCTAAAATGATTTCTAGTAACTGTTTGGTGTGGAATATCTTTTTCCTGTCTTCCCTGCCACAGTGAGTGAGAGCATGGAGGTGATCGCTGGTAACAAAGCATTAATTATATGATCCATATTTCTCTGTCTTCCTGTACAGTCACCGCTTGTATCTGATGGAAAGAAATAATACAGTTTAAAAAACCCTTGTCTTTTATGATTTATTTGAGAACAGATAAGCCTGTGTAATGATCAGAACATCAGTCTTCAAATTTCTGGCAGTTCAAGGTAATGGAGGAAAGCTGGGTAATCCTAGGAGAAGGGGCTTCGGAGGTGGGGATGGCCCCTTTTCCTCTACAGCCATTCGAATGTTTCCCTCATGTACTAAACATGATAAATGCCTTTAGAAGATGGACTAGGACCCCCACCCCAGGGACACGGGAAGACCAGATTGCTCCCTCATCTGGGGCTTGCTAAGATGGCATGCTCAAATCCTCGCAGGGACTCCCTGCAATAGCAAGCAACACGAAGAGCAGCTTTGGAATAAAGAGAACATGCGGACCACTGAAGAACTGTTTCTGCATCAGGTTGGATGCCCAATGCACCGTGGGATTGGTACACAGAGTGCTGTGGGGGGAGGGTGTATGTGTACAGTATGTGCATGAATGCGCTTAGGGGTAGGGGTGGGGGCACACGTACACAACACATGCGTTTGGGGCATGACTGTCTTCTCTTTCTTGGGCTCTGCTTGCAGCTGCCTGGAATTTCATTCTTCAAAGCAAATGTAAGAATCCCAGTCTCCCAATCTTTACACAAGAACTAAAGCAGGGAATTTGGGTGCCCTTTTCCTTGTGTACCCTGAGCCATTGCCTCACTGGCTCACCTGCTAAGCTGGCCCTGAGTGCACCTACTTTTTACACACATATACCAGCACAATTTTATAAGAGCTTGTTTCTGCATGTAAAGCATACTTCACACATGAAAAAGCTTTTAATACAATTACCCCCAAGTGTACAGCATATAAAAACAGGGATGTGCTTTTGTTCCAAATGAAATAGGAAATGCCATTGATATTTCCGTTTTTGCTACATTTCACGCTGTAAATTAAATCAAAGTAAAACATAGGGAGTCTTTTACTAAACAGCATAAAGATGTTGCACCTAATGCGCCAATAGCTCCAAAACCATGACATGCTAGATGCAACACCATTGCATTAACAGTTAAGGGTGTAGACAGCATTGTCCCAGCAGTTAACACGGAGCCCTGCACCCTAATATACCGCATATCAGGTGAACCCACGCTAATCACATAGCATGCAGTTAGCCCATGGTGTGTACCCTCTGCTAACTGCACAGGGCTTACTATGCCCACTCTCCACCCTTAACCCACCCGCTCGCATCCCCAACATGTGGTGCACAGTTAGCATGGGAATCGACCTGTGCTAGCTGTCATGGCCCGCTTTTAAGGTGCACAAGCTATCCACTGCCAGGTAGCACCCTTTAGTAAAAGACCCTCATAGGGTTTTTTGTTCATTTTTTATTTCATTTACTAAACAGCCGCATGCATACAGCAAAAATTACAAAGAAATCTCCTGGGCTTATCTCCATCCCCTAGATTCTCCCAGTATCTTACCCCATCTGCAGTATAGGATCCAAAGGAAGCAAGTGCAGACTTCAGTCACTCCTGCCCCACAGATGCTGTATTCCAAAATGATATCAGATGGAGTATCTGAGAACTGCGGCACCTCAGCACTACTCTGCATGCTAATTTGGTATATTTTAGTTTAATTCATTTGATTGACTGTCTTCCACATAATGCACCCAAGTAGTGTATAAAAATCAATGGATCATGAAAACTAAACTGAAGGAGGGGAAGGAAAAGATGAAATGTTAGAGAGTCAGCATAGCTTAGAATAACAGAGAGCTTTAGATGATAGGGAGGGAGACGTTAGATGTTCCCAACCCAGAAAGTCCACTCACAGCCTCCTGGAATTAGATAAGAGTTCCTAGATGTATTCAAAAATCCAGGTCTTTAAGGCAGATTAGAAATGTCTAAACTGACCAGAGATAGGGAAGAAAGGAATTCCAAAAATATGCTGCTTTTTAAGTAGAAGCTAGCCAGTGAGTAAATTCAAGCCTTATGTTGCTCAGTGTGGGGATTGTTAGGAAAGAGCTGGGAGGATTTCAGATTGCAAGCTTGGATGCAGTAGGAAGATTTGCCAAGTGCATACAGTAGGTGAATCTGTAGGAACTCTGAAAGTTAGAATGGGTATGTTATAGTCTAGTCTGTAAGATACTGGAAGCCAGTGATATTCTTACACAAGCAAGGTGATGATCAAATTTCCATTTCATGAAATAATTTTTACAGCATTTCATATGAGTTGAAGGCAATTCATATTTGTATCTGTGATGCCAGCCAAGTGAGCATTACAGTAATCAAACATTGAAAATTAAAGACTGAAGAAGTACAAAGAAGGGATGAATTGATAAACTGAAAAAAGAACAGATTTTTCATGCAGACACAAAGGGAAAGTTGGATATATGTATGTAGTACTCCACCTTATTATCCCTTTCAGCAAGGGGCATGCTTTGGCTATCTTTCAGCTAACTGGAACCATTGCTTGCAAGTGTTTACAAGGGACTAAAGCTAAGGATAGGAAGCTTGAAGGGCAGGATCTTTAACTAATCTAGATGAAAAGGGATCATTAAGAAAAGTAGAAGGATTCATGAAACAAAACGTTTCTCTAAGGAGGTGATGATACTGGGTTACAAGTCTTGATGTAGAATTTATTTGCATAGTAAGTAATAGTTTCATAGAGGTCACTGGGAGGAAGGGAATCCAGACAATCAAAAACTTTGATCATGAAAAAAGGAAAAAGGAAAGATATGGCAAATACTCTGGTGATGGAAGTGCTTTATTGAGGTTAGTGACCATAGAAACATTTGTTTAGGATGCCGAGAATGCTTATATAGGAGTTGAAAACAGCAGCTTCTTTTTGCAGAGTACAGGGCATTCTTATAGACATTCTAAGCACTCCTGAAATGCAATGTGTGCCTTTGAGTCAATGCTGACTCCTGGGTTTTCTTGGCAATGTGACTGGAAATAGATTGCCAGGCTTTTCTTCCAAGGCAGTAGAGGGTTAAGTGACTTGCCCAAGGCCACAAGGAGTACTAGTGGGACTTAAACCCTGGTTGCTTGGTTACAAAGCCAGTGTTCTAACCACTAGGCTACTCCTCCACTCATGACAGCTACATAAATTAGGAGTTGATCTGGCCTTACACCATTGTCTTTCTACATGAGGGCATTTCACATTTGAAAATAAGAACGCCTTAATGGAACCAGGGGGAAACTCTGGAAGAATGAGATGGGCATTCTTTTAGAGGAGCAAAAGAATCTAGTACTCCTTTCAAAGTTTTGCCCCACTCACTTTAATATTGCCCTAATAAACAAAAAGAAAAATCCTTTATAGCAGAATGGATAAGGTAGCATTCACAGCAGGCTTGGCTTTATAACAAGGATGAGATGCTTAACCCAGGGACCTTGAACTGATAGATGATGGAGAAGGAAAAGGAGAGATTAAAGGTAATCAGACAATGATCAGACCAGGAAATCATAGGAAGCAGTGATGCCAACTAAGAAGAGGAAAGGCCTGAGGGACAAATTAGATCTAGAGACTGACCTAGGTGATGTGTAGGAAAAAAGAGATTCTGAAATCAAAGATTTTGGAGAAAGTCTTTCTTCCATGAGTCTTGTAGGAAGATCCGCATGGATAGTGAAATCTCCAAGAAGTTGACAAAGCAGGCAATAAGCTCTGAAGGCACCTCCAGTAAGTTGTCTACAGAAGATTGACTCTCAAAGACAGGATGATATAAAAGCAGTGAATTTGGAATTAAGGATAAGGACATTTGGATTAAGATAGATTTGAATGTTAAACAGCATAAAAGATAATTCTTGAAGAACGATGACATAGCACAGAGTATAGTAACCTCTTTACTTTGGTTGTGTTTTCTATTGTTATTAACTGCCGTCAAGTCAGTATGGACTCATGGTGACGCTCTGGATAGTTGTCCTAAACTGTGTTCAGTCTTTAGTCAGGCAGCTCATTGTTGACAGAGTGGCACCCATAGCTGCTGTTATTGAATTGATCCATCTTATTCCTGGCCTTCCTCTTTTGCGTTGACCTTCTATCTTGCCAAGCATGGTGTCTTTCTCTAATGATATCTCTCTTCGCATGATGTGTCCAAAGTATGAAAGGCAAAGTCTTGTCATCTGAGCTTCTAAAGAAAGCTTAGGTTTGATCTCCTCTAGTACTGACTGGTCTGTCCTTTGGGCAGTCCACGGTATACACAATATTCATTGCCAGCACCATAATTCAAAGGCATTGATTTTCTTCCTGTCAATCTTTTTTACTGTCCAACTTTCGCATCCATATAACATTATTGAAAATACCATGGCTTGAACGAGTTGAATCTTTTTATGGAGAGAGACATGTCTGTTCATGAGAATCTTGTCTAGGTCCTTCATAGCCATTCTGTCACAAAGGGTCAGGATTTCCTCCCCTTTTAACCAGATTTTGATTAGGTAAAGCAAAAGCAAATGCAAATGCAGGACTAGAGCAGTTTTGGAGTGAATATTCAAAAGACCTACCCTTATAGTGCAGTGAGGAAGGGAGATTGACACACTGGTAGCTTGAAAGGGAAGTTTCAGAGAAGATAAATTAAAATACAGGCTTGAGAAACCATTGTCTTGAATGATGAAGGAATAGCTTTTGAGAATGAGTGCTTCCACAGAGCTGAGGAAGGCTGCCTATGGTGCCAGACTGAGAGAGGACTATTTATTCATTTCTTTTTTGATTTATTTACTGTAGAAATTATGATCAAGAGAACAGCAAAATCTAAGTGGCATTCCCAGGAACCTTTACCTCTTGTCCAGAAAACAAATGCACAGTTCACAGAGCTGAGCAGCGAACCATGCACCTTGTTATTGGGGGTAGAAGGGAGATACTATCCCAGCTTGAGGTCTCACTGAGTACCAGTTTCTCTTTCAGCTCTGGCATATAAAAATGCAGTAGGTTGTCTGGCATCAGATGGAATGTTGGGAGCTCTGATAGCTGGTAACCTCCATGATAGAGCCAGCTGTTCAGTGAATGGCATAGTCCTGCCAGTTTCTGTGGTTTCTCTCGGCAGCACAACAGAGAAGCTGTGGGATTCAATGGTGCAGGCTGCACTCAGCAGTTTAGGTCAGTATAGGAAGGTGGGCCTAAATAAGGGATTGGAATCCCATCCAGCATCTGGATTTCCACCCTGAAGAGGCTTCACTCATCTTTTCAGAAACCATCTGGCAGGCCATTGTGCATTTGGAAAAAAAAACAGTACCCAAATGAGTGGGCTGCTTTCTTTATTAGAAATTGTGAGAAACCAAGTGACTGATTTTCAAGGGATTGTGGTGGAACATACTAAAAAGCTGCATTCTTTGAATGCTCAATGTACCTCCTTAGGGCCTCTTGAGACAACTTCAACAGAAGACAATTTATTACTCCATTAGAAGCTGGAGGCACTGAAGAAAAAAGGCATTTGAATTTGAGTCCTCAGCTTCCCTCAGATCTGTCTCACTGGCCCCAAAGAACTGTTCAAGTAGGTTTTGACTAATGCTTAAAATACTTGGAGATGCAATCCCCCTGAAAAGGATTTTCTATCTAACATTCAAAAGTATATGGAGGGAGCCTCGGTCTCTTTTGAAACATCTCCAGTTTCCATGGACAGTATGGGCGTGATTCCAACATCGACGTGTCGGCCATCTGTGTGCCCTGTTTGAACCGGATGCACAGAGGGAGCCGTGATTCTGATCCCGTGGGGCACGTCTAGCCCCGCGGGATCAGAATTGCAACCAGAACTGTACATGCAGGCCAGGACCCTGATTCAGGTCGGTCTGCACGTACAGGCCATGGTTAGCTCAGTCAGGGCTGTTCAATGAAGCTGCGGCACCATGGCGTCTGGTTACCAGGACACCATGACTCCATTGAAAAGCCACGATCCCCAGCCACTGGCTGCAAAGGTGCTTTCCCCGCAACCTGACCCCTGATCTGGCCTCCTATGGCCAGGTTTGGGCTGTGGGGAATGTCCTCTGCCCCCCTCTGCCCTTTCTGTGCTCTGGGCCCGCCGTCCCCTGCCGTCTAGGGGAACTCATTCCACCTCGGAGGTGGAATAAGTTCCCTATTCAAGCCGCCGGCCCCGGACGTACAGGGCTGACATTGGAATCAGCCCTGTACGTCCGTGGTCGATGGCTGCCCACTGCCAGCCCTAATGCCGCCCCCGATCCGCCGCTTTCCCGCCCCCATCTACCTTCCCCGTACAAAAAGATAGATGGGATTGGGAAAGGGCCCAAATAGCGGGGATGGAATGACTCCATATAGATTTAACTACCTTTCTTGAAGGTTCATGGGAAAGAGAAGTTAACTGCACCACTCTGTTAGTTTCTATTGTTTTAGAAACAGACACTCTGCAAGCCAGCTTTTCTTTCAACCACAGAATGCAATAGGTCAGAAGAACTGGTTGTTTCCTGACATACATAAGACACAGAGCAGACATAAGCAATTCCTGCTGATGCGACAAAGGGTTGTGGCTTTAGATGGAGAATTTTTTCTCAAATGTCATTTTAAGGGTTAGATTTTCTAATGTTGGCTACTATATTACAGTGTACTTATATGTGTTAGCATGCAATATTTATCACAGTGGGACCTATTTACCACTAATGTGGGCTAATGGCATTAGTGCACTCTAACGTAGCAATACATTTTAGTAAATCTAGCCCTAAATGTCTGTTTAAACATGCAAGTAAGCAATGTAGCTTTTTGAGTCAAAACATCTAAGAGCTTTTCTTGATCATAAGATTGCTAAAAAGGATGTATTCAGGTCTTGAGATTCTAGGCCGGTGCACACTATATGAAGTGGTAATGTTCCTCTATGCTTTTTTATGCCTGTTTTCTATACTGTGCTATTTCCTTTCATCTCCACTTCTTTTCTGGGATTCTCCTTGTTTAGGAACTTTGAAGATATCTTTTAGAGGTTAATGCCCGAGGCCGCGGGCCGGGTCCCGCGGCCGACAGTAACCTGGGCCCGGGCCCGGCCGCGGCCTCCAACGTGCAGGGTAAAAGGGGGGGTGCGTCGGGGGGGGGGAGGGGGCGGTGCGAGGCAGTTGAAATCGCTCCGGCGCGCCGTCGGAGCGATTTCATTGGCCCGCATGTCATGGGGTGGGCGGTGCTGTTCGCGAGGAGCCGCGTGGCCGTCTCCTTCTGGCCGCGGCTCCTCGCGTATCGGTCGCGTTCCTGTGCTCGGTGAGTGGGGTTCGTGGAGGGGGGTCCATTTGCTCCCGGGGGAGGTGGGGGAGGTTGCGTTCGGGTGGGGGGGGGTCGGCAGCCGGTCGGGGCATCTCCAAAAACAAAAAAAACAAAACAAAAAAAAAATACTTAACAAATAAATACTATAAAATAAAGTAGCAGGAGTGGAGAACCCCTGCAGCCAGTAGCCTGCTTCCTGGTTGCTGCAGCAGGTTCTTTACCCCTGCGCTGGGCTGCTGCTCAACGGTTAGGAGGGAGGGCCGGAGCATGGCCGGAAAGGCAAAGCAAAAGTGGCTCCGGTGGAAGGGCTGGGGGGGGCTCGAGGGGGTCCCGCGGGGTTGGGGCAGCCCCAGGGGCCAGAGTAGGCCGTGGGGGGGGGGGCGGGGAGTCGGGGGGAGGACCAGTAAGCGGAAGGTTGGGGTGGGGATGCGTGGGGCTCTCCCTGCCCCTGCAGCTGTGTTGGGGGGGCCGGAGGAGGTGGTGGGCCCCCTAGAAGGGGTCGTGGGGCCTGGGGCGCGGGAGGCGGAGGAGGCGTCGAGGGGGGGTGCTGGGGTAGGTGGCGTTGAGGAGGGGAGCGTCGCTCGGGGCCGGGGGGGGCCGGCGCGGCGGGGTGGGGGGCGGGGGGGCAGGGGGGGGTGCCGGTTCCTCCAGGAGCCTAGGGGCCCGCCCCGGGGGGGTGGGGAAGGTTCGGAATGCGTAGCGACGGGTGGCAGGCTTGGTCCCCGGTACCTGGGATGGCAATGGGTGGGAGCCCTTGGGGGGGGGCTGGGGTGGGGAGCATTGGGGGGCCAGTTTTCAAAGTGTTGGGGGACAACTCCCCTGGGGGGCTTCAGGCTGGGCAGTCGGGGGGTTGGGGTCCTCAGGGGGGGTGCAGGGAGGGGGTGTGGGGTGGGGGGCGGGGTCTTATGGGATGGCTTCGCAGGGGGTTGGTTTGCCTCCGTCCCCGTGTGTTGGCTCTCCTCTCCCTTTGCAGGTTTCGGGGAGTGCGCCCTTGACAGCAGGCGGAGTTGGCGGTGGAGCGACAGTGATGTCGGTGGGTGGGGGCCAGTCCGGCCCGCCCATGATGGAGCAGACGGAGTCCACCTCGGGTGTGCAGGTGGCGGCGGAGCCGGCGGCGGCAGGTGAGTGCTCCGGGACGACAGCGGGGGGAGTTGGGGGGGCAGTGCCGTCGGGGGAGGGTGCACCGCCAGCTAGTAAAGCCAAGGCAAAGCGGAAGCACCGACGGCGTCGGCGGCGGAGCGCGTCGTCTTCATCTACGTCGTCGGGGTCTTCGGACACTTCCTCAGCGGACTCCATCGGCGGGCCGCGGGTTGGTGAGGGGGCGGGATCGGCGGTGGTGCGTTGCGCGGAATTGTGGGAGAGTGTTCCGCGTAAGTTGAGGCGGCAGATTGGGAAGCGGCGTTATTTGGATATTTTCCGGCTATTGGAAGGGAGGAAACGCTCGGGGGAGAGTCGTAAGAAGCGCAAGGAAGACGAGAAGGCGGGGAGGGTACGGAAGGTTTCGCGGAACACGTTAAATTGGACTCGGGCTTTTTTGCGTTTGGCGAGCGTATGGGGGCATGAGGACCCGAGTCGTTATGGTGTGCTGTTGGCTTATGCCGACGCGATCTTGGCGGCTTCCCAGGCCCACGAGGGGTGGGCCTGGCTTAATTACGACGAGGAGTTCCGCGATAGGATGGAGGAGAACCGGCAGTTGTCATGGGGCATGAAGGATATTAACCTTTGGCTCACGCAAATGTCGGCAAAGAGGAGTGGAACGGGGGGGGGGTGCAGGTCCGGCTAGGGCGGCGGGCGCGGCAGCTTCGGTGGGCTTGCGGTCCTTTCGGCCAGCGGGCCCGGGGCCCGAGGCGAGTAAAGTTGGGGCGGGCGGTCCCGGCGGAGATTTGTGTTGGCGCTTTAACAAAACGTCCTGCCCTTTCCCGGACTGCAAGTTTCGGCACGCTTGCTCCCTGTGCGGAGCCGGTCACTCGGCCGTTAAGTGCAGCCGTCGAGCGGTGCAAGGGGCGGCGGCTGCAAGTAAATGATGGGTTGGAAGGGGGTCTGGCGCCTACCCCCATTAGGATACGGGCGTTGCTGCCATGGCTGGAGCTCTACGCGGCTACCAGGCATGGCCCGGCGGGGACGATGTTGTGGGCGGGGTTTTCTGAGGGCTTTCGTATCCCTTTTCAAGGGGCTGTCCGGGATTTGGAGTCGGGGAATGCTCGCTCGGTGATGCGGCTGGCGGATGTGGCCCGCGCGAAGATTGCGGCGGAGTGCGCTCTGGGCAGAGTCGCTGGGCCGTTCCTTCGGCCGCCCTTTTCGCCGTTTATTGTTTCACCGCTTGGCGTCATCCTGAAGAAGGAGCCCGGGCGTTATCGGCTGATACATAATCTTTCTTGTCCCCTCGGGGCCTCGGTGAATGACCATATCCCGCAGGAGCTGTGCTCAGTGCGCTATGCGTCCTTCGACGAGGCTTTGGAGCGTGTGCGCCAATGTGGAAAGGGGGCTTTGCTTGCGAAGGTGGACATTGAGTCTGCCTTTCGTCTCTTGCCGGTGCATCCGTCCGCCTTCCCTTTGCTCGGATTTCGTTTTGACGATTCTTATTATTATGACACGTGTATGCCCATGGGTTGTGCGATCTCGTGTGCGTACTTTGAGGCCTTCAGCTCTTTCCTGCACTGGGTGTTGATGCGGAGGTCCGGTCTTAGGTCTATAGTGCATTACCTCGATGATTTTTTGTTCGTCGGGCCGGCCCAGTCCGCAGTGTGTGCATCCTTGTTAGAGCTTTTCCTGGGTATGGCGGCGGAGTTTGGCATCCCTTTGGCGGAGGGTAAGACAGTGGGGCCAGTGACTTGTATTTCCTTCTTGGGGATTGAGATCGACTCTGTTGAGTTTGTGGTCCGGTTACCGATGGATAAAGTCGAGCGGCTGCGGCTCTTGGTAGCTGAGGTGGGCTCCGCTACGAAGGTGACGTTGACAGAGCTTCAGAGGTTAGTCGGCCACCTAAACTTTGCCTGTCGGGTCGTCGCAATGGGAAGGCCGTTTGCGCGGCGGTTGTCTTTGGCGATGGCCGGGGTGCGCTGTGGGCACCATCGCATTCGGGTGACTGCGGGGATGCGAGCTGATTTGCGCGTGTGGGATGCTTTTTTGGCGAATTATAATGGCTGCTCGGTGTTACAGTCTGAGGAATTGTCCAACAGGGATTTGGACTTGTTTTCAGATGCTGCAGGGGGTTCGGGTATGGGATTGTTCTGCCAGGGCTCGTGGTGTGCAGCGCCGTGGCCGGCGGCTTGGTCCGCGAGTGGGCTGACGCGCAATGTGACGTTCCTGGAGTTGTTCCCGATTGTGGTGGCCTTCTGGGTATGGCCAGAGAGGCTACGGGACAAGCGGGTAGTCTTCTGGTGTGACAACGCTGCAGTGGTGCAAGTCATTAATCGTCATTCGCCAAAGTGTCCAAGGGTGGCGGCGTTGATGCGGGTGTTTGTGCTGGCCTGTCTTCGTCTCAATGTCACGGTTCGGGCGCGCCATGTGCCAGGTGCTCTGAACGTTATTGCTGACGCTTTGTCTCGTTTCCAGTGGGAGCGGTTTCGGGAGTTGGCCCCGGGGGCGGACGAGACCGCGGCGGTGGTGCCGGAGCACCTTTGGCGAATTGGGACGCCGGAATGATCTCATTGTTGCGGTCTTCCCTGGCTCCAGGTACGTGGAAGGCTTATCAGCGGGGGTATGGGCGGGTTCGAGAGTTTCTCTGGGGGAGGGGCTGGAGGGGGGGTAGAGTCGGGGACATCTTGGCGGGTTCTTTCATAGCGTGGGCAAAAGAGGGTGGTTGGTCCCGGGCGGCAGCACGGGCGGCTTTGGCCGGCTTCTCCTTTTTTAGCAGGGCGGCGGGCTGGGGCAGTCCGAGCGCCTCGTATGTGGTGAAGCGGCTATTAGCCGGGTGGGCGCGAGCGCAGCCCTCCTGCCCGGATTGGCGTCGCCCCGTGTCGCACGCCTTGCTGCTGCGTATTTGGGGCGTTCTACCCGAGGTGGCGGCTACTCCGTATGAGGCAGTCCTTTTTCGGGCGTTGTTTGTCACAGCCTTCTTCGGGGCCTTCCGAGTTAGCGAGCTGGTCCCTCCGTCGGGCGGACGGGGGGAGCGGGGGGGTTTGCTGGTGCAGCAGGTGGACATACAGGAGGCGCGCGTACGGATTTTCCTGGCCCATTCGAAGACTGACCCATTGGGGCAGGGTCGGTGGGTGCTGCTGAGGGCCATTCCGGGTCTGGGATCCTGTCCAGTGCAGAACTTGGCGGTGTACCGGCGGCAGCGGCCGGATCGGGCCGGGTGTTTCTTCTGCCATGCTGATGGGACAGCTGTTACCCAATTCCAATTCACGGCAGTCTTCCGCTTGGCGTTGCGGCGGCTGGGCGTGGATGAGCGCGGTTATGCGTCTCACTCCTTCCGGATAGGTGCGGCAACGAGCGCAGCCGCCGCTGGCCTGGGAAGTGAGGTGATCCAGCGGATCGGGCGCTGGCGCTCCAGGGCCTACGAGGGCTACGTGCGTACGGAACAGCTGTGAGCTGTGGTGGTGGAAGGGGGGTGGGCGTGGGGGGGGGGTTCTAATGCTGTTTTTTCTCTTTCAGGTCTACTGCTGAACGTGCCGACAGGGGCTGCTGCCCGGAGCGCGCCGGGTGTTTGGTGGCTTCTGTGGCATTCATTCGTCTACTGGGCGGAACGCAGAGCCTCAACTCGTCCGCTGGGTACACACCTGGGCTTGGTGTCCTGCAATTTCCGGCTGGAGTGGCTCGGCGAGCGGGGCATGCGATGGTGGCAGCTACTTCCAGTGGTTCGAGAGCACGCGGAGCGGCGGCAGAGGCCGGTGGGACTCCTGATACATCTTGGAGGGAATGATCTTTCCTGTTGGACGTGTCGGCAACTCATCCGCGCAGTGCAACGTGACCTGCGTGCGCTGCAGGAGCAGTGGCCTGACGTTGCAATCGTCTGGTCGGACATCATCCCTCGGCCGGCCTGCTTGCCTCAACGACGCTGGTCGAGAGGGCTGGCCAAAGTGAACAGGCAGATTGGCCGTTGGTTGCAACAGGCCGGTGGATGGCAGGTCCGGCACCCCTGGGCGGACCCCCAGTGGGCAGGACTGTACCGTACTGACGGGGTACACTTGTCCCCGGTCGGTCAGGACTTATTGCTTAATGATTGGCAGGAAGCGCTGGAAATGATTGGTCGCAGCTTTATGGTGGGGGCGGTGCGAGGATAGTGCCTACCTCGCACCGGTGGCGGGGTACAGAGCCAGCGCTCGCAGGAGCGGCGCGGGCTTGACCTGGTTTACAAGCAGTGGGGGCGAAGTGCTCCCCGGGGTGGGGCGAGACAGCCCGGTTGGGGGTCTCGGCCCGGTAGCGGGGGGGTGGGAGCCGGCCTTTGCTACTAGGATGGCGAGGCAGGCGGCGGGGTTTGGGGGGGAGGAGGATGCTCCGCCTTGCTACTAAGATGGCGGGTGGGGGGGCATCCTCCGGTAAAGGGGTGCGGGGTTGGGTTTTGTTCAATTGTTATCTTAGGCCCGTGTTGGGCCGGTTGTACAGGTTGTAAATAAAGCTGCGACCAAAAGTTTGTACCAAAATTACTGAGTTGGTGAATTTATTGGGGGGGGGGGGGGAACAGGATTGGAGGGTGTCAAATCGGGGAATGGAGGCGAGGAGGGCTTCCGGGTTACCAGTGTTACAGATTTCCTTTGTAAATATTTCTTTCCTTTTTTTTCACCCCGGAAGATATACTGTATGAAGGTGTATCTGTGCAAGTTTTTAATTGTGATCTTGGATTATTTGAGAATGATAATTGAGGAGTGGAGGAGTGGCCTAGTGGTTGGGCAAGGTACTTCAGGCCAGAAGGTTGGGGTTCAAATCCCACTAGAGAACAGCAACCTTGGGCCAGAAGGACTGGGGTTTCTAGTCCCACAGGTGCTCCTTGTGGTCTTGGGCAAGCCACTTAACCCTCCATAGCCCATGTTCCCTGTAAAATAGTTATCTCCAAGTTATAATGCCCTGTTCAATGTAAACCACACTGATGCAGAATAGTGTGGTATATAAGAGAATATAAATAAATAACAAGTCATATGAAAAAGGGCACCTGCTGGAATAGCATTAGTGGAGCAGGGATTCCTTTTGCCGTTTTTGACCCCAAGAATAGGGTAAGATGTTAGGGGGGGGGGGGGGAAGATGTCTAGAAGGCAAATCTTGGGGGATTTTTTGTAAGTTTCACAGTGAATTTACTCAACAGAGGGGTGGGGATAACGTCCGGATTTTAGCATGTACTATTGGAAAACAATACAAAATAAAAATAAAAAACTTAAAATACCATGGAAAAACTAACCTCCCCCATATGAAACAAATATTGTGATGGACCTACCTCTATAGGAAGCAATACTACACTGTGAAGTTACAGTCATATGGCCATATAAAAATTAATGTCACTTTAAGACACTCAGATTTTTTAAAGCAATTATGCTAAATGCAGTTGGCTGCAATTACAGGTGTTTCTTTTTAAATATATCTTAAACGAGTTTATTATTTTGATCCTATACCCACATTCTCCTGGTCAAGGTTAGAGTGAAGAAACACAATATCTCATTTATTTCAGCAAGCACTAGAAAGAACCTTGCCAAAATAAATACAATGATGTCATTATGTCACGATGTCAGGAGTAGTCAAAGAAAATGCAGAAAGAATGAAAAGGACAAACAAAATCGTTCTAACAAACTGGTTCTTTGTTGGGATGAAATCATTCTTTCATTCTGTGGACTTGCAAGGTTACAGAAATAATGAAGAACTGTGCGAGGAAGCTGCAGATACTCCATCCAAAATTCAGCTATAGGGATAGGTGGCAGCGCTGAAGACACATATTTTTTTAAACATTGTGGCCAGTGTTAAAAAACATACAATCACAGCCAGATTTTAGTATTGATCTGTCTGTCTCCCATCACATACTGAACAATCTGAGACTCCAAAAGAGTGTGATTTGTTCACGCCCATGCGATAAAAGAAGTATTATAAATAACAAAGGAACAGACCATCGGAGTAGAAGCAGCTGTAAGAGCCATAGAACCAAACTATATAAAAATGATGGTTGATTTTTGAAAGACTAGAATCACATCAAAAGACCATTTAAAATAGCAAAGGAGGAGGACAGACAAAGCATAGACAGAGAAAGAGTGAAAAAAGATTAATTTACGCAGACACCCGCATTCCTCTCTCCTCTGCACATCTACCTTCAATAACACAGACCTGTACCAAGGTCATCTTCTCAGATAAAATATTCTGTATTGTATGAACACAGGACTTTTGTGTACTTCCTCTGCTGAATCCACTGATTCAGGAAAGTGAATTCTGACCTATGAGTTCTTCAAAGATCCCTGCCCCACGTATCTAGAGAGACAAGCTAAACAAACAAATATAACAACGTCATTGCACTGGGAATTTTGGTAGTTCTTTTGAGCAGCTGTATAAATAAGATGTTTTAATTGTGTCCTTCAGCTCTAATAAGAGTAGAGGAGTAGCCTAGTGGTTCGAGCAACAGTCTAGCACCCAAGAGATCAGGGTTTGATTCCCACTGGCACTCCTTGTGACCTTGGGCAAGTCACTCTACTCTCCATTGTTTTGGAAGAAAAGGCCTGGCACTCAACTTCTGGTCATTATTATTATTAATAAACACTTATATAGTGCTGCAACATACAAAGCGCTGTACAAACATACAAGAGAGACAGTCCCTGCTCATCAGAGCTCACAATCTAATAAGACAGAATACAAAATAAGTTACAAAATACAAATAACAAAATTTACAGGACAAAGTAAACAAAAGTTGATGGGGAGATTGAGATAGGGCAAGACAGGAACGAAAAGCAGTAGTGAAGAGGTGGGATTTGAGTCTGGACTTGAAAATGGGCAGGGAGGATGCCTGGCGCACAGAGATAGGAAGACTATTCCAAGCAAAGTTTGCTGCCAGTTGGAAGGAGCGAAGTCTGGAATTAGCAGTACGAGTAAAGGGCACAGATAAACGAAGACTATTAGAAGAGCGAAGTAACCGAGAGGGGGTGTAAGGAGAGATAAGAGACGAAAGGTACTGGGGGGCAGAAGAGTGAATACATTTATAGGTTAGGAGGAGAAGTTTAAATTGGATACGGAGACGGATGGGAAGCCAATGAAGTGAGATGAGGAGAGGAGTGATGTGGGAAAGGCGAGACTGGCGGAAAATAAGTCGAGCAGCGGGGTGTTGAATTGACTGAAGAGGAAAGAGGTGGCTCGCAGGGGGGCTGGCAAGGAGAAGGTTACAATAATCAAGATGGAAGGCGGTTAAGGAATGGACAATCATCTTAGTGGTATCAACAGAGAGGAAAGGGCAAATTTTGCAGATATTGTATAGAAAGAAACAGCATGTTTTAGCAATGAGCTGGATATGTGGCGAGAAAGAAAGAGAGGAATCAAAAATAACACCCAGGTTACATGCTGAAGAGACAGGGAGGATTACAGAGTTATCCACAGAGAGAGAGAAAGGGGAAAGAGGAGGAGAGGCATACGGGGGAAAGATAAGGAGTTCAGTTTTGGCCATGTTCAGTTTTAAGCGGCGGTGTGACATCCAGGTAGCAATGTCAGAGAGGCAGAGTGAGATCTTAGACTGGATTTCAGGAGAGATAACAGGTGCAGAAAGATAGATTTGAGAGTCGTTGGCATAGAGGTGATAGTGAAAGCCATGGGAAGAGATAAGGGCACCAATGGATTGGGTATAGAGAGAAAAGAGAAGCGGACCTAAGACGGAACACTGAGGAACACCTACAGGTAGTGGGGTTGATGAAGAGGAGAAGCCACTGAAGCACACACTGAAAGAGCGATGGGAGAGATAGGAGGAGAACCAAGATAATACAGAGTCTTTGAAATCAAGTGAGGACAGGGTGATAAGAAGGTGGTTATGGTCAACAGTGTCAAAGGCAGCAGATAGATCGAGAAGAATGAGGACAGAGTAGAAGCCTTTGGACTTAGCCAGGAACAAATCATTAGAGACCTTAGTAAGAGCTGTTTCAGTGGAGTGTAGGGGACAGAAGCCGGATTGTAAAGGATCCAAGAGGGCATGAGAGGAGAGGAAATCAAGACAACGGTGGTAGACTGCACGCTCAAGTAGTTTAGAGATAAAAGGAAGGAGAGAGGTGAGTCGATAGTTAGAAGGACAGGTGGGATCAAGTGAGGGGTTTTTGAGGAGGGGTGTAACCATACCTTGTCAAGAAAATCCAGGGGCTGCTGGGTCACCAGGAATCAGCATTGACTTGATGGCACAAAAAAAACCCCCAACCTCTAATGAGATTTAAAGTATGGAAATAAAATACAATATTTTCTATGTTTGCAAAAACAAACAAAAACAATGTATATGCTTGGTTAAGTCTACTAATCATAAAACATATCTGGACAGGAAGCAGGATATTTGAGATAAAGAACAGCCTATAGGCATCAACTTCAATTTCTCAAAGAGTTTTCTCACTTATATGTATGGTAGAAAACAAAGCCCATCAGTGGCCTCAAACATAGGCAGTTCATGGACTGATAGGGGCTTCTGTCCTCCACCTGGCACCATGTCATGCATTTTTTTTGCAGTCTTTGGAGATGCTGGAAGCACAATAGGGGCTCGATGTTACTGTAACTCCAAACAGCTATTTCCTTTTCAGAACCACGGACCCATAGATGTGTCAATGCAGGCAACAGAGGTGACACTGTAAGAATGGAAATGGCAGAGAAATCGGGGTAGCAAGTCTACAGATGAGTTAAGTTTTGCATATAGCATGACAGTAACGGACCTCATTCCTAAGCCAGGGTATGTGGAGTATGTGCCGTAGTGCCTTCTGGAGTTCTTGGAATGTAAAATGTATAGGGAACGTATCACGGTGTGCTTGGAAATTGCTTTTAATTAAGCCTGTGGCACCCAGCACAATGAGAAATAGTTTGGTATCTTTCTGCCACATTTTATGGGTCTCTGGCTGCATTTCTTGGTACTTGAGGTTTTTCTCTCAGTACAAAATAATCGCTTGGCATTGACACTTTTCATGCTTTTCTCCTTTAGCACTATACCTAGTTTTCTTGCAATGAGCTTCTTATTAGTTGGAGTGGGAATGTCACAGGTGATCACAACCTCTTCATTCTCCCAAATCCTGTTAGGGTCATCCATGTGCTTTTCTTATTCAGCAAAGTTAAAGTGTTTCCAAAGTTTTCCACCTTATCATGCCTTTCTGCAAAAATACTTTCTCTCATCAGTCCTTTACCATTTACAACTTTTCTTTACAGAACCATTTGTCCTTAGGTTCTGCTCAATAACACAGCAGAGACCTCCTACCAAATTACTACAATCTGACTTGTAAATTCTTGTAATTTTTCAGAACAGGAGAGGTTACTCTAGTCCCAAGTCATCCTGGGAGGAGGCTCCTCTGGGAGGGAAAATTTAACCACTATATAAACCACACCCAAAGGAAGATCCCTGTCTTTGGCACACTGCCACTGCACCATAAGAGTGGAGTACGAATCTGCCCTAAGGGGGGAGGGACAAGGGGATGCAGCTCACTAGCCAGCATACTATCAAACTGGGTTCATGAAGTGATCAAGGGCAGCAGGAGGGAGCAGAGAGGTAGGAGGGTGACCCAGGTCACTTAAGCCTTGCACTTAAAGTTCATTATACCTGTGACCCTGCCAGCATAACACTCTACCACTCACAGATGGGAAGAAGGAGAAGAAGCCAGTCTAACATCTGAGAGCCATTGCCTAATCAAGGAGGGAAGAGCCAGGAGGATACCCTTGTAATCCAGTGACACCTGAGCCAGATGCTTCTACAGAGTAGCGTCAGGAACCTGTACTTAGAGATACTGCCAGGAAAAGAATTCCCCTTCTCAGGGTAACCACAGAGCAAAGCGGGAGGAAGGAGAGAACCAGCTTGGAATAAGAGGAGATCTGGAATGCAATTGCTTGTAATATTGTTCTTTTGACTCTAAGAACATAAGATATGGCATGCTGTGTCAAACCAAACGTCTATCAAGCCCAGTATCCTGTTTCCAGTAGTAGCCAATCCAGGTCACAAGTACTTGTTAAGTTCCCAAAATGTAGACAGATTCCATGCCACTTATTCCATGGTAAAAAGAGGATTTCCCCAGTCCGCTTTAATAATGGATTATGGACTTTTCCTCCAGGAACTTGTCCAAACCTCTTTTAAACCCAGCTACATTAACAGCTTTTATTATATCTTCCGGCAACAAATTTCAGAGTTTGATTACGCATTGAACGAAAAAATATTTTCTCAGATTAGTCTTAAGTGTGCCACACTATAGCTTGATTGTGTGTCCCCTATTCTTTCTACTTCTTGAATATCTGTTTGTTATCATTGACTTTTGGTTCAGAGCATAGATTCTAGCTTGGATTCTGGTCTTGAGAGAAAGAGAAGAGCAGTGAATGGATAGAAAATACCATATACAGTATACTGATCCCACTCTGGAACCCTAATGATTCTTGAGAGTAGAGACTGAAAGACAGTATTGCTCTTGGAAGGTTGTGGCCCAATCTGCCAAACAGAATGCGTAGCCACTGTAAGGACTACACACCAGGCAGGGGGTTACATCGGTTTTACCAGTTTTCTCTATGCCTGCTGTGAACAATCATGTCCTTAGTCCATTACGTTGCACTGTGTCTATCAATCTTCTTTCCTGGGTTTAAGTTCACCTCTTTTAAATCATTAATGTGTCTGGCTATGATCCACTTTAGATACCTAAAATGACACTTGTTTTTCCTTGATTGCTGATTCATTTCTTTAAAGAGGACTTTCTCTTTGTTTACAGTTCGACTGCTTCCTTAGATTCTTGTACTGATAGATTCTCATCCCTTCTAGTCATTGGAATGCTTGCCTAAGTAGAAAAGATGGAGACCAAATCTGGACGCTTATCTTCATACTTCAACACTCATGGAGGGCAATTTTAGAAAGAATGTGGAAATGGGAATTGAAGCATGCATGTTAGGATGTGGGAAAGTCCCACAATATTGTGATTCAGGGCCCCTTTTACTACAGCCTGCTAAGTATTTGCCATTAACACACCATTCTCATGTACATTAATTGCAAAACCTTCATGTTAGCTGTTGGGAGCGTGATCAGCATATTCCCAGCAGTGAACGCACAGTTTGCCTAACATGCAATCCACTATGGCAGGTTCGCTTAGCTGTCCTATAGAGGTGTCATTATGTCAACCCATGTTAGGCGACACCTTGCGGACGAGTGTGTGGCAGTAACCAGGGCTCTCACATTAATGCACTTTCCACACCCATGTGCCATCCATTCCCCGCTCCATACTGTGATTGCTGATAAATGTATTTTAACATGTGGAGGCAGACACTATGACGTGTTAGGGATCCCAAATGTCCGTTAACCAGCTAATGGGCTTTAATAAAAGGGGCCCTCAGTTTAGTTTATTATATACTGACCTTCTCAATCCTGTATCAGAGTGGTTTATAATCACAATTTATGTCAGAAAATGCACTAAAATTGGGGAAACATCTTAATAGGAGATAGACCCACACCAACAAAGACAAAAGGGAGCTCACAACAGACAAGACATTAAGGACTCAAATTTCGAAAGGCATCTACATGGTTTGCAGCCCAGTAAACCATGTAGATGCCTTAGTTGGAGATATTCAATGGCACTTACACGGTTAGTACTATTAATATCCCCTCTTAAGTCTCCTACATGCCCCGATGCTATCCGGTTAGCATTGGGGTATGTTGGGGCCGTTCCGGTGTGGAGCGGAGGCAGAGAATGGCGCTAACTGGGCAGCAGTGATATTGGATGCTGCCCGCTTAGCAATCTGTGCCTTATAGATAGGCGAGGAAAACCCTCGCCTATGTTTAAGGCGCTGGAGCTAACAGGGCAGCATCCCATATCACAGTTGTCCGGTTAGCTTCAGCGGCTTCTGGCTTTTACGGTGATCACCGGATATCCAATGCTGTCACCGTGGCATTGAATATCTGGCTTAGAGGTTGGCAGGAAGGGCTATGCATAGCCTTTCCAAAATCCGGATAATTGAAAATCGGGCCCTGCCTTGGGAAAAATAGGGAAAAGCAACATATTAATGCTAACAAAGGAATGCTTCTAGGCCCTGCTTTACAAAGAGAAATACTAAAACACTGAAAGGGCCAACGTGGGCTAACCAGACCGATGCACCAATATTCACGGCTTCATTTTCTGGCAAGGAGGAAATTTGACTCATTTTGTATTACCAACAGGGGAAATGAGGGAGAGAAGGAAAAAACAAAAGCAGGGGTTATAGAGCAATGAAAAGTCTGTCAGCATACATTAGACTCTACAGTTCATTCAGCGCCTAACTTACTGTGGCATGAATACAGAAAACTACAGAGCAATTTTACAGACCCTTGAAAGCCACACAGAGTAAAGAACCAGCTATTCCTGTAAATTGATAGTAAAAATTCTTGCTGTAGCTTTCAAAAGCAGTAAGTACTGGCACTAGATTATTAGCTCTGATGAGCAGGGACCGTCTTTTACATGTGTCTGTGCAGCGCTGCGTACGTCTTGTAGCGCTATACAAATTTTTAGTAGTAGTAGTAAACTTCAGTATTTTAAAATAATAGTTTTTTTTGTCAGCATAAACCTTCTAGATAATGCTTTTGTTCAATGTTAGATGCATAGGGAAAAATTATATTATTGTAAGCAAAATGCAATGTGGGCCTTCGAGTCAATGCTGACTCCTGGTGACCCAGCAGCTCCTGGGTTTTCTTGGCAGTATAACCAGAGGTAGATTGCCGAGCCTTTCTTCCAAGGCAATGTAAAATGCATCTTATATATTCACGGGAGAGAGAGAGAGAGCCCATTCACAGATACACCTGCTATTTAGTATGCATCAAATCTGAGAAAATGTATGTGCAAAACTTTGCCAACAAGGGAAAACTGTGCCCCAACCCTACCTCTAAAAATGCCTCTACCTACCAAGCTTAAAATGATATAAATGTAGGCAGTTTTATAACAAGCCATTTCTGGGTATAAACCAGCAGTTTATGCACAGAAACAGCTTTGAAAACTATTCCCAATGTGTGAAGTTCTGTTATATCTTTTTTTTTTTTTTTTTTTTTTTTTAGAGAGAGAAGGGGTAACCAAAACTTCACACACTGGGGATAATTTTCAAAGCATTTCAAGTGGGCATGTTTTTGGTGGGCCAAACAAGTATGGGTCCAACATTCTGAAGGGTTTATCTGGTTAGTAGGAGCTTCTCTTCAGTTAAACCTTGCTGAGCCTGATATTCATCTGCACTAACCAGCTATAAATACCTTTGAGAGTGCCTTTGATTCTTAATCCCCTCCTTTGTGTTTCAACTCCTGTTGTCCTTATTGCCCTTATTCCTAGCCTATTATTTTGTCCTGTATGTTTGTCTTCTAGACCGTAAGCTCTTTGAGCAGGGATTGTCTTCTTTTGTGTCTATACAGCACTTGATAGCGTTTTTCTATTTATTTTATTTATTTATGGGTTTTATATACCGCCTTTCAGTAAAATCAAAGTGGTTTACGAATAGCTATTAAATAACATTACATATTAACAGATTTCCAACAGGTTTCAACATAGAACAAAGAGGATATTTGTAAACATTTGCAGCTGAACTGTGCCATGTAACAATATAACCTATTTACAAGCTTTATAAATGCTTAATAATAATAATAATAATAATAATAATAATAATAAATATTGTCACAGGAGTGAGAAAGAGGAGAGGAAGCAAGATGACGGTGGAGCAGTGTGCTGGCATTGAATGTCCCTGCAACTGACCTCTGTTGGCTTGTTGTGCATGTTACCATCGTTCGATGGGGCGTAGGAAGCAGAAACAGACTCACCTACCCTTGGGTGAGCCTGCTACCACTGTGCTGGTACAGAGAACCTTGACTGCCTGTGGTGTCTCAATTACTGGTACAGGAACAGCGTCTTTGGCAGGTCCGCAGATCTGAGTACATCAGTTTTGCTTTATCCTGATCAGTGGGCCCCCTCCTTCCCCCCTGCCGTGACCCAGAAGCATTTCTTTGACTGGCATTGTGCTCCCCTCCAGTTTGCTTACTAGCATGCTGTCACAGGGGAGTGAAGAGGGCTCGCCAGCTGTGTTGCCACAGGACCTCAGAGTAACCCCTCAAAGCAGAGGTACAACTGGTTTATCTGCTGCATGTGAGGACTTGTTGGGGGCAACTTCAGGACCCGTGCCCACTCGGGGCGCTTGGGTTTTGGTGAAGACCGCCAAGATTACTATGGAAGCACTATGGGATGCGGTGGCCACTGTGAATGCTTCTCTACAAACCTTTGCAGCTAATGTGAGTTCTGAGATTTTGGTACTTAAAAATGATTCTTATGTTGCCTCCAGAGTGCTGCGGGACCAGGAGATGAAGCTGGCCTGATTTGAGGAAGAACTGGATCAGTTTCGAGAGCTTCAGGTTGCCCAGCTGAAGGACAGGACAGTGACTGCTAGAAAGATTGAATATCTTGAGAAACAAGCTCAAAAAAATAACCTTCATTTACTTGGTTTTCCTAAGTCTCCTATTCAATCTTTTCAGGAAATGGTGCACAGATACTTCAGGGAGGTCCTAAAGATCTCCCAGGAGCATATATCTCCCCAGTACCTGTCTTGGACCCAAGTAGTCGCCACAGTTAGCTCTCTTAGAGCCAGAGATTTGACTGGCTTCCTTGAGAGCTCCCTGGAGGTGATTACAGATCACTCTACTCTTGTTAACTCTTGCTCTAGAGTCTGACAAGTCGTTAATTCTTAGAGCATATTTCAGAAATTTCAGCGAGACATTTTTTGGGCTCTCATGTCTGTATTTTCCCCAGTTTCCTTAGGGATACCCAGCTTAGGAGAAGAGAGTTTCCAGGATATAAGTCCAGGGTTCTCTCTCTAGGTGGGACATTTGTGCTGAAGTTTCCTGCGAGATGTTATATTTCCTACAAAGAAAAGATGTATTTGTTTTTTGAACCTTGACAACTGCTGGAATTTTTGTCAGCAAGAGAAACCACAGTTGTTACAATACTGTCCCGTCCGGTTGATGTTTAAATCTCGCTCTACTACTGTCAGCTCTTCGTTTTCTATGTAAAGGGTATCTTTGTTCCCTTTGAAGGTTTGTTTCCTGGAGCCTCCTTTAATTTCCTTGATTTTGGGGTCTAATGAATGGTTAAATTTTATTTACCTGGTATAACTTTTTTTTGTCTTTTTTGAGGATGAATGCTTTGTACTGTTTTTATGATCATTCATGTTTATTCCTGGATGTATTAAATAAATAAATAAATATATATCTTTTATGAACTTCTGTTTATGAATAAAGTATATACTTGATTTAATCCAAGTGAGAGAAGTATCTACACTTGTTTTAAACATTGTCCTTCCCTCTCACTGTGAGATCAATAGCCAATAGTGTTAACCTCTGCCGATAGCTTCACTGAACCAAACAGCTTCCTCAGAAAAATTGGCCCAGACCTACAAAATATATATGAAAGTCAATAACCATTTCCCATACAGTATTAAACCTTTATCCAAAATGCCTTTACACTTACCAAAGTATGTTTTATTTTGATTTCATAAAAGCCGTACAACCCCCACTCCACATCACTACGTTTAAAAGCCAGACTCTGCTTCCCTATTGGTGGAAATTAATAAAACCAGTTCCACTCTATTGGGCCATTTAAAGCCAAAGGAAACACTGTTTGACATTGAAAAGCGAAGGCCTGTTCCCATTGAGCAATCACTGGATATATCACCTCCCCCTGGCATTTTAGCCTGATATACAACAAAACAACGCAACTCCTCAACCACATGTGAAGCTTTCATCCAATGTTCTACCAATAGGGCTGTTACAAACCCATGGCAGATCACAGAGGTATGTTCAATGATATGGCTTTTAAACACGTGGGAAGTTTGATCCACATATATTTTTTGACAAGGAGACAATATCAAATACACCACTCCTACACTAGTGCAAGTGTACTGCAGATTATCTCAATGTGTAAGGACGTTGTACTGATGAATGTGAAAACTGAGATAATTCTAAGGTATATTTACAAATCACACACAACAACAGACATAACCTCCATTACTCCTCTCCTCCACTTGGCCATATTGTGTGTACCAACATATCCCATAAAGTATGCCCACATTTAAATGTGAAGCGTGGATTACATTGAAAAATAGAGTGCACCCGTAGTACTTCCCAATGTTTTCAAATATTATTTTTAATCTGAAGTGCCCGTGAAGAAAGAGTAGTTACTCACCTGTAACAGGTGTTCTCCAGGAGCAGCAGGAATCAGTCCTCACTTATGGGTGACGTCGCCGACGGAGCCCTCGCGGAGCAATTTCCCCAGCTTTCGCAGAAAGCCTTTGGGAATTGCAGCGCACATGCGCGGTCCCCTTCCCGCCCAGGGATGCCATCTTGCTCAGTCTGATGACATAGCGGAAAGACAGCAAAAATATGCAATAAGAATGACTGCAACTCCAAGGTGAGGAGGGAGGGTAGTGAGGACTGATTCCTGCTGCTCCTGGAGAACACCTGTTACAGGTGAGTAACTACTCTTTCTCCAGGACCAAGCAGGAAGTCAGTCCTCACTTATGGGACTCCCAAGCTTAAGGCTACCGGAGACCTCAAGCCTAAAGAGCTCCCTCAAGCTCAACAGTACAGAGGGAAGGAATCTTCTCTGAATACGAATCCGGCCGCTAGCCCAACACTAGGGCCGGAGGGAGGAATTGCCTAAACCTCAAAGAGGTTGTGGAGAACTGCCTGACCGAAAGCGCTGTACCTGCGGGACTCCCTTTCAAGGCAGTAATGAGCCGCAAAGGTCTGGCCTGAAGACCAAGTAGCGGCCCGGCAAATGTCTGCCAATGGAACAGAGCGGAGATGAGCCACAGATGCGGCCTTCGCCCTGACCCGATGAGCCGTGACACGACTTTCCAAGGGGAGGCCGGCTGCCCCGTAAGTCCAGGCGATACAGTCGGCTACCTAGGAGGACAGAGTACGCTTAGAGAAAGGTACCCCCAACCGATTGGGGTCAAAAGATACGAAAAGCTGGACGGCCTTTCTATGCCCTCGCGTACGGTCAAGGTAGAAGGATAAGGCTCTTCTACAGTCCAGGGTGTGCAGCACAGTTTCTGCTCGACTGGCGTGCGGCCTGGGAAAGAAGGTCGGAAGAACCACCTCCTGGTTGATGTGAAAGGGGGAGACCACCTTTGGAAGAAACTTGGGATGGGTCCGCAGTACCACCCTATTCTTGTAGAACCTAGTGTACGGAGGCTCCGACACTAGGGCTTGTAGCTCACTCATGCGCCTCGCGGAAGTGATGGCCACCAAGAAGAGAGTTTTCCAGGAGAGAACACGGAGAGGGCAGGTAGCCATGGGCTCAAAAGGCGGACAGGTAAGCCTTTGCAGAACCAAGTTGAGGTCCCAGTCAGGGGCTGGGGGGCGCAACGGAGGTTTAAGCAGAAGGAGGCCTCTGAGGAAACGCGCCACCAAGGGATGCGAGGAGAGAGGCCAGCCTTCGACCGGAGAATGATGTGCAGAGAGAGCACTGAGGTGGACTCTGACAGAGTTGTATTTGAGACCGAGATCAGAGAGGTGAAGCAAATATTGCAGCACCACCGATACTAAACAGGCGAAGGGGTCCTCAGATCGCTGAGAACACCAGACCGAGAAGCGACGCCATTTGAGGGCGTACGACTTCCGGGTGGAGGGACGCCGAGAAGCTAGGACGACGGCTTCCACCTCCGGGGCTAGCCGTAGCGGAGCTAGGACTACCCTTTCAGCAGCCAGGCCGTCGGGTGTAGGGCCCGGAGGTTGGGGTGCAGAAGAGTGCCCCGATCCTGGGTCAGGAGGTCGGGCTGGAACCCCAGAGGAAGAGGGGTGTCAAACCGCTAGCTGTAGTAGTAGAGGGAACCACGGCTGTCTCGGCCACCGAGGCGCCACCAGGATCACGGAGGCCCTGTCCTGGACAACTTTGAACAATGTCCGGGCCACCAGTGGCGTAGGAGGGAATGCATACAACAGACCCGTGGACCACGGGATGAGGAAAGCATCCGGCGCCTCCCGCGAAGGATGGGGGTGCCGGGAGCAGAATCTGGGGAGCTGCCTGTTCAGGGGACTGGCAAAAAGATCCACCGTGGGAGAGCCCCACCGGCGGAAGATCTGCTGGACCACCTCGGGGTTCAATTTCCACTCGTGGGGTAGCAGCATCCGACTCAGCTTGTCCACCAGGCAGCTGTCCTGCCCTGGCAGGTAAACCGCTTTGAGGAGGATGTCGTGATCGACAGCCCAAGAGCACAGCCTCCGGGCTTCCCGACATAGAAGGAGGGAGCCCGTGCCCCCCTGTTTGTTCACGTAGAACATTGCAACCTGATTGTCCGTCTGTACCAGTACGGACTGGCCGAACGTCAGGTGAGAGAAGGCGCGCAGAGCTAGGCGGATTGCCCGGAGCTCCAGGAAGTTTATCTGCTGGGCGGCCTCCCAAGGCGTCCAAAGGCCCTGAGTGCATGTCCCTCAACAGTAAGCCCCCCATCCCCGGAGGGAGGCATCTGTCGTGAGCACCCGGGACGGTGGGGGAGACTGAAAAGGCATGCCGAGCACTAGGTTGGGCAGGTGAAGCCACCAGTGCAGGGAGGAGACCAGACGGTCGGAAATCTGTATCAGGTCCGACAGCCTCCCTGTGGCCTGACGCCACTGAGTGCGAAGGCTCCACTGAGCAGGCCGCATATGTAGACGGGCGTTCGGAGTGACATGGACCGTGGAGGCCATGTGTCTGAGTAGCTGCAGGAACTGTCTGGCCGAGGCTGGCGACCTGCCGCTGAACCTGCCGGCTAGAGCCGTGAGCCTGTTGGCCCTTTCCAGAGGCAAGAAGGCACGAGCCTGCCGAGTGTCCAGCCGTGCCCCTATGAACTCGAGGTCCTGGGAGGGGAGCAAAGCGGACTTCTCGAAGTTTATGACGAAGCCCAAGTGCTGAAGCAGGGCCACCGTATGCTGGGTGGCTTGGGTGACCCCTGGAGCAGACGACGCCCGGATGAGCCAATCGTCCAGGTATGGGAAGACGAAGAGGCCTTGAAGCCTTAGGAAGGTGGCTACCACCGCCAGGCACTTCGTGAACACCCTGGGCGCGGAGGACAGGCCAAAGGGCAGTACCCGGTACTGATAATGATTCCCCGCCACCACAAACCTTAGGTATTGTCGGTGGTCCGGATGAATAAGGATGTGGGTATAAGCATCTTTTAGATCCAAGGAGCATAGCCAATCTCCCCGCTGAAGGTAGGGCAGCAGGGTTCCAAGGGTAAGCATCTTCAACTTTTCCCGCTGCAGGAACTTGTTGAGGTTGCGTAGGTCTAGAATGGGCCTGAGGCCTCCTGTTCTCTTTGGAACCAGGAAGTACCTCTAGTAAAACCCGTGGCCCCACAAGTGTTGGGGCATGGGCTCCACCGCCCGTTCCTGAAGCAGACTTTGCAGCTCCTGAAGGAGTAAGTCCCTGTGCAGAGGGGGTCTTGGAGGCTCCCCTGGGAAGTAGGGGGGAGGCACCTGGTGAAAATGCAGGAGGTAGCCCTCTCGAACTACCTGCAATACCCAGGCCTCGGATGTTATGGCTGACCACCTGTGAGCAAAGTGGGTCAGCCGACCCTCCGTACCGGACGAAGGCCCCTGAGGGGGAGGGGCTATGCTGGCATAGTCAAAAACCCCCGCCCTGCTGGGCCGGGGCCTGCATGGCGGGTTTGGGGGCTTTCTGCTTCCAGGATCCGTTACCCTGTCCCCTAGGCCGCTGCCCCTGAAGGGGGGTTGTGGCCGGGTATTGTGGTTGGTGATGCGTATAAGCAAACACCTTCCTCGGGTAAAAAGGCTTTTTCCCCGAGCCCTTCTTCTTCTGTGAAGGGGTAGAGGACTTTCTAGAAAGGCGAGTCCTGGTGAGAGTCTCCAACTCGAGCTCCGCCGCCTTTTCGGCCATGGGTTTGCCGAAGAGGTTTTCACCTCTGCAAGGGACATCGACCAACTTGTCCTGCACCCAGGGCTCGAGGTCGGAGGACTGAAGCCAAGCCTGGCGGCGAGCCCCGATGCCGGCTCCGGCTACTCGAGCCGAGGCCTCGAAGCCATCATAGGCCGCTCGAGAAATGAACTTCGAACACTCTCGAATCCCGGAGGACAAGGCTTGGAACCGCTGCAGGGGTTCCTCAGAGAGACCGGCAGAGAAACCCTGAAGTTCTTTCGCCAGGTCTCGGAGGTACATACCCATGTACAGCTGATATGTCTGGACCCGACAAGCAAGCATAGAGCCCTGGAAGCACTTCCTACCGAGGGCAGCCAGGCTCCGGGCCTCCTTCCCCGGGGGCATCGAAGAGTGCATCTTTTGACTCTTAAGTCGATGCATGGCCGACTCCACCACCATGGAGTGGTGTGGAAGTTGCGCCTTCTGGAGCCCGGGGCTCTTGCGGACTCGATACATGGAATCGATCCGCTTGCTCAACACTGGCGTCGAGGCTGGGCTCTCGCACATGCGAAAGAGAAGCCGCTCCAGCATCGGGGGAACCGGTACAGTGAAGGCCTCCCTCGGGGGGAAGTCATATTGGAGGGCCTCGAGCTCTTCGGCTCGGGGCGCCTCCTCTGGATCCGCAGGGAAGGCCATAGCCTTGGCCATATCCCTCACGAAATCGGAGAACCGGGTATCCTCCGGGGGGGACCGCCTCCGAGGCTCCGACTTGGGCGAGTCGGAGGGGACGCACCGAGTCTGAAAAGAACCGGGTGACTCGTCCTCCTCCGTGTCCCAGCCCGACTCCTCCGAGGAGGAATCGAGCGGCTCCGTGCGGGCGGGGCCCGGGGACCTCCGCCCCGACGCCGAGGCCGGCGTCAAGGACCTCAGTCCCGAACGGGAAGCCGAGGGAGACCTAGGTCGAGGATCGACTCGAGCTCGTATGGACTCGAGGATCGGCTCAGCCTCCGGGGTCGACTTGAGCGTCGACGTCCCGGTGGTCGGGGCAGATGCACTGGCGAGGCCGGTGATCCATGCCCGCTGCTGGTCCATGAAGGCAGATATACTGCGCTCCAAGGTCGTCAGTCTGAGATCAAGCTCAGAGGACCCAGCAGCTGTCGACTCGGGCCCCGACGGCGTCGGGTCCGACGTCGGCTCATCCGTGGGGGAGTCCAGGAGGACTATATCACTCACGTGTCCAGGCAACTCCACTCCGAGACGAGGAATCTTCGAAGGCCTCTCCTCCTCCGAGGGCCCGGGTTGTCGGACCGGGCTAAGCGACCTGGCCCTAGAAGGACCAGGCTCACCGCCTGGTTCCGCCCTCGCGGGCCGCTTCACCCGCCGGTGCTTCCGGCTGGGAGAGCCCCGTTCAGAAGAACTCCTACGATGCTCCGAACCGGAGCCACGAGGTGTAGAGGCCTCTGACGAGGTCTGCGCGGAGTCAGAGAAGATCCGTTCCCTCTGCGACTGCCGACTCTGCAGCGCCTTCGAGGACATCTTGCTGCACGGGCCGCAGCTCATAGAGTCATGCTCGGCCCCAAGGCAGCGGAGGCAGTAGTCATGCGTGTCAGTAAGAGACATGAGCCTGACACAGCGATCACACTTTTTAAAACCGCTGGCAGCCATCGGGGGAAAAAGGGCCCCTGCAAGGTCGAAAGACCGCGCTGCCAGGGATGAAGGGAAAAGTGGCGGGAACGCCAGTTGGGTGGGAAGAGGAACACACGAACCGAGAAAATTTTTTTTTACGAAACAAATCAAAGAAATCAACTTTTCAGCGGCGTTAACAGACACATCTGTAGGGCTCCACGGAAAAAAGAAGACTGAGCAAGATGGCATCCCTGGGCGGGAAGGGGACCGCGCATGCACGCTGCAATTCCCAAAGGCTTTCTGCGAAAGCTGGGGAAATTGCTCCGCGAGGGCTCCGTCGGCGACGTCACCCATAAGTGAGGACTGACTTCCTGCTTGGTCCTGAAGAATAAGATAGCACGCAAATGGGGCCTTGATGTTCTGGCTCCTTTGACCCTTGTAGCAGGTCCCTATTGGCCTGTATATGTGCCTTCCTGGTACAATTTGTGCAGGAATCTCCCTTTCATTTGTTTCACCTGATGTTCAAACTCATCATTTGTTGAGCATAGGCATTTCAGATGCAAAGATTGGCCTATAGGGATATTCTTCCATTAATGGCGTAGGTGAAAACTGTTGAAATTAAACAAACTATTTTGGTCAGTTTGTTCTATGATAAAAGTGGTGATGGTAATGTCCAAAAAGTGCATGCTGCTTTGAGAATTCTCTGGAGTAAATTGCAGACATTCATCCACTCCATTAAGCCATATCAAAAACTACTGGAAACATTCCTCTGTGCCTTGCCATACAAAGAAAAAATCATCTATGAATCAAGTTCCCAGGACTACATCAGCCCAATGTGTGGAACAATAAACATAATTTTCCTCAAAAGCCCTCACAAATAGGCATGCAACTGAGGGAGCCACTGTGGCTCCCATGGTCACCCCATGGGTTTGATAATAAAATTGCTGATTGAACTCAAAATAATTCCATCACAAAACCAGCATCAAAGGTTGAGTTAAAAAAGCCAGCTATGTGTGAGGAATTCCTGAATTGGAAAGACATCTTGTTACGATTTCCATCGCACGCTGCTGGGGAACAGTAGTATACAGTGCTGCTATGTCCATAGTTGCTAATCAGCATTTTTACCACCAATTAGCTGGGGATACAACAGGTGATATACAAGCTGAGATATTTGTTATTCTTGAATCAGCTTTAACACAGGATTTGATTTCGCAACATACCTTTAAATTCTTATAAGTGAAGCATCCTACAATTCCAAGTTTTTATGTGGTACCAAAAATCCATAAGAATCTGGAAAAACTTCCTGGCCATCCCATAGTGTCAGGCAAAGGTTCAATTTTAGAACCTTTATTTCAATATCTGGACGAATACCTCTGCCCTTTGGTGAAGGAATCAGCTTCTTATATAAGGGATTCTGGAGCAATGATTCAACAACTGACTACTATTTCTTCAGTGAATTCTAAATGGACTTTATTAAGTTGAGTAATCACCTCCTCCTCACTTTATTCATTATCATCACCACCCCCTCCCCCACCTTTGTCCACAAGGTTTTATGATAATTATAGGATCCTTGGACAATGATTGAATAGCCTTTCTCTCTGTGGGAGGAGTTGTTCTGGTTGACCCACAAAAACATCAAAGAGGATATGCACACCTCTTCATTGTTCGAGTATTGTCAACATAAGATCATTCCCAGGGGACTGCAAATGCATAAGGCACTGGGGATGTTCACAGATGATGCGGACTTCATGAAAGGCTGGAAGGCTATATTGAATAAGTGTTCATTAGATCTTATGATCTTGTTCATCAATACTTCGAAGAAGAAAATGGACCTTTTGAAGAAAGAGACTGACGAACAAGTCAACCTTTTCAAAGCTAAGGACAATCAATATGATAAAAATAAAAAAAAGAATTTAATAAAAATTTAACATCTTTTAGGAAGTTTATAAAAGACAAGAAATTCAAAAAATTTAAGCGAGATGAAGCAAATTATCGGGCTGGGTATGTGTATTCTTGGGAGAAACCTCACCCCATAAGATACAGAAGAGAGTCTTCTATATATAGGTGGCCTTGTAATGAGGATCGTTCGAATAATGGTGAGCAAATATTACAGTACCTGAAAATTCTGATGTATTACAACCAAAAATGGGTCAGAAGCATATCTGATGATCTTCTTGAGGGTTCTGCACCCCTTTTTCCTTCTGGCTAAGTAGCCCATAACCAGGGTTTTTCAATGGACAAACTTTGGAAGGGAGGAAGCCAGGGCAAAGAACCATAGAGACAATATCATGTTCAGAGATTGTTTTATCCTTAGAGGGGGCACAGTCGGGGGAGAGACGTGCCCTCATGGAAATTATTGCACCACAAGTAGAGTGCAATATTATTCATTTGTCCTCCTATACTTTGAGTGTGATTGAGGAGCGAGAACTCTCTAAAGGTCTATCCTTCGTTCCTACTAAAAGACATGGCCCTTTTATGACTAGGATCAAACTATACATATTTTTCAGAAAGTTACACACTATCACAGGCTCAGACCACCATAGATCAGTCTATTGTGAAGAAGAAGCCTTCATGGGTCCCTCCTAGTGTGACCCATTCTTCTATTGAGGCTTTTGAAAATGTTGTCCTTCAACAGACACAGGCACTTTATTCCAAGCCCACATGTTTACACTACAATTTAACTAAGGCTCCCTCAGTTGCATGTCTATTTGTGAGGGTTTTTGAGGAAAATTATGTTTATTGTTCCATAGACTGGGCTGATGTAGTGCTATGAACTCGATTCATAGATGATATTTTCTTTACATGGCAAGGCACAGAAGAATATTTATAATAGTTTTTGATATGGCCTAAGGGAGTGGATGAATGGCTGCTACTGCCGGAAAGGAATCTACATTTGTGCGAATATATCTTCTGGGAAATAGTCTCAAAAACTTGGGGCAAAGGGATCTTTGGGTTAAACTGATAATCTGTGTCTTTTTAGAATTCTGTGTTTATTTATATAGTCATTTAGGACATAGATTCACAGCAAAGTTTCTATTTATTAAAAAGTAGATAGCTTAATAGGCAACATTGCTGTTTAAAAAAAGACAGTCGGACATACCTTACAGGCATAGGAATATAAGATTTGTCATACTAGCTTAGAGCAGTGGTCCATCAAACCCAGTTTCCAGTTTCCAAAAGTTGCCAATCCAAATCACTAGTACCTGGTAGGATCCCAAAAGATAGACAAATTCCATGGAGCTTATCCCGGATATAAGCAGTGTAGTTCCTCCAGTCTAATAATGGTTTATGGACATTTCTTACAGGAACTGGCTGAGATCTTTTTTAAACTCAGATACAGTAATAGCTTTTACTACATTCTCTGGCAATGAATTGCAGAGCTTAATTATGCACTGATTGAAAAAAAATATGTTTTGTAGCTTCATTGCATGTACCCCTCATCTTTATACTTTTTGCAGGAGTAAACACTGATTCACATCTACTCATTCTATTCTGATTATTATTTTATAGACTTCTATCATATCTCCCTTCAGTCATCTCTTCTACAAGCTAAAGAACACAACCTTTTAATTCTTTTTTTCATAGGTGTATCCTTCCAACCTCTTTGACATTTTGGTCACCTTTCTCTGTGCCTTTTTCAATTCCACAGTATCTTTTTTTAGATGTGGCAACCGAGCTACACGCAATAGTCAAGATGCCCTCACACCATGGAGGGATATAGAGGCATTATGATATCCTCTGTTTTATTCTCCATTGCTTTTCTTATAATTCCTATCCTTCTACGCTTTCTTGGTTGCCCCTGCACACTGAGATATAGATCCATGATACAGTGCCAACAGAAGAACATAAGAACATGTCATACTAGGTCAGACCAAAGATCCATCAAGCCCAGTATCCTGTTTCCAATAGTTGAAATCCAGAATTTCCAGGGTAGCATTCTCATAAATGTGTTGTCTTCCACCTGCAGGATCCAAGAGGCAGACGGAGCTCCAGTCTCAATGCATGGTTGAGATGATGGTAGGAAATGGGCAACGTTCCAGGAAAAAGGGGATCTTTTCCAAAATGATGGGCTCTACCTTAACCAGGGTGGTACTAAGCTGGTACTGACATTTAAAAAGGAGATACAGCATCTTTTAAGCTAGGTAATGGGGGAAAGCAGACAGTCACTCAGGAGAGCATAGTTCAGAATGATGTATCTTTGAAGGATACTAACATGACATAAAAGTTAGGGCATCCAATAAAGGAAAACATAGCTCAAATGTTTTTAAGTAAAGAGCAGACAGAGTTGAAAGAGTTAAAATTACTCCTGTCAATTGACAGGCAGATTGATAATATGAATAAAAAACATACTTTGAAATGTCTATATGTAAATGCTAGAAGTTTAAAAAATAAAATGGAAGAGTTAACACTGAATAAACAGGTAAATATAATTAGCATTTCAGAGACCTGGTGGAAAGAGGATAACCAATGGGGCACTGTGATTCCAGAGTACAAATTATTTTGCAATGAGAGGGTAGATCAAATGGTTATGGGTGGGAAGAACTGCTATATGTTAAAGAGGATATTGAGTCAAACAGGATAACAGTTCTGCAGGAAACAAAATCAAATGTAGAATTTTTATGGATATAAATTCCATGTGAGACGGGGAAGAGAACAGCAGTGGGGGTGTACAGTAGTCCATCTAGCCAGAATGAGCAGAGAGATGATGAAATGTTAACAGAAATTAGGGAAGCTAACCAAACAAGCAACAAAGTAATGAATAGGTGAATGTCACATTCAAGACATGCTTGGGAGGAAAGTGTCTAGAGATGAAACAAATGCTTCATGTAGCAGCTGATTCAGGAACTGACACAAGGGGGAGCTATATTAGGCCTAGTCCTTAGTGGAGTACATGATCTTGTGCGAGAAGTAACAATCTTGGATGTGCTTGGCAAAAGTGATAGCATGATCCAATTTGATTTTAATAAAAGGAGGGAGGAAAGCAAGGCAATGTAATGCACTAGTATTTAACTTTCAAAAGGGATACTATGATAAAATGAGAAAAATGATTAGAAAAAAAACAAGAGATCAGAGTTTACATGGTCAAAGCCCCCCTCCTCTCCACCTTTCCTACGTACCATGCCCAGACCAAGATCTAAATCTCCCACCTCTCCCAAGCCACCTCCCCGGGCCTACCTTAATGCAAGCGTCATGGCCCAACCTCAGATTCAAAATGGTGCTTGCAATCCGATAATGGTAGTCTTATGGTACTACCACTAGAGGTCATCCCCAGCGGTAGTATTGCGGGATTACCCCTAGGGGATCATGGCCACTATTTTGAAAATGGCATTGGCCCAGATGGGAGAAAGTGGGAGTTGTTCCCATCCAGGTACCACTGGACTAACAAGCTTGATTAAGGTAGGTAGATCCAAGGAGCCCTGGGGAATGGGGGGTTGGATTGCAGGGTAGGGGGTCTGAAAGGGTAGGTAATTCATCATGCTTTTGAGGGAGGGTTGGAAGCATGTATGGGGAGGGGGTTTATTTGAGGGGGCCCTGATTCTTTGGAGGTGCCATGGGGTGGGTTCCTCAGACCACTTATGATCTGTTTACGACACGACCCCTTTAAGATGGTGGCTGGGAGCATCGGGCTGCATGTTAGAAGCCCAGTGCTCCTGGCAGGGAACAATAACGCCATACGTACAAACAGTGCCAAAGGCTTCACAAATTTACCCATAATGTCTAGTTGACTGAAAAACTGAATAATTGACTCGTAAGAGAAATAAGAATTAATCTGGCATATGTCAAGAAGTATTTTACTTTTTATAAAAATATTAATTCTCCTCTAGCATACTACTAGATAGACAAACCAGTTGTATGTAAACTGATTTTTCAGATGGCAATGTCATTTTAAGAATTATGTGGCTCAGAGTGAGTTCATGAACTGTGTTCTCTAATTACATGCCAGAAAGCCATGGCGAAGAAAGTTTTAGTCCCTCTGATTACTGGACTGGGAGTAAACGATTACAGACTTGTTCACAACTGTGTTGTGCATGGAAGTGCATCAGTTTGTGTGCACTGTTTGCCACTGTTCCATAATGCAGCGACTAAAATCTGAATGATTTTTTTCTGTTTCTTCATGCTGCTGAATCAATAGCTTCTATCACTGCAGAAATTCAAGGCTCTAGTTACCAAAGTGCACTACTTATGAATACCTTGTAACATGGGACCTATGTTAAAATAATGCATGGTAACTGGGAATTTATGCAGGTTAATGGTAGTGCATCTTAGCAATTAGACCCTTCAGTCAGTTTCAGAACCAGCAATGGATGGCACAAAAAAACCCAGAAATCCCATCATTTCTTTCTTGCAGTTCACTACCTTGCATTCTTATTTCTAGATAGCCCTTATCATTCAAGTCCACATTTCTCGTATGCAGCGGGTCACTAATTAAATGTATTATTGCAGTGAGCAATTTACCACCTAGAAGCTTCTATTGTCTTTCTTTAAAAATAAAAGCTGGATGTGGTTAGTGCATGCAACTGCAGAACTATTGTGTTCCGCTTCTCATCAAAATGCAAGACATTCATTCGATAAAGCAGTTCATTCCCTCAGAAAAGGGACAGACATTCTGCTGCTCTGTGATTCCTCATTACTCATATATGTTTTCCAAAAAGAACCAATTATTGTCAGCTTTTGTTTTCTTTTTCTCTACCTGGTGAACTAGAATCATGTCCAGTCCAGCTAAGAAGAGAATATCATGAAGCGGAGTATTACCGAATCGTTAATTTACAGTTCCTGCTCATTACATGTATAATTCATGCCTGCAAAAATTCAGGAACTCAGTATAATAGACTGCGGCTACTGAATCTAATTGAGTTCATCAGGAAAACAAAGAAAAATGAATGAAGTGACTTACCATATAGAATTGTAACAAGCGAGACGGGCATGACAAGAATTCCCACCAGCATATCTGCGACAGCCAAGGACATCAGGAAGTAGTTGGTGGCATTCTGAAGTTTCTTCTCCAGGGACACTGCCATGATTACCAGGATGTTTCCTCCGATTGTCAGAACAATGATAACTAAAATCAGGAGGGCTGGCCAGTTCTTGTCTGTGATAGAAGAACGAGAGACCACTTGCGCTTCAGAGGTATTCAGAGGATCAACGGTGGGCAAACTCTGATTCAGAGTCAAACTATTGTTTATGTGCCAAGCCATCAGACCACTGTGCAAACTAAAATCTAGAGTAACAGACACTGTCGTCAGGCTTATTAATATTCCAGTGCCACTTAGAGTGCTCATCATCCACAGTTGATTTCCCTCTATTAATTGTGCCTTGAAGATATTTATTTATTTTTCAAACAGAAAGTCCAGAGCAGAAAAAGGATAATTTCATTAACTGAGAATGAGAAAATGATTTGATTTTCCATAGTGGTCTAGATCTTATAGAAGTTAGCACTGAGTTCCTTTGAGCCTCTTCTGACATATCGCTTGAAAACTGCTTTTCATCGCAGGAGGAGAGAAGTAAAGGCCAATTCATTGCGGCATCCAGCATTCTGTAAAGAAAACAAAGACACACTGAAGTCACAGTAGAGTCAGAACTTTTTCATGTTTCCATGCAAACACTGTCCCTAGTGTGACTTTTCTTGCTGGTTATCATGTTCGCAGGACTGCAAATGCCTTGTGGAAAGAGACCAGGCTTCCAGCCGGGCAGAAATGAAACTGTATCATGTGATCAGACTGGCACGCTCTCAGGATGTCCAAACACAAACATTATCACAGGATGCAAACAGTGCTTCCAGGGAAGCAGAAACTCCAGAAGCCTAAATTGAGTCCTTGGGTGGTACGGGACTTAGTTCAGCAAGTATATACCTATTTCCATCTACTTGATGATCATACTGTGGAAACCTTTGATTTTGTTTATACTGAGGTTAATGACGAGAAAAGAAGAGGGACTCACACAACTTTTCTGTGATCTACTAAAACCCACTTCATCTCTTGCTAGACTGTTTTTCTCCTTTACTCCTATTGTTCGTCACCATCATCATCTCTTAACGTCTACTTTTCCCCATCTTCTTCCCTCTTCCCATCTTCAGCTTCTCTTACATTGAGATTTCTCTATGCTCTGTTCTCTCAACATATGTGCTGGAGTGATTTTTTTCTCTCTTGTATAGCTCTGTCTTTTACACCCTCTTCCTGTGGTCTTCTTTCTTTGTCTTGCCCTTTCTCCCATGTCCTTCTGTCCTTGGTTCTCTCTGTCCTCTATAGTGTATCTTCTGTCTTTATTCCCTTGTTCTGCCATGTTCCTTCTCTCTTTCCCTTACCTGAGCCTCTCTTATCTTCTTCCTTTGTCCTGTGCCCATCTCTCCATCACTCTTCCCTCCATGTGCTGAATGTCCCCCACTCTTACATTCCCCTCCCTACTGTAGTCAGCAGAAAGGAAGTCGCTTCTGTTCTTTATGTTGCTGTTGCTCATAGGGGGAGGAGGGGCAACTGCACTAAAGTCCAGGCTCACAAGGTGTTTCTATTATTCTGTACTTCCCAAGCATAGCAGCACCTTTTCCCCCTTTTATCTAAACCTCCTCAGGTTCAGAGAACACAAGGACACTCCTACAGACCTGATGCTTGGGTTCAAAGCACAGAGGTTTTCAACTAGAATTTCTGATGAGCAATCTAGAAACGCTGAAGGCTCATAAGGATTGCATCTGCGCATAAATATTTGTTTCATTCTGCACATACAGATATCTAGGATTAATTTAATTTAAAGCCTTTATATTCTGCCTTTTGAATTTTAGAGAATGTAGAAAGTGCATTACGATAAAATGCATAAATAATTAAAAACTACAATAAACATTTAAAATAAATTTAAAATCCTTAAAATTACATCATCATATGATCATTTTTTTAAGATTTAACCAGCGCCTCTCCACCCAAATCTTTTCCTTTAAAATTATGTTACCTCCAATCCATAGATAGTTTGACAAACATTTTATCTTTACTAGCAAGACATTGCACAAGTTGAGAACTGCCCCCCAAAAGGTCCTGGAATTAGTCTTGACCAACATAATATCCTTGTTTCTGGGCCAACAAAGTTATTTTGTAGGCTAGATCTCAAGGCCCTTACTGAACAAAATGTTCCAACTTTTCTCTTAAGTAGAATGGTTCCATACTAATAAATACCTGGAATGCCAAGTGCAACAGCTTAAAGTTAATATGCAGTTTAGGCAGAAGCCAATATAAAGATAGTAATAAAGGAGTAATTGCCCCACTTAGCACTTCAAGTTACCATTTTTGCTGCTGGTGTTACCATCGATTCCCTTAAGCACCTTAAGCTAGTGCAGAAAACCATTGTGCCCTCATCTGCTGGGTAAAGAGATTCAATCACATCACTTCACCGTTAAGGGGACATCATTGGTTGCCTATTAAGAATAGGATAACATATAAGATTGTGACAACCATTTTCAAGACCCTGCTGACCAGAAACCATCCTATTTGCTCACTTTTCTTATTCCATACAAACGATTTATTTCTTTTAAAATATTTCTATACAGCCATATGCCATAGCACTCCAAGGCCTGGCCAGAGTGCCTCTGGAGGGGTGACGAAGGACAGCCTTTAGATACTAGGCCCTCTTCTTTCCATGCAAAAGTGAATGCCTTGCTGTTCTCATCAACATTTTAGCACTAGCTTGCACCCTAAACAAACGCTTCTGATTTTCAATATTCCCGATTTAGTGGATATGGTAAGTTTTTTTAATTGGATAGCCACAAACTAGGCTGGTTTAGGTATAGGGTATGTACAGAGAAAATAAGTTTAATCCAAAAATATTAATAGATGTGGAAGAACAAGCATAATTGTATTGCATAATATCTGTACTTCCCAAACCTATCCTAGTTATCCCAGAATCAGTCTCTTCTTCAGGACATCCAAAATGGACATGCGTGAAATGCATTTGAAATGTATGCTAATATTTCTTATACATATCCATTGGGGTTATCTTGAAAGGTTGACAGGCTGTGGAGTCAACAGTACAGGTTTGGAAAGCCCTGATACAAATTAAACACCAGATCTACTACTAATCATTTGTATACTGCTACAAAGCATACAGTAAGTCAGGGCTGTACCGACGGTGAAAAGCGCCCTGTGCGAGTTGCACATCGGGTGCACGCTCCCCCTCCCGCACCTCCATCTAGTCACTTTATGGGGGCGGGAGAGAAGAGGCGCGCACCCGATGTGCAACTCGCCGGCACACTAAACAGGTCTGGACCCTCCCGGAGAGACCAGACCTGATTAGTGTGCCGGCGAGAAGACTTAAGGGGCGCATTTCGGCTCTCTGCCGCTGCCTGCCGCTGCTAAAGTGGTGGTGGCAGGCAACATCAGAGAGCCGAAATGCTCCCCTTAAGTTTTTGCGCCCTGTGCGGCCGCAGTCCTGCGGTCCTGCAGTAAGTCACAGTCCCTGCTCATCAGAGCTTACAATATAATCATGACAAAACACATAGAGGCCAATTCCATAACTTGCACATCTGGTCCATGGACAAGTCCAAATCAAAAACGGGCCTGATTTCACTCGAATCGGTTCCGGAATTGGGGAAATACGTATTTCCGTCATGGCATGAGAAAACCATCACTGCTATAGCAAGACATGGGTATACACAGCAAATGTTATGGACGAACCTGCGTTCACTGTATTCTGAAAAGATAGATTTATTTATTTTATTTATTTATACATCTCTTCTATACCGCCACTTCCAGCGATCAGTGGCGGTTTACAAGTAAACAAAGTTTAATAATAGCATGCTATTATTTTACATAGAACGGGTTTAGAAACTATTTTACATAAAACAGGTTTTGAACTATTTTACATAGAACGTGTTTTAGTACAAAGAACAGTAAATGGAGAACAAGAGTTTTTACATAGAACAAAATTATAAAAGTAAACATTTAACTATTAAAATTGCAACTCAATAATACAGTGAAATAACTGGCTATCAATAGTAAATCATCGGCAATGGAATATATTACATTAGTTACATTAGATGTTTCCGGAATCGGGGACATATGCATTTCTGGCATGGCACGAGCAAACCACCACTGCTATAGTAAGACCCAGGTATACACAGAAAATGGTTCCAGAATCGGGGTCATACGCATTTCCGGCACGGCACGAGCAAACCATCACTGCTATAGCAAGACACGGGGATACACAGCAAATGGTTTGGACGTCCCCACGCTCAATGTATTCTGAAAAGATGGACGTTTCCAATCCTGCCCGGCTTCACCATATACCCATGGATGTCTCGGACGGCTACGCCTCCTCGGTTAAAACGTGCATCTCCTAAGCTGCTTCTCTCACTGACAGTATTGTGTTGATGCATACTACCCATAAATACTGATGATAAAAATAAATAAATAAAATCGGCCAGTCAAAGCTGCTTATTTCACCTTTGAGGTGGAATAAGCAGCACGTTCCCCCTGACCCAGCAGGACATACAGGGCCATAACCTGAATTAAGAACATAAGATATGCCATACTGGGTCAGACCAAGGTCCATCAAGCCCAGTATCCTGTTTCCAACAGTGGCCAATCTAGGTCATAAGTACCTAGCAGTCTCCCCAGGTACTTATGACCTAGAATTGACCCTGTACGTCCTGCCACCTCAGCCTGCCCCACTCTACTCCCTCCTGCCCCTCCCGTCGGCTCTCCCCAAACTGCTGCTCTGGCCGTGTGGGGAGAGTTGGAGGGGAATACAGTCAGAATGGCTTGCGGGCCTGCACATCCTACCAGGATGGCTATCCTGCTGACAGAGCACCCTGCATGTATAGGGAGCTTGTGCAGGGAGCTCCGTTTGTGGGCAGGAGGAGGTGGGCCTGAGAAGGAGCAAGGGCGGGGAGTGGGTGGGTACCTGACCCCAGACATACAGAACCAATTCTGAGGTTGGCCCTGTACATCTGGGGTCAGCCATGTGGACGGGGGACTTATTCCACCATGAAGGTGAAATAGGTCCCCCTAGATGGGGGCACTTGCAGCAGCTGGCATGGAGAAGCAAAGTGAGGAGGTGCAGGCGGTTCCCTGCAGCCCAGCCCTGGCCACAGTAGGCCCGATCCGGGGTCAGGCCACGGGTAAAGAAGATTTTGATGGTCGGCTGGGGATCACAGCTCCTGCATGGAGCCGTGGTGCCATAGCAACATGACACTAAGTCGTGGCAGCTCCATGCAGGAGCCAGGTTGGGCTAGCTGGATAATGAATTGGACATCCGGGTGCCCAGAATTGGGTCATGTCCGGCCAGTTGCAGCTGATTCTGATCCCGCAGGCACATCTTGCCCTATGGGATCAGAATTGGGTGCAACTGGGCCACGTCCATTTTCTGGGCGACCATACAGGCAGGGGATGCCCAGATCATATTGGTCTCTCTCTCTCTCTCTATATATATATATATACACACACACAGACATCCATTCAGCATATCCTATCTCTCTTTTTCTCCCTCTCTCTATCCTCCCCCCTGGGGAAAATATCCTCCAACACAATCCCTGGTGTCTTCTTTCTTTTTCTGAATTAGTGGCAGAAAGATCTCATAGCACCATCCCCAGCTTTATCTTTCTTTCTTTCTCTGAGTCAATACACAGCAACCAGTGCTGCCTTTAACATTCACTTCCGGCAAATGGCCCTGCACACTGAAAGTGAATGCTACAGGCTGCAATGGCTGCTGTTGCTGACTCAGAGAAAGAAAGAGGAAGCTGCATGATTCTGGAGCTGCATGCACAGTGAGTTGTGCCAGCTCTGGGGCCCACAATCTGAGATTCTGACTTCTTTTCTCCCACTCAATTTTAAAGTCTCCACCTAAATCCTAGTCCTTCTCTCCCCCATCTCCCTGTCCCCAGTACTGCCTCCTACATCTCTTCTGCACACCTACCTAATTACTTCCTTCTCTGATATTCATCAACGCTCCCTTTCCTCCTGCTTACCCCATCATTCAACTCATCTCTCTGTATGACCTTTTTTCTTTCCTTACACAAAATATGTTCCCCTCTCCATCCTCACTCCCCCAGCTTTTTTTCTGCCTCCAGCCCCAGTCCACCCCACCCTTCTAGTCCTCCCTCAGCGTCAGCTCTCTTCTAGTTCCAGCCTCTCCCAGCATCCACTCCATTCCAGTCCCATTCTCCCCACTCCCCAGCAGCAGCCCAATCCAGTCCTAGCCCCCCAGTATCAGTATTCTTACAGTTCCAGTCCCTCCCAGCATCAGCTTCCTTCCAGTCCCTCCATCCACCAGCATCAGTCCTTTCCAAGTCCAATCCCCCTCCCCCAGTCCTTCTCCTCCAGCCCCAATCCCTCCCAGCATCATCCCCCTTCATACCCCAGACTCCTTATCCCCTAACATCAGCCCCTTTCCAGTCCTAGCCCCCAGTATCAGTATTTCTCCAGTTCCAGTCCCTCCCAGCATCAGCTCCCTTCTAGTTCCTCCACCCCCCAGCATCAGCCTTTTTCCAGTCCTGGCCCCCTAGTATCAGCCCCCTCCAGTCCCAGTTCCTCCTAGCATTGTCTTCCTTTCAATCACAGTCTCCCTATCCCCCAGTATTAGCCCATTTCCTGTTCTAGCTTCAGTAGCAGTCCTCTCCCAGTGCCAGCAGCTCCTCTCTCCCTCACACACACACATGGCCCCGCGGTTGTGCTAAATTGCTGCCGCCAGTGCTCAGATCATAGAGGTTAAACAGGGGCATATCCTGTCTTGTTTAATCTCTCTGAAGTGGGTGACGCTGGAAGCTGCCACTTAGCAGAGGCGCGGGAGAAAAAGGAAAATGCTTCTGCGCCCGTTTACTTCCGCAGCTGTGCAGAAGTGAGTCTGGGAGCTGGGCTTTGGGTCTCACTGGCTCCCTCTTAAGTCGGTCAGGTGTGTTTAGGGCCCCATGAGGTACGGGGCAATGTGCGGGTGACATTCCTGCACATGCCTCATACTGGCCCTGAGTCTGTGGCTATATTCAGCAGCACTATCTGGTTAATACTGCTGAATGTCATGACCAGCACCCTTAGCCAGCTGACCTCCTATTCGCCAGCCAGCTAAAAGCTTTGAATATCAAGCCAAGGAATTTTAGCATCAAAATTAAAATAAATTGAAAATAGCAGCCAATTTTACAAGAAAATCATTTTACAGTTTAATAAAAGATATCAAAAGCCTGGCATGACTAATCATTGCCTATTAGAACATGGAAAAAATATGCACTGGAATCTGAATAATCCCAATTAACAAAATGACAAGAGTCTTGATCTGATAAAACTCCACTAATTACAGAAGCACCCTAGATGTAACAGATTATATTCGTCGGTATGCATTCTTTTGAATCTCACATTGAATAATTAATATGAAGGCCATCTTGTGTGAGTTCCTGAGCAGCTTGTCACTGGATATGCAACAATTCACTACAGGGAGCTCATGAAAGCATCTGAGAGCACTCAAAAGAAGTAAGTTCATGGGAGTGCCAGGAGATGCAGGGCCAGCCTGTCCATTGGGCAAGAATGTTTTTTGCACAGGGCCCCGCGTTTCAGGGGACCCCATGCAAACAACATTCTGCTTTAAAAGTAAATAAAAAAAAAAAAAGCTGACTGCTGCCTCTGCTGCTGCCGCCGTGGCAGCGGCAGAATCGAGTGCCCCATGCCCCCCCCTCCCACTTGCCCAGCAGAGTCCTCCCTCCCTGCGCCAGCTTTCAGAGCCGCGAATGGAGAGTTTCCCCTCGCGGCTCTGTTAAGCCCGGCGGGGCTGACGGAAAACAGGCAGGCTTAACAGAGCTATGAGGGAAAAACTCTCCCTTCGCGGCTCTGAAAGCCGGCGCGGAGAGGGATCTGATGCAGGGAGGGAGGGAGGGCTCTGCCAGGCAGGGGGGGTGGGGCTGTAGGGCACTAGATTCTGCTGCTGCCACAGCAGCAGCGGCAGCAGTCAGCTTTTTTTTTATTTTTAATTTTCCCTGGGCTGATGGTGGGAGAAGGGTTAGGAGTGGTAATGGGCTGTGGGCTGATGGGGGGGTTAGAACTGGTAATGGGCTATGGGGGTGGGCTAAGACTGAAAATGGGGTGATAGGGATTAGAACTGGAAGTGGACTGATGGGGGGGTTAGGACTGGTAATAGGCTATGGGGGGGGGCTAGGACTGGAAATGGGTTGATGGGGGGTTAGGACTGGAAGTGGGCTGATGGGGGCTTAGGACTGGTAATGGGCTATGGGGGGCTAGGACTGGTAATGGGTTGGGGGGTTGCTAGGACTGGAAATGGGCTGAGTGGAAGGGGATGCTTGAACTGCAAATAGCTGATGGGGACGGGGGCTTGGAATGGAAATGGGCTGAGTGGAAGGGGGACTTGAACTGCAAATAGCTGATGGGGAGGGGGCTTGGAATGGAAATGGGCTGTGAGGGGAGGGAGCTAGGACTGGAAATGGGCTGAGTGGGGGGATCTGGGACAGGAATTGGGCTGATGGAGGGGGTAGGATAGGACTGGAAATGGGCTGTTGGGGGGAACTAAGATTGGAAATGGGCTGTGGTGGGGGCTTGGCTTGAAATGGACTCATGGATGGCCTAGAACTGGAAGTAGGCTCATGGGGGAGCTTGGATTGGAAATGGGCTGAGTGGAGGGGAGCTAGGATTGGAAATGAGCTGATGGAGGACTTGGATAGGACTGGAAATGGATGGGGGAGCTAGGACTGGAAATGGGCTGATGCGGGGACTAGAATGGAGCAGATGCTGGGTGGGGCTGGTATTAGAAGGGAGCTGATGTTGGGGGAGGATTAGAATGAGATGGGGCTGGGAGAGTGAAATGGAGAGGGGAAAAATATTTTGTGTGGGAGGGAAGAAAAATCGACAATTGGCCGGTATTGGGAGAGTAAGTGGGGATTGAGGATGGAGGGGTAAAATTAGAGTGGATGAAATAGGAATGAGGAAAGAGCAAAAGGAGAAAGATTAGTATGTTAAAGCAGATGTAGAGAGAGAATGTAAAAAAAAAACTAGAAGAGAGAAGAAAGGACAAATGGACAGCAGACGATGGAGAGTTAGCAGAAGACACGAAGAAACCAGAAGAAAGTGGCTGGAGCAATTGCAACTGAAAAAAAAATGCACAAAAGGTAGAAAGATATCTCTTTATTTTGAATTTATTAACTGGAATATGTCAGCTCTGGGAAATGTGCATCATTAATGTCTGTGCTTTGTTTAGTACAAGAGGAAATTAATTTATAGTTTTATTTCTACAATGTTGTTGTACATTCCAAGTTTGGCTTTTGGGGTTCCCAGTTTTATTATTGTCTTCCTGTTTCTAAATTGTGATTTCTCGTTTGGTGATGATCTATGTTCTGCATGTGTAACTGAGCTGAGGTATTCTGTTTATGTAATTCCTATTTGACATTGCCACTTGTTCTCTTTCCCCAGTAGGTCATGTATTGTTATTCTCTGAAATGTATTGGTTTAATATTTGCAGTGTTCCCTTTTGATAGGTAGGGTCTGGTGCTTTGTGAGTCCTGGTAGTGCTGTTAGGATACGGCGGGTTTGCTATGGGTTCTAAATGCAATCAAGCGTGAAAATCAAGAACCGTATTGGATTATAATATAAACAACACCCACAACACAATCCAATAAAATTAGGGAAAACACAAGGCTGAAACCACTACATGTGTCGGAGTATGTCAGCCCAGTGTCAGGGAAGCATCCCGCAGACACCACTGTGACCACTCACTTTATTATAAATAATTTAAGCAACATGTTTTGTTTAAAAAAAATGTGCAAAAGTGCAAAAATAGAGCAATGAACTTAGCTTCTTAAATAGAGCACCGCCAAAGTGCCTTCATCAGTTAGATTGACAACAAGGTCCACGTTTCGGGTTATAGCAATTCAAACCCTGCTGCTATCTGCCCTGTGTCTCCCTCCCACTGGATTCTTCAGGAAAGATTAACCCCTTCTACCATTAGAAGCACGGACTTAAAACTTGCTTAGCTTATGTATATATTGCTAACCATCAGATTTACAGTGCTATATTTTTTTTACATAACTCGGACAACCCCTTTAAGGTTTTTTTGGCATTTTATATCTTAAATGCACTTATGTGAATTAATAGTAATTTGAATTAATTAATAGTAATTTGAATAAAAAATGATAAATTTTAAGACAATTTTGCATGTTGTGGCAAATCATGACGTCTAGGAGTTTTTTCAATATTTTATTTGTTTTCAGTACACCAAAATACATGGAAATTAGATGAAAATAATCAAACAACTTTTTAGTTGCACACCTGTGAAATTTTTTTATGTGCTTTTAGTTAGTCTTTTTCATTTTAAACTGTTTGCTGTCTATGTTATTTTAGAAAAAAAAAGGAAAAAAAGGAAAGGATACTAATAATTAAATATATTTTGTCAGTAGACTGGTTTGAAACTACATTGGTGTAATGCCTTCTAAACCACAATGTTTAGTTTGTGGCTGTAGAAGAGGAACATTATCTGACTCGGGGGTCTGTAAATCCTGTGTTCAGGAAACTTCAGATGTAGAGCAGGTTTTAGAATCCAGGCCTGACGGAGCTGGACTTGCTTCCTTATCTTTAGGGGATGCTATTTCTCCTCCGCACCTCTTACCAGAGCCTGTTGCAGGGCCTTCTTCTATTCCAGATGTGCCGCAAGTGCCTTCAATTTTTTCATCTGGTTTGGCAGCATTGTTTTCACAGGATTTTGTATCTCTGCTTCAGCAGACTTTTGGAAATGGTCAAAAAACCTCCCTACCCTCTCTTGTAGCTGAACTTGGGAAAAAGCTGTCGGCTATTCCTTTGGAAGTTAGTGATGGTTCTGTTCCTGTCAAGAAAATTAAAACAGGAAAGGATCTACAGGAGCATTCTATAACCTCTGAAGAGATTCACTCAGATCTAGATTTGGATGTTGAGGATGAATTGGAAGAGGGAGAACTCACGGATCAGGAGGATCAGTCCAGAGTAGTTTGTGTTTTTCGTCATGAAGAGTTACCTGCATTGATTATGGAAACTCTTAAAGCGCTTTATATGCCAATGTCAGGACCAGAGGAGGACTCTGCATTGGAAGTTCCTTTGTTGCAGGCATTTAGGAAGACGCAAAGGGCATTTCCCGCTCACAGAGTGATAAGGGAGATGATTCAACAAGAGTGGGATATGCCTGAAGCTGGACTAAAGGGGTCCAGGGTCATGGCTCGTTTATATCCTCTACTGGATTAGGATCGGGAGTTGTTTAAATCTCCGAAAGTGGATGCGGCGGTATCAGCTGTGACTAAAAATACTACTATTCCAGTGGAAGGTGGTGCCGCTCTTAAGGATAGCCATGATAGGAAGTTGGATACTTTGTTAAAACAAGTGTTTGATGTTAATGCTCTGTCTATTCAGGCTTCAATTTGTGGAGCATGGGTAGCCAGAGCATGTCTTCGTTGGTCTCAGAGAGTACATGAAGAAAATGTGGAAGACTCTGTGTCAGAAGCGTCTAGATTAGAGACTGGAGCAGCTTATTTGGCTGACATTCATTATGATCTTATTAGAGGATTATCAAAGAGTATGGGCTCTGTGGTGGCAGCTAGAAGATATTTATGGTTGCATAACTGGGCTGCAAATGCTTCTTCTAAAGCAAGGCTCTCTAAGCTTCCTTTCAGGGGTAAACTCCTTTTTGGGGAGGACTTAGATAAGTTAGTAAAGGACATGGGAGATTCTAAAGATGGCAGGCTACCAGAGCACAGGCAGAAGCTAGGGCGTCCAATTCAGGCGTCTAGGGGCCTGTACAGAGATTTTTGTCGTTTTCGCTCCGCACGTTTCGGTCAGTTTCAGAGAGGCCGTCAATATTTCAGGAGTCAGGGCTTTCGAGTTTTTCGAGGTGCAAGCAGAGGATTTGCAACCTCCTCTTCCTCTACAAATGCTAGAAAGTCACAATGAAATGACAAAGACCCAGGCGGATTTTATTCCCGTAGGAGGTCGGCTGCGGGACTTTTATTCAGCCTGGGTTCAGATCACATCCGATCGGTGGGTGTTGGAAATCATTCGAGAAGGATATGCTCTGGAGCTTCAGTGCCAGGTGGTCGATTTGTTCATTCAATCTCCTTGCAAGGCTCGCATCAAGTGCGCAGCGATACGCGAGACCTTGCAAAGACTTTTGAATCTCAAGCTGTTGTTCCGGTACCGCCAAGCCAACGCGGTTCCGGTCGATACTCCATCTATTTTGTGGTTCCAAAGAAAGAAGGGTCTTTTTGACCAATTTTGGATCTTCAAAATGTAAATCGTTGCCTTCAGGTAACTCATTTTCGTATGGAAATACTGAGGTATGTAATAATGGCAGTAAGAAAAGGGGCGTTTCTTACGTCTCTGGATTTGACAGAGGCGTATCTACACATTCCCATTTGTCAGGAGCATCAGAGGTTTTTGAGGTTTGCAGTTCTGAAGGGTCATTTCCAGTTTCAAGCGTTGCCGTTCAGTTCAGCAACGGCTCCGCAAACGTTTACCAAGGTAATGGTGGTTGTTGTGGCAGCATTGAGAAAGGAAGGAATTCTAGTTCACCCATACTTAGACGATTGGTTGATTCGGGCAAAGTCCGAAAAGGAAAGCAAGTTGACAACAGCCAGAGTAGTGGAATTTTTACAAAGTCTTGGTTGGGTTGTCAATATGGCAAAGAGAAAGTTGATTCCATCACAGAATTTAGAACACCTGGGTGCTCGATTCGATACAAGAATAGGAAGGGTATTTCTTCCTCAGTTGCGAGCCCTGACATTAAGACATCTGGTGCGAAGTTTCTTGAACAGAGAAAATCCCACTGCATGGCATTATTTGCAGTTGCTCGGAACCATGGCAGCAATGTTAGACTTAGTTCCATGGGCGAGAGCTCATATGCGACCGTTACAGAGAGCGTTACTAAGGAGGTGGTCACATCAAAGGGATCCTCTCTCAAGGAAGTTACCCTGCCTTCCGGAAACGCGTCAGGCTCTACATTGGTGGATACAACCAGAGATTCTAGAGGTGGGAACGCAGCTAGAATTGCCTGTTTGGATTCCTCTTACGACGGATGCCAGTCTTGTGGGCTAGGGAGCTCACTTCGAAGGAAGATTCATTCAAAGTCAATGGACCGAACAAGAGAAAGTTTGGTCAATCAACAGATTGGAGTTGAGAGCGGTAACCTTAGCTCTACAAGCATTTAAATCTTATCTTCAGGAGAAGGCTGTTCGCGTTCTGTCAGACAACGCAACCGCAGTAGCTTACATCAACTGTCAAGGGGGCACAAGCAGTGTTGCTCTGAAGCCGAGCAGTTGTTTGAGTGGGTTGAAAGGAACTTGGAAGCTTTGTCTGCGAGTCATGTAGCGTGGGGTGGACAATGTGGAAGCTGACTTTTTGAGTTGAGTGAAAGTGGATCCAGGAGAGTGGATTCTGCATCCCCACGTATTTCAATTTAATAATAAATTGTTGGGGAGTTCCAGTAATGGATCGCATGGCAACCTTCAAGTCAGCAAAGGTCAATCGGTTTTTCAGTCGAAGGCGAGAAAGAATGTCAGAGGGCCTAGATGCTCTCATTCAGAGGTGGCCAGAGGAGCAGCTTCTGTACGCTTTCCCTCCGTGGGTATTGATAGGGCGTGTTCTGCAAAGAGTAGGATGACACAATGGGCTAGTAATATTGAAAGCTTCAGATTGGCCAAGACGTCCATGGTACGCGGATCTCATGCGGTTGTTGGCAGACTGGCCTTGGCCTTTACCGATGAGAGAAGATCTGTTGAGTCAGGGTCCGTTACGCATGCCTCAGGTGGATCGATTCTTGCTTACAGCTTGGCTCTTGAAAGGGCGAGGTTAAAGGCCAGGGGATACTCTTCGGCGGTGATTTCCACTTTGCTAAAAGCAAGGAAGAGATCTACCTCTTTGGCTTATATTCGTACATGGAGGATATTTGAGGTGTGGTGTGAAGACAAGTGTTTTGAAGCATTAAAAGCTTCTATTTCTCAAATTCTATCTTTTTTGCAAAAGGATTTGAGAAAGGTTTAGCACCAGCGTCATTGAAAGTGCAGTTGGCAGGTCTTTCTTGTTATAGAGGAAGAATAAAAAGTGAAGTGCTAGGAGCACATCCGGATGTGAAGCATTTTTTTGAGAGAAGTATCATTGTTGAGGCCGCCGCGTAGACCACGCGTTCCATCTTGGAGTCTCCATTTAGTTTTAGAGGCTTTAGTACGCGAACCATTCAAACCGTTGTTTTGAGCGTCATTAAAGGAATTTTCGCTCAAGGTAGTTTTTCTTGTAGCCCTTTCATCGGCCCAAAGAATTTCGGAATTGCAAGCATTGTCTTGTAGAAAGCCTTTTCTATTATTTTTCAAGAAAAAGGTGGTCTTAAGGCCAGTGCCTTCATTTCACTGAGTAAAACGGATGAGAGGTCATGAGAGGGGATTGTCCCTCAAGACCGATTTTTCAACAATAAAATATAGCTTATAGTGCTCAGTTATTTTTTTTGCTCTATTCTTGTTTTTGAATGACTGTGAAAGCCAGAAGGATGCTTGGGTATATAGGAGGTGATGAATTAGGTCAGGCCAGGTTTTTTATCGCTCCTAAGAGCAAAGCAAAGATACAACACTACATGCTAGTGGTTACAAGGTACATTTATTAATACAGGATATATGCATATAGATTATAGATACATCTCCGAACCGGGCATTCTCTTCACAGTCTGTTCACTTCAGTTAGGGAAGCCCAACAGCACAAACTGGAACCAAGTTCAGGACATGTCAAGCTCATCAGTGGTGAAAAGATGGCTTCCAGTTTGTCTGGGACTCTCCCATGGTCAGCCGATAAGACTCATCACCTGTTATGTCTATAAAGTCACATAAAAAAAATCTTCTAAATCAGTCTTCCTGCCTGTCTTACATCTTACAACTTGCCTGTCCTCCCCAAACTTCTTTCCCATGCAGCTGTACACTGACAACATGCCCGGTACACAATGACCCAATTCCCATATACTGTAGTTCAGATATAGTTCAATGTCTAATTCAGATACAGTTTAATTGGATAAAGTCCAATCTCTTCTTCTGATTCTCTTACACATTAACCATCCCTACAACAGGTGATTAATGCCTCTGTAAAAGTCTCTGCTGCGACCTAATTTGGAGTATTGTGTACAATTCTGGAGACCACACCCTCAAAAAGATATAAGCAGGTTGGAGTCGGTGCAGAGGGTGGTTACTAAAATAGAGGTCTTTGTTATGAAGCATATGAGGACAAAGATATTAATATGTATACTTAAAAGGAAAGGCAGGATAGGGGCGATATGATAGAGACCTTTAAATACTTCCATGACATAAATGCACAGGAGGGTCTCTTTCAATTGAATGCAAGCTCTACTACAAGGGGACATAGGATGAGGGTGAAAGGGGATAGACTCAAGAGAAATATGTGGAAATATTTCTTTAGGAAAAGAGTGGTAGATGCATGGAATAGTCTCACACTGGAGGTTGTTGACATGACGACAGTATCTGAATTCAAAAAAGCACGGGACAAACACAGAGGATCTCTAAGGTAAAAAGGGGACTATTGTAGTTGATATGGCCACGTGGTCTTTTTCTACTATCATGTTTCTACGTTTCTATATTATGACCCTTGTTTATGGACCCTAACTTGTGGAAACATGCCTTTATTTCCTTGTCCTTTCAAGACAACCACAATGAACATGCACAAGAGAGATTTGCATATATAATGGAGGCAGTGCATACAAATTTCTCTCATGCATATTCATAATGGTTATTCTGACAATGTGAGTGGCTAGGTATACCCCAAGGACTGGGTTGCAAACCATTGTTTTGTAACAAGCAGGATTAGACACCTTCAGTAAGATGATTACTCCTTCAATCCTTAGTCTTTCTAACTTTTACCCATTGGTAGAACCATCACTTGAGAAACTCCTGCTACAGTCTTTCCTTGGGAGCAGAACTTCTACAGATGCATAAGAACATAAGATATGCCATACTGGGTCAGACCAAGGTCCATCAAGCCCAGTATCCTGTTTCCAACAGTGGCCAATCTAGGTCATACGTACCTAGAAGTTTCCCCAAAAGACACAGGTTCCACAATGTTTGTACTGGATCAAGCATTGATATCTTGGGTCCCTTCTTAATAATGGTTTATGGACCTTTCCTCCAGGAACTTGTCCAAACCTTTTTTAAACCCAGCTACACTAACAGCCTTTACTGCATCCTCCGGTAACAAATTCCAGAGTTTGATTACACGTTGAGTGAAAAAATATTTTCTTTTATTAGTCTTAAATAGTTTACCTTATAGCTTCATTGCATGTCCCCTAGTCTTTCTATATTCTGATAATGTAAACAATCGATCTACGTTTACCCGTTCCACTCCATTCATTAATTTATAGACTTCTATCATATCTCCCCTCAGCTGTCTCTTTTCCAGGTTAAAGAGCCCTAACCTTTTTAGCTTTTCTTCATAGGAGTATCCTTCCATCCCCTTTACCATTTTGGTGGCTCTTCTCTGAACCTTTTCTAATATCGCTATATCCTTTTTAAGATACGGCGACCAGAACTGCACACAATATTCAAGGTGCGGTCTCACCATGGAACGATATAGAGGCATTATAATATCTTTTGTTTTATTTTCCATTCCTCCTTATGATACCTAGCATTCTATTTGCTCTCTTGGCCGCCGCTGCACACTGGGCGGAGGGTTCTAACATGTTAATAAGAGGTTTTAACATATTAATAAGATGCAGACAGATTGAAACATATTCTATTTCTTTATGTCCTGTTCTCCAAACCCCAGTAGCACTAAAATAATTATTTCCAACAGAATTCCACTTTCCATTTCCACTTTGCAGGAATAAACTTCAGATTCCTTCCTGAAATTCCTTATGGGCTACTTCAGGCACTGACTTTCTGAGATTCAGAGGCTTAGAGCTTGAGCCCTGGGTCCACAGCAGAAAAAGTCCCCGGAACCTTTTGAACCACTATTACTGCTTCAAAACCTCAGGTACCAGTCATTGGAATGTCCTTAATATACTGTCTTTAGTGACACGATCTTGCTAGCAAAGATTTATTTTTGCCTTGCAAGAGACCTGCATATACCCCCTACATCTGTTTTAGAAACATAGAAAAATGATGACAGAAAAAGACCACATGGCCTATCTCATCTGTCCTTCCATATCATTAACTACAACAGTCCCCTTTTTTCCTTTAGAGATCCTCTGTGTTTGTCCCATGCTTTTTTGAATTCAGATTCCTCATCTCTACCACCTCCACTTGGAGACTATTCCATGGATCCACCACTCTTTCTGTAAAGAAATATTTCTGCATATCACTCACCCTCATCCCATGTCCCCTCGTAGCAGAACTTGCTTTCAATTAAAAGAGGCTCTCCCCTTGTGCATTTATGCCACAAAGGTATTTAAACGTCTCAATCATATCACCTCTATCCCGCCTTTCCTCTAAGGTATACATATTAAGATCCTTAAGTCTGTCTTCATATTCTTTATAATGAAGACCACTAACCATTTTAGTTGCCACCCTCTGTACTGACTCCATCCTGTTTATATTCTTTTGAAGGTGCGGTCTCCAGAATTGCACACAATACTCCAAATGAGGTCGCACCAAAGACTTATATAGAAGCACTATCACCTCCTTTTTTCTGCTAGACATTCGTCTCCCTATGCACCCAAGCATCCTTCTAGCTTTTGCTGTCACCTTTTCTACCTCTTTAGCTACTTTAAGATCATCAGACACAACCATGCCGAGGTCCCGCTCTTCTTTAGTGAATAAAAGTACTTCACTCCTATAGTATATCGCTCCCTTGGATTGCTGCAGCCCAAATGCATAACCTTGCATTTTTTAACATTAAATCACAGCTGCCAAATTCTAGACCATTCTTCAAGCTTAGCTAGATCCCTCCTCATGTTATCTACACCTTCCTGGGTGTCTACTCTACTGCAGATTTTGGTATCATCCACAAAGAGGCAAACCTTAGGATAGCCCTTCCACTATATCACTAACAAAGATGTTAAAAAGAATCAGACCAAGGACAGATCCCTGGGGCACACCACTGATAACATCCTTCTCCTCAGAGTGAGTTCCATTTACCTGTTTTGTCATGATAGAAAATACTGGTGCCATAAACATAATTCAAAGATGGAATTTTTAATATATGCATACACAGAAAAGGCAATTTTTGAAGCCAATTAACTGGGTAAAATGATTTACCAGGATAAACTGGCTTATATAAAAAAATTGGCCCTTCATAGCCCAACTGAAAATAAGATGCAGGCTCCCAAAGTGTACATACTTTTAGTTGGGTTAAAAAGTAGTGTGTTTAGATCAGGGGAAGAAGTACATAAGCTTGATACCCATTGACATCCCCCACAAATAGCAAAGTACATGAGAACCTTTAGCCCGTATACTTTATGTTCGTTAATGTTGAAAGAGTATTCACTGGGTAATTTCTCTTTGAAAATTAGCTGCAAGAATTCATAGTACCCAAATGTTTTGTAACACAGGCTATGTGAAAATTGCAGCCCTAACAATTATTCAGAACAATATATGATTGATTAGCTCCTTTGCTGATAGAGTACTTGTTGTGGGTATGTTCTCTTGGAGTGACTTTTCTACTTCAATTTGTTACTTTTAGTACAACAGCATCATGGATACAGACAGTTCGTGCTGAGACATTATTATCCTTCAAGGAGGCAACATTATTAATCACAGATAGGACAAAGATAAGTTTACTTAAGTGATTTGCCCTTGATAAGGACATTTTTGTTGAAATTTGTATGGGTCAGACATTTTTGTTGATATTAGCAAAGTACACAGTGACTCGCTCCATTATTTTCTGCGGTCATGATTAATTTATTTGAGTTTTTATAGCATCAAAACATTATAGATGCTGACATAAGATCTACAATATATGATTTATTCATTTTTCCAATGTTTTTTCTAACATTAGTCTGTCACTGATCCATTTTTTCATGAACTGTTATGCTGTGGTTCAATGATATCATTGAACTGAGTGCAGCTGCTAGAATTCATCATAGCTTTAAAGCATTAAGCAATACACTGCATTACAAAGGAAAATTCCTTAAGTTCAAACATTTTAAGGTCAATTACAAGCAACAATTTAATAATGCTTATGATATATTCTGTGTCTTTTAAGAGAGCAGTGGGCCATTTTTTAAATCTTCTGGGTGGAGAGAGGGAGGCAACAGATCCCCATACCTTAGGCCATTCTTTTGTAATTAAAAGGTGTGAAAAGGTCAGGAAGGAAAAATCCTGATGCTGAAGGAATATTTTTTTATTTAAAGAATAAAGGGGGGATGGAGTGAGCAGCATTTTTGAGAGCACTTAGCTGGTTAGTTATTTAGCTTGTTTCAGAGTGCTCTCTATACCGCTTTTCAAAATTTTGTCAAAGTGGTTTACAATAAAATTACAGTTAAAAGAGGAAAAAAGATATAATGAAAATAAAAGTTAAATGGAGTATAACAGTATAATAAAGAAGAGGGGAGCAGGGAAGGTAAATGGATAAGAGGAAGGATGAGAAAGGAAGGGACGGGAGGGGGAGTTTACTAAATTATGGGGGGGGTGCTATTATGTAGATTCTCGCTAAAAGCCTATATAAAGGAAAAACACTCTTCAGATAAATTTTGAACTGTTTGTAATTGGATTCTGAGCAGAGATATAGGGGTAAAGAGTTCCAGATGGATGTGGCTGCGTAGTAGATGGCGTGGGGATTCACATCATAGTGAATACGATTTGCTGGTGGAAGGTAAACTATATTTGTGTGTTGAGAATGAGTAGGCCAGGAGGAAGAGGGGGTAATATGAAAGAAAAGATAGGAAGGAAGACCACCGTAGAAGCCTTTGTTTGCAATCAGAACTTTGAATTTAATTCAGTATGTGGCTGGCAGCCGGTGGTGTTGAATTTAGAGTGGGGTAAAATGGTCTGCTTCCTGGGGCTCGTGGATAAGTCTGATGGTGATATTTTGAACACATTTCAAGAAGGAATTTGGGAGACCTAGATAGGCAATGTTAGCATAGTCAAGTCTAGAGAGAACCAGAACATGCGGCCTGATTTTCATGCACTAAAGGGGCGATATTATAAAGCATTTTCCATGTGAAAATACAGCTATTATAAAATTGCATTGCGGTATACATTCATACCAGTATCTTTGTTGCCAGGAGCATTTTTTTTTAAGTGCCAACAACTCAATGCTGACTCCTAGCGACTCAGCAGCCCCTGGGTTTTCTTGGCAAGGTCTAACTAGAAGTAGATGCCAGGCCTTTTCTTAGGCAATGCAGGGTAAAGTGACTTATTCAAGGTCACAAGGAGTGCCAGTGGGAACTGAACTCTACACTCGTGGGCACTAGGCTATTACTCTAACCACTAGGCTACTCCTCTAGAAGCAGACACCATTTTATATGATCTCTATGTAGACATTCACAAGGGCATAGTCTGGGCAGAGATGTAATTTATGCATGCATTTTATATAATATGGGTGTATGCACACATATTTATATCTTTGTAGCAGTTGTAAATTTGTGTGTTACAATTTCTGCATTATTAGGGCTAGTTCTGAAGGCCTATAGGCACCTATGTTGCCTTTATAAAATTTAAGAAAAGGGGGGAATTCTCATGTAACCCATACATCACACCCACCTCCTCCCCATAAATCAATCCTTATCAAAAGCATTTTTAATCAAAAAGTTGTTTTATGGACCTCATATCCAATGAGCCAAGCACTTTTAGGCAAAACAAGCCAAAAATATCACCTAGGCTATCGAGGCAGGACTGCTCTCATTTCATCATTGGTATATATATATATATATATATATATATATAAGTTCAGATAGCTAAGAGCTAATTTCATGAATAGTATGGAATTGTGATTGTTAATTGGCTTTCACAAAATTGATGTTTTTAGCTTATTTAAGACCAATATATATATACTTTTAATTCACACTCTCAACTCATAAGTTCCAATGGTGAATCAAAATTATTTTTTATGAGGATTGATTTATGGGGTTTCTTTTGTGATGCATATGTTGCTTTTATAAAATGGACATAAAAAGGAACTTTTATGATATTTTTCATAGTTATCATAGTATGAAATTACCCCCTAACTGGTTAAATGTAACCTTCAAATTTTAACCCACTAGCCTTAGGTGAATATTCAGCTTAAACCTAGTCAGATACTAGGTATTGAAGAAAACACAAACTTGTCACTGGAGTTTCTTTCTTTATGGAATGTTGGTTAATAAAAAAAAAAAAAAAAAATCTAGCCAGCCGAACATTTTCCTAAAGATAACCTTCTGAAATAATTTGTTAATTTACCCACTCATCCAGTTTTTGAGTATGGACCTTCATATCAGTAGGATCTCGGTGAATCTGGGTAAGTATTTATAACTCCTTAGCCTCTCTATAAGCTATACGATTTTCATTACATCTGTAATTTTCATTTGCCTTCAAAGGGTTGGCTGATAAAATGAATATATTGCAGCTTTGCTGTGTATATCATAGAGTGATAGCATTCCAGTCAGTTTTATGAGGGGACTGCAAGGGGATTTAATAGCCCATGCAGTATAATTCCAGTATATGGTACAAACTTTAATTTATTTTATTCTTGCTATTGTTCTCATAAAGGAAGGATAGAGATATTGTTTTAGTGAGACATACAATACTTATTACAGACAGAAGAAGCAAAAAGTAATATTTAAAGTGTCTACCAGAGCTTTTCTGTTCTTGAGATCACATGTTCTTGTAATGTTTTTTTCATCTTTATTTTATGACTTACAGGTGGAGGGTAATTTTTTAAGGGTTAATCAGATTTATGTGCATTTGACATGTGTATTTCAAGCCTAGGAGCATAAATGGTAGAAAAAGTAAATACATTTCAAGCACGGTTGGAGCAAATGCCCATGCTGCATGCCCCCAGAATGCATGTGAATTGTGTGTCCCACCCATACTTTGCCCTTGTATATGCCCACAGTGCAAGTATGCATGATTGGCCCCCTAAGCATGGACTCACAGAATAGTGACTGCTTAAAGTATGCATATTTATGAGGAGCTAGCTAAATTAAAAGTACACAAAGTGATTTGGTCTGGACAAGACTCATCTAAGGGTATTGAAGGAAGTTAGGGATGTACTGGTGTCTCGGCTGTTTGACCTTTTCAGTGCTTCACTAATCACTGGACAACCAGGATCTGGATTAGGATTGGTAAATGTCACTGATAGTATACTTAGATATTGTTTCACGGAATTTCTGGCATATGAATATGTCAAAAGAAAAGTCTTCTGAGTCTCTAGAGTAGGTGCCAATAGATTCATAAAGCAAAACATCCAGGAAGGGTTTTGCACAGAGCTCCAGACCAGTCAGGTCAGTCAGGAAATGACCAGCAATGCAACACACAATAAGAGTAGGCTGGCTAGAGCTCTTCACCATGAAGATGCAATAGCTCTTCCTGCAAGATGCTTGTCTTCTAACTGAGAGGTAACTAGTTTGAGACCAGCCTATGATATAAAAAACAAAAGCCCATTAGCTTTTTTATTTGTTTAAACCTCTAGTGACCTTTTACCTAGGTTTTCCGTTTGGGTGGCAGCCACAGGCATCTCTTTTAATTAGCCAAATTGCTCTGAAATGCAAATTTCTAAAAATGAAATGACACAAAATGAAAATTTATAAAGACAAAACAAAAACCTGCAAATGACACAAGAAGCTAAACCAAATTGATTTTTTTTGCCTGCACATGCTTAGTGAACTGTTAGATGTGTTCTCAGCACTGAAGAGCAGATATCTGATAATGTGGGATAATGGTTACTACTGTTCATTAACAGCATGGTTGATAACATGAAATGCAGTTAGCTACACCTCTGGAATTGTAGCTAACTATTTTGGGTTATTTTCAGCAATAGATGTCAGTATATATTACTGGTACTCTTTCCTCCCCTAATATGATTTTTCTGCAAGTTTTATCTATGGAAAAAGGGTTTTTATAAAATTATTCAATGCTTTTCACATGTAAACGTATGCATAGTGACAAGAATGCATGCACTTTCATGTGACCTGAGTGTGAATGTGTTCATGGGTGTGGTTTGGGAGAAATGTAGGCATTATGAAATATGCACAGGAATGAGTACTTCCAACGTATTATATATATTTACACTTTCATCCTGCAGGTGGAAACATATGAAGGCAATTGTTGCAGTTGTGGTGGGGCACAAAGACGCCTATGTTGTCTTTATAAAATAGGCTCACAATACACACCTACTTTGTCTTCTTACCGAGGTAGACTTTATTTAAAAAGCCCAACATGTTTAATGTGGCAGTTAATGCATGCTATAAATGTAGCATGTTAACAGTTTTTTAAGCTTCATGTTAATTACCACTTCTCAGAACAAGGGTAAAATACCTAGGGGCATGTTTACTTAAGCACACTACCTGGTAGCATGTGGTTAGGGCACAGCGATAGAAAGTAGCATGGGTCCTAGCACCAAAATCCCATACTACCCTAGTAGTGTATGAGGTGTGACAAAAAAGAAATGAGACTGTGGCAGCCACCCCCATGATTCAAGCCAACTAGCTAACCGCTTATGTCACTGTGTTGTGCAACATCTCGCCACTATTCTGCTATAATATTTTTCATCTCTCTCACTCTATTTTTCTTTTTCAGGTTGTTTTGTAGCACGCTGCTCCATCGCTTTGTCACACAACTAGAGGTGGCAGAAATATGGAGCAAAGAATCAACTTGAAATTTCTGGTTAAGTTGGAGAAGGGCCCAACTGAGTGTCTCCAACTTCTCCAAAAGGATTATGGAGAAGATGCAATGTCAAAACCGCGAGTCTTCGAGTGGCACAAACGCTTCAAGACTGGCCGCGAGGAGGTGGAGGATGACCCCAAGTCAGGACGGCCTTCCACAGCAAAGATGGCTGAGAACATTGACAGAGTGAACCAGCTGGTGCAGAGTGATCACAGATTTATGGTGTGGTTGATAGCTGAGGAGCTCAACCTGAACAGAAAGTTAGTGCGGCCCATCTTGGTGCAGGAGCTGGGGATGCGGAAGGTGTGCGCCAAGATGGTGCCCAGGCTTTTATCGGATGACCAGAAGGAGCACCAGGTCAATGTTTGTTTAGACTTGCTAGAGAAGATCCAGAGTTCATTAGCCAAGTCATCACAGGAGACGAGACTTGGATCTTCCAGTATGACCCTGAAAGCAAGAGACAGAGCCTGCAGTGGAAGACTCGACTGTCACCCAGACCCAATAAGGCGGTCATGTCCAAATCAAGAATTAAGGTCATGCTGATTGCATTCTTCGACCAGAAGGGAGTGGTCCATCATGAGTTTGTGCATGAGCGTCAGACAGTCAACCAGCACCTACCAGCAGGTCCTTAATCGCAACCAGGTTTGGCGCAGCAGGCGGGTTCTGTGGAGAGACAAGTCATGGCTGCTCCACCACGACAATGCGCCTGCACACACTGCGCTCAGTGTGAGGCAGTTCTTGGCCAGCAAACAGATCACAGCTCTCGACCACCCTCCTTATTCCCCAGATCTCACACTGTGTGACTTTTGGCTCTTCCCCAGGCTGAAGACTGTGCTCAAAGGAACTCATTTCACCTCTGTAGAAGAGAACAAGGCCACTGTGATGAGGGAGCTGAGGAACCTCAAGGAGGAGGACTTTACCAAATGCTTCCGTAAGTGCAGAAACGAATGCAGAAGTGCATTAACTCGGGAGGATTACTTTAAAGAGGACAATGCATAATTTCTCTGTAATAAAACATTTATGGGACAGTCTTTTTTCTTTTTTGCCACACCTAGTATTTATTTAACAGGTTTTATATACTGCTTTATCATTTCAATCTAAGTGGTTTACATTGAAACTTAAACATGTACATTAAACAGGGACATTGGTAACTGGGATTTTTCTGAGGCAATGGAGGGCTAAGTGACTTGCCCAAGGCCACAAGGAGTGCTAGTGGGAATCAAACCCTGGGCTCTGGGTTCCCAAAGCCAGTGTTCTTAACCACTAGGCTACTCCTGCACTCCACGTTGGGGTGGGGACCGGGGAGGACAGGGATGGAACACTGGCATTGCTAGCATATTTCAGATAACATGAGCATGAAGGCCTGGACGAGCCGTTCCTCATGCCCCTTTCATGGATGGTTTTAAGTGGGCCTGGATGTCTGCTGTGTGCTGCATCTTGAGCCCCCGCTAAATGCAGGGGGACAGACAGAGCCAGCCCAAGGATTTCTGCTGCTATAGGCAGAGCCACCTGCCACCCTGCCCCTTCTTGTGCCATGCCGTGCTGTGCCCCCCCCCCCCCCCACCGGCCTTAGTAAACATGCCTCCTAATGTGATTTAGTAAATAAGCTCCAATGAATGTTTTACTTCATAAATTATTTTCTGGAATTAGAAATAAAATTTTGGAGCTGTGAAGCAAAATATAAAGAATTTTGTTTAAGAGCATAGATGGGATCTAACAAGCGGTGTTTTACTTGAGATTATAAAGAAGCAAATTAGAAACAAAAGGCTTAGGAACTATTTACTAAGCATTTTTCCAAAGGACACGGATTGAAGAAAAGCCTTATTGAATCAGACCTTTAGAAGCATAGACTTCTCTGTAAAAGAAATAATTTTTTCATTATAAATTTAGCGAAAGATGATTTGTTCAAACTCTCTAGGCCTATATTGGATCAAGAAGATAATGTACCTTCACTGAGTGAATTTCAGAAAATAGAAAAAAAAAGTTCCCCTGTGACAGTACTGAAGATGAATAATGATGTTCTCTGTTGCAGAAGAAATCTCTTATAAAAGGATTTTTAATAAAAATTCCTCAAAGGAACCAAATGGATTTCTCTGCAGCACTGGCAGTGACTGTTGAAATCAATTAAATTATGCAAGACTGAAACAAGAAACGCAAACACATTTCTAGGTATGTCCTATATAGGATTCACCATTTGATTAAATGTGCTACAGCTCAGATAGACTATTGAAAAAAGGTGCCTCTTGTTTTGGGCCTTTGACAAAAATTGTTTAAAAATAAAGACTAAAGGATGAATGGGTAAATTGCTATGTCATACGCAGTAATGAAAATGAAATAGCTTACAAGGCCTAACTATGACATCACCGCAGTCTATAGGACAGGGCTGCAGCAGAACCATGTTTACGGTCACTTTGGTCCTGAGGCACCGATCTGACATTGCTGCGGCTTGATTAAAACCTCCGTTTCTGAGTTTCTCGGTTCTGCGAGGGAGAGTTTAAGCTGCTTCTAGATATTTAACCACCTCATCCAACTATGCTTGGTTACAACTCGCTCTGGACTGGTGCTGCTCAAAACAGGTTAGTTGCATTTTGTGATAGTAGAATAAAGGGCAGCAACTCAGCAATGTTGATCTAGGCCACTAGAAACTGAGGTAAGTAATGTCTTTCTTGTCAGTGAAATATTGCAAAACATAATCAGTATTATCAGAGTGAGAACTTGTGAATGTGAGGTAACATTTTCTAAAAGGTGTCCAAGGCAGAATGTGCAGAAAAACACCAGGGATGTCTATGTTTTGGCCTGATTTTAGAAACATAGACACCCCTGAAGTGGATGCCTGTGCTGACATCCGCACAGATGTCTCTGCTTTGAAACCATGGGGTACATCTAACTCAAGGCATATTTTCCCCCCCATTATTTAGCAACATCAAACTAAAGAGAATGTTTGTTAGCAGATCAGTAAATGACCTCCAATTTTTCTGTTTCAGATTTCTGTTGCAAAATGTTTCTCTTTACACGCTGTTAGCTTTCAGAGAGTCTTCTATGCTTTGAAGTTCAGTGCTCTCATTAAGGAATCCATCATCATACTGAGAGAAACTTTCTTGCATTTTGACACGATATATATCTCTATATGCTTTTCAGTAGGAGAAAATATAAAGATGCAAGCAGTAGGGTTGTGGATGGCCAAAAAAGGCTGAGTTTCTGCTCGTTTTAATTGCATTTTTCCTAATTTTGCACATTTTTTTGTGTTTTTTTCCCCAACTATTCATTCTTTGCACATGCATTGTGTGCACCTCATCCACGTTCTTAAGCATGCAAATCAATTGTACATGCATTAACTCAAAGGTCTAGAAGCATGCAAGTGATTTAGGTGCATCTTACATTTTTAGATGACCAAACTGAATACTTGTTAACCAATTCCTAGCAATGCAAAGAAAAGGAAGAGAGGAAGAAGGTTAGCTTGGTATTTCCTCCTCTCTTCTTTTCCTTCCAGTTCAGTTAGAAACAACGTTGAGATCCTGGCTCCATGAACCTTCATTTGCAACCATTAAGGGGGTTATTCTGAGCCACAAATAACTTCCCTGCCGGTTGTGCGGGGAAGTTAGATGGGGGCGGGGAATGGGCGGCCCGGAAAAATGTCCGTGGAAATTATTCTAACTCCGAGGTGGAATAACTTCCCTGGACGTGTTGTTTTGAATTGCCTGTGGTGCGGATGGGGCAGGGGGGCCAGAGTTTATTTCTTGCAGCCTGACCCTGGTCTTAGGAGGCCAGATCGGGAGTCGGGCTATGGGGAATAAATCCCTTTTTCAGGCGGCTGGCATCACAGCTTTTATATGGAGCTGCGGTGCCATGGCAACATGCTGCCATGGCGCTGAGGCTCCATTTAAAAGCCATTACTGAGTTGGCCGGGGAAAGTCCTTCACGTGCAGGACTGAATTGCAGTTCTGGCCTGCACGTGCAGGACTGTTTGCGATTCTGATCCCGTGGGGCTAGACGTGACCTGCGGGATCAGAATCACGATCCCCTCTGTGCATCCGGTTCAGACTGGACCCATAGAGGGAATCTACGTGAAGGACGGAATTGGGCCCTAAGGGATTTTTTTTACCTTATCTGAAAGACGCTCCCTCACATTCTTAGTCTGACATTACAACGATCACCCTGAAACCAGGAGCCATATACCAGGGCTCTTTCTAGAACCCTGTCTTGGTGGATCTGAATCTGACTATCATATTCTCCAACACCCCCAAGGGCAATGAATTTTGTCTTTTCAGAGTTCCTAGCCTAAGCCAATCTGGGGTGTGGAAGCCCTGATCCAAAGAATCTAGAATACTCTAGCAGGCAGGAAGCACAGCTGCCACTGAGTCACCAACCCACAGTAAAGTTCCCAAAATAATCTTATTACATGTCAGTAGAAATTATTTATTTATTTATTTTATTTATTTAACATTTCTTCTATACCGCGCTATTACAATCAGCGCGGTGTACATCGAACAAAACATACTACAATGCATACAAGCAACATTGAGTTTTACATAGAACAGGGAAAAAAAACATAGGATAACCGGGGTAACTATTTACAGGGTAACTATTTACAGGTTAAATTAGTATTGTCACCAATACTCTAAGCCAATATTTTAATAGTGTTTTTAATCAAGGTAACATTAACTCTGAATTGTTTCATTGAAATCGCATTGACCCTCGGAAATGCGGTATATAATAAATGCTAAATACAATAAATAAATAATAATCCAAAGTAAACATTCTCAATCGCTGAACCCTGGCATGTACTTAATGACAAGAAGCAATAAGCATATCACACCTTTATTAAACTAACATTTACTTCTGTCCTATGTGCCAAAGCCATAAAAATATCTTCCTGATGCAATTTCCATAGTCTAACCTCAGACAAGCAGAGCAGAGGTATAGTGCCTGTGCATGTCTGTTGTGCAGAGGTGAGGTATCCATGTGTGTGAGTGTGTGGTATGGGGGTGGGGTGTGTGTGTGGTATGGGTGTGGGGTGTGTGTGTGGTATGGAGGTGGGGTGTGTGTGTGGTATGGGGGTGGGGTGTGTGTGTGGTATGGGGGGAGGTGAATGTGGGTGTGGGTGTATGTGTGTTAGTATGGTGGTGGGTGCTTGTGTGTGGTATGGGGGAAGGTGAATGTACTCCCCCTCCAACTCCTCTCCTGCCGGCTCCTTTCCTCTATTGCCCTCCAGACTCTTTTCCCTTCAGCAACCCCTCCTAGCACTCCATCTCCTGCCCTAAAATCCCCCCATCTTCCTTTATTTAATAGGCCTCTTGCTCCTTTAAATTGTCCCTGTCTTCTCTACCTCATTTCATCACCCCACCATAAGAACAGAAGATATACCATACTGGGTCAGACCAAGGTCCATCAAGACCAGTATCCTGTTTCCAACAGTGGCCAATCCAGGTCACAAGTGCCTAGCAGTTTCCCCAAAAGACACACAGGTTCCACAATGCTTGTATTGGGGCAAGCAGTGAATTTTCCTGGGTCCCTTTTAATAATGGTTTATGGACCTTTCCTCCAGGAACTTGTCCAAACCTTTTTTTTATTGCAGACTGTCTTTGTGGCCTCCCCCTTCTCTGTCTGTCTGTGGGAATCCCTCTCCCCTTGCCCCAGTGGCGGAAAAGACACCTTTGATCTGCCCATGGGAAATGGGATCCCCATGGACAGTCAAGGGATCACAGCCATGGGGGCAAACTACACCTATGCCCAAGTAAGCTCATAAAGAGTAAAAAAAGATCTTTACCCAGGGTGAAGATAGAGCGCTCTCTGCAGACAAAGAAATAGATACGCCCCCATTCTAATGAGGATGAATTTTCATAAGAACATAAGATATGCCATACTGGGTCAGACCAGGGTCCATCAAGCCCAGTATTCTGTTTCCAACAGTGGCCAATCTAGGTCATATGTACCTAGCAGTATCCCCAAGAGACACAAGTTCCACAATGCTTGTACTGGGTCAAGCATTGATATCTTCGGTCACTTCTTAATAATGGTTTATGGACCTTTCCTCCAGGAACTTGTCCAAACCTTTTTTAAACCCAGCTACACTAACAGCCTTTACTGCATCCTCCGGTAACAAATTCCAGAGTTTGATTACACGTTGAGTGAAAAAATATTTTCTTTTATTAGTCTTAAATAGTTTACCCTGTAGCTTCATTGCATGTCCCCTAGTCTTTCTATATTCTGATAACGTAAACAATCGATCTACGTTTACCCGTTCCATTCCGTTCATTAATTTATAGACTTCTATCATATCTCCCCTCAGCCATCTCTTTTCCAGGTTAAAGAGCCCTAACCTTTTTAGCCTTTCTTCATAGGAGTATCCTTCCATCCCCTTTACCATTTTGGTGGCTCTTCTCTGAACCTTTTCTAAAATCGCTATATCCTTTTTAAGATACGGCGACCAGAATTGCACACAATATGCAAGGTGCGGTCTCACCATGGAACGATATAGAGGCATTATAATATCTTTTGTTTTATTTTCCATTCCTTTCCTTATCATACCTAGCATTCTATTTGCTCTCTTGGCCGCCGCTGCACACTGGGCCGAGGGTTTTAAGATGGTATCCACAATGACGCCTAAATCTTTTTCCTGGGTGTTGGTTCCTAATGTGGAACCTTGCATCGTGTAACCATAGTTTGGGTTGTTCTTCCCTAGGTGCATAACCTTGCACTTGTCCACATTAAATTTCATCTGCCATTTTGATGCCCAGTCTTCCAATTTATCAAGATCCTCTTGCAATTTTTCACAATCCTCTTGGGCTTTAACAACTTTAAATAGTTTTGTGTCATCTGCAAATTTGATAACCTCACTCGTTATTCCACTTTCTAGGTCATTTATGAATATGTCAAAAAGCAGCGGACCCAGCACAGATCCCTGGGGTACACCACTATTCACCTTTCTCCATTGGGAAAATTGGCCATTTAGCCCTACCCTCTGCTTTCTATCTTTTAACCAGTTCCTGATCCACAATAGTACACTGCCTCCTATCCCATGACTCTTTAGTTTTGCTAAAAGTCTCTGATGAGGGACCTTGTCAAAGGCTTTCTGAAAGTCCAGATACACAATATCAACTGACTCACCTTTGTCCACCTGTTTATTCACTCCTTCAAAAAAACATAACAGATTAGTAAGACAAGATCTTCCTTGTCTAAAGCCATGTTGGCTGTCTCCCATTAGGTTGTGACTATCTACATGCTGAGTAATTTTATTCTTTATGATGGTTTCTACCATTTTTCCCGGTACTGACGTCAAGCTCACTGGTCTGTAGTTTCCGGATCACCCCTGGAACCCTTTTAAAAAATTGGTGTTACATTGGCGATCCTCCAATCTTCAGGTATTAGAGATGATTTTAATGATAGTTCACAGATTACTGATAGCAGGTCTGCAATCTGATATTTCAGTTCTTTCAACACCCTTGGATGTATACCATCCGGCCCAGGTGATTTGCTACTCTTCAGTTTATCTAATAGTTGTAAGACATCTTCCCGATGTATCGTTATTTCCTTCAATTCTTCCGCACCTTTAAATACCACTTCAGTCATGGGTAACATCCCTACATCTTCCTCAGTAAAGACCGAAGCAAAGAATTCATTCAGTCTCTCCGCTATCGCCTTGTCGCCTCTTAGTGCTCCTTTAACCCCTTTATCATCTAATGGACCAACTGACTCTCTCACAGGTTTTTTGCAACTGTAGCTGACAGAAAAGTGAAGTATACAAACTGAGAAGAGACTAAAACCCACCATTTGTGATAGGCAGGAGTGTACAGGTCTGAATATTTATTCTTGTTATTTCTTTTGGTTGGGGTTGTTTGTTTGTTTGTTTTTCAGAATCTTATGTGAGAAAAAACCCTCTCTGAATGCCTGTGGGGGATTGATAGCATGTTTTTGAGTCTGTTGTAGCTAACATGAGTAGAGAAAAATTATTCTTTATCCTATGCTCTGAAAAAGGGAAATACTTCAACAGAGAGAGCGAAAGAGCACGAGAGAGAAAAACTATGCTGATTTCATTTTTGCAAGGAAATACTGATGATTCAGAATGGGGCTGATAGTGTTGGGACAAGTTGTTTTTGTGTGAACTATAAATATAGACTTGCTAAGAAAAGCCAGACTGCTGCCTGACTGGAAATGAGAGTGATGACTGTTCTTCTGAAGGTTGGGAAGCAAGAAAATTTCAGAGGGAGATAACTACCAAGGAGGTATAAAGTTTGTATTGACGTGATTGTGAATGTTGCAAAGTCCTGTCGCCAGTGAACTTGTATGATCAGAAAGAGCACCGGGAGAATCTCTTGCACCCTGAAGAGATCTCTGTAGTGAAAGACACTATACCAGAATTCTCTAGACGTTTGTGCTCCAGGACACAGGTAACATCAAAACTACCATCTTGGGCAATGGAATGGATAGGGAATAGGAATGAAGTATGATTTACTCTTAATGCAGAAGTTGCTATTGTGCATTGGAATGGAGGAGTGGCCTAGTGGTTGGGGCAAGGAACTTCAGGCCAGAAGGTCAGGGGTTCAAATCCCACTAGAGGACAACAACCTTGGGCCGGAAGGACTGGGGTTTCTAGTCCCACAGGTGCTTCTTGTGGTCTTGGGCAAGCCACTTAACCCTCCACAGCCCATGTTCCCTGTAAAATAGTTATCTCCAAGTTATAAAGCCCTGTTCAATGTAAACCACACTAATGCAGAATAGCACAGTATATAAGAGAAGATAAATTAAATTCAAATGTGTCAAATAACAAAGACCTTGAGGCATGTAGTTAACTGTCATGCATTTAACAGGTGGGAGCAGTGATTTTTTTGGAAAAAGATATTTGCCGGTACGCATTCCTCAGGAGTCAGTTGTCAGTACACTTTATCTTTATCTTTATTTGCAAGACTTGATATACCGCCCTTGCCAAAGCATCAGGGCGGTGTACAATAAAACAAAATGGTGGCTGCAGAAAAGCATCAGAAAAGGAAAAAGAATGCCAATAGCAGACAGGAAAGGAAAGAAAAAAGAAAAAGGAGGTGTCATAGAATGGGATAGAGGGGGAACAGGTAGAGGGCCTGGGTAACGAGCCAGGGGGGAAATAATTGCTAACTGAAAGGAAGGGGCATTTCCGGATTAATGGCAACAGAATGCTCTACGGGGGAGGGTCGGACAGGGGAAGGCAAGAGCCGTCAGCGGGCGGGGGAAGGTCAAATGCCTGACAGAAGAGGTGTGTCTTGAGAAGTGTTTTAAAGCTTGGAAAGGATGATTCAATACGGAGGGAGTGAGGAAGTGAGTTCCATAGAACAGGGCTAAGAAAGAAAAATGTGGAGTGTCGGGTGAGCTCAAGATGGGCCTGGGAGGGAGAAGGAAGAAAGAGACGGTTATCGTGTGCAGAGCGGAGAAGACGTGGGACAGGTTGGAGGTAGATTGTATCGGCCAGGTATTGTGGGGTACTAGTGTGTAAGACCTTATGGGTGATAGTGAGAAGTTTATAGACAAAGCAAACTTTGATCGGAAGCCGGTGTAGAGAGAAAAGAGAGGGAGTGAAATGGGTGGTGACGGGGGAAGATGTGATCAGGCGGGCGGCAGCATTCTGGACTAGCTGGAGACAACGTAGTTGGTGGCAGGGGAGACCAGCAAAGATAAAGTTACAATAATCCAGACGAGTGATCACAAAAGACATGATAAGGGTAGTGACAGCAGAGGGAGAAAGAAAAGGTCGGATGGATCTAATTCTATGGAGATGGAAGAAGCAGGAACGCACCACAGAGGAAATGTGTTAATGGAAAGAGAGAGAGGAATCCAGAGTGACTCCCAAATAGCGGAGGGTAGAGACAAGAGGGATGGGGTGAGCAGACATGGTGAGGGATAGATCTGGAGGGGAGTTACGAAAGGGAAACCAGATAGCGGAGGACTTAGATGGATTAACGTGAAGAAAGTTTTGCGAGAACCAGGAGACAATGAGGTCAAGGCAATTGTTAAGTGGAGAGAGATTAAGTGCAGAAGCAGAGGTATGGTAGACCAGAAGGATGTCGTCGGCGTAGATGTAGGCAGAGATTCCGGTTTGTTGGATGAGCAAGGCGAGGGGGGCGAGAAAAACATTGAAGAGAAGGGGAGCAAGGATGGAACCCTGAGGAACACCGCATTGTAGTGGAAAGGAAGATGAGACGTCAGAGCCCCTATGAACAGCGAAGGAGCGTGAGAAAAGAAAAGACTGAAACCACTGTAGAACGACACCAGACACCCAGACCGGACAGGCGTGAAAGAAGGGTGCGGTGATCAACGACATCGAAAGCAGCAGAAAGGTCAAGAGATACAACCAGGGAAAGATCACCTCGGGTGTGAGAGTGGTGAATTCCGGAGAGAAGTGCCAGAAGAATAGTCTCGGTACTGTGGCCGGCGCGAAAGCCAGATTGGCGGGTGTGAAGAGAGAGGGTAGAATCGAGATGGGCGGAGAGCTGAGAGAAAACAAGCTTTTCAAGAATTTTAGAGAGAAATGGAAGATTAGCAACAGGACGCCAGTTACCAGGAACTAGAGGATCTAAGGTGGGTTTTTTTGAGAAGGGGCCGAACGATAGCATGTTTCCAGCTGGTGGGAAAATGTCCGGTGGCGAGCAATAGCCTAATTAATTAAACATGCCTAAGGAAACTCTAAAAACTGATCAATTTGTGTTATAGAAAATGCCAAATTTCAACAAAACCAAAATAACCTATTTACAAAAGTCCCGCCATTCAGCAGCGTACCATTTGATTACACAATATAAACCCTATAGCAAATTGATTGAGCGTATTGTCTGGTTCCACTTTCCAGTTCTGTTTACTTTGGCTGGGTTTTCAGTAGTATGATCTTGTATGATACATACAAGGGGTTGGAGCTTATGCGATGCATTATGTCCTGCTGTGTGTGGCGACTCTAACCGGCCACACTGAGGTCATGGCAAGCCTTCTTCGGACTTGCCTCGGGCTAGTGTCGGGACAGCTCTTGTCGGGGTGGATCTCACCTTTGCCCTTCACCGTCGCTCCTCCTTTTTGGCTCAAGATTTTCCGGTACACCGTACCGTCACGTACCGTCACAAAAAAAGCACTGGGTGGGAGTGACTTTTAAACTGAATGGCAGTCCTCCCAAAAATGCTGTGAATGCTCCCAGCAGTTAATGTAGAGGTTTTGCAGTTGCATCACTTTACTGCTTGGTAACTGCAAAACTGTACTGTACTTTAATCAATAGGGGCCTTGGTGATGATATGCAAAACGATTCCCGATAAATTCTCTAGTTGGTTTAATAGGTGCAGTTAAATTAAAGAGATATAAAAAGTGGATCTTTGCCTGAAGAACCAATCTATATAATAAAAACAGGAAATGGGGCACATGTGAAAGGGCTGAAAGGATTTAGGTAAGAATGGTTTACTATTCTCCATAAAGCACTTTCTACCCTACAAAAATAACTTTCTGTGATAATCCACTGTCCTGCAACACAACCTGGTGCTTTCATGAGAAACCTACAAAGGAAATAATGTTAGGAAACAGGGCAGTACTAAGGGGTGTGCAAGCAATGCGACCGCATAGGGCGCAAGTGAGAAAGGGGTGCTAATATTTTCACTGGGCTTTCAGGAAGCCCAATAGAAGTGAGTTCTGGAAGGCAGGGGGCGCAAGGTTCACGGGTCACACAGGGCATATGGTCCTGTTAGGAAGCATAAACCGACTAGCAAAATAATCTGCATTTCTACACAGTTCAGAATGTTTGTGCTCTGTTTTCTCTGCGTATGCGATACAAATAGGAAACGGAATACACAGTGAAGAAACAAATTGTTTCTTCAGAGCTAGCAGCTTAAATACTTTCAAAGGTATTTGATTATAGTGATAACCCGGAGGCTGAAGGCTGTGATTTGTATTAGCTCAGACTAATAAATTAATGACAAGCAGTTAAGGCCTTATCCAAGAATACAGTAATTAATGTGTGCAATGGATTATAAGTTGTTCTGTCTATGACACCATCTGAATTAACAGTATTTTCCTCTTCAAAAGACAAAGCTATTGCTTTGAATTAGTTTGTTTATTAAGTCATTCGCACAAGGCACTCATCGCAATGCTTTCCTAAGGAGATTCTACTGTAGCCTCAGATAACAGATTGTCTGACTTTTATCGAGCTGATTTCTTTGGATTGTATTTTCTAGTTACCACTTACAATTCATTTCATTCTAATGTGCTTTCTGTGTTTGCTTTTTTTCCAATGATACAGATTTATAACTCTAAACTAGAGATGAATGTGATACTTTTGATTTGTTCAAATGCCTTGGGAATAAAAGGAACCGGATTTTATGTGTACTAGAAATAGTTCAGAAGGCACCGCCCAATGGAAAGTTTAAGAACAAATTACTAGCATGGTTAGGCTAGTGCAGAGACTACATGGATTGCTGCATTAAGAGCAGTTGCGCCATCCAGTCAGGGCCGGAGCAAGGAGGTGAAGTGCCCTAGATGAACCTCATCCTTCCCCCCCAGTGCCCACTGCTGCCCCTTTCTGGGATGTGCAGCAGCGGCAATGGCCACAAAGAGCCCTGCGATGCTTACCTTTAAACTTTGGCACTGCAGGCTGTTTGCTTCCACCCCTTCTTCAACTCCTGATGCCAACTTCCTGTTTGCAGCAGGAAGTCAGCATTGGAGAGGCGGAAGCAAACAGCCTGCAGTGCCAAAGTTTAAAGGTAAGCAGCACTGGGCTGTTTGTGGCCATTGCTGCTGCTGCCTGTCATGAGAGGGGTGACAGGGGCAGCAATGGATGGCCTCAGAAGGACAGCACTCTTGGCAACTGCCTAGCTTACCTTATGGTAGCACTAGGGTTGCCAACTGGCTCCAGATGTGCCTGACAGGCTTGATCCAGTCCTGGGTTTACCCCATTGCATGCAGGGACATATATTCTTACTTTTCTTATGGAGTGCAATGGAAAAATCAGAACTACATGTCCCTGTATGCAATGGGGTAAACCTAGGACTGGATCAAGTGTGTCGGGTGCATCTGGAGCCAGTTGGTAACCCTAGGAAGCACCAGCCCTGCATCCGGTGTCCCTACGAGTTATTGCAAGATGTAGGGAGATATGTGCAGCATTTTCCAGATCATGGGAAATTCTTGCTGCCAGTCATTTTAGGCTAGCAGAAGACTCCCCTGATGGGGAAAAGCCCACTGACTATAAAAACCACATCCAAATAGGGTTGCCAACTGGCTCCAGATGCGCCCGACAGGCTTGATCCAGTCCTGGGTTTACTCCATTGCATGCAGGGACATGTAGTTCTAATTTCTCCATTGCACTCCATAAAAAAACAAGACTATAAGTCCCTGCATGCAATGGGGGAAAATACAGGACTGGATCAAGCCTGTCAGGCGCATCTGGAGCCAGTTGGCAACCCTACATCCAAAGGCAGTCTGGCCTTTGACCTCTAACCATTGCACCATGTGCCATTAATGGGTGACTGTCTTCAAGGGGCAGGCACCTCTGCCACCCAGCCAGAGCTAATCACCCAGCTTAAGGAGAACTGCACCAGCCACCATGACCAGAGTAAGAAAAGAGGCTTGGAGCCACTGCCAAAGGTGAAGGGGGGAGGGGTGCTAAGCCCCTATAGTTCACAGCAGCAACCCAACCAGCATAAGACAAAACTAATCACCAAGGTGCCCAGGAAAGGGATGTGTATCCACAAGGGGCTGGGAAACTGTGGGATAAGAGCCTTAAATCCAAGAACTTTGGGGTAAAAAAGAAATGAAATAGAAGTAATTAAAGGGCCACAAAAAAACAGTCAAAGTATTTAAGTGTGGCTTGAAAAAAATACAAGAGTAAGGGGTATGTTTACTAAATGGCGCAAACATAGCAACTGTGACATTATCGCGTGATAATGGCGCATAACCGTGTGAGAACGTCACGTATCGCGCGATAACGTATCCTGTGGCGGTAAGGTACGCAGAGGGTGGAGTAAGGCTTCCCAGAGGGCGGAGTAAGGCTCCCCAGGGGCGGAGGGAAGGGGTCAATGGGCAGAGAGTGGGTGGGGAGGGTTCCATGCACACTAGCACCGTGAAATGAAGTTGTGAACAGTAGTGCCAGTGAAAACCTCGCGCTAGAGGCACATTTGCAGGGGAGAGAGACCATTTCAGTCAGCAATGTGCAGCAAAGGCAGGGAAACCAAAAAATGTGATAGTAGTGATACATGGCAGCAACATCACAGTGCCCAAGTATGAGAGGGCACTACAGTGAGGCTGCAAATGGGGTACAGAGGGCTGAAGGCGGGACATGCAGTGGAGCAGCTGGGGCACAGAGTGGGCTAGGCAGATGCCTAGGTGACACATAGGAATGTGGATGAGGAAAAGCAGCAAGACAGCAAATGATCAAGGGCAAACATGGCCACGAGTGTGGGTCCCACAGTGTCCCAGGGGACAGTACCCAGCAAGTACCCCAAAGGGCACATAACAATAGCAGATGGTGCTGGGGAGAAGCGTGGATGTCTATGCAGGCACCCCTACCCCATATCACGCACCATAGGCAGCCGCCTACCGGCACACTGGATGGCCTGGGACGGCGCACCACCAGCACCACTGGCACAAGGGCATGTCAGCATGGTGGCAGAGGGTTCTGGTGGCGGAGGGGGCAGTGGAATCTTCTCACAGCAGACCACGGCCAAGCCCCATTTAGGTGGGTGCCATGCACTGCAAGACAAGGTCTATCTGACGAACAGTCATGGTATCCCCAGGGAATGATCTGCCTCTGTGGCAACAGTTTGGTGCAGTACACACATCCAGTGTGTTCAAGAGCAGAAGGTCACAGGTTCAAGTCCCAGCTGTGCCTCCTGCAAACCATGTCCCTCTATTTTACTCTGTACAAAACCATGGTAAGAATGACAGAACCGTTATTGCAGATAAAAGAAACATGCCATACACTCCTACAGTATATTTGACCCTACAGAGCATAGACACCATAAACATGTGCAATCCCTAGAGCAGAGTTTCTCAACTGCAGTACCGGAAGGCCATACACCATTCAGGTTTCATGCTGTCCCTAATAAATATGTCTGTGCTGCATTTATATGCACCACCCCCATTGTATGCAAATGTATTCATGCATATTCATTAGGGACAGCATGAAAACCTGAACAGTGTTTGGCCCAACAGGACAAGAGTTGGGAACCTCTGCCCTAGAGCAGTGGCCAACAGGGGCACAACACCCACACCCACAGGCCCCACTGTCCGCAGCCTCATGGAGAGTCAGGCTGTTGAGCCCTGCACGGAGCAGCATATCCCAATACTGGCACCTGCATACCTTAGCAATGCCATCCTAAACTTGGGAACACATTCCACAGATATCAAAAGGTTGCTATGATTAATGTCAGATAACAAATCCTAGGTTAAATATGATTTGTTGTCAGAGATACATCATAGCGACCTTTCTGATATCTGTGGAGTGTGTTTCAGTTTGTGCTTCTGACAGTGTTTACCACCCCGGGGAGTGACCCCAACAGTATTGCATACCATGGCAATGCCCGCACTGTGCCCAGGACTGGTGTGGCGGCCAGGGCTGCAACAAACCTCTATAGTTACACAAAGCAGGCATAGGTGTGGGAGTGTGTGTATGTCTATCCAGTGTGTTGTGGATGCCTACACCTTACTGAGCCCACACTGCTTGCATTGTTTCCAGTGTTAGCCTGCCAATGTGTATAATAAGGGGCAAGGTATTGTCGGTATGGCCTGGGCAGGATGCATCTGCACAGGGAATAGGGCAATGGCTGGGACATTGTAGTGCCCGACCCCCACCTGCATGGACAGGGTGGCCACGACATGTCATGCTGGGAGGTCACTCTCACCCTGACTGAGCAGTGGCCACGGCATGGCTAGGTTCCCCCATAGTGCTATACAGTATTTTTCTCAAGTGATATTTATGGTTTTCTTTTTCTGGGGCCCAATCACTGACATACCTACTTAGTGTGTGTGCTCACATCCCATTTTTGGGTGCACACAGTTCCTCCAGGAACATGCACTATGTACTAGCTAGCAGACTGTCTGCAGTTAACATGTGTATGGACTGACTGTGCCCTCTGCTGGTGAATGTCAGATAGTGGTGGGGGGCAGCTGAGCTTTTCCAGCATTCTGCCTGTCTGCCAGTGCCTTATGTGATGCGTACGGATCTGCATTGACTGCCCTAGAGGGTGCCCATTCCCCAGCAGGACTGGGGTTGATTGTCCCCTCTACTGCTACTATTGCAGAGATGTAGAATGTGGATCTGTTGCTGGGAGATCCTGTCCCCCACCCTGGGCCACAAAGGGCGGGTTGGGTCCAAACACCCCCCTTCACCTATAACATGTGACCATGGCACCCACACAGGATATGCACTATTCTGGGTGCATCATAGTCCACAAGGGCTAGATGTAACTGAGAAATACAGATGGACACATGGGTATCCTGGGTGTGTCGGCAAGGACTACCTAGCATACACTGGCACTGATGGGGACCTGCAGCATAGCCTACCTCAGCCAAGCCAGGTGCTGCGGACCTGGTGCTCGGTGCCCCACCTCACCCTCAGGGTGAGTACAGGACCCACACACTGTCATGGTCTGTAGCTACTCTGTGCCATTAACACACATGGTCAGTTCCCCCTACCAGGTCTAGGTGCTGTGGGGGTGCATACCCCATCTTGTGAACAGCTGTAGACTGCTGATCTGCATGTGCAGTGCATCATGGATATGGGTGGGTTTACCCTATCCTGGTAACCACAGCAGATAGTTTGTGTGGTGACCTGCAGTCTTTCTGTAGCCAGCCAGTGGTGTGTTAGCAGCTGTAGAGATGTAGCTCACTGGTTACTTCAATGAGTGTGGAGGTAGAGGTCATGGGTTTGATCCCACTGTGGTGTTATTTAATAAGGCTGTCTGAGGCTTTTCCTTTTAATTTACATCAGTGCTGCCAGCAAAATGCACCCTCACAGTGCCATAGCCTAAGGTGCCTCATAGGGCGCCCTATAGGGCGCTCTATAGGGTACCCTGTAACGCACCCTATAAGGTGCCCTATACAGTGCCCTATAGGGCACATTATAAGGTGCCTTGGTGGACAGGGCACTTTATACTGTGCCCTCTGGAGTTCCTTATAGGGCGCCTTATTCGGCACCTTAGGTTATGGCACTGTGAGGCTGTTTTTGTTGGCAACACTGTTTTAAATTACAAAAAGGAAATGCCTCAGACAGCACTGATCTAAATTAAAAAGTAATGCCTCAGACAGCCTTTTTAGGTAACAGCTCTGTGGGATTGAACCCATGACCTCAGCAGTCATTGCAGTAACCAGTGGGCTACATCTTTATAGCTTCTAACACTGCGCTGGCATGAATTTAGGATTAACGCGCGTTAATGTGCCACGGCGCCCACTATCACATGATACAGATTCCTGCTACCTTTCCGCTGGAATGCCCGCTCCTTATATGGCATCCTTTACATTATCGCTGCAACTAGCGCCAGTAACATTAAGACGGTTTAGTAAACATACCCCTAAGGTGTAAAAGCTGGAAGGAATGAGGTTCAAAACAATTATCCTAACCATCACAAGAAGAGTCAACTGTTTGTAATATGTTTGTTGATCTTACAGTTGTTTATCAGTGACCTTAATCTTAAGTAAACCCTTGGTTCTGAATATAAATCTCTGGCCTGGACTCTATTTCTTGAGCAGGGTGAATGTGAGTGTGTCAAGTGCCGAATGCTTAATAATTGCTGCCGCTTGGTAACCCACCTCCACACGTCTGAACCCTGATCTGGTTTGCAGCTCCTCGGATTGGTTGCCTAACAGTTTCACAGCAAGTGCCTGGAGCAGACAGAAAGGGGCTTTCACTAGCATTCGCAGAAGGCTGATGAAATGCAACAAGAATGAGCCTTCTTTCTGTACTGCATTCGCACTGGCTAGTTTTCCATGCCACTTCTGAGCTGCTCTCGCTTGGGAAGGTGACTTCAGCAAATTGCGTGCGCTGGGAAAGTGTGCAGGGACACACAACACCATAGAAAGCAAAACAAGATCTAAACAGCATATCAAATCACAGTGAAAGTAAAAGTCAATAACAGGAGCATAAAAGTAGAACAAAAAAAAAAGAGAAAAAGAAGACAAGAAAAAGCGAGGGTGGGGGCCGGAAGAAGAAAAAAGAAAATCTGTTTTGATAGGCACAGCATGTACAGTACATGAATGAGAATGACCCAAATTTGTACTCCGGACTGCAATAGGACACAAAGAGTGTAATTTTATAACAGAGCACTGGTTTATAAAGATAATTAGGTGCCTACTTGTTTTTATAAAACAGTAGCATACATGGCAGTGAATGAACCTTGAATGCAGGCCTGATCACTTACATTCCATTCAAGGCAACATTTCTGCCCTTTACTCTAGCATTTTATAAAGACACCTAGGCACCTGTGCCATTAACATTTCCTAAGGAGACAACTACTAGGCCTCTTAATCTGAGCACCTCATTAATAAATTAACCTCATGATATCCTTAAATGTCTGAGTGCTGTGGCTAATATCCGTCAAATATTGGCTAGTTGAGGGTCCCAATAAGCTCTACACAGGCGTCACCCGCACCTTGAAGGTGCTCTTGTAATGGTAACTTCCTACCTGTCAACTGTCAACTGCTACCCTGCAGGTTTCTGGAAGCATCGCTATCCTTCACACACCCAATGGTCATATATTTTTCGGAAAGGATGCCTAAAGACCACACACAAAAATTACTGAGATCATCTAGCAACATGTTCCCATTACTGGTCAGTCTCAGACACAGAGCTAAAAAAATAAAAAAATGTGTTACTGAAAAGGAGAGAGAGTGAACATGAAAAGATTCAATTTGTAAACAAACAAGCGAGGAAGAAAAGGAAAATGGATTAAACAGAAAACACTAACAAATACACTTGACATTATTTATTTATTTGTATTTATTACCGCCTTTCGTGAATCAAGGTGGTTTACATAGAACTAACAAGCAATACATTGAAACAGCGTGAATGGAATTATACATTAAATATGAAACATTTAAACATTAAACTTTTTTTTACATGAGTTAATAATTAACTTGGGGAGAAACTGGAGAGGAAAATGTAACTTGTAACAACTTTTTGCAACTTTTAATGTCCTCTCATGATTATTAATATGGGTGTGGCAATCACAGCGGTGACGTTATGGACTTGGTAATCTGTGAGTGAAAATCTCTTTTACGGTAACTTTGTAAGGAGAGGCTATCTTGTAAGAGATTTGTATTTATTTATGTGATTAGTTCACCAAAGTGTTCGTTGAACAGATATGTTTCTAATTGCCTGTGGAAGGCTATTGGATCTTTGGTGGTTCTTAAGGTTTCAGGAAGGGAGTTCCATAATTGTGGAACATATAGTGAGAAAGCTCTTTTGGAGGTAATGGATTTTCAGTGCTTGTAGTCAGCTGGAATCATGAGGAGGTCTTTATTCTTGCTTCTTCTTGGTCTGTTATCCGGGGTGATTGTCAGTAGTGTCTTCAGGTAGACGGATGAGTCATCTTGGAGGGTTTTGAATATTGTATGGATAGCAATGAATTTTATTCTGCTCTCTATGGGAGCCAGTGAAGAAGTTTTAATGTTGGCATGATGTGTTCTTTAATTGGTATTTGCGCTATTACTCTAGCCTCTGTGTTTTGGGCTAGTTGTAGTCGATAGTTAATACCTGCGCTTTCCTCATCAGCACTGAAAGCTCTTCTGATAAAATGTGCAGGTCTTTCCAGCTAATTTATGAAATCAGTTGTTTTGGCTTTGCTCAGTGACTTTGCCAGCCAGCAATTTGATCCCAGTTTCACATACTTTCAGACTGTAAGGGATTTTATTTTCTGTTGGCTACTGAATAACAAAGTTCCAGCCTCATTACGAGCAATGCAGCAGGATTGATGCTTTCAGCCCTGGCTGGAAGAACGAGAGATGGATGTAGTCAGAATGCCACGTGCAGAAGGACTTTTCACAGGAGGAAGCAAAATCCCAGGCTAAAGATGCAATAACTTTCCTATACTTGGTGAAAGTTGTGTTTTATAGCTAAACAGATAGAATCTCCATTTGTGTCTGTTACTATGTGTCCAATATATGTTCACATATTGTTCATGTGATTACAGAGGGATGAATTTTGCATATATACACCAAATACTTTTAATTAACTTGCAAGCAAAACCAAATTAAACAAGCTCTGAAATGCACACAGGAAGAGGATGAGGTTCATGGCAGGGGTGGTGGCAACAGTATAATTATTGCTGTATTTGTGTGATTCCGCCTCAGTCTCTAGGACAGCTTCCCTGCTCTTCCAGTGTGCAGACTGAATGCCCTGCCATTTCTCATCGCTTAGCACTGGGGTGCGGAGCAGCAGGTCTGCAAACTGTGGAAAAGACCCGGCTGCGAATCACTGCGGCCGGGCACAGGCGAAGCAGCGGCAGGCCAAGGATTAGCCTTGGCTGGGAGGAGGTGGGGTGGGGTCAGGAGAGAGCAGGTCGTAGCCCCCCGAGGAGACCGCGCAGCCCTGATGAGAGAGAACACAGCCCAGGCATGGGGTAAAGGGGAAGAGTTGCAGTAGAGAAACGTGGACCTTCCCCGGTGAGATGGACAAGTGCAGCAGGAACACCGCGCAGAGGGCCCCCTCCCTCTCGCTTTGACGGCGTGTAGGGAGGCGGAAAAGATGGACAAAGAGAGAACTTGTAGACACACTGCTGCATTTAGGAAAGAGGGGAAAAGGGTTCAAAGTCAGCTATAACGGCGGCTCCACCCCTTTCCCCCCCCCCCCTGTATGATTTGGGGAGGACTACGGACAGCTGGGAAAAGGCTTTGACGGCCAGTTTTCCACCCCACATTTACCAGGCCAATGGGATAAATCAGCTGTGTCTCTCGAGGGGGAAGAAAACAAAAGAAGTGTGGAAAAGAAAATTGCTTATGAGTGTTTGGTTGTTAATGAAGTAGATGAGTGAATTGTGTTAAGAAAATGCATAGATGTTATGGGCATACTATGGCCAACAGTTTTATTCTGTTAATACCAATGTTGTCAAATAAACAAATATGTGGTTGAAAGAAAAGAAGTTACTTGCAATCTGTGCCAGAAAAGGGGTGGGGAAGGGGCGAGTGAGTGGGGGTAAAAGACAGGGATCCGAGGCCGTCATGCCGGTTGCAAGGCTGTGTCTTTGAATATCGGGCCCCATAGTCTTTGTAAGACTCCCCAAGTAACATTCCTGCATTATACCCTGACCCCTCCCTGCTTCTCTCTCTCCTTTGCTCCTTAATTTTTCTTATCCCTCTGATTCTCTCTACACCATAGCCTCCCTAGATTAGTTCTTTCCTTATACCCTCTTCTCATTTGTATTACCTCCTGATCTTTCCAGACCCTTCCTCTCCCTTCCATTGGCCCCCTTAACATGGACCTTACTCTCCTCCATATTGCCATCTCTCAAGTATGTTTTCTATCTACTAGGCTTTGTCATGTCCTTCATTCATGTGCTTTTCATACTCTAAACGGCTTGCAGCAATGTGTTTCATCTCACCTCTATCCCATGATTAGCTCATAGCTTCCCCTGGGAATAAACTCAGCGGATGAAAGAGATTTCTGGCAGTGGTCCTATGTTTCCTCATAGTCCATCTCTTGTCTTCTTCCTCTAAGTTCACTCTTAACAAAAACTGAGATTAAGGGGTCAATATTCAGTGACAGTGATCAGCATATTTATTTAAAAAACACTTCCGGTGTCTAAATAAATACTTCAGTGTCCCTAAATGTATAGACAGTGGCACTCAGTATATGTATTGGCCACTGACCTCCACCATCACTGTCTGTTTAGTAGTGGGCCTGCTTTCCGGTGAGGCTAAGCTGAACTCAAACTATCCTTTGAGTGTCTAAATATCACTGTTAAATGGATAAATGCCATTCTTGTTCCATCCTGACTCCACCCCTCCACTATATAGATCGTAACAGAGTGGCTAATGAAATTTTTCAGCCTTCCAGAACTTATATGCTTACCATTCACTGGTAAATGAATAAGTTCTTTTGAAAACTGGCCTGTCAGTTGTTATGTCAGCTTTTCTCTTGTTATAAAAAGATTTGGCCACCACTCTACTAGACCCTCTCCTGGACAGGCTGGGTCACTTATGGATCCTTTTCAGATCCAGTTAATGGGATCCTCTCCTTCTTATTTGAACTGGATCAGGTTAAAACAAGGTTTCTACCTTCTAATGCTATTTAGAAAAATGGTTTAAAATGGAAAATGACAATGTATGCTTTTTTAATTCCTCAGTATGATGTGGATTTTATAGCAAATGTACTCTTGCAGAAGAGACATTCAATATAAGCTGAGGAAAGACATGTAAGATGTAAACTGGTGAGAATTCAGTCGAGCTAAGATATTAGAATCAAAGTTAAATTCATATAATAGAAGCACTGAATAACTTGGTTGACAGCAATGGTGACCCGAGTGTTTCTGATGCCCCAGGCAGACTCTCTGTGCTGTTCCTCTCAGCACTGCATCGGGCCTTAAAGTGCCTGCGTGTATGTGCGCTCATGGCCTGTCACTCCTGTCCCCCCCCCCTTTGATGCCACTTGCTTGGAGGGGGCAGGAGCGGCAGGCTGGAACTGTGCACGTGCATGCAGGTGTTTTAAAGCCCACATCCCAGGGGGAGGGGTTAGCGATGCCATCCACCAGGGTCTGCCTAGTTTGCCTAATGGACGAGCCAGCCCTTGTTGAAAATGAACATCAGTCTATGAAGTTCAGTCCTCCTCATGCTGGGACTGATCTTATAAGGATCTGCATAAAGATATGGGCCATTAACATGTGTATGCAACCTCTTTTGAAGGACTTGCATAGATGGATGGGTACCGTTGTGCATACATTAGGCAAACGTGATTCTGTAAGCATGTGTGTAAGTCTGATAGAGCATACTTTCAGTGTGGGTATGCACATGGGCAGAGTTTCGGTGGAACGTAGGCAGAGCACACATTTACTTGCATATGTTATAAAATGCTATAACATACATGAGTTTTTAGCAAATCTAGGCATGAGCATTTACACCCGTCATAGAGCAGGCATCAATGCTTGTATCTACTTTGTGTGTGCTTTTACACCACTTACTCCATTATTTTATAAGTTATGCATATACTTTATAAAATAGGCCTCAAAAATGCATATGCCAGCACACATTAACTTCATGGGAGTTTAAAAAATATGTTCAACATTTAATTTATATAAAGTATGAGGTTAATATTGAATAAAACATCTGGAAAATAATTTGCAATGTTTAATAATGGAGGGAGGAGTGGCCTAGTGGTTGGGGCAAGGTACCAGAGGCTGGCAGGTCAGTGGTTCAAATCCCACTAGAGGACAGCAACCTTGGGCCGGAAGGACTGGGGGTTTCTAGTCCCACAGGTGCTCCTTGTGGTCTTGGGCAAGCCACTTAACCCTCCATTGCCCATGTTCCCTGTAAGTATTAGTGTACGTGTCTCATATCCCCTCATGTTAAATATATCCCCCAATTGTGTTGTGACCACTTTGATTGAAGGATAAGGTGGTATAGAAAAACTGTCTAAATTAATATAGACATTTCAAATTATTCCTATATTCAGTAGCATTATACATGTGTAGTACTGTTGAATATACAAGTGCAAATGATATGTATAAGTACACACACAAGTATAGGGAGACTATCTGAATACTGGGGCTTATACATGTAAGTTATGTAGAAGGATAGCTGAAGGGGGGAGGAACCTAGATGGTTGCAGGCAGATGTTTGGCGAGGTAACGCTTCATACTATGGGGGAGACAAAAGCTAAAGGTGGCAAAAAGCCTCCTGTTGCCCCAATAGCTTCCTCTTCACTTTCCTATCAGACCCATTTGGATTACTACCTTTTGCGTACTTGGCACCAGCCAGGTGACAAGCCGGAGACTTCAAGCCACATTAGTTGCATTTCAGAGCTGGGATGCTTGTCGAGCAGCTTGGGGCAATGCATTCTGTCTCCAGAGCAGTGGCATATGCCTAAGGTTGTGTTGCTAGAACAAGACTGCCCTGTGAGTCCAACAAAGGCAGTGGTCTCCTTTGCAGGTTCGCCGGCAGCAATAGGAGGGATGACCCCAGGTCAGCAAGGAGAAGTGGGTGAAGCCCTTTTGGGTCAGCTTTCAAACACACTCTTACCTCAGCACTTGGTTGGTGACCCTGCTGTTGAGCAGGGCATGATGGCTTCTCCGTTGCTGGAGTCACGGGTCTTGGAAGCAGTTGTTGCTGTGATAGGTGTCCCAGGTCCTTTTTTCTGATTTGCCCAGTGGTTTTTATGCTGGAAATCATCTGGACAGCTATTGCACAACTTGGAGCAAATTTGTCCCTCAGGTGCAGGCTCTAGCTGTACAATCCCAGGTGAATACTGCCCTCTTACGGCAGAATGGGGATGAGATATCATCTCTACGAACTGTTACCTCTGAGCTATAATCAAAGTTGGGTGGGCTAGATGATTGTATGGCTGCTTTTTGGAAGGATGCCATTGCAGTGAAAGCAGAGATTGAACAATTGGAGAACTTTTCGAAGTATCAGAATTTGAGACTAACTAACTTTCCAAAATCCTGTGTAATTAATGCTAAATAAATGTTTAACAACACAAAAACAAAAGACCCTGAAACATTCCGCAGTGATCACCTTAATATTTTTTGTCGGATAACATCGAGGGAGGGTAAGATATTCAACTTAACCACACCAGACTGATGATATCCATGTTATTCGTTAAGAAGTTCTTTTTTTATGACAATATTATATTGAAAAACTTACCTTAACATACGTTGAAGCACATAACTTATCCTTGTCATTGCAGCAGGTCCAAATGTATTGAAGCACGACGTGCATGTTTCGGGATGTAAAATATCCCTGTATCAAGTGTTCTTATGAAATCCTTGTTCAATGTCGTCCGCCCCAAACAGCCCAGTTTTTGAAAGAAATGTTTAAGGCATATTTGCTTGGGGGTCCTCTTGAATCCCACCCTCCAGTTTCTAATTTTTATTACATTCCCACTGGCCACAGATCTTCTGTAATGGGAGAGATCCCTTGATTACTACAAGCTGATGCATCGGATGTTTCTGCGCTTTTAGAGACATCGGGGACTGAATCGTACATACCGTCCAGCCTTTTGGTCACTTTTGCTTTGTCTTCTGACAGAGACTGTTTTTTCAAGGTTTATTTTCGTAAGAGGAGTACTTTATTTAGGAATTCTCCGTTCATGTTTTCCCAGATCTTTCGTGGGAGACTCAGAAGAGGAGGAGGGAGTTCCTTTTGCTTCGGCCCGGGGCCAGCAGCTGTGATTTCAATTTTTCCTTATATTCCTGTGCAAATGCACTATGAAACTTCAATCTTATTCCAGTTTTTTTTTCTGACCCATCCCAGCTGCTGGCCCTTCTGAGTGTCTGTGCTTCCGTAGCCGTTGATGGAGTTCCCACTGCATAATGATATTTCTTGGCTGTTTTGACTGCCTAATTTACTTTCAGTATTGGTATACACTTTCTTATTCCTTATGATCCTCTCCCTTACGATGTGGGCTGTAGTGGGGGGCAGTGAGAGGGACCTTTAAGTCTTAATGATGGAATTTATATTTTTTTCTGTTTGGCTATTTTTTGCAATTTCTAACTCCTATTCCTGGTAAGTTTGTTTCATGCTTGTTTTTTTGTTTGATAATGAGAAAAAAAAAGAGGAGAGCTGACATTATACCTGGTTTTCTCATATCTGCGTCAAACATATAATCTATACATTGAGAGTCCAAATTGAAAACGGTCCCTGTTTGAACCCAATTCTGCATCCATTGGTCTAGACATGCCCGCGGGTCTGGTGTGACATGGACCATGCAATATAATGGAGAAACACATTCCCATAATATTATGGGATATGGGTAAACATTTTGGACATCCCCTCCCCACCGTATTCTGAAAAGTTGCACGTTTCGGATATACCCACGGACACCACACCTCCTCGGTAAAAATGTGCAGCTCCTCAGCTGCCCTTCACACTGACAATAGTGTGTGGTTGCAAACTAGACATAAATACCAATGGGAAATGAGTGCTGCTGCATCCTACCAGTCCTCCTCAGGCCCTGAAAAGCGCTAGGTAATCCCACTGCACCCTAATATGTTATAAGAGAATGTAAAAATGAACATGTATGTCAGGACATACCTTGCATCAAATGGTACTTGGCATTATATAAAAGGCCTCAGTGATTCCTGCCATGATCTTCTCTACAAACACGCTTTAAACTGTTAAGGATGAACCGTTACCAAGTGCACAAAACCCAAAACTAACAGTGTGGTTCCCCAAAGGATGCATAACATTGCTGAGCAAGAATATATGCCCTTTTTGTGTACTCTGCTGCTCTGCACTATTGTTCCTCTTACCTCTCCCTACACCCCTCCTTGGGAACTCTGCTTTTCTGGCAGATCACTTCTATCTGTGCCCTTCTCTTCTACTGCCAACTTCAGACTTCACTCCTTTCACCTTGCTGATCCCTATGCCTGGCACAAACTACCTGAGTCTGTACATCAGGCTTCTTCCATGGCCCTTCACAAATCCAGGCTGAGTGCTCACCTCTTTGTTGCCACTTGCTGGCTATGGCATCTGATTCCCACATATCTGGGTACTGGAATTTCTCACAGCAGCTACTCCTGTCCCATCATGGCATTTGTCGGTCTGTATACATCCGCTATCTGTGGGGCAACCCTGTCTGCCTTCCCACAGTCTGCTTTGTAGCACTGCTCTCCTACTCAGGCCTGTGTGGGCATGGGAGAGGAGATCCCTGTGCCATCACACCAAGTAGCCAGCCTCCAGATATATCATCACTCTTGTAGCTCTCATAGATCCTGGACTGGGTAAGGATGTAGGCCTCATGGAACAATCAGGGGAATATTGACACAACATCTGTCATGTCTCCCAGTGCCTGGTACAGTGAACATATGGCTACCCTATCACATGCCAGCAATATATGATCTTATTAGAGTTCCCTATGCAAAATATTCCAGAAGGAATCTGAATAGGCTTCCTATATCTAAATATCAAAACATATCCCTGTCAATAATAAGGAACCCTCAGAATAACAGCATTCAGCAGTGAAAACAGCACTAATACATTCTAAACAGCAACATCATTGTTCTCTAAAAGTGTGCATTATGGGCATGTATTAGTGCTGTTTTAACTTTTGAATGCTCTAATTCTGAGTGTCCTATTGGGTTGGATAGTATTGACAGAGATATGTTTTTTGACATTTAGTTGTAGAGAACCTTCTCTGATTTTATCTGCCCAATCACACTGGCACCTGGTGATGCTGAGGTCATCCATATGGTCCAGGTACTGCCCAGGCTTTCATCCCCCCCCCCCCCGAATTGCAGATGAGCACACCAGATCCTCCCATGCACCCCTCAAACCACACACACACACACACTCTCACTTTTGGTCACAAAAACATATTTCTGCCAAAAAGATGCCCTGAACCTATACATTTATTTATTTATTTAATAGGTTTTCTATGATGCCTTACAACCACGGTGGTTTATAAAGAACAAGTAACAATCTCAATTGAGAAGCAATTACATAGAACTTAAGGAAGGTATAATTTGGAATTAACAGAAATGGGGGTAACTTATTTTACAGGTGGTGGGGGTGGTGATCCTTTGCTGGAAAGTTATATGGTTTCATCGGTGCCATAATAGTCATTGAAAAGATGTGTGTCTTTAATAACGTCTTGAGTTGTCTGTGCAGATCTTTTGGGCGCCGGGAGTGAGTTCCATACTGAGTGGGTGAAGAAGGTGAAGGCTCTATTGTTTGTTTGCTGAGTGCAATTTGTCTTGAGTGGAGGGATGACTAGAAAGTTTTGGATGGCGTATCTTCTTTCCCTAGTTGTAGGGGCTCTTCTGATCAGGGAACTGAGGATTTTGTGTGTTGTCGTTATAACTTTGTGTTTTATCCTCTGTGCTTTTGGCAGCCAGTGTAGGCTCTTGAGGGTGGAAGTGATATGCTGGTGTCTTGACATACTTAATAATATTCTGGCTGCAGTGTTTTGGACTAGTTGGAGGGGTAGCAAGTGTATTTTGGGAGCTCTTGATATAGGATGTTGCCGTAGTCTAGGTGGGGCATTATGATAGATTGGAATACAGTTCTGTAGTCGTTGTGGTGGAGGAGAGGTCGTAGGTGTTGGAGTGATTCATTTTGAGATATGCGGTTTTGGCTGCTTTCTTGATCTGGGAGTGAATGTTGAGATTCTTGTCAAAGGTTATGGCTAGGTATTTGATTTCATTTTTTATCGTGATTTCAGTATTGAGAAGTGTTAACACTAGAAGCCCCAAAAGGAATTTTACCTAGAAACCCCAAAGTGTGTCAATTGACACATTATTATGACGACTGCGTTTAGCATGAAATGCAGATGTGAATTAATGTGAAGTTACTTATTTGTTAAATATGTGCAGTATGTGACGTCATTACATGACGTCATCGTGTGTTTATTGTTTGTAATGTCGGAGTAAAACTGTAAACAGTGATTGAGATGCGCCACCTAGCGGGAACATGAATTTATACCTAGAAGTCCCAAAGTACGCCACTTGACGCATCCAAGACAATTGAGTGTGTCAATTGACGTACTTTGGGGCTTCTAAGTATAAATTCATTTTTCCCGCTAGGTGGTGCATCTGTCATTAATTTTCGATGCAAATATTTGAACATCTTGACCTTGCTAACAAAGTCATGGAACATGACTGACATGGTTCTAGCAGTGGCGTGGGTATACAACTTTGAAGATGCATTTGCATCAATTGACGCACTTTGGGGCTTCTAGTGTTAATTTTGTTGGTGGAGTGAAGGAGCTGTCTCTTGTAACCAGTAGATTCTCAGTTTTGTTGCTGTTTACTATTAAGTTCAAGCTTCCAAAGCAGTCAGAGATGGTGGAGAAGTCTGACGTTAGGGTATGAAAGGGTGTGTAGAACATGGTGCCATTTATGGCATAACATAATAACATAACAGCTATGACATAACATAATAGCATGGGCTAAAAATATGATCTCTGTTTCTTAGCCAAACAAGAATCCTTTCCCTACTCATGCCCATACTATCCCTACACCGGCAGTCCCATTTTTGAGAATATAGGAATTGTTAGGGATTGGTGCCTTTAGCACAAACAGCACATCTCAGCATAACCATAATACACACTATTGCTCTTCTTAATATTTCTGTAAGGGTGCTTATTAATGTTTCTGTACCTTACAACATTCCCTCACCTCTGCTTTCTGTTCCTTAAAACTGCATCTTGTGTTTTTCCAGACTGCAGTCACACCAGTTCAAAACATAATTGTCATAACCTTTCTTCAATATGGGATGTATTACAGAGAAGACCAGATTTTTTTCTAAGTCCTGACCTTATACCATGTTTCTGCAGGAATAATGTGGATATCTGTGGGAAGCAATGAAAACATACACGGGCCTTTCTGAATATACTTTATATGTCTCTGCAGCTGACAATGTCCCCATTCTACCCCTTCTAGGCTCGTTCTGAGATCCACATGCTAGCACCATGGACATGCATACAGCAGTGTTTCAGAAAATGGTCGGGGATGTTTTCGGTACAAAGTCCTCGCCACACATATAAACCCCTTATTCGTGTTCTGGAATAACTTCCTGAGGGGCTGAATAAGAGCATCTATACATATATAATCTAAGGGGGTCATTTTTGAAGCTCTATTCATTTTTTAGATGTCCAATTCATGGAGATAATCCTGGAGCCATTTTACAAAATGGGACATCCCAGCATGGAGACATCCATCTAGAATGAGGGCATAGCGGGGGGTAGGTGTGGGGCTTTCTGAAAACTTAAAAGTGCATGTTCAATTTCAGAAATGGCTGGCACTTCTCTACCCTCACCCAAATTTATACCTGCTCTAGGGCATGAATAATCATAAAAAAAAATTCTTGTTTTACCAGTACATCATCAGGAGGGTCTAGAGGAGATGACACTCTAATATCCCCAGTACTGGCCACAACTGTAAAGGCAGTTGATAGATATTGGGGAAACCTGTTTGTGGATGCTGTACTGTTAAATGTCTCTGCTAGCAGTATGGAAGGTCCAACATGTCCCCTGTCTGTAACACCATTATGAACACCTATGTAACCATCCCCAATTTTTATTTTTATTTATTTAGCTGTGCTTATATACTGCTTTTCACTGGGTCAAAGTGGTTTACAGATATATGCTAACAGGCACTTTATATTCCCTCATCCCTGAAGGGCTCACAATCTAAGCATACCTGAAGCAATGGAGGGTTAAGTGGCTTGCACAAGGCCACAAGGAGTGGCCATGGGACTAGAGACCCCCAGTCCCTCCAGCCTGAGGTTACTTGTCCCTACATGGGAATTGAACCCCTGGCCCTGCAGCCTGAGGTTACTTGTCCTATGTGGGAATTGAACCCCTGGCCCTGCAGCCTGAGGTAACCTGTCCCAACCACTGATCCACTCCTCCCCCCTATGACATCTGTATTGGGTACATCCATGTTTCGGAAATCATGCCTGAACATGGATATGCCTGGCTTTTTTGGAAATGCTTCACTTGGATGTCCCAGACTGCATCTGGACATCATTTTTAAAATGTGACTTTATAAGTACCTGCTTCCCTGCCCTTGGAACATTTTCATCTGTATATAGAAACCGCACATACAATCGATACGGGATATTAAAAAAAACCTGTTAGACATGTAACATAGCATTGAACCTATAACTGCTTTTTGAACATTGACCAGTAAGTTTTTCAGTGCACTGAAGAATGCAGAAACAGTAAAAAATAAATATGGCCTACAGGAACTTTATTTACTCAAGAAAACAAATTTATAGTCCTCCCTGGATGAACAGATTGTATAAAACACTTTTCCTGTATGTTGGAAGCAGATGTTCTTCTAGCGGTTCCATTAATGCCATTCAATATAAAACACATTCAGACTCCCCATGCAACATGAAATGGGAGGTTTTTTTATCCCTTGTACAGTGATCTTTGCTGCCTTTCACTTAAAAGTGACAGCTAGGACTCCGAGAAGTGAATAGAATGATTAAATCGCCCCTGCCCTTCTGCAAATCATATAAATCTTCATTTAAATGAAACACGCTGATTGTCTCTCAATAAGAGGAAAGTTTGAAGGCCTACTATTTGTTTCTTTATACAGCTTTTCACCTCACCTGTCTCAATCACCTTTCTATTCATTCAATATTCTTACAGTTATGCACTTCTCTCTTTTCAGATAGAAATTTCCCTCAAGCAACTTCTCAGAGCCATATCATACAATTTATTTTTTCCCTCTGAATATGTTTTTCAGATTTTTTTCTTGCTTGCTATAAAACATTTCCAAACATTAAAAAAATAATATTTGTTTTCTTTCTATCATGGGATCCGTCACATCCAATTAAAAGATTAGAATCCTAAGAGTGTCTAACAAATAGATGGTCAGAAGTGGGAGAGCCTTATAGCCTTTATTATTAACATAATTAAACATTTATAAAGAGGTTAGCTTGCAGATACAATGTAAACAGAGAAATTTAAAGTGGGATTTTAGAAGGGGCGGCCAAGTGCAATCTGGCACGACCAGGGCAAAACGTCCATCGGTGGAGCACAACAAAAATATGACCCCTCATTCCCTGTTAGTGTTTGTTCCCATCCTGCACTATAAAGGGGCTATATGAGTGACCCACCTCCTCCACACCCTCTGACTGTTTAGGTGAGAAAACAAGCTCTTTCCAGTGCCTATTCAGGACTAGTACAGGCATAAACTTGGACACAGCTTGAGAAATTCAGAGCATTCCTGAAATTCGGCAAGGACTTCCATGGTCTTTGGAACACTCTTGAAGCACCTATACCACGCCCCCCATTTATTTATTTATTTAACAAGCATTTTTATACCACGCTTTCCATATGATCAAGAGTGGTATACAATCAACAATGGTCTGAAAAGTACACTAGAATATGGTCGTTTTCAGTTACACGGAACATGATATAACTATTTACATTGATGAAATCAAAACAGTACATGGAACAAAATGAAACTATTTACATTGATGAGGTCAAAACAGTACAGGGTACAAGTGCCCTTTAACTATATACAATAATTGAGAATGACTGATTTTATATGTTCAAGCAGGGCGCAGCTAGTATATTTCTATTTTATATTTGGCTAACTATTTGGCCTGTTGTGAAATCAGCTTGGGTGTCATAGTCAGATTGTGTACCATAGTGAGAGGTAAAGAATGTTTTAAGTTTTTTTGCGGAATATTTTGATATCCTTCTGTTCTCTGATGTCCTCAGGGAGCTCATTCCAGAGGGTTGGCGCAGCATGTGAAAATGTTTTTTTATTTGTTAATTTTTTGGTTTTTCTGTAGTCCTCTGGGATTTCAAGTCTGTGTTTATTTTTGCTTCTTTGGATTCTGTTTGAGGTTTCCATTGTGATTAAGTTTCTCAGAAAGGATGGGGCTATGTTGTGGATTATTTTAAAGGTTGTCACAAGAATTTTGTAGCTTATGCGGCTATGGATCAGTGTAATTCTGATAATATGGGTGTAATATGTTCTATGGAACTAATGTTTAGGACTGATCTGGCTGCCACATTTTGGGCTAGTTGGAGCCTTCTGAGTGTATGTTTTGATATTCCCTGTAGAATGGAGTTTGCGAAGTCAAAGTGAGGAGTGATGATTGATTGTATAACAGATTTGAAGTCATTTAGGTGGATCAGTGGACGGAGCTGTTTTAGCAGTTTTAGTTATAATGTATTTTTGTCACAGTGTTTTTGATGTGAGATTCCATACTGAGGGTCTGGTCCAGTGTGACACCTAAGTATTTCACCTCTTTTTTTACCGTAATGTTAGATTTCTGTAGGCAGATTGACTTAGGTGGTACAAAATTTTGATTTCTAGTGACATAAAGTACTTCCGTTTTGGCAGAATTGATGTATAGATTATGTTTTTTAAGCCACTGTGAAATCTCTTTGAAACACTCGGCTAGAAGTTGTGTTGGTGAGTTTGGGATCGTGAATGGGAGGTATGACATTATGTCATCCGCATATATGTGGTAGAATAAGCGGAATCTCTTGAGGATATTACAAATGGGTTGAAGATATAGGTTGAAAAGGAGGGCCGAGAGTGCTGAGCCCTGAGGGAGACCTTGTTCCTGTTTGAAAGTTGTTGATGTGTCTTGGTTAATTCTTACTATTTGAGTTCTGTCTTGTAGGTACGATGTAAACCAGTTGAAGACGGAGGCATTTATCCCGATCTGTTGAAGTCTATTTAGCATCAATAGGTGGTTTACGCTATCAAATGCTGCAGTGATGTCCAGGAATAGAAGAATAAATTCTTGTTTAGAGTTATCTATGCCCCTTGAGAGCATGTCAGTTAATACTGTAAGAAGAGTTTCTACTCCGTGATATGGGCAGAAACCGTATTGGTGTTCATCAAGAGGGGCCGGTGTATCTATGAAATCCTGGAGTTGAATCTGGACTACTTTTTCTGTTAGTTTAGCCAGGAAAGGAATACTTGAAATTGGTCTGTATGAATTTGGTGAGCTTTTATTGAGGTTGTTATTTTTTAAGATCGGACGTTTTTGGGTATGTTTGAGTGAGGGTGGTAAGTACCCGTTCTTGAGGGATAGGTTAAGGATGGGGAGGATGACATTTGAGATTTCTGGTAAGGTTGTTTTTAGCCAGTGAACAGAACAAGGGTCTAGGTATGAGCTGGTAGCATTTAACTTGGTGATTATATTTTTGAGGGTGTCTTTTGAGATCTGGTGGAAGTTGGACCATGTATTGAGAGGGTTTATCAGTGTTACATCTAGTACAAATGTAGGAGAAGATTGGAGCTTTACTTTGTTCATATAGTAGCATGCTAGGGTTTGAGGGGATCTCTCATAGTCCGTTAAGTCTGAGTTATAATTTTTATTTGTTAGGTTTTTAACTATGTTGAATAGCTCTCTGGGTCGGTTTATTGATTTTATTAGCATATTGGAGTAGTGGTCTTTCGTTGCATTATCGATAGTCATCTTATATTTTTTGAGAATGTTTACATAGCTTAATTGGTTAGTCAAGGATTTTGAACGCCACCATTTGCGCTCAGCTTTTCTAAGCTCGGATTCCATTGCTTTAAGGGCAGAGTGGAACCAGGGGGCATTGTTATATTGTCTTGGAGAGTGTTTATGAGGGCTCTTGTTCGTGGCTGCATTGGATATTGCTTTGTTCCAATTGTCTACTGTTTCATCTAGGTTTGATGGGTCAAGTGTGAGCTGAAGTAAGATTTGGACATTCAAAGCCCAAGCTTTCACTCACATTCAGACTTGGGCATTTTTGTGTCTGGGGCATCCACAGAGCCAGCTTCTAAAATCCCTCTATTGATACCTCCATGTCTGCTTTCAGACATCCAAATAATGAAGAGGGCTTCTAAAATGACCATTTAGCTTTATCTAATCTGACCATCCATACCAACTACTCATCTCTACAATCCCTTCATCTCTCTCAGACATCTTCTGTGCTTGTTCCATGGTTTTTTGATTCTGATACTGCCCTCATCTCCACTGAGAGACTGCCCTTGCATCTATTACCCCTTCTATAAACATTTCCTTAGACGCAGGAGTAATTTTGCAGTTACCACATGCTAATGACCAAAGTTAATATACTTTAATTGCAAAGCCTCTGTGTTAATATTAGGGACCTGCCCAACATCTTCTCATACAATTAACAAAGAGACAATGTTTGCTACATGTTAGCTGCACTGCAAATGAGGGGTGTGCATGGCCAAGAACATGTTCAGTTTGTGCTTGGAGCTTTTTCATATGTCCATTCAATCTCTTCATTTTTTAGGCACACTTATACGTGCAACAACTTGAAAATACATATAATGGATTGTATACGTTAATTCATATGTACATATGCATGCAAGTAATTTGGGGTACTTTAAATTTTTAGGTACCCAAATGAAATCAATGCACACTCACAAATGCACACCCCTATTGCAGACAATGCAGATGCATTTAATGATACTTAGGGGGCCGGTTTTTTTAAAATATTTGTCAAATTTTATATAATACAAAGCAATATTTAGAAATATATATCCAGCACAGAAACCAAAGACAAAAGGTAAAAGAACTTCACAATTGCCCATCTGACCACAAATATGGGGGGCAAGAAAGAAAAACAAAAAATAAGAAATAATATCAAACATTGTAGGGCTGTGGAGAATTCTCTATCCAAGGAAACACACACTATGGCCCCCCCACCAGCCCTTTCAAACTTTCACTCACATGAAGAAATTAAATCAAGGAGCTGTTTCGGCTCTGTAAAGAAATTATTCTTGCCCTCAAAGCTAACATAACACAATGCAGGAAATTTCAAAAGCCAGGTACCCCCCAAAGCAAGGGCTCTAGGCCCTAAAGCTCTTTGTGGCAGGCCTGGGTTTGTCTAGAAATGTCAGGAAATATACGAATTGTAGAGCCAAAAAAACTGCTCCTGCATATGCTTAAAGTACAATACAAAGGACAGAAACCTTGTCTTGCTCAAAGGTAAATGTCACCAACAGTGTCTTCAAGCTGTCATCATCTCCACGGACCCTTCCAAAAAGCTGGTTAGGTCTAATTGACCCAGTGGATTAGCGGGCACCTGGGAATGTCCCCAGAAGAGGGCAGATAGCACGCCCTGGCTATAGGAGGGAGATTGTCCAAAGCCAGACCCAGGATCTCCACCATATACTTCCTCTCCAATTCAACTGGGCCTAATATAGGGGACTGAGGAAAACTCAGAAACCTTAGATTGTACCTCCAGCACTGCTTTTCTAGGAATTCCAGCTTTTTCCAGAGTCCCATAATCTCCTTGACACTGGTGTCTTTCACAGCCCCCGACTCTTCCACTTGAACTTCTAACTGCCCCATCTTAGCAGCATGCTGATTCAGTTCATCCCTCTGAGCAGAGGCAAGTCCTATCAGGGAATCCACCTTCAGACTGAGTTGCTGCATTGACTTAAGGGAAGCATCCAGGGCCCTGAAAGAGTTGCATCGCACTGCAGGGGTTACAGGCAATCCTCCCCCACTGGAGAGTGCTCTGCTCTCCCCTGATAGATGGTCCTCAGGTTTTCCTCCTTTCATCTTCTTCAAGCCTATAACACTAAGGGAAGACTGAGCAAGAGGGGAGCCCAGCGAATCTCCAGACGCTGATGCAGCTGTGAGGCACTCAGGCCCAAGAAATTGCCCTCCCAAAGGAGTACTTCTGGGTTGTCAGGGAAGCAGTCTCTCTTTGGGGCTCAAGGAAGGATGGCAAAACTGATAAAGAGGATGGAACACCTCCCCTACAAAGAAAGACTAAACAGGCTAGGAGCCTTGAGCTTGGAAAAAAAAGATGAATGAGAGGTGATATGATAGAAGTTGGTAAAATCATAAGTGGGGTGCAACAGTTAAATAGGGAATGGCTGCTTAATTTTTCAAATGATACTATTCAAGAGGACACTCCATGAAATTAATGACTAGAGATTGAAAACAAATCTTAGAGAGTTTTGTTTCATGCAGCTCTTAATTAAGACGTGGAATTTGTTGCAGGAGGATGTGGTCAAGGAGGGTCATTCTGCTATTATGCCGTTTCCCAGTCTTATACAGGAAAGGGCGAATCGGTGATGGCGTTAGGGCGAGCAGTAAGTGGTCATCGTCGATTCTAATGTCGGCCCTATATATCCGGGGTCAGCGACTTGCATGGGAAACTTATTCCATCTCCAAGGCAGAATAAGTTCCCCTTGTCACCAGGGATTGGCGGGCTCAGGGTGCAGATGGGGCAGGAAGGGGCTGAGGATATTCCCTGCAACCTGATCCTGGCCTTAGGAGGCCAGATCGGGGGTCAGGCTGAGAGGAATCAGCTTAAGGAGCCGGCGGCCGGGGATCACAGCTCTTCAATGGAGCCATGGTGCCATGGCAACCGGACACCATGGTGCCGTAGCTCCATTGAAGAGCCCTGACTGAGTTAGCTAGGGAAGGCCTGTACGTGCAGGCTGGATGGAATCGGGATCCCAGCCTGCACGTACAGGCCTGTTTGCGATTCTGATCCTGTGGGGCTAGATGTGCCCTCCGGGATCAGAATTGCAATTCCCTCTGTGCGTCCGGTTCCGGCTGGATGCACAGAGGGCCCTGCAGGATGGAATTGGGCCCAAGGCAACTAACATAGCAGAATTCTCTTATTTGGCAGCTTGACCCCATAGCACTAGTGCTATAAGACTACAACTATGAAGCTGAAGTGGCCATTTTGAATATGGGAGCTGCCATGGCAAGAATATTGTATTTGGAGGTTGCTTCAGCAACCCATAAGCCATTAAGGAGACCCTCATTAGGTGAAGTGCGTGGGAAGAGTCAGACCACTGGGAAGGTGGAGGGTAGGGTGATAGGATGGATCAGGACATTGGGGGTGGGGGTAATTTTTTTCTGTACGTAGCCAGACCTTTATAAGATAATGGATCCTGTCAATGGAAAGCTGTAAGACTGCCACAATGATGATTTCCCAATTCTGTGGGATATGAAGACTAGAACTTTTTATAGGATTTGCAAATATCTATCGGTATTTCATTCAGAGGTTCTCAAGGAAAGTCCCCTGTCTGACAGAAGTTCTGAAGAAAAGTGCATTTTTAAGATAGGCCCAAAGGCAATGACAGAGCAGTGTAGCTGAGGCCCAGGAGTAACAATGTAGAACCAGTGATATAGAACAAAGTGTTGGCCAGGAGTGGAAGTCAGACAGTTTTCATAGTATTTCTTATGTCCCTGTAATGTGCTACAAAGAAGAGAGGGGTAAGAGATATAGATTTAGCCTATGTCTTTTAAGTAATAGCTCAGGATGAGTCATAGTCAGGTAAGGTTTCTATTTTTCTATCTCCGGAGGCAATGAGAGCGTTAACTAACTTGCTCAAGGGACATGTTTACTAAAGCATGCTACTCAGGTAGTGCAGAGTTAGTGAGTGCTTTTGGGGGCATGCTAAAAAGTAGCATGTGACTCTGTGCTAAAAACCTGTGCTACATGGACATTGCGCATCTGGGCAGTGACTTGGTAGAGTGTGGGCATTCCTGTCACAGCGCCGCTAGCACAAGCCTTAAAAGCCTGTGCTGACAGTGTTCAACGAGGAGCAGCTACCACCAGCACAATGAGTGGGAATAGCTGCTCCCCATGGAAGTTTTCATGTGGCACGCCAAGCTAATTTCAGGGGGATGGGCTGTCCCTGACCTACTTACATTAGCTACCATGCGTGATCATGTGCTAATTATTAAGCCTTGACGCAAAACTCCGGCATTTTTAAGAACGTTGTCAGTTCGCTGCAGGCTGCAGCTGTTTCAAAAATTGTCAGAACATCGAAAGTACACTTTTATGAACTTGATCGCCCAACTGTAAAGTAAAATACTCTGCTTTTTTGTTTCAGTTCTTTTATGTATGATCATCTTTCCTAACAGGGGCTATACAGGATAACCAACAGTAAGGATTTGAGGGTTTATTTTTATTAAATTGCTAGCTCTCTGACTGGGAGCTCTCAAAAGGGTTTTTGTATATTTTTAAAGCAAGGCTACTTTCTTTATGGTGCTTTAGTGGAAATTTCCTTGAGCAGAGTAGGTTGTTGAACTCTAGTAACCTCCTCAGCATTAGGAACTGCTGACACCTAATCAGGAGTTAGTGGGTCTGATTACCTGAGAGCAGCTGAGGCCTGCATAAAAGGCTCCAGTGCCCTTCCCTGTTGAGGCTTTCCTAACAGGGGCTCTACAGGACAACCAACAGTAAGGATTTGAGGGTTTATTTTTATTAAATTGCTAGCTCTCTGACTGGGAGCTCTTAATAGGGCTTTCGTATATTTTTAAAGCAAGGCTACTTTCTTTTTGGTGCTTTAGTGGAAATTTCCTTAAGCAGAGTAGGTTGTTGAACTCTAGTAACCTCCTCAGCTTTGGGAACTGCTAACACTTAACCAGGCGTTAGTTCCCTCCCTACCCACCCCTAGTGAGCAGTCTTGCTTTATAGGGCACCTCCCCATTTAACAAAGCACAGAGAATTGGACCAGCACATTTTGAATATAATTAAAGAGATTTAACTGCTTTTTCTCTGAAAGGACAGCTGGAAAACTGGCTGGTACTTGGTAAATCTCTCTCTTTTGCTTTAACAGATACCTAAGCTCCACACACAGAACAATGGCTGGGAAAAATCATATCGCTAAAGCTGTTGCGCCCATTACAGCTTCTGCCTCGGTCCAGACAGAGGTCCTAATGCCAGTTGAAGGACCGGTTCCATGTGCAGGGTGCCTGCATGCTGAAGCTCTGAGGAAACAAGTGGAGGAACTCAGAGAGGAGGTGGAGAGGCTGAGGAGCATTCAAGACAGTGAGAAGTATATTGAGGAGATGCTTCTTGCAGCAACAAAGCTCTCCAGCACAGGAGAAGATGAGAGCCAACAGAATGTCGATGGTTGGACACAAGTCACCAGGGCCTGCAAAATCACCAATCCAACTTCTCCAGCCCTTTAATTGAAGAACCATTATTCAGCCCTGGAAGTGGAAGAGGTGAAAGCATCCCTGGAAAGGGAAGAACCAGAGCTCAAGTACCCCAAAGTTGCAGAATCAGTGACCACAAGGAAACGAAGGGCAGTGGTGGTTGGAGACTCTCTTCTGAGGGGTACTGGGGCATCCATCTGCCGACCAGACTTGATGTCCAGAAAGGTATGCTGTCTGCCTGGTGCCAAAATCCAAGATGTTACGGAGAGTTTGCCGAAACTCATCAAGCCCACTGACTATTACCCAATGTTGCTAATCTATGTTGCAACAAATGATGCTGACAGGTATACCTTGGAACATATCAAAAGTGACTTCATGGCTCTGGGACAGAGGGTGAAACAGTTAGGTGCACAGGTGGTGTTCTCTTCAATCCTCCCTGTTGAGGGTAAAGGCCAAGGCAGAGAGGCTCGCATCCTGGAGATGAATGCATGGCTGCGTGGATGGTGCCATCGAGAGCGTTTTGATTTCCTAGAACATGGGATGCTGTTCCAAGGGTTGCAGAGCAGAGATGGCATCCATCTGTCCAAGAAAGGTTGACACGTCTTTGGTAGTAGATTGGATAATCTACTGAAGAGGGCTTTAAACTAGATTCATTGGGGATGGGTGAATAAAGCCCCCAGGTAGGTGATACATTAAATACCTTTATGGAAATGGGTAACAGGGTAACATATGGAAAGCAGTGTGTATAAATGCCCGTAGCATGGGAAATAAGATCCCTGATGTTGAAGCTTTGGTGGGAGTGGCTGACTTGGATTTAGTGGCAGTTACAGAAACATGCTTCACAGAAAACAATGATTGGGATGTAACTATACCTGGTTATACTTTATTCAGAAAGGACAGGGTAGGTAGAGGGGGAGGAGGAGTGGTACTATATGTAAAAACTACTATTAAAGCTTTGGAATTACAGAGCTTAAAAGGGAGAGAGGAGGCATTGTGGGTTAAACTAGAAAGAGGGAAAGAGAAATCTATTTGCATTGGTGTGATATACAGACCTCTCTCACAAGAGGAAGAGGTGGACAGAGAGTTAATTGAAGACATACGCAGCATTGCTAGGAAAGGGGAAGTGCTACTGATAGGAGATTTCAATATGCCAGATAGATGTTGATTGGCACATTCCTGCTGCAGTATCATCTAGAAGTAAGGAGATCCTGGATTCTCTACAGGGAGAACTATTCAGGCAATTGGTAACAGACCCCACACGTGAAGGGGCCATACTGGACTTGGTGCTTACCAATGGTGAAAGTTTTTCTGATGTTGTAGTGGGAGATTATTTTGCATCCAGTAATCACCAGATGGTGTGGTTCAGTATTAGGACTAGGGCTGTTAGAATCCATTCAAAGGTGAGGATCTTAGACTTTAGGAAGACTAACTTTGCGAAGATGGGCCAATACCTCAGGGAGTTTTTAGTGGGATGGGAACAGCTGGGGGATGTAGAAAAACAGTGGGCAAAACTAAAAGGGGATATTTTAAGGGCAACCAACCTTTCTGATAAATGGTAAATAAAGGTAAAAGGAAGAGGAGACCGCTATGGTTTTCGAAAGAAGTAGCTGAAAAAGTGAAGAAAAAGAGGGAGGCCTTCATGAAATACAAGAGATCACAGAGAGAGGAAGTCAGGCATCTTTATTTGGAAAAACTTAGAGAAGCTAGCAAAGTAGTCAGGAAGGCAAAGATTCAAAAGGAGGAGGAAATAGCCAATGCAATAAAATGGGGGGATAAGACATTTTTCAGATATATTAGTGAGAAGAGGAAGGGCAAAAGTGGTATTGTCAGACTCAAGGGTGCAGGGGAGGAATATGTAGAAGCTGATAAGGATAAAGCGGAATTGCTTAACAAATATTTCTGTTCTGTGTTCACAAATGAAAATCCAGGAGCAGGACCTCAGAAAACACCCACAAACAGGAACAGAAGCGAGGGACATCTTGAACAATTTTCAGAAGACTGTGTTCATGAGACACTAGCTCAACTTAAAGTAGACAAAGCGATGGGACCGGATGGGATACACCCTAGAATACTGAGGGAACTTGGGGACGTTCTAGCAGCTCCACTGACTGACCTTTTCAATGCCTCATTGGAGTCGGGAGTGGTGCCAAAGGACTGGAGAGAGGCTCATGTTTTGTCTTTAAACAAACGCGGAAGTAAGGATGTGGTTGAAAACTACAGGCCAGTTAGTTTAACTTCGGTGATGAGTAAATTATTGGAAACGCTGCTGAAAGAGAAAATAGTGAGGTTTCTGGAGTCCAGCAGATTACAGGATCCGAGGCAGCATGGATTCACCAGTGGCAGGTCTTGTCAGACAAATCTGATTGATTTCGTTGACTGGGTGACCAGGGAGTTGGACCGAGGGAGAGCCCTAGATGTGGTGTATTTAGATTTCAGTAAAGCCTTTGACACTTCCTCACAGGCGACTTATAAACAAACTCAACACCCTAGGGATGGACCCTAAAGTTACTGCTTGGGTTAGAAATTGGTTGGTGGAAGGCAACAAAGAGTACAAGTAAATGGAGCTCACTCTGAGAAGGATGTTACCAGTAGTGTGCCCCAGGTATCTGTCCTAGGTCCGATTCTTTTCAACATCTTTGTTAGTGATATAGCGGAAGGGCTGTCAGGTAAGGTTTGCCTCTTTGCGGATGATACTAAAATCTGCAATAGAGTAGACACCCAGAAAGGTGTAGATAAAATGAGGAGGGATCTAGCTGAGCTTGAAGAATGGTCTAGAATCTGGCAGCTGGGATTTAATGTTAAAAAATGTAAGGTCATGCATTTGGGCTGTAGCAATCCAAGGGAGCAATATAATATAGGGTGTGAAGTACTTTTGTCCACTAAAGAAGAGCGGGACCTAGGCGTGGCTGTGTCTGATGATCTTAAAGTAGCTAAACAGGTAGAAAAGGCGACGGCAAAAGCTAGAAGGATGCTTGGGTGCATACGGAGAGGAATGGCTAGCAGAAAAAATGAGGTGATAATGCCTCTGTATAAGTCTTTGGTGGGGCCTCATTTGGAGTATAGTGTGCAATTCTGGAGACCGCACCTTCAAAAGGATGTGAACAGGATGGAGTCGGTGCAGAGGGTGGCTACTAAAATGATTAGTGGTCTTCATCATAAAGCATATGAGGACAGACTGAAGGATCTTAATATGTACACCTTAGAGGAAAGGCAGGATAGAGGTGATATGATTGAGATGTTTAAATACCTCCGTGGCATAAATGTTCAGGGAGAGAGCCTCTTTCAATTGAAAGCAAGTTCTGCTATGAGGGGACATGAGATGAGAGTGAAAGGAGATAGATTCAGGAGTGATATGCGGAAATATTTCTTTATGGAAAGAGTAGTGTATCCGTGGAATAGTCTCCCAGTGGAGGTGGTAGAGATGAGGACAGTAAGTGAATTCAAAAAAGCATGGAACAAACATAGAGGATCTCTAAAGGTAAAAACGGGACTGTTGTAGTTGTTGATATGGAAGGACAGACTAGATAGGCCATGTGGTCTTTTTCTGTCGTCATATTTCTATGTTTCTATGTCTGCTAAACAGCAATTTTTGCTTTTTATTGTGTCACTGATCTGATTCAGTTTGTCACTTCGTTCTCTATACCACTTTGATTTTCCTTTACACAATCTAGCCTGTAGTCATAGCATATATTTATTTGTTCATGTTTTATCACCTTAGACACATGCTTTAGTTTTGATATGCCCCTGTTTACATTGCTGCACTGATTACACAATACTTATCTATTTGAATTGTTTTTGCACATTTTACAGCCTCATTGCCTCCATATGACTGGTGTCTTTTTCAAGAAATTTCCCTCACAGAGTGCCACTTGTGAGTACCGGCTCTATGTATAAATTGAGTCCTCCTCATCTCTCTGTTTCTCTAAGTTTAAGGTTTATTTTTTTTTCTTTTACACTTGATTTTGTTTTAACATACTAGATACCCTATATTTGCTATTTTGTTCTTATTGTTTTTAGCAGATGTTTTTATTATATTTGTAAACTTCAATTTTTAAATTGCTTTTTATTATTTGCTTATCGTTTTTAATTGTGTTGTTATTTATATTTATAGATTAGATATACTATTTTTAACTGTGTTTTTATCTTCATTAATGTTGTATTGTTTCAGTTTTTGAGGATGCGTACCCCCCCAAAGAAGGCTGGTGCCAAAACGCATAGGGGTCTCTTATTATTAAAAGCACCTGTGACCTCCAATTGCCTCTCACTAGTTGTGTCTAGACTTCACAGTGTTTTCAGGATCTCCACAATAAATACATGAGATAAATTTCCATATGCAAGATATTCACTATGGCCCTGCCTTCCGCCTTCACTATATGATGCCTCTCATCCCCCTACATGCACAGAGTCACTATGCATGCTGCAGGGGGAGGCACAGGGGCAGAGTGAGGGCAGAGCATGGGAGGAACTGACCCCCCCAGATGGGCAGAGCTGATTCCAGTGATGGCCCTGTATATCCAGGGATCGCCGGGTGGACGCCTTGCTTATTCCATTTCTGAGGTGGAGGAAGAGAGGGGTATCCCTTTGATCCAGGATGGCAGCCCTCCTAGAGCCCAGCAGCCCCCCCACTACAGCAATGGGACACTCACAGTTAGTCCCCGCTGCTTGATCCGTACCCCAGCGGCTCCTGTTGGTGTCGGACAGTGGGGAATCGGGTCACAATGGCAGCGTACAGGTTGTGCCATGGGGAGGATGTCCCTGCAGTGATGCAGGGGCATGCTGGGCTGTCCCAGAGCCCAATCCTGCACCCATGGGGCCATCTTGCTCCCGTAGTACAGAATCGGGTCCTAATGGGCCTGTCTTGACTTGAGGGCACCCAGACGGCATGGACGTGCCCCTTAGGGAACTGGGCTCTCTATATGAATTTGTATCATGCATATTCATTATGGATATCCTGAAAACTTGGCAGGATGTGGGGTCACCATGACATCTATTTGTCAGAAAGTAGTGCCACTTAATACTCTTTTTATGAATGTGTATATTTTAATGATAATACAGTAGAGGAAAGTCCAGTGTTCAGTTTTCCTTGAAGAAAGATATAATTTATTATTTCTATTTTTCTACATGAATAACTAGAACTAATTTTATCATTATGGGTTGCAGGAGAGCACCAATCTAGAGCATCACTCATTTTCAGATGGGCCCATTTTAATTTGAAAAATAACCTCAACCATTTCACTGATCTCAAAATTAACCACAAAAGACCTACGTGACAACACTTTTCCAGTAGCTTTTAACCTTTATACTCCCACCTGTAAATAAGCTTAGGGATTTCTATGTGGTTTTCTAGAATAATAAGCATGGATTCGAGTGCCTTCTTTTGAAGTTATAATTAATCATTTCTACTTTTCAAGTTTCCCATCAAAAGAAATTGTGCGAGATTATTTTTATCAAGATTAGGGAGACTGTTAGAATTTCATTAATGTTCCATGTGGTCAGCTAATATTATAATCTGGAAACCAGTTTTACATATACACATTTCAAGAAAAGAGGACAGTTTGCACTGAACAAACTTAAGTAGAACGATGGGAAAAGATCTGTTACAAGCATTTTCAGTCTTGAAAAAGTCATATAAACCAATTTCTTTCTTTGCATGGTTGCATCTATAATTGTATTGAAACAAATGACCTTGCAAATTCAGAATGCCAACTCTTTTATCCCCTTAAAGTGCAGTTCTAATGCCAAACAATAAGAAAAATCTATGGGGAAAGGAACATTAAATTTATCTTCCTCCCCCCCCCCCCCACTCCCCCGACATATCTGTGACTTGGACTTTAATCAAGCTGTAAATAAAAAAGGCAATAACAGAATGTGTTAGGGAATAGACACTTTGGATCACTTACCAGAATATTTGCTACCTAGGCCAAGCAATGATACAGCACTTGTACCTCATAGTTTAAAGTATACTGCACATTCCTTCTTAAGCAATACACAAACATTTCTTTTCTTCCTCTATACATTGAAAATGCCCCTGACATGCCCCAGTGCTAATTGAATAGCATCAGGGCACGTAAGGGAGTTAGAAGGGGATATTCAATGGGACTAACATGAAAGCACCATTGAATATCCCAATTTAAAGCATTTACATAGTTTACTGGACTGGACTATAAACCGTGTAAATGCCTTTCGAATATCACGGGCCTATAAGCCATTATAGAAAGTTATGCATATTATATTAGGCTAGGATTTGAGGAGGGCTAGGGTGGTCCAAAACACTAAGGGGTAGATTCAGGCCCTGGACGCAATTCCCTGCACAGAATTCCCTATATGTATAGAGGATTTGTGTGGAGAGCACTGCATGGGGATAGAAGGGAGAGAGTGCTAGAGTGGGCGGATGAGGGGCGGGCTGAAGCACAAGGACGTACAGGCCGATTCTGATCAGGGCCCTGTATGTCCAGCGGTAAGCAAATCGACGTGGGATTTATTCCACCTCGGAGATGGAATAAGTCCCTTTGGATGAAGCGTTCCAAACAGGCAGCCCCCTCATACCCATGGGTCTGCGGCAGGTGGACCCCCGCATCCCAATCCCAGACCTGGCTGACCCTACTGGGGGTTGGGTAGCAGGGAAATTGATCTTTTCTGCTGTAGGGGATTGCATTGCTCCTGCTGGGCGTCCCAGTACCATGGTGATGGGACACCATGGCACCGGCACACAGGTAGGAACAATGTGCAGGGCAGACGGGCAGGAACTTGGACATAGATGAGCTTGGAATACAGTTCATGCCGGCCCATCCAAGTGCCCTGATTCTGCAACCATGGTAACGTTTAGCTCCTACGGTTGCAGAATAGTTTTTTTGTCGGGGCCATACATTTTCTGCACTTCTGGACAGCGTGGACATGCAGAGCTCAGAATTAGCCACCACAGGGGTTATTTTAGAAGCCCTATTCATAATTTACACATGTGAAAATGAGCATTCTCACATGTGAAAATCACATCCACATCTTTACAATAAGTTTAGAAAGGCCTGAATTTATTTGACCGCCATGATCACATTCAAGTCATATGGGGTATGTTGGGGCATATAGGGAATACGGTTTGGGTACAGCCACAAGACACATGTGCATCTCCGATTTCATATAACTTCAAGATTACATTGACAACCATGTACCTCTCGACCACCAGCAACATGATTTCCGCCCTTTCCACAACGTCAAAACATTTCTCTCCACCCTCTTTGACACCGTAAAAAGAGGCATTGAAAATGTTGGCCAAGGATTTATAATGATATTCATTGACATCACCGCAGCATTTGATTCCATCATCCTTATATCCAGACTACAAGAGCTAGGACTCCAGAACACAACCTTATCATGGTTCAACTCTTCCTAGCAGACCACCAACAACAGGTCGAAATAGGCACCCAGAACTCACTTCCATTCAGACAACAAGGGGTACCACAAGGATCTACTCTATCTGCATTACTCTTTAATATCTACATTCAACCTTTAAGCAAAGTCAGAAGAAAACACAGCATCCTCTTCCACATATTTGCAGACAATGTAATAATTTACTCCCCTTCTCCATGAAATACCCAGACTACACAGCCATTACTTCATGGCTCAGTTCTATAGTTCCTTACATTGCCTCCCTCAACCTCTTAGAAAAACAATATATCTTAGCATCACTCTGAACCAACAACTCTCCTTCAAAACTCAAGTAAACAAAACTGCCGAAGCAATCTACCACAAAGCCATGACACTCCAACTTCTCTGCCCTCTCCTTGAACCCTCAGACTTTCGCTCCACTCCAGACCATAATCCTCCCACATCTCAACTACTTCAATTCCATCTACCAAGGTCTCCCATAATTCACCCTCCTTCCCCTATGCACAGCTTTACATACAACTGCACGCATCATACAAGGGGCAGCAAAATATGACCACATCACATCTATCCTTAAGCCTGGAATTACCGAGATTTTTTGCACACACTGAATAACGTTGGGGTCATAAATGACTCCACAACAAATTTTAATTGTTAACCATGAAAATTTTAAACTAAACAGAGAACATATTATTCTGAATTATTTATTATATGAAGGTTAAATGTTTTGAAATTTAATGCTTTATCATAAAATTACAAGAAGAAGAGTTGCCATGAAAGTAGTTTTTGCATGCACTTGATGAACACAGTAAAGTACTAAAGTCATTTGCATGAGACACAGACAATTTCTGAATGTTCTTTGCAAACATTGTGCTTGCAGGAGGTGCAAACTATGTTGCTTTTCTTGTCTTTTTCTCTGGAACAGCAGTGATACCTTGCCCTTTTCTTTGGGATCCCGACATTGCAAACAGCATCAGTGGCTTCTTCAATGCTGGAAGAAGTCTCGCTGCAATTACTCTGAAGCAGCTGCTTTCCTAATTCCAAGAGGAATAGATGACGTCTGTGCTTTGACTTGGACTGCCATTCTGGATTTAGTGACATCCAAACAATGAAGGCATTCAAAGCACTGATGTCCAACATGTTGTAGAAGATTGTCACTGGCCAGCATCTTGTCATTCGTTTTGTGGTATACGTGCGCAACATTTGATCTACCAAATCCACTCCACCTTTACTAGAATTATAGTCCAAGATCATGCATGTTTTTTTGTCTGGACGTGTGTTATCTACTTCTTCTTGATCATGCAAACTGCTCAGAAGAACAACCACTTTTCCTTTCTTCAGGCAATAGGAAACCAGAGTGGCGTCATCGCGAAAGGCAAGCACTGAAGTGAATACCTCTCGGCCCTTTGCTGTTACAAATTCTGGAGGTAATTCTATTCAGTTCTTTCGAATTGTCCCCAAAAGTGTCATTTGTTTTTCTAGCAATTTCTGTGACAGGGATAAACTGCAGAAGAAATTGTCAACAGTAACATTTCTGCCAGATCGCGTCAATCCTTCAGTGAGTTGCAGCACAACCCTTTCACCCTGATTCTGTTCCCTGTTTTGTCTGAGTTCCCTTCCTGTATATACTTGAAGACGCAGAACATATGACGTTGCACTGTCACACAACATCCATAGCTTTATGCCATATTTCCCAGGTTTACTGGGAATATATTGTCTGAACGGAACACGGCCACGAAATGTAAGCAGTTGCTTATCCACGGTAACATTTTCACCAGGAACAAAGGTGTCACTTAGAGTTGCTTCCCAGGTATCAAAAACGTGTCTGATCGGAGCAAGCTTATCCATGCCTCGTTGTTCATGTCTGTTGGTTGCATCATCAAATCTGAGAGCACAAGAAATTTGCTGAAAACGGTTATGGGCCATATTTTTGCCAAAAACAGAATGACTATATTCAAGGTTCCACAACTGAACTATGGATTCATTTCATGACTTGTACATGCCTGAGAGGATCAGAAGTCCAAGAAAACGTTGAAATTCTCCGTCTGTCAAATCTTTCCAGGTGTCGTCATAAATGTGTCTTCCTTGTTTGCTCGTCCACATCATGTTTTCATTCAATAAGTTCTTCCTCATGAACAAGTGGAATGCTGCGAGAGGGCCATCAACATTTCGTACAGCATACCTTGTAGGACCTTGTTGTACGGGCATGACATTAGCTCTGGCGTATCTTCCAGCAGCTTGCTTTATAGGTTTCCTGTTCCATGATGTGGCATCCTTAGATACATAGGCTTCAATGGCAACATTTGTGCTTATAGTTGATGACCTCTTAGCTCCTCTACAACCACAACTAAGATTCCTCACAGATGATACTGACACCGAGGACTCCTGCCTTCTTTCCCGTCCAGCACAGCCTCAACCTTTGCCTCGACCTGTAACTTGACTCTTTGCTGCAGGCGATGTTACCGGCTCAACATCAGTCTCACATTCACTTGGTGACCAACTGCTGTCACCATCTGAATCACGACTGTCATCATCAGATTTATCGCCTGAACTTGGCTGATATGCTTCTTCGCTTTCTGAATATGCTGCATCATCAGACGACTCAGAGCCGTCACTGTCAGCATCTCGTTGCAATATTTCTCTTACTTGGGCAGCTGAATGCTTTCATTTTGACATCATAAACAATAACATAAAATAAATAAACAAAGATAATGTTGAATAAAATGCAAAGCAGTTTTACTATAGGTGTACAATTTCATCGGAAATAATGAGAGAACATATGATATCAATTACAGAAAATGTGTAATTTTCATAAAATAAGAGTACAAAAAAATAAATGATACATAATTTATTTATTTATTTAATGTTATTTATATACCGCCTTATCATTCAATCAAGGTGGTTTTCACGGCAAACAATCAAGGGGAGGGCAAGTGTCTACATGCAGTTGAGAGAGTGGTGTGTAGGTGTAGGGGGGGATTGATTAGAGTTGGATTTTCTACATGGTGCGCTATAATACATTGTGAACTATTATACAATCTTATATACAGTCTTGGGGTGGTGGGAGGGACCGAAGTTCTGTCTTGAATGTTGGCTTAAGGGGTGAGGTCATAGTGTTCGATGAACAGGGTTGTCTTCATCTGTTTTCGTAAGTCCTTGATTTCTATGATTAGTCTCAGTTCGTCTGGGAGGGAGTTCCAGATGGACAGAGCAGCCAGGGAGAGTGCTCGTTGTGCGGTGTCTTTGCGGGTCTTGGTGAAGTCTTTTGGGGTGCTTACACAATTGGAGGTGCCTCTTCTCTTTGGTCGTGTGCTTGTGTCAGGTTGTATGAGTGTGTGTAGGCTTATGGCAGAGGAGTGTTGTTTGATCTTGAATATGTTTATGATAGTTTTGTATTTGATGTGTGAGATGATTGGGAGCCAGAGCAGTTCTTTCAGTATGGGTGTGATGTGATCTTGTCTTGTGGTACCAGATATAATGCAGGCAGCTGTGTTTTGGACCAGTTGTAGCGGTCTGAGTGTCTGCTTTGGTAGCCCGGTGTATATCGGATTGCAGAAGTCAAGTAGAGGGGTTATTAGTGCCTGGCAAATGGTACGAAAGTGCTCTGGGTCGAGGAGGGGCTTGAGTCTTCTGATGAGTCGCATTCTGTAGTATGCGCTCTGGGTTGTTTTGGCTATATGTGCTTGGAGGCTAAGCTCTTTGTCCAAGATGACTCCGAGGTACTTGACTTCTGACTTTATGGGTATGAGTGCATCTTTTATTTTGATGTCGGGTGGGGGGATGAAGTCAGGGTTCCGCGTGATGATCAGTGCCTCCGTCTTGCTGTAGTTTATTGATAGGTTGTTTTTATGGAGCCAGTTTGTCATTTGTGAGAGGCAGTTTGTTATATTGGAGTAGTCCGGGTTGTCGACTGAGATGGGTGTGTAGATCATGATGTCATCTGCGTAGATTGTATATTGTATGTGGTACTCCTTCATGATGTCACATATTGGTTGGATGTATAGGTTGAATAGTAGAGCTGAAAGGGCTGATCCCTGTGGCACTCCTTGTTTGACTTTTATGGGTCGGGATGTGTTGTGTCCTACCTTGACCTGTATCTGTCTGTCAGTCAGATATGAGTGGAACCAATTCAGGGGTGGCACCTTGTAGACCGATGTTCTGCAGTCTATCCAATAGAGTTTTGTGGTCAACTGTATCAAATGCAGATGAGATGTCTATGAAGATCATTAGGATGCCTTTCTTAGTGTTGTCTATGTGGCGGAGGACGCTGTCGAAGAGGTATATCAGAAGTGTTTCTACCCCATGGTTGGGGCGAAACCTGAGTTGATTGTTGCCCAGGGGAGCGTGGTTGTCTATGTGTTCTTGTAGTTGGTGCTGTACAGTTTTTTTGATTATTTTTGCTAAGAGGGGTATGCTGGAGATGGGTCTGTATACTGCTGGGTTGTTTTTGTCCAGCGTAGATTTCTTTGGGATAGGTATTATTGTTGCAAGCTTCAGTTGGTTTGGCATGCGCCCTTGGGTTAGGGAGGAGTGCACCATCTTGTGGATGGTTTGGATGAAGTTTGACTTGGTGGCTTTGATCCAGGGTACTGGGCAGGGATCTGTGGGGGCTGTGCTTGTCTTGATAATTGAGATGATGTGGGAGAGTTGCTCTGTGGATGGGGTCTTGAATGTATCCCAGGTGTTCAAGGGTGTGCTAGTCTTTGGGGCTGGGCTGGGTCTAGTTTGTTCTGCTGAGTGGTATTTTTCTTGTATGTGGTCTGCAAATTTTTGTGGGTCTATTTGCACTTTTTCTTTGGTATTCTGATCCTTGGTGAGGGCTTTTACGATTTCAAATAGTTCTCTGGGTTTGTTGTTGGAGTTGCGTATGATGTTTGTATGGTACTCTCTTTTTGTTTGGTTGATGCATTCATTGTATTGTTTTTGCTTTGTTAGGTATAGGTCTTAGGTCTCGGGTGACTTGTTCTGTCTCCATCTCCGTTCTATTTTTCTGAGGTTCCTCTTTTCGATTTCGTAATTAATGATAAATACCTTTGCCAGATCAAAAAATTCACAAAACTGCAATAACACTGCAGTTCTACGGGTAGCCAATTCCAAGCACACAACTCAGAGTGTCGCCATGCGGCGCACAAAAATTCCTCCCCCCCCCCAAAGCTGCCCAGCTGACACCCCATGCACACATCCCGCGGAAGAGTAGAGGGAACATTGGCCCGTGCCCCCCTGCCTCCCCCAGAAATCGCCCCGGACCCTCCCGACCCCCCAACACCCCTGAGCAGCGCACCCCCAGCCCGGCGGGAGAGGCTCCACGCACAGCTCCCCCCCCCCCCCGCGCCAACTCACTCCCCACTCAACATTCGCATCGCTGGGGGGGGGCACGCACGCCCCCGCAAGCCTCCCGCACCCCCAAAGCACCCGCACATGCAGCCAACAGAAAAATCACAAATAGTCCCAAGGAATTCCATGGGAAGGGAAAAATAAATGTTAGTATTTAAACACTCATAGGCCCCAAATGCGCCATCCTGGAAATTAGCAACCTATATTCCAGCTGTTCCTCCCAGAGATGTTCCACTGAAATCTAGGTGCTCTGTCCCTGCAGCCGAGCTCCGACAGGCAGACAAGACAACATCTGGCCTCCACAGCAGTCCGGCGACAGCATTCCAGCACACCACAAAGCACTCAGCTCACCTCACTGGTCACGCTCACCGGACGCGCTCACTGGACCCCACAGCCGGTGACCAGCCGAGCTCCGTGGCTCCGCCGCCGCCTGTCCGCTGCAGCCGCCGGGACCGGACTTCCGCCGGGAGCCACGGCACCTCCCGCCGCGAACCACGCCGACCAGGCCGCACCGAAAAACCTGCCGCAGAAGCCGAAGCCGGCACCCCCGAGCAGCCTCCGCCGTGAATAACCACACAGAGGCTGCCCGCCGGCCCCCCACCACCCACCACACCGCCAGGATTCCCTCTGATTGGCTGCCGCATGGCTGCCATGGCCGGGAGCCAATGACTTCCAAGCTAGCCGAGGCCGCGCGCAGGGTCCTCGCACCGGCCGCGCGCCCGGTTAGGGTCGGCCGCCGGGACCCTGCCCGCGGCCTCCTCATTTTTGCCTGTACAGCGCTGCGTGCGTGTGTGGCGCTATATAAGTGCTAAATAGTAGTAGAATCATTACTGGATTATCCACATTTGATCAAATCACGCCCATATTAAAATCTCTTCACTGGCTTCCCGTATCACGAAGAATTTTACATAAGGTAGTCATTACCATCTTCAAACTCCTACAGAACCAACTCCCAACCGAACTACGAAAATTAATTAATAACGTTCCAAACTCAAAATCACGAAGATCCAACAATCAGAACCTCCTACATATTCAAGCGATCAAAATCGAAAGCACTCAGCAAACATGCAACATAGCCTTCTCCCTCTTTGCACCCAAAATATGGAACTCCCTCCCAGAACACCTGCATGCTGCCAACAACGTATCACCCCTCCCCCCACTCCACTATAAAGCATATGCCCCTACTTTTCCTCTTTCCTCCTTTCCCCAGTCTCGTTGTCTGTTTTATCACGTTACAATGTAACAGTTGAGATGTAATTGTTCTGTTAATGTTCATTGTAAACCACTTTGATTGTATGATAAAGCAGTATAAAACTGGTTAAATACATAAATAAATATAGGGCTTTCACATAGATGCCATTTATCTATGTCTGTATTTATACATGCCCCTAGGCACATGTAGGTTTTATAAAGGTGCTTGTTTGGGCAAACCTTTTACAGGTGGGATTAAGAGAGACATCCCTCTTATTCCTCCAATGCTTATTTCTCCCTCCACAAGTTATTGTGAGGAACACTGAACCATCTAAAATTGGGAAGAGCGGTGGGACGTCTACTTTTCTAACATTATCAGGATACATCTGCGTCTACCGATATCTAGATGTCTGCATTCTGAAATATCGACATACACTCATGCAAGTCGCCAGGATGCAGTCATCAAAATGTCTCACTTACATGTTTCTGAGATGCCATTTCCTGCTGCCCATCTCTGTGCCATCCCCATATATTTCCTGCCCTCTTCTGATAAATAGCGGGTACTCCTTTATCTGCATAACTTGTATGCATAACTTTAGAGACATAAATTATGTGCGAGTGCTGCCACTTTTCAAATAATCTGGGTGTACTGCTGTTACCAACAATGTAAAGCGTATTTTAACCAGAAGCTATCTAACATAAAATAAACTGGTATGGAAGAGTAGCCTAGTGGTTAAAGCAACAGCCTACAAGAGATCAGAGTTCAATTCTCCCTGGCACTCCTTGTAGCCTTGGGCAAGTCACTTTACCCTCCAGTGCCTTGGAAGAAAAGGCCTGGCAATACACTTTCAAGTAAATCTTGCCTAGAAAACCCAAGGGCTGCTCGGTTTCTAGGAGCCAGCATTGACTTGACTATGCTTTAAATAAAATAAATGGCCATTGGAGTCATACAAAATAGAAGGCTTGGTTTATTTTTTTTCTCTTGCTATTTAAGATAAAACATGTAACCTGACTGAACTAATTTACTGATAATAGAGAAACCCAGAATACCACAGGTTACAGAAGACACAAGTGGTAGACAATTGCCACCAAATTAATATGTCAAAACTCTATTACTGAAATGAATTACGGTAAATGTCTGTAAACAGTGATAAGTCCTGATGTTATATTTAGTTCCAGTAATCATCTCAGGAAAAGACTATTGCTTTAGCATTAAAGAACTGGCAAGATACCTTAATTCAAACTGAATTGCACCATTTTTAACCAGTAGGCAGCAAGAATTTATTTTGACTTCAGTGTATCCAGGGTTAGAAACATTGAGGTCAATATTCAATAGACTGGTCACTGCTTAATGAATAAATTATCTTCTCTCTTTCCCCTTAGCATCGACTACAAAAGAGATGTTGTATTTCATTTTTGATTATTTAATTCCTTTGATTGTTTCTGCGTTTTCTTTTTTATTTATTGTTAAAAGTTTGCAAACTCTTAAAAATAAAAATATAAAAAAATATCTTCATGTCCTTATGTGGATTTCCAACTAGCTTATCTGTGTAAGTCAGACCATTAAATATGGGGTTCATAACTTTATAAAAGCCATCTGTACATACTTAGCCATATAAAGTTATACAAAGAAGTTGTGTGCATAACTTTCTACAGATAAGCTATTCATTTAAAGTTAGGCCTGACATTTCTGCATTCAAACTTAAATGAATAAAGCATACTGATAGCAGCAGAATATTTTAGATATCTGCATAAATTTTGGCCCCCACCCCTGGAATACCTAAGGTCCCGCATCAAGTAATATGGACAAATTTTGACTGTGTATTAAGTTATAAAACATCTGTTCACTGATTGCTGATTTTCAAAGAAGAGTAATACTGACTTCATAAGTGCTTTTGAATAAAATGCAATATGTGCCTTTGAATCAAGGATGACTTCTGGTGACCAAGCAGCAACTGGACCTTCTTGGCAGTGTGACCAGAAGTAGATTGCCAGGCCTTTCTTCAGAGACAATGGAAGGTTAAGCGACTTACCCAAGACCACAAAGAGTGCCAGTGGGAATTGAAACAGTTTCTAAGCCAGTGCTCTAAGCACTAGGCTTCTCTTCCAAGCCACTTCTGATTGATGATTCCATTTATTATATAGTTTTGAACTGCATTATTTGTAAAAAAAAAAAAAAAAAATCTTGTTTGCCCAAATCTTGCACAAGGCAGAATGAGAGTGAGTGTGTGCTTTACATGAAAAGAATAAACAAAACTATATAGTTCAGTCAAAGACTTTCAAGAATTTAATCAAAAATAGTTAAAGTTGCAGCACTCTATGGGGTAGATTCTGACCTGCGTTTAGTGGGGATATACATCGGGGTTGGATGTATATCTCCACCAAATGCCAGGGTGCCGATTCAACCCACAGAGCTCCCTGCATGTACAGCAGAGATGTGCAGAGAGCTCTGTACAGGGGCGGGAGGGGGCAGGCCGAGGGAGGAATGGGGGAGGGCTGGAGGTATTACCCCTTCCTCGGACGTACAGGGCCAATTCTGGGGTTGGCCCTGTACGTCTGAGGTCATCCATTTGAGGTGGAATAAGTCCCCCTAGATGGCAGCCAACACTCGCTCTGGACAGGGAAAAAAAGGTAAGGGGGTGAAGGGGGTTACCCGCAGCCCAACCCTGGTCATGGCAGGCCCGATTGGGGGGCCGGGTGGCAGGGCAAGGATCATTTTGGAGTCTGCCGGGGATTGTGGCTCCTGCATGGAGCACTGGTGCATGGCAGCCGGATGCCACGACACCACAGCTCCATGCAGGAGCCTGGCTGGGCTAGCCGGGTAAGTGACTGGATGTCTGGGGGCCCAGCATCGGGTCAAGGCCGGGTGCACCCGATTCTGATCCCATGTGATCAGAATCGGGTGCAATTCTATCCCGTCCAGATTCTGGATGTCCGGAAGGGCCAGAGGCGCCCAGATCTGAAGTGGCCTCCATGTGTATACTATAAAACTACTTAATAAAACAAGAAACTAATTTCTTTTTAGTTTTGAAAGTTGATTCCATGTACCTCATTACTGGTTGCCCTCTAGTCCTCAGCTATAGAGGAGCCTTTCAACACTGTTGCTTTCAAGTTCCCCAGCAACTAGATAATACTGGCTATGCAAGCATCTGGTATGGTTTTGTTTTGAGCCTTTGTTCTGCTTCTCTGAAAGGAAGAGATTTTGCTGCAGGACTTGGGGGCAGGCTAAGCCTATTGTACCTCTGCAGAGATGATACCGATGAAATATTAATCCCTGAAGATTCTTTTACTGTTCTTAAACTAAAATACATTTGTGTCAGTTGCAAGCCAGAAGACAGAAAATGATTTACTTTTCTGCATTTAGGAGCATGTGTACTAAGATTCGTGCCAATAATGTACGTTTGGCCCTAAAAATGAGCAAGGGGGTGGCGCTCAACCTGTGTTAGCATGCCATGGCATGTCCCTATGTTGCCAACGTGGGTTTTGTGCCACCCCTATACTTTTGTTTGGCGTGTTCAGCATGGGTGCACCTACCACCACCACATGTGCTAAGTAGAAAAATGCCTGCATTACCCACAATGTGCACACTCCAATCCAGAATCACCCAGTCTCTGCCCCAACCTCTGCTACTTGGGTAGGGTGGTATTTTTAGCAAGGCCGCAATATAGCGTGTTCTACTTTTTACCAGCTTACTAACAAAATAATCCCACACCCCCCTTGACCAAACACCCTAAATAAATAAATCACAAGGAGGAAGCATTTAAACCACAAATACCATAAAGAAAAATGAAGACTATAAAGTATCAAAGGCGTTGAAACACTTCAAAGGAGTCAAGGAGAACCTGCTACATTTAGCAAAGGTGATGGGAAAAGAAGCCTCAGATTGGGGCTAACGGCTGCACTCCCATGACAAAGCCGCTGATGTCAGCATGTTAGTGAACGCCCTAAACACATCATTCATTGGCTTCAATGGTGTGGTATACTATTTTTACAATTTTGAAATGCATTTAAATGAATTGAAAAACCTCTACCAACACTTAGCTTTAAATTAAACCCCATGTAACTCCAGACCCCCAGAGATGCCACCAAACCGCAAAATTGTATGGTCGATTCGAGTTTCACCCACTCTTAGATGTCAGGACATGCTTTGCGGTAGTGATAAGGAAAGTCTTGCAGGAAAAATGCTGGCTCAAAGCTCGAACCTTTTAAATGGAAGTAGGCAGCACCCAAGCAGAGAAATCAGCAGCCAATCACACTGTATAGGGCTGTGAACCAATCCGATTCATTTAACCCCATTGGATAAACAGTGTTCAGCATAAAATTCCACTTCTGTTCAAGCGTCGCCAGATGCTGTTCAGGGCACTTCAATACAGGGCTGGCATTGTCCACATGGTCGTTGTTCGATGTGCGCCAATGCACTATCTACAGGTGAATGGATCGATCCCCAGTCAGGAGTACCTTATAGACTGAGACTCACTACCTCATGTCAATCTATGTGGGTTATCTATTTGATCATATGCCCCTATCATAAAGTCTATGTTGGTTGCACAGTTCGACAAATCAGGGTGCGCCTCACGTCCCGCTTAGCCAACAAAGTAGTAATGACGCCTATTGTATAACATTGTTTAGATTTTCATCATGAATGGCAACAACTACAGTGGTTAGTGATTGATGGTATATAGAACCCGGACTATGGCTTCACTGAACAGCGTTTGGCGAGGCTTGAACAGAAGTGGATTTTTATGCTGTTAGTAAGCTTCAATCAGAGTTTCTCTGTCTTTGTAACATATACTTCGGTCACAGGTGAAATGAATCCATTCCTTGTATTTCTATTTCAGTTATAGAAGAGCTGTTGATATCCATAAGATATGAACATAAGAACATAAGATATGCCATACTGGGTTAGACCAAGGTCCATCACGCCCAATATCCTGTTTCCAACAGTGGCCAATCTAGGTCAGAAGTACCTAGCAGTTTCCCCAAAAGACACAGGTTCTTCAATGCTTGTATTGAGTCAAGCAGTAATACCCCGGGTCCCTTGGTTTATGGACCTTTCCTCCAGGAACTTGTCCAAACCTTTTATAAACCCAGCTACACTAACAGCTTTTACTACATCCTCCATTAACAAATTCCAGAGTTTGATTACACATTGAGTGAAAAAATATTTTCTCTTATTAGTTAAATAGTTTACCCTGTAGCTTCATTGCATGTCCCCTAGTCTTTCTATATTCTGATAATGTAAACAATTGATCTACGTTTACCATTTCCACTCCATTCGTTAATTTATAGACCTCTATCATATCTCCCCTCGGCCGTCTCTTTTCCAGGTTGAAGAGCCCTTACCTTTTTAGCCTCTTTTCATAGGGGTATCCTTCCATCCCCTTTACCATTTTGGTGGCTCTTCTCTGTACCTTTTCTAATAATGCTATATCCTTTTAAGATACAGCGACCAGAATTGTACACAATACTCAAGGTGCGGTCGCACCATGGAACAATACAGAGGCATTATAATATCCTTTGTTTTATTTTCCATTCCTTTCCTTATCATACCTAGCATTCTATTTGCTCTCTTGGCCGCCGCTGCACACTGGGCCGAGGGCTTTAACATGTTATCCACAATGACGCCTAAATCTTTTTCCTGGGTGGTGGTTCCTAATGTGGAACCTTGCATCGTGTAACCATAGTTTGGGTTGTTCTTCCCTAGGTGCATAACTTTGCACTTGTCCACATTAAATTTAATCTGCCATTTGGATGCCCAGTCTTCCAATTTATCAAGATCCTCTTGCAATTTTCCACAACCCTCATGGGTTTTAACAACTTTAAATAGTTTTGTGTCATCTGCAAATTTGATAACCTCACTCCTTATTCCCATTTCCAGGTCATTTATGAATATGTCAAAAAGCAGCGGACTCAGCACAGATCCCTGGGGTACTCCACTATTCACCTTTTTCCATTGGGAAAATTGGCCATTTAGCCCTACCCTCTGCTTTCTATCTTTTAACCAGTTCCTGATTCACAATAGTACACTGCCTCCTATCCCATGACTCTTTAGTTTTGCCAAAATCCTTTGTCCATAAAGCATCTATTTAATATACTATGCATGATGATTGATGATTCATATATGTGTAGAGGCTTTATTTTGTTTATGTACTTATTATTCTTGTATTTCCAAAAGATGCATTTAATCTGTAGGGAAATCAATCTTTTATATTTAAATCTTATATTTATTTTATTGGAAAATACATCATTCAGTACTGAAGTTTATAACTAATCTATAAGGAGATTCCCTGATAATCTCTTCAGCCTCTGTTGAAGTTTTATGAAGACAGAACTTCCTATGGATAATCACTGATTTGCATAGAATCTATTTAATGACAAGAGAATTAATCCTGTCTCTTGTGTCTCTAGCATGTTCTAAGGTGAACTCTTTCCCCAGAGAGAATGTAAGTTATCAATTAGTAAGTGAATAATTCATTACCAAAACTAAATGATTAAGTAATTTATGTGGTTGGAAAAGATACTTCAAGAAAAAGGGAAGAATCACAGTGAAGATACTACAAGGTCATCTCAGTTCCCTCATGGTGGCAGAGAGAAGTTGGCAGGTGTAATGGTGTAAAGACAGGAGACATGCTAAAATAATTGAACTTCGAGGAGAATCCATCAGTATGAAGGATGTGCTGCTCAATATCATTACAGATTGCCGAGGCAGCCCGGGACAGAGCTGGGTTGGCGACACAATTTATCTGGATAGCGGCAGAAATTCACCTCTATTCAGATAACTGGGGCACCAATTTGGAGAGTGGACATAAAGTCCAGATATCAGCAGCACCCACTCTCTGGATAGTGCTGCTGAATATCCAGATGGCTTTGCCCTTGGCGGCCGTCATTCAAAAAAAAACAACACTAATGAGAGATATTGAGGTCACTATACTGTATGGCAGATTAAGCTTAAAGCCCTGTGCTACCGTTGCACTAAAGCATTACTTTCACCCACACCAAAATGGCTTCAAAACAATTACAAAATACTGTACCAATATTGCAACTGGTCCTAGTGCACCTGTCCAGAATGGGTTTGAAAAAGAAAATTTCTGATCATCGGGACTTTCCCTATGAAAGTGCTAACCCCTCTCAGTGTGTTAGTTACAGTGCCTTGTGAAAGTATTCATCCCCTCTGTTTTGTCACCTTGCAAACTGGGATGAAAATGGAGATTTGGGGGTTAGCACCATGTGATTTACACAACATGCCTACCACTTTGAAGATGCTAAATATCTTTTATTGTGACACAAACAATAAGTAAGTCAAAAAAACCCCAACAGAAATCATGAGTGGGCATAGGTACCCCTCCTTCCCTCCCCCCCCCCCCCAAAGTCAATACTTTGTAAAGACACTTTTTGCTGCAATTACAGCTGCAAGTTTCTTTGGGTATGTCTCTATTATCCTAGCACATCTAGCCACTGGGATTTTCACCCATTCCTCAAGGCAAAACTGCTCCAACTCCTTCAAGTTATATAGGTTGTATTGGTGTTCAGCAATAGTCATGCCACAGATTCTCAACTGGGCTCTGGGCTTTGACTAGGCCATTCAAAGACCATTTAAATGTTTCCCTTTAACCCACTCCAGTATAGCTTTACCAGTATGTTTAGGGTCATTGTCCTGCTGGAAGGTGAACCTTCATCCCAGTCTCAAATCTCTGGCAGACTGAAACAGGTTTTCCTCAAGAATTGCCCTGTATTTAGTCCTTCAATCCTGACCAGTTTTCCTGTCCCTGCTGATGAAAAACATCCCCACAACATGATGCTGCTACCACCATGTTTCACTGTGGAAATGGAGTTCTCGGGGTGATTGGGTTTGCGCCACACAGGATGTTCCCATGATGACCAAAAAGTTCAATTTTTGTCTCATCTGACCAGAGAACTTTCTTCCATGTGTTTGGGGGATTTGCCACATGCTGTTGTGCAAACTCCAAACGTGTTTTCTTATTCCTTTCTTTAAGCAATGGCTTTTTTCTGGCCACTCTTCCATAAAGCCCCACTCTGTGGAGTGTATGGCTTAAAGTGGTCCTATGGACAGATTCCATCTCCACTGTGGATTTGCAGCTCCTTCAGTGTTATCCTTGGTGTCTTTATAGCATCTCTGATTAATGCCCTCCTTGCCCGGTCTGTGAGTTTTGGTGGGTGGTCTTCTCTTGTCAGGTTTGTAGTGGCAACATATTCATTCCATTTTGTTATAATAGATTTAATTGTACTCTGTGTGATATTCAGAATTCGGGATATTTTTTTTTATAACCCAACCCTGATCTATACTTCTCCAGAACTTTGTCTCTGACCTTTTTGGAGTACTCCTTGGTCTTCATGTTGCTTGCTTAGCGGTGTTGCAGAGTCAGGGGCCTTTCAGAACGAGTATATTTATACAGGCATCATGTGACAGTTCATGTGACACTGATTGCACACAACTAATTATGGGACTTTTGAGATTAATTGGTTGGACCAGATCTTATTTAGGGGTTTCATTGCAAAAGGAATGAATACATATGCACTCACAACTTTTCAGTTTTTACTTGTTTTTTTAATATATTGTGACTCCTCTCCCGGTCCCTATTAGGGCCCTGAGGATCAAGTTGCCTTTTAGCACAATAACAGTCTGCAGTCAAGTAATTAAGGCAAAATAAGAATAGGGCTTTATTTCCCCTTCCCCACGGATATCCTTTTATATAACAAAACCAGGAACAAAAACAGCATCATAACTCCCAGCATTTACTTTACTTCTTATGCCATGCCCTGGCCCTCCAGACAAAACAGAGTTCTTAGCTTTTTCTCTCTTAAAGCTAGGTTCCCACCTTCTCTCTGTTGTCCTGGCTCCTCTCTCTGGGCTATAGACAGCTCCTTCCGGGGACCTCCAGCTACCAGCAGTCTGAGCAGTGCTATGGCCACGTTCCTCAGAAGTTTTTCCCCGGCTGCTTCCTGCTACCGGGCCACACCTACTGCTTCCTTGATTCAGCAGGCTTCCTTCCGTGTGACGTCTGCTCTCAGGCTGGTTGCTCACTCCTCCCAGGTCGCTACCCCCACTGGCTGTTCCTGGATTTACCCAGCAGCTTTTATCCTCATGTCCTTTGCACGCTGCCTGTGCTTTCATGGACAGGTGATCCTGATTAGCTTTTAACCTTCCTGCTATGTCAGGACTAGTTTGTGGTAAACTTATTCTATTGCTATTTTGCCTCCTGTGAGCTGAGTGTGTTTGCTGCCTATCAGACTCCAAGGTAAATTCTTCTTTTTCACCTATTATCATGGGCTCTACACCGGCTACTGTATCACATATCCCCCCCCCCTTAAGATATTACGGGCTGGGGAACAGCCGTTCTCACAGCGCGTAATTACTGAGCGGCTCCTAACATTCACTTTAGACCGGCTCGCTGCAGCTGTTCTCTCCTGCCAAGGTTTAAGGACATTAATATGGTATACCTGACAACGTCCCCTGTCATTTTCCACTGCATATGACACAGGTCCTTTATGCTCCACTACCGTATAGGGACCCTTCCACTGAGCCTCGAACTTCGGCCCAGGGTCTGCCACCATTACCATGACTCTCTCGCCTATGGCCAGTTGACGTGGTTTCTTCCCTCGGTCATAGTATCGCTTCTGGTGCACCTGACTATCTTGTACGTGCCGTTCGGAGGCTTGAGAAGCCCTCTGTAAACGAGTCCTTAGCTCGTGAAGGAACTGAGGTACCCCCATTTCTTCCCCTTCAGGTTCCACCCATTGTTCCCTTAAAATATCGAGGATTCCCCTTGGGGCACGGCCAAACATCAGTTCGTAAGGGGAAGCTCCTAATGAGGCTTGTGTACGTTCCCTACTGGTGTACAAAACAAATGGAAGCATAATATCCCAGTCAGCCATCTTTCCATCCAGCCCTCGTCTTAACATCTGTTTGAGGGTCTGGTTAAACCGTTCCACAAGTCCATTGGATTGTGCATGGTATGCGGCGGTCTTTATGTGATGGATTCCGAAGGCGTCCCAGACATGGGCTAGGTATTTCGACATGAAATTGCTTCCCCTGTCGGTCAGCATTTCCTTCGGAAATCCAACCTCACAAAATAGCTTAATTAATTCTAATGCTATGGTTCTGGCCAAGATGTTTATTAAAGGTATTGCCCAGGGGAACCTGGTGGCCTGATCCATTATCACTAGGATGTATTGGAATCCCCTTGGGGTCTTTACTAGTGGTCCTACGATATCCATCGCCATCCTGCGTACTGGTTCTGATATCGTAGGGGTTGGTATCATGGGTACCCCCATGGGTTTTGCGGCGGTAACCCGCTGACAAGAGGGACAGGCCTCACAAAAACGTTTGGTTTCCTTAAATACCCCGGCCAATAAAACCGTGCCAGAATTTGGTCCAGGGTACCCTGAACTCCCTTATGCCCACCAACGGGGTGATCGTGGGCTAGTCTCATGACCACTGCCTTAAAGGTAGTGGGAACAACTAGTTGTTTTCTGACAGCACCCATTTGGGGATTGTTACTTTCCCTATACAATATTTCGCCCTCTATTAGGAATCTGGGAAGTACGTCCCTATCTGTCTGGGCATACTCAAAGGCGTGCTTTAATGCTGGATCTGCCTTCTGCTCCTTCGGAAAGGATGGGAACTTCCTAACGAGATCGGCAGGCACCCAGGGCAAACCTAGCCCATCCTCTACTCCTGCCCTTAGCTGGACCCTATGGTGTCTCTCCTGGCGTTTCTCCCCCTTGCCTTTCTTATTGCTTTTAGAAGGTACATTGACTAAATCTTCATGGTGGGGAAACTCCCAGGGTTTCATCTACGGGTCCACCCTCCTCCTCCGGGGGTTCTTCCTCCTCCTCTAGAGGGTCAGAATCCTCCTCTGGGGGTTCAGCTCATACCTCTGTGCTTTGGGCCTGCGACCTAGTAGAAACCATGCCTCCCTTTACATGTATACATTCCCTTACTCCTCTATAGAATGGTGGCCAGTCCCGACCTAATACAATATCATAAGGTAACTTGGGTATTACAGCCACTAGGACCTCCCTCCGGGTTCCCAGTCCTTTCACTATCACTCTATAAAGAGGGTAATAAGTGGATGAACCATGTACACATCGTATCTTGGTCCTACCCTCTGGTTGGCTCGGTGCGGACCCATTGCTGGCTTGTAGGATTCGCCAGAACTTTCTCGAGACCATACTTTGGTCCACGCCCGAGTCAAGCAATGCTTGAGCTACCACACCTTGCACTTCAACATTTATACTGAATCCTTCTTGCATATATTTTCTGTCACCGATTATCAGTGCTGTTCGCCAGACACAATCCTTTTTCCTATGACCACGTTTACCGCACTTAAAACATTTTGCCAGTGCGTCTTTAACCTCTTTCTTAGGCAAACACTCAGTTACATTTGGAACATACTGCCTAGGCTCCTTAATTACTTTACCAAAATTTGCCACACCAAACGTGCTCCCAGCGTCTCCCTGTGGTTTACTGGCCAACTCAGCCTCCATAAACCGTTCTGTGAGGTGAGCTGCTTCGGTTGAGGTTTGGCAATTTTGCAAAGTTAAGAAGGACCTCACTTCGGCAGGAACTGCCTCTGAAAATTGTTCCAACACAATTGTATCAATAATACTCTCAAGGGTCTTCCCTTCTGGAGCGAGCCATTTCCATACCAGGCTACGCACCCTCTGGCACAGTGCCTTAGGTGTTTCACCTGGTTGGAGCCTGGTGGCCCTCAGCATACGTCTGTAAACCATAGGCGTCAAGCCTAGCCTATCCCGTATGGCTTTTTTAACTTCTTCATATTCGGTTGCCAGAGCAGCGGGCATGGCCTTATAAGCCACTAAGGCTTCTCCCGTTAGGGAGGTGGCCAGCCTAACTTCCCATTGCTCGCTCAGCCAACCTGCATTGTGGGCTACCCTTTCAAAAGCCTCCACAAAGTCATCTATGTTATCGGACTCAGTTAACTGTCCAAAAGACAATATCCCACAGTTCTGTGGGCCTACCCCACAGTAATATTCTTTTGGTGTTTTCTCCATTGTCCAGTCTGCCAGAAAAACTTGTAACAATTCCGTCAGGGGCTTCTGCTGGGCCTGTAAGGCTGCCGTGGCTTGCTCTTGGCTCAGCTGCGCCAGCTCCCTCTGTTTCTCGAATTGTAGGCTCATCCACCGAAGCACTTCTTGGGGATCCATCTCCAAGCTTGCACACTACAAAAACAAACAGACAACAAACACCAAGTGCGGCACTACTACTATTTTTCGTGCCTAGTCTCTCTTCCTTTTTACCACTCCTTCTCACTGGAATCCCCCACCGCCTGTGCCCAAATACTCATTACCTGAGCCAGGTGGAGATTCACGCTCTGAGAAGGTATTTTTCTTTTCCACCAGTTCTGGAACCTTCTGGGCGTGTCCAGCCGTGATACTCATCCTGTTCTTCAGCAACATCAGTCTGCTGTGTTCCTGCTGTATAATCCCCAGGAATAATCCGAAAAACTACGCCATTTGTGACTCCTCTCCCTGTCCCTATTAGGTATCCACCTAGGGCCCTGAGGATCAAGTTGCCTTCTAGCACAATAACAGTCTGCAGTCGAGTAATTAAGGCAAAATAAGAATAGGGCTTTATTTCCCCTTCCCCACGGATTTCCTTTTATATAACAAAACCAAGAACAAAAACAGCTTCTTCAAAGAAAAATGTGTTCTTTTCCTTTGGTATTTTTACAGAGCTTCTGCCCACTTGTTCAGCACAATGATTCAATATCATCAGAGAAACATAACATACAGTCCATTGGTGTGGGTTCAAGGCTACAGCTATTATTTTCCCACTGCATTAGTTCACAATCCTCCAGGGTTGCAGGTGGGTTAAAATCCTCATAGCTGCTTACATTATAAGACCCTCTCTGTGAGGCACTGGTTAGCTTATCAGGAAACTGTTCTATGCAAGCAGGGTTTTGAATACCTGGTACTGTGACAGTTTCACTCTGGCTTTCCTTTTCTCTCCAGTAATGAGAAATTACATCATAACTCCCAGCATTTACTTTACTTCTTATGCCATGCCCTGGCCCTCCAGACAAAACAGAGTTCTTAGCTTTTTCTCTCTTAAAGCTAGGTTCCCACCTTCTCTCTGTTGTCCTGGCTCCTCTCTCTGGGCTATAGACAGCTCCTTCCCGAGACCTCCAGCTACCAGCAGTCTGAGCAGTGCTATAGCCACGTTCCTCAGAAGTTTTTCCCCGGCTGCTTCCTGCTACCGGGCCACACCTACTGCTTCCTTGATTCAGCAGGCTTCCTTCCGTGTGACGTCTGCTCTCAGGCTGGTTGCTCACTCCTCCCAGGTCGCTGCCCCCATTGGCTGTTCCTGGATTTACCCAGCAGCTTTTATCCTCAAGTCCTTTGCACGCTGCCTGTGCTTTCATGGACAGGTGATCCTGATTAGCTTTTAACCTTCCTGCTACGTCAGGACTAGTTTGTGGTAAACTTATTCTATTGCTCTTTTGCCTCCTTAAGCTGAGTGTGTTTGCTGCCTATCAGACTCCAAGGTAAATTCTTCTTTTTCATCTATTATTATGGGCTCTACACCGGCTACTGTATCACAATATACAAGGCATTTTATTGTCATTCCACCACCAATTCGGACTATATTGTTAGGTCCATTACCTAACAACATCCAAATGAACCTCCATTTTCATTCCAGGTTCTAATGGGACAAAACAGGACAAAAACTGAGGGGATAAATACTTTCACAAGGCACTGTACAAGATGGTGCCTGCAGATGCTCTGTAACTATCTGTAGAGCATGAGGAGAAGAGTGGTGGAGAGCTCGAGCATGGGGGAGATTCTAGACAAACTTTGCCAACCTGAAAGAGAGGCTCATAGAAATAAACACAGATCTTGCACTGGTCCAGCAGAAGATAGCAGCTTTAGGCATGGAGATGTTTAAATGTCTCTATCATATCTCCCTTCTCTTGCATTTCTTCCAAAGTATGTTTATTTAGATCTTTAAGTCTGTTCCCCTATGCAATATGATGAAGACCAATGGACTGATTCCATCCTGTTTATGTCCTGTTGAAGGTGAGATCTCTAGAATTATGAACAGTACTCCAAATGTGGTCTCACTAGAGACTTATATTTATTTATTTAGACAGTTTTGTATACCACCTTATCCTTCAATCAAAGTGGTCACAACACAATTGGGGGATGCATTTAACATGAGGGGATATGAGACACATATGCTAATGCTTACAGGGAACATGGGCTATGGAGGGTTAAGTGAGTTGCCCAAGACTACAAGGAGCACCTGTGGGACTAGAAACCCCAGTCCTTCTGGCCCAAGGTTGCTATCCTTTACTGGGATTTGAACCCCTGACCTTCTGGCCTGAGGTACCTTTCCCCAACCACTAGGCCACTCCTCCCATAATGGGGAGGCACTATCATCTCCTCTTTCTTGCTGGTCTTTCCTCTCCCTATGTATCTAAGCATCTTTCTGGCTTTTACCATTGCCTTTTCTACCTTCCCTGCCCCCAAATCCTATTCTTATTTTGTGGACAGAAGTGCTTCACTCCTTATATGTGCCTCCTTTGGAAGGAAGTGAGGAGAGGGAGAGGTAGGATGAGAAGGCCACTCACTAAGTATCTGGAAATTACTCCTATGACACAGAAGTAAAAAAGCCAAAAATGTTGCCCTATACTTTTGACCTCTAGAGCTCTGGATTTAGTTGAGCTGCATCGGAACAGGATGCTCTTGCAATGACATGGCCATTGTACGGACATCAATCTATATCCAGGACTGGCCTATGTGACCGCAGACTGTAGGGGATGACTTGTCAAGTTTCCCATCTTTTGGAAAGACAGCACCAGGACCGTTCCTTCACTGCTAGCCTCAATGATAAATTTGAGGCTGACAGCACAGCATGAGTAATCCCAGGTGAGGGACCCTGATGTCATTGTAACTCTGGTAATTCCTCACTGCTTGTCCAAACACGTGCCAGAACCTGTTCTGTCATAAAACATGACTCGCCGTACCCCCCTCATTATGTTGCAGTTAGCATGCATGCACTTACCGCCACCTGGTAGTAGAAAATGTGCCCTCATTAATTGTGGCTGTACTTTTGGCATGCTGAGGTGCTGCTCCTAACCTTAACTGCAGGGGGATATGCCTGGAAAGCCTACAAAAGTTAATTCAGGTTTTCCACAACTTGTATGGTAATATTTGGAAGCTAATGCACACTAGTAGGCAAACCTTTAGCACGTTTTAGTAAACATTTAGTAAACATTAATGTGTCTTAAAAATGTACTGCATGTTAGATTGATTTAACATGTATTAATCAACTCACATACTTTAATTTGTCATTTAGTGCATGTTAAATCAACTTAGCATGCATTAAAAATCCCCTATTAAAAAGAATGAGTGTAACTAACTGAAAAGTACACCTGAAAATTGGGAGAAATTCATGAAAGAACTAAAAACGAATTGAAATGTTCTTGCCTGTGCACACCCCTAGTAGTCAGATATGTAGTCTTATGATAACAGTTTTCAGAACTTGATCCTACCCAAGAATACCGTTTTATGCTGGTTGACATTAGAAAACCATAATGTCCCATGTCATGTGATAATCTCTGAGAGCTTTTACAAATTCCTGCATCCTCCATATTATCCTAAGCACATAGAATATGTCTGGTTTGTGATACTTTTTATTCAATCAACATAAAAAATGAAACTGTTGCACTACATGAGCTTTATAGACTGAAGTTTCCTTTTCAGATCTCAAATATGGGGAGTACTTCATGCCTATTTAGATCATTCACCAAAGAACAAAATTGCTCAGTGTGCCATTGTAGACAGAAACGCTAGCCGGTTGATCACAGTTCAACATATCAAAAATGATGTGCATTTCTTCCTTTGATATCTCATGGCTCAGTTGTGCTTCACATCTGTGGAAGGTAACTAAAATGTTTTTTTCTGTGAAGCAACATAAAAGAAAAATAAATAAATGAAAGCCTGCTGCGCGGTGAAGTGTTTTCTAAGATACCATGTCTATATTGCTATTAGAGTTCAGTAAAACATACTGGGGGTTGTTTTAGAAGCATCTCCATGGGTAAATAGCAGCATCTACACATTAAGATTCACTACATGTCTAAACAGCAATTTTAGAGTTCTGTTATATATGCAAAGTGATCCATACCACACAGTGTTTTTAAGGGGATGTGGCTGAGGCATAGAGAGGGATGAATTGTGCAGGTTTTTACAACTGCCCTGAAATATGTACAAGTGCCAACTTGAAAGTGGAAAGGTTGATGGAACCCCGCTTCCTGAGCCCCCCAAATCCAGTAATTCACCCTAAGAGTCCTCCCTGACCAAGTTAAAGACCCTCCACCACCATGGCCGTCAAGACCCTTCTAACTCTGGCAGACAAGATTACCTTCCAAGACCCCCCCTGGAAGTTAAGGCCACTTCCAGGAGTTCTCCCTGCTATGGCAGACAAAACCTCCCTCAAAGCCCCCCCCTCCCAACCCCCGATCCCACCCCATCACCTACTGGGGGCTTTCCATGGTGGTCTAATGAGAAGCAGGAGTGATCCTATCAGCAGCCTTTGATAGTGTTCACCACACCATAATGCTTAATAACCTGAGACAAATAGGCATAAACTCTACAGTACATAAATGGTTCACCTCTTACTTAAATAACAGAACGCAAAATGTAAGAATAGGTAATCAAACTTCCACTACATACAAACAAGAAATTGGCTTACCTCAAGGCTCAGCGTTATCAGCCCTTCTTTTTAATATTTACATAAAACCGGTCTGCAATATCTTTAAAAAATTTAGAGTACACTATCATCTTTACGTGGATGATATCATGATGTACATTCCATTCACAATCCCTAATCTTCCGTTACAACTCCTATCAGACTGCTTTAATGAAATCACAACCTGGCTAAAAGATCAAAACCTCCACATAAATAATGCAAAAACGGAAGTACTAATCATAACAAAAAACCAATCATATATCCCTCCAACCCACATAACACTACAAAACCAAGAAATTAAAATAAAAAATGAAGTTAGATATCTAGGTGTTATTTTAGACACACACCTTACAATGGATACCCACATCAGAAATACTATAAAGAAAATTTATTTCAAGCTCAAAATCCTTAAACAACTACGCCCTCTAGTATTTTTACAAGACTTTATTAATATAATCCAGGCTACAATAACCCCTCACTTTGATTTTGCCAACCTAATACTATTAGGTATATCAAAACAAAACATCAAAAGAATACAGTTAGCACAAAATGCAGCAGCCAGAATTATACTGAAAGTACACTCGATCCAACACATAACACCAATACTAGAATCCCTTCATTGGTTACCAATACAAAGCAGGATAATATATAAAACAATATTAACCTCATTCAAAGCATTAAATGATATGGCTCCAACCACACTATGCAAACTAATCTGCAAAGAAGCTTTTAAGTCCACTCACAGAAAAGGACAATTAAACAAACTAAAGATCCCGAAAGATTTCATAAAAGCAAATAAATTAACAAACAATAGAACCTTTTCACATGCAGCCCTGACCATCTGGAATTCCCTCCCAGAGGATCTACGAGCAATAACTGAGATCATGGAATTCCGTAAAAAACTGAAAACTTATCTATTTACCAAACACTACAACAACATAGACAAAGGCTAACTAAGTACCTGACCGTATCAAATAAAAAACCCTCTCACTTAAACAGACTACACACATAGCAGAAAATATATGAGGATCTAATCTCTAATGCCCACATACTTGTATATAGTTGTATATAGTTGATTCTGTTCTGTATTGTCATACGCTGTTTAGATAATTCATTCTGCTTAGCTAATTACTCTGTTCTGTATTCACCTACACTGTTTAGTTAATACATTGTTTGTTGTTATAAGATGTTCCATGTAAAACAAACCTGCTTTGTTGATTGTTGTTTATTGTAAACCGCAACTGAACTCTGGAAGATGCGGTATATAAATGAGTGTTAAATAAATAAAATAAAATAAATAAATCCTCAGTCTTTCCTGTTCTGTCCTGCATGTCGTACTACTGCTAGGGGACAAAGGTGCCATCTTAAACCAAGGTACAGGATGGAGCAGCAGTAATGGGAGATTCCTCTTGCTCCTCTCTAAACCACCCAAGAAAGCCCTTAGTAGATATCAGGGGTGGGATCATGGAGAATTGTTTTCTCTGCAATGGCACTGGGTCTTTACTTGATTAGGGAGGGTCCGGGACTCTGAGTTACCTAGTTTGAAAGGGAGGTTTGGCGAGCAAGTAGTTCCATGGATAAGAACATAAGATATGCCATACTGGGTCAGACCAAGGTCCATCAAGCCCAGTATCCTGTTTCCAACAGTGGCCAATCTAGGTCATACGTACCTAGCAGTTTCCCCAAAAGACACAGGTTCCACAATGCTTGTATTGGGTCAAACATTGATATCCTGGGTCAATTTTTAATAATGGTTTATGGACCTTTCCTCCAGGAACTTGTCCAAACCTTTTTTAAACCCAGCTACACTAACAGCCTTTACTACATCCGGTAACAAATTCCAGAGTTTGATTACATGTTGAGTGAAAAAATATTTTCTCTTATTTGTCTTAAATAGTTTACCCTGTAGCTTCATTGCATGTCCCCTAGTCTTTCTATATCCTGATAACGTAAATAATCGATCTATGTTTACCCGTTCCACTCTGTTCACTAATTTATAGACTTCTATCATATCTCCCCTTTTCCAGGTTAAAGAACCCTAACCTTTTTAGCCTTTCTTCATAGGGGTATCCTTCCATCCCCTTTACCATTTTAGTGGCTCTTCTCTGAACCTTTTCTAATAACGCTATATCCTTTTTAAGAATTTGGGAGCAGCCTAAATTTTGAAAAGCTTCTCAAAACCAAAATTGGGAAAGAGCAGGATGCTCATTTGTTCCACATATAGTATTTTAAAATTGATGCTCCCTCTGGGTATTCCAGCAAAATACTCTTGTATTTGCCCACGTCCATCTAGGTATTTTACAAAGGTTTCTGTGCCTGCTAAAGCCTTTATACAATTCAGAGACAATTTTGCACATGCCTACTTGGACATCTCAATTCCCTTCTACACAATCTATCTAAAATGTGCCTTATTGCTTTCTATAATTGCAAATGAATGTCTTTTTCCTTCCTAGTTTCTATTTCGATCTCTATATATTTAAACATATTTTAATATTTGTCTTTCCTATAATAAGTTCTATTTTCCTATCATATCAAGGGTAACATAGTAACATAGGAAATGACAGCAGATAAAGACCAGTATGGCATCATCTAGTCTACCCAGCAAGGTGGTAAGAGTAGGTGCATCTGCCTTCCCTCCCCATTCCTTTGTTTAGGCATGTAACCACCATTCCATGTAGGTTACCCCTATTTGTTGAGATACGTATAAGAGAGAGATGCTTATTTTGATTTTATCCTGTTGCTATCTGTCCTATGCCATTTTGAATTCTGTCACTGTATTTGTCCCCACCATTTCCATCGGGAGGGCATTCCATGCATCCACCACCCTTTCAGTGAAAAAGTATTTCCTGATGATGCCTTTCAGTTTACCCTCTTGCAGCTTCATGTTATGCCCTCTAGTTTTACAACTTCCCTGTCTTTAGAAGAGGCTTCTTTGTTCATTAATACTCTTTAAGTACTTGAAGGTCTGAATCATATCTCCCCTGTCCCTCCTCTTCTCCAGAGTGTACTTACTTAGGTCTTCAAGTCTCTTCTCATACACCTTCTGATGCAGGCTCCAAATCATTTTGGTTGCCTTCCTCTGAACCATTTCCAGTCGTTTTATATCCATTGCGAGATACGGTCTCCAAAACTGAACACAATATTCCAAGTGATGACTCACTAGCAACTTTCACTGTGGCATTAGTACCTCTTTCTGCTGGTAATTCCTCTCTGTATGCAAATCAGCATCCTTCTGGCTTTTGCCACTGCCTTGTCACACTGTTTCGCTACCTTGAGATCTTCAGAAACACTCACTCTGAGGTCCTTCTCCTGGTCCATGCACACCAACCTCTCGCCCCCTATCACATACAATTCCCTTGGATTTCTGCTTCCCAAGTGCATGACACTGCACTTCTTCACATTAAATCTTAACTTCCAAGCATTAGACCATTCTTCCAGCTTTTGTAGATCTTTCCTTATGTTATCCACTCCCTCAGGGGAGTCCATTCTGTTGCAAATTTTCATGTTATCTGCCAATAGACAGTCTCTTCCATTCAGTCCTTCAGCACTATCACTCACAAATACATTGAAAAGTAGCGGTCCCAGGACCAACCTTGGAGCACTCTGCTAATCACCTTCCTTTCATCCGAGTGAGTTCTGTTTACCATCACCTTTTGTCGTCTGTCAGTCAACCAATTTCTGATCCAGTTCACCATCCCCAAGCTGTTGAGTTTATTGATATGCCTCCTATTAGGAACAGTATCAAAGGCTTTGCTGAAATCTTGGTAGATCACATCCATCGCATGGCCTTGATCTAGTTGTCTTGTCACCCAAAGAACTCAATCAGATTTGTTTGGCAAGATCGTCTTTGGTAAAACTATGTGGCATCGGATCATGCAACGTGGTGGTTTCGAGAAAGTCCACTATTCTCTCTTTCAGGAGCACCTCCGTTACTTTTCCTGCCACCGAGGTAAGACTTGTAGTTTGTCACTTCTTCCTAGTACCACTTTTGTGAAGAGGTACCACACATCAGCCCTTCTCCAGTCCTGTGGAACTTCTCCTGTCTCCAAGGATCTATAAAAAAACATCCTTTAACAGCCCTGCAAGAATCTCTCTAAGCTCTTTTAGTATCCCGGGATGTATCCCATCCGGTCCCATGGCCTTGTCCACTTTCAGTTTTGCAAGCTGTTCTAACACATCATCTTCTGTGAATGATGTGGAATCTACTCCATTCCCATTTGTATATTTGTCAGTCACAGGCGGTCCTTCTCCAGGATTTTCTTTAGTAAAAACAGAACAGAAGTACAGTACTTTTTTAGCATTTTCACTTTTTCAATGTCACTTTCTACAAATCTATTCCCAGCACTTTTGAGTCCTGCAATTCCACTTCTGATTTTCCTCCTCTCCCAAATATACCTGAAAAATGTTTTGTCGCCATACTTCACATCTTTAGCCATCTTTTCCTCTGCTTTGGATTTTGCTATCCTTATTTCTCTTTTTGTTTCTTTTAGTTTGATCCTATATTCTTTTCTGTGTTCCTCTGTTTGCAAACTTCTGAATTTTGTGAAAGCTGTGTTTTTTGCCTTTGTTTGTGCAGTCACTTCTTTGGAGAACCAAATAGGTTTCCTTTTCCTCTTGTTTTTATTTACTTTCCTTACATATGTATCTGTTGCCACTTCAATTGCCTCTTTTAGTTTAGCCCACTGCAATTCCATTTCCCTCATCCCCTCCCACCCTGCCAACTCCTCTTTCAGGCACTTGACCTTTTTACTGAAGTCAGTGTGACTCTGCCATGGCTTTTATCTCAAACCACACCGTGTGATGATTGCTGCCGCTCACCTGGGCACCCATCCGGATATTCGACATGCTATGTCCATTGGTGAATACTAAATCTGGCATCGAGCTTTCCCTGGTCAGTTCCATCACCATCTGTCTAAGTAGTGCATCTATATTCAGCCTATATGCAAAATATTTAACAAATACAGGATGCAATATGCCATATATGCTGATGACATCATGGCATATACTCCTATTCAATTGGACGCCCCAGACTATACCACTATATCTCACTGCATTCAAGAAATGACAACCTGGCTAACTAACAACAACTTAAACATCAACATAAAACAATCTGAGGCAATCATCATAACGAGAGACCCCACATGCATTCATCCTACCTCTATCAACATATCTAATACACCAATTACAATAAAAGATGAAGTCCGATACCTTGGAGTGATTCTAGACAAGCAACTCACCCTCCAACCGCATATAAACAAGATATACAAAACAGCCTTCTTCAAACTCGCAACTCTCTGGAGACTAAAATCTCTCCTCAACAAAGAACATTTCCGCACAGTATGCCAGGCCATCATTAAACCTGTACTGGATTACTGTAACATACTAGCCCAACATCTACTCAAACAAACACCCATCCTCTACAAATAATACAGAACACTGCTGCCCGCATCATTGCTAGCGCTTCAAGACAAGACCATATAACTTCAATATTACATGATCTGCATTGACTACCAATATCATCACATGCAAAATATAAATCAGCACTAACCATCTTCAAAATTAAAAACAACATGTCAGCAGAAATACTACAGGAACTTATTGGAAACAAAACAAGCAAAAGACCAGACAGAAACAGCACCAAAAACAATATACCAACACCTAGTCTATTCACAAGAACCAACAAATCCACATTTACTTTTATTTATTTATTTTATTGCTTTTATATACCGCGCTCTTAAAAATCAGTGTGGTTTACAGATAACAGTTTTTTGCAGAACAGGAGAATTGTTATGCACTTACATTGAACGGGTGATACAACTTGGATTTCAAACTGGGGAAACTATCTACAGCTATCTACAACTATCTACAATATAAACATGAGTTGTCTGTAACTTACAATTGCCTAGCAGGGTGTATTGTGGGTGAAGTTGAGTTACTGGGTTGTGAGTAGTGTAGGAGAAAGAGGTGGTGTTTTAGTGCTTCTCTGAATTGGGCAAGATCCGTGATCGCTCGGACGGTGGTTGGGAGTGCATTCCAGCAGCTGGGAGCATAGAACTTAAAGGCTCAGTTCTTTGTTGCCTGGGTGCATTTTAAGAACATAAGATATGCCATACTGGGTCAGACCAAGGTCCATCAAGCCCAGTATTCTGTTTCCAACAGTGGCCAATCTAGGTCATATGTACCTAGCAGTTTCCCCAAGAGACACAAGTTCCACAATGCTTGTACTGGGTCAAGCATTGATATCTTCGGTCACTTCTTAATAATGGTTTATGGACCTTTCCTCCAGGAACTTGTCCAAACCTTTTTTAAACCCAGCTACACTAACAGCCTTTACTACATCCTCCGGTAACAAATGCCAGAGTTTGATTACACGTTGAGTGAAAAAATATTTTCTTTTATTAGTCTTAAATAGTTTACCCTGTAGCTTCATTGCATGTCCCCTAGTCTTTCTATATTCTGATAACGTAAACAATCGATCTACGTTTACCTGTTCCACTCCGTTCATTAATTTATAGACTTCTATCATATCTCCCCTCAGCCGTCTCTTTTCCAGGTTAAAGAGCCCTAACCTTTTTAGCCTTTCTTCATAGGAGTATCCTTCCATCCCCTTTACCATTTTGGTGGCTCTTCTCTGAACCTTTTCTAAAATCGCTATATCCTTTTTAAGATACGGCGACCAGAATTGCACACAATATTCAAGGTGCGGTCTCACCATGGAACGATATAGAGGCATTATAATATCTTTTGTTTTATTTTCCATTCCTTTCCTTGTAATACCTAGCATTCTATTTGCTCTCTTGGCCGCCGCTGCACACTGGGCCGAGGGTTTTAACATGGTATCCACAATGACACCTAAATCTTTTTCCTGGGTGGTGGTTCCTAATGTGGAACCTTGCATCGTGTAACCATAGTTTGGGTTGTTCTTCCCTAGGTGCATAACCTTGCACTTGTCCACATTAAATTTCATCTGCCATTTTGATGCCCAGTCTTCCAATTTATCAAGATTCTCTTGCAATTTTTCACAATCCTCTTGGGTTTTAACAACTTTAAATAGTTTTGTGTCATCTGCAAATTTGATCACCTCACTCGTTATTCCACTTTCCAGGTCATTTATGAATATGTCAAAAAGCAGCGGACCCAGCACAGATCCCTGGGGTACACCACTATTCACCTTTCTCCATTGGGAAAATTGGCCATTTAGCCCTACCCTCTGCTTTCTATCTTTTAACCAGTTCCTGATCCACAACAGTACACTGCCTCCTATCCCAATACTCTTTAGTTTTGCCAAAAGTCTCTGATGAGAGACCTTGTCAAAGGCTTTCTGAAAGTCCAGATATACAATATCAACCGACTCACCTTTGTCCACCTGTTTATTCACTCCTTCAAAAAAACATAACAGATTAGTACGACAAGATCTTCCTTGTCTAAAGCCATGTTGGCTGTCTCCCATTAGGTTGTGACTATCTACATGCTGAGTAATTTTATTCTTTATGATGGTTTCTACCATTTTTCCTGGTACTGACATCAGGCTCACCAGTCTGTAATTTCCCGGATCACCCCTGGAACCCTTTTTAAAAATTGGTGTTACATTGGCGATCCTCCAATCTTCAGGTATTAGAGATGATTTTAATGATAGTTCACAGATTACTGATAGCAGGTCTGCAATCTCATATTTCAGTTCTTTCAACACCCTTGGATGTATACCATCCGGCCCAGGTGATTTGCTACTCTTCAGTTTATCTAATAGTTGTAAGACATCTTCCCGATGTATCGATATTTCAGTCAATTCTTCCGCACCTTTAAATAACACTTCAGTCATGGGTAACATCCCTACATCTTCCTCAGTAAAGACCGAAGCAAAGAATTCATTCAGTCTCTCCACTATCGCCTTGTCGCCTCTTAGTGCTCCTTTAACCCCTTTATCATCTAATGGACCAACTGACTCTCTCACAGGTTTTTTGCTACGAATGTACTTGAAAAGGTCTTTATTTCGCGTTTTTGCTTCCACAGCAAGCTTCTTCTCAAATTCTCTCTTTGCCTGCCTTATCAATGCCTTGCATTTGACTTGCCAGTGCTTGTGCTGTTTCCAGGTTTTGTCGTTTGGCTCTTTTTTCCATTTCCTGAAAGATGCTTTTTTGGCAACAACAGCCTCTCTGACCTCACCTTCAAACCATGCTGGCAGTTTTTTGGACTTCCTTCCACTTTTCTTAAAGCGTGGAATACAGCTGGTCTGGGCTTCCAAGATAGTATTTTTCAACAACACCCAAGCTTGATGTACGTCTTTAACCTTTGCAACTGCTCCTTTTAGTTTTTTCTTAACTGTTTTCCTCATTTTATCATAGTCTCCCTTTCGAAAGTTAAAAGGTAGTACTGTGGATTTCCTTACTATCCCTCCTCCACTAATTAAATCAAAGGCGATCATGCTATGATCACTATTGCCAAGTGGCCCCAACACCCTTATCTCTTGCACTAGATCTGGTGTTCCACTAAGGACTAGGTCTAATATGGCTTCCCCTCTGGTTGGTTCATGAATCAGCTGCTCCAAGAAGCAGTCATTTATTTCATCTAGGAACTTTATCTCCCTAGCATGTCCTGACGTGACACTGACCCAGTCGATACTGGGGTAATTGAAATCACCCATTATTATTACTGCGCTGTAACTTTTGTTAGCTTCCTTGATTTCTTTGAGCATTTCATCATCCATTTGGTCATTCTGGCCAGGTGCTCGATAGTACACCCCCACTGCCATTGGCTTCCCCCTTTTATATGGAATTTCAATCCGTATAGATTCTACAGCAGATTTTGTTTCCTGCAAAAGTTTAATCCTTTCTGAGTCAATGCCCTCTCTAACATAGAGCGCAACCCCTCCACCAATTTGATCAGCTCTATCATTACAATATAGTTTGTACCCAGGTATCACAGTGTCCCACTGGTTGTCCTCCTTCCACTATGTCTCTGATATTCCAATCATATCTAACCTTTCATTTAGTGCTATATATTCTAACTCTCCCATCTTATTCTTTAGACTTCTAGCATTTGCATACAAGCATTTTAGAGAATGTATTTTATTCATGTTAATTTGGCTATTGTTAGACATGGGAAATTGGGATCTTTAAGCTCTGTCTGCTCCATACTTGAAGGCATTTGGGCTACTTTACTCTTTTGTGGAACCTCTCTGCTTTTGGTAGTATCCTTCAAGGATACATTCTTCCGAACCATCCGCTCTTGGGCGACTGTCGGCTTTCCCCTAATATCTAGTTTAAAAGCTGCTCTATCTCCTTTTTAAAGGTTAATGCCAGCAGCCTGGTTCCATCCCAGTTAAGGTGAAGCCCATCCTTTTGGAAGAGCCCCTCCTTTCCTCAGAATGTTCCCCAGTTCCTAACAAATCCAAAACCCTCATCTCTGCACCATTGTCTCATCCACGCATTGAGACTCCGGAGCTCTGCCTGCCTTTTGGGTCCTGCGCGTGGAACAGGAAGCATTTCGGAGAATGCTACCATGGAAGTTCTGGATTTCAACTTCCTACCTAAAAGCCTAAATTTTGCCTCCAGAACCTCCCTACCACATTTTCCTATGTCATTGGTACCGACATGTACCAAGACAGCAGACTCCTCCCCAGCACTATCTAAGACCTTATCTAGGTGGCGCATGAGGTCCGCTACCTTCGCACCAGGCAGGCATGTTACCAGGCGATCCTCACGTCCACCAGCCACCCAGTTATCTACATGCCTAATGATCGAATCACCAACTATAACGGCTGTCCTAACCCTTCCCTCATGGGCACATGGCCCTGGAGAAACTTTCTCGGTGCGAGAGGGTTTTACATCACCTGGAGGACAGGTCCTAGTTACAGGATCACTTCCTGCCACACCAGGGTGATGCTCTCCTGTCACGTGACCTCTCTCCTCCATGGCAACAAGGGTGCTGCCAGACTGGAGGTGGGACTTCAGGACTATATCCCTGTAGGTCTCGTCTATGTACCTCTCTGTCTGTCTTATGTTTTTCAAGTCTGCTACTTTAGCCTCTAGAGAACGGACTTGTTCCCTGAGTGCAAAGAGCTCCTTGCACCTAGTGCACACGTAAGACCTCTCACAAACTGGGAGAAAATCATACATGTGACACTCAATGCAAAAGACTGGAAAGCCCCCATCCCGCTGCTGCATTAGGGGTCTGTAGAGTATTGGTGGCGAATGTCCTCCTTGCTCTGTTTGCTGGAGTTGGGTAGAGAAGCTCCGTTAGGGAGGTGGAGTATATTTTGTTGATGGCCTTAAAGGTCATCAGGACTACTTTATAGGTGAGCCGGAAGTAGATTGGTAGCCAGTGCAAGTCCTTTAGGATTGGGGTGATGTGATCTCTTCTAGAGGCTCAGTGTAGGAAGCATGCAGCTGCATTCATTGCCAACTGTAAGGGGTTTAGCACGTTTTTGGGTAGGCCATGCAGGATCACAGTGGCGTAGTCAAAGTGGGGGGTCACCAGTGCCTGAAAAACTGTTCTGAAGTCATCTGGTTGCAGCAGGCGTCGGAGATGTCGCAATGTTTGTATTTTGTGGTAAATTTGCTTGATGGTGTTGCTGATGTACATTTTAAATTTGATCTGCTGGTCTAGCATAACGCCTAGGTAGTGGATGGTGGGTCTACTTGGGAGTTCAGCGTCTCTTGTCTTTAATGTCGGCGGTGGTGAGAAGGATTGATTTCTTGTAATGAACAGTATGTCCGTCTTGCTGAAGTTTATCTTGAGGCTCTGTGAGTGGAGCCAGTCAGTTATGGCCTCGAAGCATTTTACTAGTGGGGAGAAATCCGGATGGTCGATCGTGAATAGGGTGAACAGTAGTACGTCATCTGCGTAGATCAGGCATGAGATGCTGAATGAGAGGATTATTTCACATATGGGTTGCATGTATATATTGAATAAGAGGGCGGAGAGTGAGGATCCCTGAGGTACACCATGTTTTTGTTGGAAAGGCTCAGAGGTTGTGGATCCTGTCCGTACCTGCTGCCATCTGTCCGTTAGATAGGATTTGCACCAGCTCCATGCTGAGCCATTAATTCCCTTGTCCTGAAGCCGTATCAGGAGTTGCTCATGGTTTACAGAGTCAAACGCAGCAGCAATGTCCAGGAAAATTAAAGCATATCCTTGTTTGATATTGTCAATCCCCGTGATCAATGTGTTGATGAGTGTGACAAGGAGAGTTTCAACGCCATGTGATTCCCTAAAGCCATGTTGGCATGGGTCAAGGGGAGCTGTAGAATCAATGTGGTCCTGTATTTGATGTTGGACGACCTTCTAGATTATCTTTGCTAGCAACGGGATGCTCGATATTGGTCAGTATGATTCTACCTTCTGGGGATTTAGTTTGGTGTTCTTCAGAAGGGGCCGGATTGACGTCTGCTTGAGGCATGATGGGAATAGTCCTGTAGAGAAGGACAAGTCCATGATCTTGCTAGTATACGGCTAATTTCCTTACATAGTGATCTTATCCAGAATGCTGGACAAGGGTCGTTTGGAGCAGTGGTGGCATTGATGACAGTGATGATGTCCTCAATACTTGCAGCTGATGGTGTCATGTGAGAGGTAAGTGGCTTAAGTTGGGCTGGGTTGTTATTGGGGCTGGACAGCGTGGCTTTGATGACATTATTGGTTTTGTCCAGCAAGTAGTCTTCATAGTCCTGGGGGTGTATCATGGCTAGTTGGGAGGATGAGGGTTCCTTCGTTAGTGTCTTCACTATATTGAAAAGCTCGTGGGGTTTGTTCAGTGAACGACTTAAGAGTTCTGAGTAATGTTCTTTCATTTTTGTTGATATTGAGTCCCGGTGTGTCTGCAGGTGGGAAGTGTAGCCTGTCTGGTCTGCTGGGGACCGTGTACGTCGCCATCTTCTTTCTAGTTTCCTCAGCTGATGCAGTGAGGTCCGTAACTCGGTGATGTACCAGCGTGCAGGTTTTCTACTTCTTGGTCACTTATCTGAGGCATGTGGCTTGGCTGGGGTAGATGTGCATGCAAAGGAGCTCAGGCTGTTGTTCCATGAGGCCATCACCTCTTCAAGGTTCAGTGACGCAGTCGTGATGTTAGGAAGGACCTCTTTGATGATCGCCTCTTTGTCATAGAGTCTGAAACGTCCTGTGGGTGCTGCTGATTTTTCAGTTACTTTCTTTGTTCGTTCACTATCCTGGTGCATAGGTATTTGGAATTTGATTAGATTGTGGTCCGACCATGGGACGGGGGAGATAATTACATTGAAGTTGTAGTTCGAGCTCACATCTGGTCGAGGGATGAAGACGAGGTCTAGTATGTTACCTTTTCGATGGGTGGGGGAATCCACTATTTGTTCATAGCCCAGGTTGTTGAGTGCTTCAAGGAAGGCTTTGGAGTAATTATCCTGCAGGGCTGGTAGGTTAAAGTCTCCCAGTACCCAGTTCGGCTTGCATGTGTTCTTGGGGTGGGAGGCTAGGTCAATTATAATAGTGAGGTCATCAGGGGATGAAGCTGGGGATCTGTAGATTTTTTATTTATTTATTTATTTACATTCTCTTATATTTTTTTATTTATTTTATTTATTTAACAGTATTTCTAAACCGCCTTATCTTAATAATCAAGGTGGTATCACAGCAAACAATCTGGTAAAGTGAGTGTGTTATACATGCAGTGAGGGTGAAATTTAGTTGAGTGTGTGTTGTAATGTGTGCTAGATTGGTTTGAGCTATATACAAGGTGGGCTATACTGTTATACATTCTCTGAGGTTATGTGATGTGTTCATAGTGTTCTATGAACAGCATGGTTTTCAGCTGTTTTCTAAAGTCTTTGAGGTCTGTAGTTGCCCTCAAATCGTCCGGTAGTTTGTTCCATATTGTTGGAGCAGCCATGGAGAGTGCTCTGTCTGTTGTGTCCTTGCGTATGTGTTTGTATTCACTTGGGGTGCTGACTCGGTTGTGTGTTTGTTTTCTTCTAGGACGTGTGCTGGTGTCTGGTTGTATGAGGGTGTGCAGGCTGTTGGCTGATGTGTGCTGTTTTATCTTAAATAGGTTTATGATAGTTTTGTATCTGATGCGTGCACCGATTGGGAGCCAGTGTAAGTCCTTTAAGGTAGGTGTGATGTGCTCTTGTCTTGCAGTTCCGGATATGATTCGTGCTGCAGTGTTTTGTGCCAGTTGGAGTGGTTTGAGGGCTTGTTTCGGTAGTCCAAGGTATATCGGATTGCAGAAGTCCAGTAGTGGGGTTATCAGTGCTTGACAGACGGTACGGAAGTGATCTGGGGCGAGGAGTGGTTTCAGTCTCCTGATGATTCGCATCTTGTAGTAGGCTTTTTGGATTGTTTTGTCTATGTGTGGCTTGAGGTTGAGTTTATTGTCCAGAGTAACTCCGAGGTATCTTACTTCTGATCTTATTGGTATAGTAGTGCTTTGTATCTTTATATTTGGTGCGTGTATGAAGCTTTGGTTCCGAGTGATGATTAAAGCTTCGGTCTTGTTGTATTTATTTATTTATTTATTTATGCTTTTCTTCTATACCGCTTTTTCCAAAGATCAAAGGCGGTTTACATCTAACATATAATGAACATGGTTTTACATGGAACAGCGTTTTTCATAACTATGTACAATTAACTTTTCATGAACAATAACATGGAACAGTGTTTTTAACTATATACAATTATACAATTAACATTGGCTAGTAATGCTGTAACTATTTACAATAATCTTCTTAAGTGTGTTGAGGTTTGAGGCTTTTTGATCTGTGGTTAAGGAGGATTGTTATGGAGGTGTAGTGTGTTGGAAGGAGGGGATTCATTAAGATTTATAAAGTGTTCTATAAACAGATATGTTTTTAGTTCTTTCCGGAATGTCTGGAGATCTTTTATTTTGCGGAGGCTTAGTGGGAGTTTATTCCATAGGGTGGGGGCTGCATATGAGAAGGCTCTTGAGCTTGTGGTTTTTTTTGTTTTTCGGATGGATTTTTTATGTCTAGTGAGTGGGTTGCGTTTTGCCTGCGGGTTCTAAGTTCTTTTGGGGCATGTATCAGAGTGGTTAGATGTGAGGGTGAGATGCCGTTGATAAGTTTAAATGTGGTTAAGAGTATTTTGTACGATATTCTACTATTTATGGGAAGCCAGTGTAGTTCGGCGAGGATGGGAGTTATGTGGTCAGAGAGGCGGGCTTTTGCTGTTACTCGAGCACAGATGTTTTGAGCTCGTTGGAGTATATTGGTATTTGCGAGAGGGAGGCCGATAAGTAGACTATTACAATAGTCGAAGTGTGGAGTGATGAGTGTGCTGATAACAGATCTGAAGTCATGTGTGTCTAGTAGTGGTCGTAAGTGTTGAATGGTCCTAAGTTTATAGAATATGGTTTTCACTGTTTGTTTTATGTGAGGGAGCATACTAAGTGTGTGATCTATTATGATGCCTAGGTATTTTACTTCTTTTTTAACTGGGATTATTGTGTTGTTAATTGTTATAGTTTCAGGTTAATTGTTGTAGTTTATTGCGAGGTTGTTGTTTTGACACCAACTCGTCATTTGGGTAAGGCAGTCTGTTATTTTAGAGAAGTCCGGGTTGTCGATTGATATCGGGGTGTATATCATGATGTCGTCTGCATATACTGTGTATTGAATGTTGTTCTCTTTCATGATGTTGCATATTGGTTGGATGTAGATGTTAAATAGGAGTGCTGAGAGTGCGGATCCTTGAGGTACTCCCTGTCGGACATTTATGGGTCGGGAGGTGTTGTGTCCAACCTTGACCTGTAGCTGTCTTTCGGTTAGGTACGATTGGAACCATTTCAGTGTGATACCGTGTATACCAGTGTTCTTTAGTCTTTCCAGGAGCGTGTTGTGGTCCACTGTGTCGAAGGCTGAGGAGATGTCGATGAAGATCATTAAGATTCCATTCCTGGTGTTGTCAATTATTCTTATATACCGCGCTATTCTGCATCAGTGCGGTTTACATTGAACAAACTGAAATTACATTGAACAGGGCATTATAACTTGGAGATAACTATTTTACAGGGAACATGGGCTATGGAGGGTTAAGTGGCTTGCCCAAGACCACAAGGAGCACCTGTGGGACTAGAAACCCCAGTCCTTCCGGCACAAGGTTGCTGTCCTCTAGTGGGATTTGAACCCCCGACCTTCCGGCCTGAAGTACCTTGCCCCAACTACTAGGCCACTCCTCCGCTCCTAGATAAGGTTGATGGTACTGTAGTTGTTGGATATGGTGATCACATCAAGGTGTGTTGAGCTGTTAGAGCTGATCTTTGATACTGGAGATCCGATTTTACCAGAATGAATGCACCACCTCCTCTGCGGTCTGCTCTGTGGCAGGTGTGGATTGAGAAGTCGGGGGGGGGGGGAATGAGTTGGTTGATGAGTACTGAATCTGAAACAGTGAGCCACGATTCCGTCACTAGCAGGATGTCTAGCTCGAGGTGTGATATGAGGTCAGTAATGACTGGCCACTTTTTACGGACTGACCGTGCATTTATGAGGGCACACTTCAGGTTTTGGTGTTGCTCCCCTTTGGGTTTTGTGGAGTATTGAAGCGGTATGTGGATTAAGTATGGGTGAGGGTTCTGGGAGGGTTCTGTTGGTGTGCGGTGTGTGTTACTGTAATGTCTCCTTCCTTGACCTCGTACGATCGGAATCGGGTTGTGGTTAGAGGCAGAGGAGAGGGAGCCATTGAGGACGTTGCTGAGGAGGTATAGACTGGTTAGGGTTATGATGGATATGGCCATTTTGAGCTGAGGTTCAGTGCGTCCTGTGTGTGGCAGGACCTTCCTTGCTGAGGAGGTGTATACTGGTGGGGTGTGTATGCATTCTACACAGACTATGTGTATCCTGCACAGCCCAGCAATGGCTAGCTTGTTCTATGGAAACTAATACACATCCATGAAAGCCTTCTCTCTTGCTGCCCCTGCTATCTGGAATGTCCTCCCAGAGAAACTAAAATCAACAACAGATATAAAAGAAGTCAGGAAACTACTCAAAACCACCCTATTCATGGAACAATTCAATGAAGACCACCAATCACCATTATCACTACACAAACTGCTCAAAGACAACACACACACCAGACAAACACCCCATTACTCTCATTAAAATGTATATAGTTTAGACAATGTTATAAGAGACCACTCAGGTTGTTGAAGTTATAATGTTACTGTTGATAATTACAAGTTCTTTGTATAAGTTGACATTTTGCAAGTTCTATGTATAAGTTAACGCTCTGCAAGTTCTTCGTATAAGTTGAAGTTTATTGTTAACCGCTTTGATTGAATGAAAAGGTGGTATAGAAAAACTGTTAAATAAATAAATAAACAAATAAATAAATAAAATCTTGGAAGGCATCCACAATTTCTTTACTTCTTTCCAGATTTGCAGAAGGAATATTCCAATCCACATCGGGTAGATTAAAGTCACCCAATATGATCACTTCCCCCTTCATGGCTATCCTTGCAATATGAATATTCAATTCGCTATCCACTTCTTCGGTTTGAACTGGAGGCCTGTAGACTACACCAGTATGGATGACAGTGCCATCTCCTTTTTCCAACACAATCCACAGCGCTTCTTCTTTTCCCCACATTCCCTGCATTCAGCAGCTTTAATATTGCTTTTGACATATAGGGCTACTCCTCCTCCTTTTCTATCCTCTCTATCTCTTCTAATAGATTATAGCTAACTATGGCTATATCTCATTCATGTGACTCGTTAAACCATGTTTCTGTAATTGCCACAATATCCAAGTCCATTTCCACCATTAGGGCTTCCAGGTCAGGAACTCTGTTGGCTAGGCTTCAAGCATTTATGCTCATGGCTTCCTGTATCTGTTGAATAGCTCACCTGTAGTTTGCATGCATTTTGTTTTGCATGACTCTTCCCACTTGGTACTGATGTGTGCATTAATACTGCAGCTAGAGGATAATTGTATAACAAAGCACCTAGGTTTGGAGGTGGAGAAGTGTGCCTATGGGTCTTTATAAACTGCTAACACAAATCCTGCAGAAGCAGCGCCTAGACTGAAGGCACTAACCAAAGCAGGCCTAAATGTTAATATGTAAATTGTGACTCTGCCCATGTTCTATCCTGGAGCATGTCTACTCTACAAGCATGTATTTACTCACATTGGGACAATTTTAGGCATGACCTAATTTTATAAGAGGTATTTTATATGCTCAAAGGTTTATAAAATTACCGACTAGTTGAGTTCATTTCCAGGGGTATTTTCTTTTATTCCTTCTTTAACTCCTAATAACTTAGCAGATATTGGCAAATGAGGATCAGTGGACCCATCCAGCCGCTCTAGTAATTACTTTTTTTAACCAAGGTTGGTGAATAAAGTTCTAAGCTCTGTATTTGGGTAATTTGACCCCAATAGGAGCCCTATATAGATAAGGCTACTTTTATTATTTTTTGTTTTCTGTTCTAATTGTCATTTACACTTTTGTTTAATTTTAATCAACAGTTGAAGACTTTATTACAGGTAAGGTATCCTAAAATCCTGTATGCTGGGGGAAATGCATTTGCTAAATGGCTGTATCCTGCTGTTAACTGCTTACAGAGATAATGGAAAAGTTAAAATAAGTTTCTCATTATTTTTTATGGGAAAAGTTGGGTTTTGTTAAATTTGTATGATTTCACTTCCCTCTGGATTTAATGAAGCCTCAGAACACAAGATTCGAGACAAAGCCATACTACAGTAACTCCACTCCTGAATTAAGGGTTCCACATAGTGTAGCTTAAGGACAAAAGGTCATTGTACAAAGTTGAATGGAGGATGGTTCAAAAAGAATGTGAGGAAATACTTCTGACAGGCAGAGTTTTGGACACCAGCCAGTCTTCCAGAAGTGGCAGGAAGCAAAACTGTGGCAGAATTCAAGCAGGGAGGAAAAAATGAAACAAAGAAAGACCACCACCATATAACTGCATGAATGGGAAAACCTGGTAGACCAATATTTAAAGACCTGCTGAATAGAGAAGCTAAATTGAGCATCTTTGCCAATTTTCTTTAAGTGACTATTCTGCTGAACCTAAATGGCTAGGTTTTCAGCTACCCTTAAGTATCTTGGTATGCTTCTGGACTCGCAATTATCTCTTTCCCCATAACTGCCTCATTAAATCTTCATTTTTCATGCTCCAACATTTCCAGACTATACAACCTTTCCTCGATACATCAGCACAAATTGCCATGGTGCTCCACACTGTCATGTCATGTTGACTGAAGTATTGCATTTCTCAGGCTTCCTCAATACCAACTAAAGCAACTGTAGACTGTGCAGAACACGGCCGTACGTACTCTCGCACGTACACATTGATTTGATCATGTTACACCACTACCCATTGGCTCCCCATCTCCTCACATGTTCAGTTTAAGGCCTTAACCTTTACTTTTAAGGCCATTCATGATATGGTCCCTGAATACCTTTCCAACTTGACTGCACTGCATGCCTCCACCAGGGCTCTCCGTTCCCTTCACGGGTTTCGTCTACACATGCCAAACTCCACTTCCATTAAATATGAGTCTATCTGCATATCCACATTCTTTGCCGCAGCCCCGGCCCTTTGGAACAGCTTACCTACCCAGTCTTGAATAGACCCAGACTTCAAGAGCTTCAAAAAGGTCCTGAAAACCCACATATTTGAGTCAGTTTGAGGGTGTCTCCAGTGTCTCTGTAAGTTGTCTTTTGTTCTATTGAATGCTACAGTCATCCTGCTCTACCATGCGTAGTCTTTCTGTTTGTATGTCTATTGAGCATGCATAACTTTTCAGTCACCAGAATGGCTTTCCTTTCTTGCCCTTGTGTTGCTTTTACTGTAAACCGCATAGGTTGGTACAGATATGTGGTATATCAAATAAAGAGAAATAAACATGAACAAACATATTTACTGCAACCAAAAATTAGAATCCCAAATCATAAATCAGGTAAAATCAATACTATGACCATATCAGGATAAAATCAATACTATAACCATATCAGGATACACAGCAGTTTCATTTGGTTAGTTCTGCCAGGTTCTTCACTTTTGTACCTATGGTAGTACTTGCAGAAGTGACTTAGGATCAGATATTTAAAAGCACTTATGCAGATAGCAACTAGAAAATAAAAGCTCTCAAACACCATTCGAATAGCTCTGGCTTCCATTCTATTCATGGACCATTCCTAGAGGATCTACACTATAAGCAAGGTGATACTGTGTGGCTCTTGAATACAAACTCTCTGCTTGAGAGCTCTTAAAGGAAGCTTTTTCATTTAATTTCTAATAACTAACTTTTTTCTGCTGTATTGCAAAATGGGATTTTTTGTGTTCTTGGGCAAAGCTTTTTTTCTGCTGCTAGAGTTCTTTGAGTTCTCCTACAAGTTTAAAGAGGTGGGCAAGCTCTTTGTAGTCACTGACCTCCTCAGGTGATAGTGGTCTTAATTAGCTTGCTTGGGAGCCAGGCAGCTGGGTGCTTTATAAAGTTCTGCATTGCCTTGCAGATTCTGGCAATCCTCGGGGTCTGCATTGCAAGCAAGATAATACTGTGGGACTCTTGAATACAAACTCTCTGCCTGAGAGCTCTTAAAGGGAACACTTTATTTCTTTTTTAATAGCTCATTTCTTTCTGCTGTATTGCAAAAGGGGATTTTTTGTGTTCGTAGGCAAAACATTTTTTCTGCTGCTAGTATTTGTTTTCTCCTCTAGCCTACAAGTTTAAAGAGGTAGGCAAGCACTTTGATATCACTGACCTCAGGGATTAGATCCCTCCTTTCCCATCCCAGCTCCCACACACCACATGTGAGAATTCTTGCTATATATAGTAACTTCCCAATTAGCTTGTTGACTTAGACAACAGATTTTTATTGGTTGGTAGGGAAAATCTGGGAAGCAAATAGTTCCACATTTGGATATGTACTAAAAGTAAACAATTTGGTATTCTTCAAGGAGCTTTGATTAGGTAATTTTACAAAGGGAACACATTAATCTATATACCTCAGACACATAAGAAACATAGAAACAGAGAAATATGATGATAGAAAAAGACCACATGGCCTATCTAGTCTGTCCTTCCATATCAACAACTACAACAGTCCCATTTTTACCTTTAGAGATCCTCTGTGTTGGTCCCATGCTTTTTTGAATTCAGTTACTGTCCTCATCTCTACCACCTCCACTGGGAGATTATTCCACGGATCCACTACTCTTTCCGTAAAGAAATATTTCTGCATATCACTCCTGAATCTATCTCCCTTCCCCCTCATCCCATGTCCCCTCGTAGCAGAACTTGCTTTCAATTGAAAGAGGCTCTCTTTCTGAACATTTATGCCACAGAGATATTTAAACATCTCAATCATATCACCTCTATCCCGCCTTTCCTCTAAGGTGTACATATTAAGATCCTTCAGTCTGTCCTCATATGCTTTATAATGAAGACCACTAATCATTTTAGTAGCCACCCTCTGTACCAACTCCATCCTGTTCACATCCTTTTGAAGGTGCGGTCTCCAGAATTGCACACTATACTCCAAATGAGGTCGCACCAAAGACTTATACAGAGGCATTATCACCTCCTTTTTTCTGCTAGCCATTCCTCTCTTTATGCACCCAAGCAGCCTTCTAGCTTTTGGCATCGCCTTTTCTACCTGTTTAGCTACTTTAAGATCATCAGACACAACCACGCCTAGGTCACGCTCTTCTTTAGTGGACAAAAGTACTTCACCTCCTATACTATATTGCTCCCTTGGATTGCTGCAGCCCAAATGCTTGACCTTACATTTTTTAACATTAAATCCCATCTGCCAAATTCTAGACCATTCTTGAAGCTTGGCTAGATCCCTCCTAATGTTATCTACACCTTCCTGGGTGTCTACTCTATTTCAGATTTTGGTATCATCTGCAAAGAGACAAACCTTACCCGACAGCCCTTCCACTATATCACTAACAAAGATGTTAAAAAGAATCGGACCAAGGACAGATCCCTGGGGCACACCACTGGTAACATCCTTCTCCTCAGAGTGAGCTCCATTTACTTGTACTCTTTGTCGCCTCCCACCCAACCAATTTCTAACCCAAGCAGTAAATTTAGGGTCCATCCCTAGGGTGCTCAGTTTGTTTATAAGTCACCTGTGAGGAACAGTGTCAAAGGTTTTACTGAAATCTAAATACACCACATCTAGAGCTCTCCCTCGTTCCAACTCCCTGGTCACCAAGTCAAAGAAATCAATCAGATTTGTCTGACAAGACCTGCCTCTGGTGAACCCATGCTGCCTCGGATCCTGTAATCCGCTGGACTCCAGAAACCTCACTTTTTTCTCTTTCAGCAGCGTTTCCAATAATTTACTCACGGCGAAGTTAAACTAGCCGGCCTGTAGTTTTCAACCACATCCTTTCTTCCGCTTTTGTGTAAAGGCACCACATGAGCCTCTCTCCAGTCCTTTGGCACCACTCCTGACTCCAATGAGGTATTGAAAAGGTCAGTCAGTGGAGTTGCTAGAATGTCCCCAAGTTTCCTCAGTATGCTAGGGTGTATCCCATCCGGTCCCATTGCTTTGTCTACTTTAAGTTGAGCTAGTTTCTCACGAACACAGTCTTCTGTAAATTGTTCAATTTGTCCCTCGCTTCTGTTTCTATTTGTGGGTGTTTTCTGAGGTCCTGCTCCTGGTTCTTTAGCTGTGAACACAGAACAAAAATATTTGTTAAGCAATTCCGCTTTATCCTTATCAGCTTCTACATATTCCTCCCCTGCACCCTTGAGTCTGACAATATGACTTTTGCCCTTCCTCTTCTCACTAATATATCTGAAAAATGTCTTATCCCCCCGTTTTATTGCATTGGCTATTTCCTCCTCCTTTTGAATCTTTGCTAGCTTCTCTACGTTTTTCCAAATACAGATGCCTGTCTTCTTCTCTCTGTGATCTCTTGTATTTCATGAAGGCCTCCCTCTTTTTCTTCACTTTTTCAGCTACTTCTTTCAAAAACCATAGCGGTCTCCTTTTCCTTTTGCCTTTATTTACCATTTTAACAAAAAGGTTGGTTGCCCTTAAAATATCCCCTTTCAGTTTTGCCCACTGTTTTTCTACATCCCCCAGCTGTTCCCATCCCACTAACGACTCCCTGAGGTATTGGCCCATCTTCGCAAAGTTAGTCTTCCTAAAGTCTAAGATCCTCACCTTTGAATGGATTCTAACAGCCCTAGTCTTAATACTGAACCACACCATCTGGTGATCACTGGATGCAAAATGATCTCTCACTACAACATCAGAAACACTTTCACCATTGGTAAGCACCCAGTCCAGTATGGCCCCTTCACGTGTGGGGTCTGTTACCAATTGCCTGAATAGTTCTCCCTGTAGAGAATACAGGATCTCCTTACTTCTAGATGATACTGCAGCAGGAATGTGCCAATCAACATGTGGCATATTGTAATCTCCTATCAGTAGCACTTCCTCTTTCCTAGCAATGCTGCGTATGTCTTCAATTAACTCTCTGTCCACCTCTTACTCTTGTGAGGGAGGTCTGTATATCACACCAATGCAAATAGATTTCTCTTTCCCTCTTTCTAGTTTAACCCACAATGCCTCCTCTCTCCCTTTTAAGCTCTGTAATTCCAAAGCTTTAATAGTAGTTTTTACATATAGTGCCACTCCTCCTCCCCTTCTTCCTACCCTGTCCTTTCTGAATAAAGTATAGCCAGGTATAGTTACATCCCAATCATGGTTTTCTGTGAACCATGTTTCTGTAACTGCCACTAAATCCAAGTCAGCCACTCCCACCAAAGCTTCAACATCAGGGATCTTATTTCCCATGCTACGGGCATTTATACACACTGCTTTCCATATGTTACCCCTGTTACCCATTTCCATAAATGTATTTAATGTATCACCTACCTGGGGGCTTTCACTTACCTGGGGGCTTTCTTCACCCATCCCCAATGAATCTAGTTTAAAACCCTCTTCAGTAGATTAGCCAGTCTACTACCGAAGATGCGTTGACCTTTCTTGGACAGATGGATGCCATCTCTGCTCAGCATCCCATGGTCTAGGAAACTAATATGCTCTCGATGACACCATCCACGCAGCCATGCATTCATCTCCAGGATGCGAGCCTCTCTGCCTTAGCCTTTACCCTCAACAGGGAGGATTGAAGAGAGCATCACCTGTGCACCTAACTGCTTCACCCTCTGTCCCAGAGCCATGAAGTCACTTTTGATACGTTCCTGGCAGTATCATTTGTTCCAACATGGATTAGCAACATTGGGTAATAGTCAGTGGGCTTGATGAGTCTCGGCAAACTCTCCGTAACATCTTTGATTTTGGCACCAGGCAGACAGCATACCTCTCTGGACATCAAGTCTGGTCGGCAGATGGATGCCTCAGTACCCCTCAGAAGAGAGTCTTCAACCACCACTACCCTTTGTTTCCTTCTGGTCACTGATTCTGCAACTTTAGGGTACTTGAGCTCTGGTTCTTTCCTTTCCAGGGATGCTTTCACCTCCTCCACTTCCACGGCTGCATAATGGTTCTTCAATTCAAGGGCTGGAGAAGTTGGATTGGTGATTTTGCAGGCCCTGGTGACTTGTGTCCAACCATCGACATTCTGTTGGCACCCATCTTCTCCTGTGCTGGAGAGCTTGGTTGCTGCAAGAAGCATCTCATCAATGTACTTCTCACTGTCTTGAATGCTCCTCAGCCTCGCCACCTCCTCTCTGAGTTCCTCCACTTGTTTCCTCAGAGCTTCAGCATGCAAGCACCCTGCACATGGAACCGGTCCTTCAACTGGCATTAGGACCTCTGTCTGGACCGAGGCAGAATAAGATCAGAATATTTAGTAGTGTAAACTAATAACTGTTTAGTAAGCAAGCAGGGCTACACACAGGGACATAGAACAGCACTGTTAGAAGACGCATAAAAGTGGTCATCTGCTTTTTATCAAAGGAAAGCTGAGGGAAAGTTAGGGACTTTGGTATATCTCTCTTGTTGATTCAACAGGTACCAAAGCTCCACCAACTTAACAATGGATGGGAATCATTAAAATGCCAAAGCTGTTGCCCCATTACAGCTTCAGACAGCCTGATTCAGGTCAAGGGACTGGTTCCATGTGTAAGATACCTGCAAGCTGAAGCCCTCATGAAACAAGTGGAGGAATTCATAGAAGAGCTAGTGAGGCTAAGAGGCATCCAAGGCATCAAGTAGTACATTGATGAGATGCTTATTGAAGCATCCAAGCTCTCCAACAGAGGTGAATATGGTATCTCTCAGAATGAAGAGAGTGGGACATGAGTCACCTAAGCCTGCAGAATCAACAATCCAACTCCTCCAGCCCTCGAAGTGAAGAACCAATATGCAGCCCTGAAGGTGAAGGAGGTGAAGGCATCCCAGGAAAGGGAGGAACCAGAGCTCAAGCACCCCAAAGTTGCAGAATCAGTGACCACAAGGAAGCAAAAGGTAGTGGTGGTTGGTGACTCTCTTCTGAGAGGTACTGAGATGTCCATTTGCTCATCAGACTTGATGTGCAGAGGCGTGTGCTGTCTGCCAAGTGCCAAAATCTGAGATGTTGTTGACAATTTGACACAACTTATCAAGCCTACTGACTATTATCTGATGTTCCTCATCCATGTCGGCACAAATGGTATTGCTAGGTATCTCTCAGAGTGGGAGAGAGGGTGAAGCAGATAGGTGTGCAGGTGGTGTTCTCTTCAATCCTTCCTGCTGAAGGTAAAGGCCAAGGCAGAGAGTCTCACATCTTGGAGATGAATGCATGGCTGTGTGGATGATGTCATTGAAAGTGTTTTAGTTTCCTGGACCATGGGATGATTTTTCAAGGGCTGCTGAGCAGAGATGGCATCCACCTATCTAAGAAGGATCAAAGTCTCTTGTGCAGTAGACTGGCTAAAATACCGAAGAGGTCTTTAAACTAGATTTGTTGGGAATGGGTGAAAAAAGCCTATAAGTAAGTAAAAGCCCTCAGGTAAGTAAAACATCAAATACTTCTGTAGAAATGGGTAAAAGGGGCAACATCTCAAAAGTTGTGTGCATAAATGTCTGTAGTATGGGAAATAAGATCCCAGATGTTGAGGCTTTAATAGAAAAGGCTGACTTTGATTTAAGAAGATATGGTTCACAGACAACCATGACTGTATACCGGCTATAATTTATTCAGAAAGGAAAGGGTAAGAAGAAGGGGAGGAGGCGTGGTAGTATCTGTAAAACATAATATTAAAGCTACATAATTACAGGGCTTACATTTATTTATTTTATTTACATTCTCTTATGGTGGAGGAGTGGAGTGGGAGTGAGGAGGCACTGTGGGTTAAACTAGAAAGGGGGATGGGAAATCCATTTGCATTGGTGTGATATCCAGATCTCCTTCACAGACAGTAGAAGTGGACAGAGATTTAATAGACGTCATATGCAGTATTGTCATGAAAGGAGAAGTGTTACTGATAGATGATTTCAATATGCCTGATGTTGATCGGCACATCCCTGTTGTGGTGTCATCTAGAAATAAGGAGATTGTGGATTCTCTACAGGGAGAATTATTCTAGCAACTGGTAACAGAACTCACACATAAAGGGGTTATACTAGGCCTGGGGCTTATCAATGGAGAATGTATTTTTGATGTTATAGTGGGAGATCATCTTGCATTCAGTGATCACCAGATGGTGTGGTTCAGTATTAGGAATAGGGTTGATAAAGTCCATTCAAATTTGAGGGTCTCAGACTTGAGGAAAACTAACTTTACAAGATGGAAATAGCTCAAGGAGTTATTAGTGGTTTGGGAACAGCTGGGGGATATAAAAAAGCAATGAGCAAAACTGAACGGGGATATTTAAAGGGCAATAAACCTTTTTGTTAGAAAGGTTAAAAAAATATAATAGGAAAAGGAAGCCACTATGGTTCTCAAAAGTAATAGCTATAAAGGTGAAGGAAAAGAAGATGGCCTTCATAAAATAGAAGAGGAAGACAATCATCAATATTTGGAAAAACTTAGAGAAGCTAGGAAAATAGTCAGGAAAGATACAAAAAGAAGAATAAATAGCCAACTCAATAAAATGAGGGGACAAGACATTTTTCAGTTATGTTAGTGAGAGGAGGAAGTGCAAAAGTGGTATTGTCACAACTAAGGGTGAAGGGGATGAATATGTAGACGTTGATTAGGATAAAGCAGAATTGGTTAATAAATATTTCTGTTCTGTGTTCACAGATGAAGGGTCAGGAGCAGGACCTCAGAAAACACCCACAAATAGGAAGAGAAGTGAAGGGGATCTTGAATGATTTTCAAAAGACTGTGTTTGTGAGAAATTAGCTAAAGTAAAAGTCCATCAAGCCCAGTATCGTGTTTCCAACAGTGGCAATTTAGGTCATACATACCTAATTTAATTTAATTTAATTTGTGCGTTTTTATATACCGCATCTTCCTATGATCAGTTGCGGTTTACATGGAACAACAGTTAAACAAGCAATGCTGTTTTTACATATAACAGTGGGCGATAACAAGAAAATCAAACTTACAGTTAAAACATTTTGTAAACTATGTGCAAGAATTCAAACTTTCATTTAACAGGTTGTAAACTATGTATAAAGAACGCATTTTAACTATGTACAGGTATGTCTATTTTCAAATCTTTGGGATGAAGTTCTAGCATCAATTTCAGTTCAGAGGTGGGTCATGTCAGCTGGTGAAGCTATCCTTTTTCTTGTTGAAGGGGTGGGTTCGACAAAGCTCCGTAGTGTTCTGAGAATAAATGTGTTTTAAGTTTTTTCCTGAACTCCATGATTTGGGGTAAGGATCTTAATTCCGGGGGAATGTTGTTCCATGTTATAGGGGCAGCATGGGAGAATGCTTTCTTGTTTGTTGATTTTTTGGCCTTTATGAATTCCTTTGGTGTTATTAGTTTATTTAGTTGGTCTCGTCTTTGGTGGTTATGATTGGGTTCTTTATTGATAAGGTTATTTAGAGTAATTGGTGCTGTGTTATTTAGGACTTTGTAGATAGTTAAGAGAGTTTTATATTGAATCCTGCATTGAATCGGGAGCCAGTGTAGGTACTCTAAGATAGGTGTTATATGGTGGAAAGGTGGGGTGTTCATTATGGTCCTGGCTGCTGCATTTTGTGCTAGTTGGAGTTTTTTTAAGTTATGCTTTGTTATGCCTAGTAGAGTTAAATTTGCAAAGTCGAAATGGGGAGTTATTATGGCCTGAATTATCCGTTGAAAATCCTGTAAGTGGATTAGTGGGCGGAGTTGTTTTAATATTTTAAGTTTAAAATAAACTTTTTTTGTTATATTTCGTATATGTGTGTCCATACTGAGGTGTTTGTCTAGTATTACTCCTAGGTAACGTATTTCATCTTTTATTTTGATGTCATTATTTTGCAGAGTAATGTGTGATGGGGGAATGTAAGTTGTGTTTTTAGTTACTATTAGGGCTTCTGTTTTAGCGTGGTTAATGAATAAGTTGTTTTCATTTAGCCAATTGTTTATTTCATTGAGGCATGTATTAATAAGTAGTGTTGGGATATTAGGTATTGTAAATGGGACATACATCATTATGTCATCCGCATAAAGATGGTGGAGGACATTGAATTTTTTAAATATATGACAGATGTGTTTTAGGTAAATATTAAATAGAAGCGCTGACAGTGCAGAGCCCTGGGGGAGGCCTATTTCCTGGTTGTAAGTTTTTGAGGTGAGGTTGCCAATTCTTACTGTTTGTGTTCGGTCACTTAGGTAAGAGTAAAACCAATTAAGAACTGTGGATTTTATTCCTATTTGTTTTAGCTTATTAATCATTGTTGTGTGGTGGACACTATCAAAAGCTGCAGAGATGTCAATAAATATAAGTAGAAATGCCTGTTTTGAGTTATCGATACCTCTTACCAGGGTGTCAATTAGGACTGTTAGTAGGGATTCCACCCCGTGATGGGGGCGAAACCCGTACTGTTGATCGTCTAAGGGGGCTGAATTATCAATGTATTCTTGGGTCTGAATTTGTACTACTTTTTCGATTAGTTTAGCCATAAACGGGATGCTTGATATGGGTCTGTAGGATTTGGGTGATGCTTTGTCAAGGGAGGGGTTTTTTAGGATTGGGCAAATCTGAGCATGTTTTAGTGCTGGGGTTAGGTACCCATTTTTTAGCGAGAGATTTATAATGGGGAGGATGAATTGTGAGAGGATGGCTAGGGAGTTCTTTATCCAGATTACTGGACAAGGGTCCAGGGGTGAGGTTGTTGTGTTAATGTTTGTTATTATATTCTTGAGTGCAGCATTAGATAGTGGTTGGAAGTCAGACCATTCATCTGCATAGATGGTTTGAGAAGGATGTTTAGGTTTTGGTAAGTGGGGGTGGGGCATGGTTTTGTTCATGTAGTAGTTCGCCAGATCCTGTGGTGAGATTTCTGTAATTTCATTGCTGGAGTTGTGGGGAGTATTTGTTAGTTTTTGGGCAATTGAGAATAGTTCTCTAGGTCTATTTATTGCATTGTTTAGTATTGAGGCATGGTAGTTTTTCTTGGCATTGTTAATTGCGTCTTTGTAGGAGTTAAGGAGAGTAGTATATAAATCTTTATTACTGGGGTTTTTATTTCTTCTCCATTTGGATTCCGCTTTCCTTAGATTTCTTTTCATTAGGTTTAATGTGTTGTTGTACCAGGGGGCTTTGTCACTTTTAGCATGAGTGTTTTTCTTGGCAGCTTGTTTATTAGTAGCTGCATTGTTGATGATTTCGTGCCAGTTGGTTACTGCTATATCGAGATTTTGTGGTGCGTTAGATAATTTGGGAATTATCATGTCTAGGAACTCATTTTCATCATATTTTTTAAATCTGTGTGGTGGGGCATTGGTTGAGGTTCGTTTGACTGTTGTGTTGTTGATTTCGATTTTGAAGTTTATGAGATAGTGGTCTGACCAAGGGGTTGAAGTACATATGAGGGAGTTTGGATTATAAGATCTGTAAAGTACTTCTGGTCGTAGAACTAAGTCAAGTGTATTACCTTTACTGTGTGTGCTGGCGTTTACTATCTGATGAAAATCCATATCTATGGTGGATTCTAAAAAGAGGGATGCATATGACGCTGGTAAGGAGGGGAGGTTGAAGTCACCAAGCATTAGTATTGGGTTTTGGTCAGTGGAGGAGCTTAGGAATTCAATTAGGGGGTCCAGTTTTTCTGATTGTTGGTCTGGTGGTCTATAAATTAGGCAGATTTTTATGTTTCCAATTTTCAAAATGATTGTGTCAATGTTTGTGGGTAGGTATGAGTGTAATTGTTTTGCTTTAAGTTCTTTTTTTAACATTATTAATACTCCGCCACCTTTTTTGTGTGTTCTATGTGTGAAGAAGGTGTCATAATTGTTATTTTTTAGTTGGTTTAAGAATACGTTATCTGAGTCTGTTAGCCATGTCTCTGTTACACATAACATGTCAGGTGTTTGATTGTCTAGTATATCTGTGAAAATAGGTAGCTTATTTTTCATTGATCTGGCATTAATTAGGATTATTGATAATGTATCTAGGTTTTTATGTGGATTAAGGTTTTTAGTCTGCTGGGGTGGGGTGTAGTTTATATGAATTAATCTATAGTGGTTTGCTTTGTGATAGTGTTCCGTGTGGGGTTGCCATGTTGGGATGCTGTTTTTTGTTGAACTGTGTATGATTGGGATGATTTTTAAGTTATTGTTGTTTAGGCTGTGGGCGAGAATAGTTATGATGGAGATGGTGAAGTATATTAGTGGTATATTAGATTTGGTGGGGTTAAATAGAAACATTTTGACTGGATTAATGTAGGTATAAGCTATTGTTAGTGAGGGAAATCTGCTGGAAATAGTAAAGAATCGGGGCTGTTGTGAGGTGTGTGTAAAATGAGCAGAGGGTGTGTGAAGGTGGACACTGGCAATAATATTAGGTTAGGCAGGGAAAATTTGGAGTGACTGGACAGGTTAATTCTGACTTACGTAATGCAATTCCGTTAAAGTATAGTATAGTAGAGAAACAGAAAAGCATTCAAATAAGCTGAGATGTTGACAACTGAAATAAATAAAGCATTCAAATAAACTGAGATATTGACAACAGTAGTAAGCTTTCTATGAGTGCAGTTATTACAACGGTCTATTGAAATTACTGACGACAGTAATTAAGGTTGGGTGTAGTTACTGACAACAGTAGCAGCTTACCGAAACTTTTGGCTATTACAGCAGACAATTATTATTACTGACAACAGTATGATTGAAGAGATTGGTTTTGTTAAGAGGATACTCTGTGCTAGGATAAACACAGTAATGTATTTCTTTAGAATAAATTACTAGCAATGGAGTGTATTACAATGATTATTGTTATATGCAATCACAATTGTGAAATACAAGCGACAATATAACAATGCACATAGATTGTATTTGCTATGTTTGTGAGTTGGATTAATGTGGAGGAATTAAGCGAGTTTAAAGTACACAGCTCAGATGTTGAGGAAAGTCTGTTTTAAGTGTTTGTGGCAGTTATACTTGCGGTTGAGTAGTTGCAGTGAAGTGAAGGTGTGGTATGCGAGCTCGACCCTAAGGGAGCTCGGCTTTACCCTTTGATGGTTGTTGGTGTCGATGTGGATTTTTCTTTTCTTTCCTAGCAGTTTCCCCAAAAGACACAGGTTCCGCAATGCTTGAACTGGGTCAAGCATTGATATCCTGGGTCCCTTCTTAATAATGGTTTAAGGACCTTTCCTCCAGGAACTTGTCCAAACCTTTTTTAAACCCAGCTACACTAACAGCCTTTACTACATCCTCCGGTAACAAATTCCAGAGTTTGATTACACGTTGAGTGAAAAAGTATTTTCTTTTTTTAGTCTTAAATAGTTTACCCTGTAGCTTCATTGCATGTCCCCTAGTCTTTCTATATTCTGATAACGTAAACAATCAATCTACATTTACCCGTTCCACTCCGTTCATTAATTTATAGACTTCTATCATATCTCCCCTCAGCCGTCTCTTTTCCAGGTTAAAGAGCCCTAACCTTTTTAGCCTTTCTTCATAGGAGTATCCTTCCTTACCCTTTACCATTTTGGTGGCTCTTCTCTGAACCTTTTCTAATAACGCTATATCCTTTTTAAGATACGGCGACCAGAATTGCACACAATATTCAAGGTGCGGTCTCACCATGGAACGATATAGAGGCATTATAATATCTTTTGTTTTATTTTCCATTCCTTTCCTTATGATACCTAGCATTCTATTTGCTCTCTTGGCAGCCGCTGCACACTGGGCCGAGGGTTTTAACATATTATCCACAATGACGCCTAAATCTTTTTCCTGGGTGGTGGTTCCTAATGTGGAACCTTGCATCGTGTAACCATAGTTTGGGTTGTTCTTCCCTAGGTGCATAACTTTGCACTTGTCCATATTAAATTTCATCTGCCATTTTGATGCCCAGTCTTCCAATTTACCAAGATCATCTTGCAATTTTCCACAATCTTCTTGGGTTTTAACAACTTTGAATAGTTTTCTGTCATCTGCAAATTTGATAACCTCACTCGTTATTCCACTTTCCAGGTCATTTATGAATATGTCAAAAAGCAGCGGACACAGCACAGATCCCTGGGGTACACCACTATTCACCTTTCTCCATTGGGAAAATTGGCCATTTAGCCCAATCCTCTGTTTTCTATCTTTTAACCAGTTCTTGACCCACAGCAGTACACTACCTCCTATCCTATGACTCTTTAGGTTTGCCAAAAGTCTCTGATGAGGGACCTTGTCAAAGGCTTTCTGAAAGTCCAGATACACTATATCAACCGACTCACCTTTGTCCACCTGTTCATTAAAACTTTCAAAAAAACATAACAGTAAGACAAGATCTTCCTTGTCTAAAGCCATGTTGGCTGTCTCCCATTAGGCCATGACTATCTACATGCTGAGTAATTTTATTCTTTATGATGGTTTCTACCATTTATCCCGGTACTGACGTGAGGCTCACCGGTCTGTAGTTTCCCGGATCACCCCTGGAACCCTTTTTAAAAATTGGTGTTACATTGACGATTCCTCCAATCTTCAGGTATTAGAGATGATTTTAATGATAGTTCACAGATTACTAATAGCAATCTCATATTTCAGTTCTTTCAACACCCTTGGATGTATACCTTCTGGCCCAGGTGATTTAAAACTCTTCAATTTAACTAATAGTTGTAATACATCTTCCCAATGTATCGATATTTCCTTCAATTCTTCCGCACCTTTAAATACCACTTCAGTCATGGGTAACATTCCTACATCTTCCTCAGTAAAGACCAAAGCAAAGAATTCATTCAGTCTCTCCGCTATCGCCTTGTCGCCTCTTAGTGCCCCTTTAACTCCGCTATCATCTAATGGACCAACTGACTCTCTCACAGGTTTTTTGCTATTAATGTACTTGAAAAAATCTTTATTTCGCGTTTTTGCTTCCGCAGCAAGCTTCTTCTCAAATTCTCCCTTTGCCTGCTTTACCAATGCCTTGCATTTGACTTGCCAGTGCTTGTGCTGTTTCCAGGTTTCGTCGTTTGGCTCTTTTTTCCATATCCTGAAAGATGCTTTTTTGGCAACAACAGCCTCTCTGACCTCACCTTTAAACCATGCATGCAGTTTTTTGGACTTCCTTCCACTTTTCTTAAAGCGTGAAATACAGCTGGTCTGGGCTTCCAAGATAGTATTTTTCAACAACACCCAAGCTTGATGTACGTCTTTAACCTTTGCAACTGCTCCTTTTAGTTTTTTCTTAACTATTTTCCTCATTTTATCATAGTCTCCCTTTCGAAAGTTTAAAAGGTAGTACTGTGGATTTCCTTACTATCCCTCCTCCACTAATTAAATCAAAGGCGATCATGCTATGATCACTATTGCCAAGTGGCCCCAACACCCTTATCTCTTGCACTAGATCTGGTGTTCCACTAAGGATTAGGTCTAATATGGCTTCCCCGCTGATCGGTTCATGAACCAGCTGTTCCAAGAAACAGTCATTTATGTCATCTAGGAACTTTATCTCCCTAGCATGTCCTGCCTTGACACTGACCCAGTCGATAACGGGGTAATTGAAATCACCCATTATTATTACTGCGCTGTAACTTTTGTTAGCTTCCTTGATTTCTTTGAGCATTTCATCATCCATTTGTTAATTCTGGCCAGGCGGTCAATAGTACACCCCCACTGCCATCACCTTCCTCTTTTTACATGGAATTTCAATCCATAGAGATTCTACAGGAATTTGTTTTTCCTGCAAAACTTTAATTCTTTCTGACTCAATACCCTCTCTAACATAGAGCGCAACCCCTCCACCAATTTGATCAGCTCTATCATTACGATATAGTTTCTACCCAGGTATCACAGTGTCCTACTGGTTGTCCTCCTTCCACCATGTCTCTGATATTCCAATCATATCTAACCTCTCATTTAGTGCTATATATTCTTACTCTCCCATCTTATTTTTTAGACTTCTAGCATTTGCATACAAGCATTTTAGAGACTGTATTTTATTTATATTAATTTGGCTATTGGTAGACATGGGTAATTTGGGATCTTTAAGCTCTGTCTGCTCCATACTCGAGGGCATTTGCGCTACTTTACTCTTTTTTGGAACCTCTCTGCTTTTGGTAGTATCCTTTAAGGATACATTCTATCTCCTTTTTAAAGGATAATGCCAGCAGCCTGGTTCCATCCCGGTTAAGGTGAAGCCCATCCCTTCGGAAAAGCCCCTCCTTTCCCCAGAATATTCCCCAGTTCCTAACAAATCCAAAACCCTCATCTCTGCACCATTGTCTCATCCACGCATTGAGACTCTCGAGATCTGCTTGCCTTTTGGGTCCTGCACGTGGAACGGGAAGCATTTCGGAGAACGCTACCCTGGAAGTTCTGGATTTCAACTTCCTACCTAAAAGCCTAAATTTTGCCTCCAGAACCTCCCTACCACATTTTCCTATGTCATTGGTACCGACATGTACCAAGACAGCAGACTCCTCCCCAGCACTATCTAAGACCTTATCTAGGTGGCGCGTGAGGTCAGCTACCTACCCACCAGCCAGGCATGTTACCAGGCGATCCTCACGTCCACCAGCCACCCAGCTATCTACATGCCTAATGATCGAATCACCAACTATAACGGCTGTCCTAACCCTTCCCTCATGGGCACATGGCCCTGGAGAAACTTCCTCGGTGCGAGAGGGTTTTACATCACCTGGAGGACAGGTCCTAGATACAGGATGACTTTCTGCCACACCAGGGTGATGCTCTCCTGTCACGTGGCCTCTCTCCTTCATGGCAACAGGGATGCTGCCAGACTGGAGGTGGGACTTCAGGACTATATCTCTGTAGGTCTCGTTTATGTACCTCTCTGTCTTTATTATGTTTTCGAAGTTTGCTACTCTAGCCTCTAGAGAACGGACTCGTTCCCTGAGAGCAAAGAGCTCCTTGCACCTAGTGCACACGTAAGACCTCTCACCAACTGGGAGAAAATCATACATGTGACACTCAATGCAAAAGACTGGAAAGCCCCCATCTCGCTGCTGGACTGCTGTCTGCATCTTAGTTTTAAGTTTTTGTTTAGATCTTTAAGTTCTTTACTTACTAAGGGTTGCTATGGATATTTATACCAATAAAACTGTACCTAATACGTTTAATATACCTTGTTCACCTGAACCTTAATTAATCTCAGGTCCTTAGTGTATGACTGATTTGGGTAACGAGCTTCACCTGAGAGCACCTCCTGTCTTTTAAGATGTGTAAGTACCTATAAAGCTATGATTATCCCAGGGGTGGGTGGGTGTAGGGAGGGAGGGAGGGAAATAACACTTATTAAAAGAGGGCTGCTACATAGTACCCTGTCCTGTGCTGCTGAGGTAAGCTATATTCTTATTTGATTTAAATTATAGCTCCTTGCTGCTGCTAGGCTCTAACCTATTATGAAACTTAAACTACAAGCTCTCTGCTGGGTTCCAAATTTAACCAGAAAGCTCTCTTCTGTGTTTTACATTTAAACTAAAAGTACTTTGCTGATACTAGGCCCTGAGTGACTATTAAATTAAAACTACAAGCTCTCTGCTGGGTATGAAATGTAACCAGAAAGTTCTCTTCTGTGTTTTAAATTTAAACTTAAACTGCTGCTACTAGGCCCTGACTGATTTAACAAAAAATAGTGGGTTCACAGATTAATTAGCTTTAACAGAAAGAATTCCTTTCAGAAAATTCCCAGAAGTATATACTCAAAATTGCAGATCTCTCTCCAGAAGTAACAGTCCCTTTTTCTAGTCCTTCAAGACTAGTCCAATAGATTGCAGGATGCAAAGCAGCATGGGTTTACCATAGGCAGGTCTTGCCAGACAAATGTGATTGATTTCTTTGACTGGGTGACTAGAGAGTTGGATTGAGGGAGAGCCCAAGATATGGTGTACGAGGTACTTAAATTTCAGCAAAGCCTTTGACACCATTTCACACAGGTGACATAAATAAATTGAGCACCCTAGGGACTGACCCTAAAATGACTGACCTGGTTAGAAATTGGTTGAGTAAGAGGCAACAAAGGGTACAGGTAAATGAAGTTCACTCTGAGGAGAAGGATGTTACCAGTGGTGTGCCACAGGGATCTGTCCTTGGTCCAATTTATTTTAGCATTTTTGTTAGTGATATTGCAGAAAGGCTGTCAGGTAAGGTTTGCCACTTTATGGATGATACCAAAATCTGCAATAGAGTAGACACCTAGGAAGAAGTAGATAACATGGGGAGGGATTCAGGCAAGCTTGAAGGATGGTCAAGAATTTGGCAGCGAGATTTAACTCTAAAAAATGCAGGGCCATGCATTCAGGCTGCAAATATCCAAGAGAAGTACTGCTATCCATGAAAGAGGAGGAGGACCTGGGCATGATTCTTTCTGATGATCTTAAAGTGGCTAATAGAAAAGGCAATAGTAAAAGACAGAAGGATGCTTGAGTGCATAGGGAGAGGAATGACCATCAGGAAAAAGGAGGTGATGGTGACACTGTACAAGTCTTTGGTGAGACCTCATTTGGAATATTGTTTGCAATTCTGGAAACCACACCTACAAAAAGATATAAACAGGATGGAGTTGGTGAAGAGGGTGGCTACCAAATGGTCATTGGTGTTCGTTATAAGCCATTTGGGGACAGACTTAAAGATCTCTATATGTATACTTTAGAGGAAAGGCAGGAGAGAGTAGATATGATAGAAATGTTTAAATATCTCTATGGCATAAATGCACAGGAGGAGAGCATTGTCATTGAAAGAAAGCTTTGCAACAAGGTGACATAGGATGGAAGTGAAAGGGGATAGACTCAGGAGTAATACGCAGAATAGTTCTTTATGGAAGGATTGGTAGATGCATGGAATAGCCTCCCAGTGGAGGTAGTAGAGATGAGGCCAGTTTGGGCCCGATTCCATAAGGCAGATAGTGGGACAACACTAGAAATCCTGGGGCATTGGGGCCTCTGACCCCTGTGAATTGAGAGTCTATGTCCCTTCTCCTCATAAACTGTATACTTGGTGCTGCCCCACTGGCTGCTCAGGTATCAGAAAGGAAGCCAGGGCTTTTTGTACACAGCTCATGTTCTTCTTCAATAGTTGCTGGCTCAAAAATGCCGACTGTGTGGGATTCAAGTGCTGTAATGTGTCCGTAGAGCAGGAATGTCTAGCCTTCTTGGGAGCAGGACTGCCCCACTCCCCCACATGCTGAGGCACACAGCGTGGCAAACACTTGCCTGCTGACAAAATGGCCATCATTCCTGCTGGCAGGAAACCCAAGGGATCTACAGTAGTCACAGTCCCGTCATCACTGAAATGCTTCCCATGGTTTGGAGAGCTAGTAAAAATCAGACACAGCTTACCCCACCATGTCTTCATCAAAGGTAGGGAAGAAAGAACCAGTTGTGTTAGAGATGTGGTGATTTTTGCATACAACATACTTCCTTCTTCTTTTGGTCATACCTGTTCAGGTTACCGAGTCACTGGTGGGAATCCCTAGTTAGCCTCAGGCATCCTGGAACTTCCTCTGGAGCCTCCCCAGCAGGGGCTTTCCTCAGAAGCTGAGACAGAACCAAAACCAGGAGAGGCAAAGGAGAAGGAGAAAGGGGGAAGCGGACAGGGAACTAGGCACCAGCTCCTAGTTAACCCCCCCCCCTCCCAGCAGTGACCCTATGGGTCCCACACCACCTCAACTCACAATGATGCAGGGGCTTCCCTCTCACTCACTTGAGGTATAGGTCTGTAGACTAATCCCTAAGAGCTGAACCAAGGTACTGAAGCTCAGCCTTGGAGCTACAGGTCTTTACCTGTATCTCAGGGAATCCTGCTGCCCCTATCCAAAGTGGAACCATCTGCTGGAGGCAGAAAATACTGGCAAGTTCAAGGGCTGTACCAATCCTTATACTGGTAATGACATCAGTGAAAGTCAATGTTCTCTGTCTCCAGCAGATGGCTGAGGAGCAAAACTCACTTGTCTAGACTAATCTATTGGATGATAAGGAAGGGAAAATTTCCAGGTCAGAAATAAGAAATGAGTAGCAAAAGCAGACACTTCTAGCACAACACACGGAAGCTGCATTTCGTTATCTCTACTACAACCTGATTTTCTTGCTTCTCCAAAATGACAGCCTCACTCTCCTGACACATAAGAGGTTCTCCAATAAAAAGGATATGGCTGAAATTTGGCAGGAGCTTTGCCAACTCTAGTCCAATCTGTTCATGAAGACATCTGATACATGCATGGTGTGGACAGTCAAAGAAAGAGAAGGGCTGAGCTTCACCAGGTAGGTGCTTTCAATTACTAGAAAACAAACTTAAAAACAGTGCAACAGAATCTTCTTATTCCTTCTTTCTCCTCTGCCACACTCAGTTCTAAATAGGACTAAGATAACTATATGTAAAATATGTGGAAGCACACATTTATAGAATTCCCAGAAATCTAACACTACCAGTTCTATTCCACTGAGAATCAAGAAATTAAAGTGAATATTTCATTAACAAAAAGGTGAAACCACTGAAAACAGTACTTAAAAAATGAAAACTAAAATGTTTCATTTTCAATTGAAATACTTAGTAAGAGTTTTAACCAAATTGCTTAACAGATAATTATAATTGTAACATAGCATGGATTACGGTTGCATAGTAAAATTCATGATTAGCAAAACTAATATGTTCATATCATTACAGAACAAAAGTCAAAGATCACGTACTGTACTGGACTGTGAAAAGTTCAATCCAATGGGCATTTGACTTTAATGACAAGATCTATGGTGTTTGTAAAAATAATGAAATATAGTTTAAAAAAGTATAAATTGCCCTCTTTTGATTAAATGAGGGCAAGAGCAGATATTTAACGGCTAAATTTACTAATAAGCGTTACCACATTAGTGCATTCTAATGCTATTGGGGGTCTTTAAAGTGCTGTAAATGTTTGCACTTATCATGCATTACATGTAAAATGTGGAGGCACATGCCAAATGGGACATCCAAGTGCAATCTGGGACGTCAAAGCCAGAACGTCTGAAAGGAAAGGCAGGCACATGCAAGTTCAGGCACAATTCCAGAAACATGCATGTGTATTAAAACATGCATTTGTCAGCAGATAGCTCTGCAGCTTCTGGGATTGAATGGAGGCATGTAGCCCATCTGCAGACATGAAACTACCACCCTCTCCCTTTCAGACAAATAGCCTGCTGAATAAGCCATATTAGTTATGATTTTAATTTCTTGTTGCAGTTCTGATGATCTCTGTAGGGCGGCGAGTCTTCCTTCAAAGGTTGCAGGCGATATTCTATAAGCTAAATTAATTATTTCTATTGAATTAATGTACTGAATGGTTTCTCCAGTGAATTTTCTATTTTGATTCAGAGATGGAGGTTCGGCCTGAGAGTGGTGATGCAAGGTCACGCACATTTAGAAGTTGCTGTTTGAGCTGCAGAGGTAGTAGCGCCATCCATTACTTTAATAATTTCAACTATCTGAGCATTGCTCTAAAGTTTGTTTAATCAACCTTAAATTTCAGAATCCAGTATTAATAAAACGAATAAAGGAAAAGAGGAGTGTTTCAGACCTATGATGAAGGTGAAGGCAATGTAGAGGGACACTAGCTGTGGACTGATGTTTTTTCTCCTCTTATTATTGTTTCCTGGGGATCATTGGTTATCGTTGCCGGCCCCTTGAATGAATTCTCTAGTTCCATTAAAAATTATTTAAATTCATTAAAAATTCATTTGAAATAAAAATAATAGCATTGCATATTAACTTTATGATTGTATAAAAGATTGGTACATTTCAAGGACTGAACTGAGAGCCTTTTGGATAGGGTTTTGTGTTATGTGGCTCAGTGCAGTTTTTCTGAGTATACAGTGGTGTGCAAAAGTCTGGAATCACTTGTGAGTTTTGCATTTTTTTGTACTTTCTAACGTTTTTTTTTAAATTTTGCGTTAGCCCAGCATATTCATCATTCTACCACGTTAAAAGAAATACATTTGGCTATTTGAGTTGACTTTTTTGTATTCCTTGCTTCCAATTTAAATACTTTACAGACACTGGGAGATAGCTACTGCGATTTTTGTGGATCCTGTGTCAAAACTGGATCGAGATTATCCAATATGCACATGTTATTTTTGACCATTCAGGAGTCTGGTTTCACTAACCAATCACAATGCAGATATCTAGCCAACAGTGCAGCTATAAAAACACACAGAATTTTTGAATTTCATACACTTTCTGGATCGACCATGAAGATGACTCGGACCTTGATGTTGGAGGAGCATGTTCGTGTGACAGAGAGCTGTTGTTAAGATTGTACAGAGGAAGAAAGAAATGGGTTCAGTGGTGGACAAGCCTCGTTCAGGTCATCCACGTGCATCAACATCACGCCAGGACCGCGCACTAAAACGCATTTCACTGACTAATCGCAAGTTGATCTCTCCTTAGCTACTTTGAGAGTGGTCAGAAAAGAGAGAGGTCAGTGTCAGCTCATCAACAGTTCATCGCCGGTGCCTGAAGTTTGGTCTCTGGGGCTGCAAAGCACAGAATAAGCCACTGATGACTGACATACAAAGGCACAACCGGATCGTGTGGGCAAGAAAGCACTCAACCTGGTCAACTGAAATGTGGGAAAAGGTGCTATTCAGCGATGAAAGCACCTTCTGCCTGTTTGGTAACCAGGCGCACACCTATGTGAGGAAATTTCCTGGAGAGGAATTCAAGCCTGAGTGTGTCAACTTCACTGTGAAGCATCCTTTGAAGGTCATGGTCTGTGGCTGCATGGCTGCCAGTGGCATTGAACACCTTCACATCGTCAATGGAATGGTCAACGGGGCCAAGTACATCACCATACTGCAAAAGTGCATGGTGCCATCAGCACACCAGCTGTTTCCTGGCCAGTTCCTGTTCCAAGATGACAATGCACCCTGCCATCGCTCCAGACAGGTGATCAGCTGGAAGAAGTGGAACAACATCAAGTCAATGGACTGGCCGGTCCAGTCTCCAGATCTGAATCCAATCGAGAACCTGTGGCACAAGATGGCCTTGGAAATATCCAAGAGACATCCAACACCAAAGTGTGAGCTGATTGAGTCCCTCATTGCAGCTTGGAACTTCGTTGTCACCAACGATCACCTTGTCAGACTGGTTCATTCAATGCTGACAAGGTGCAGTCAGGTGATCAAGAACAAAGGGTGCCCATCAAATACTGAGCAATCACTGCCACATAAAAACAACCTTCTTCAAGGGTACATACATTAATTTGAAGAAAACCTGGCATGCATCCATAATATTTTAAAGTATACTTACAATAATATATAATAGTAACATCGTAACATAGTAACATAGTAAATGATGGCAGATAAAGACCAGCGTGGTCCATCTAGTCTGCCCAGCAATATGGCAGGAGTAGGTGCACACCTTCCCATGTCTTTTAGAGAGTAGGTGCACCCCTACCCATGTCTTTTCTTAGTGGTGCACTCACTAGGTGCAGGTGCACCCCTCCCCATATCTTTGTTGGCCAACAATGTACAATATGTGATTTTCACAGAAAATCTATCAACAGGACAACTATGGGGAACAAACTCAGAAAATAAGGGCCAAACCAATACTAAAAGTTGGCCCTAATAGCCAAATCTATCACTTATCATGAGATACACAGAAAAGGCCACTGGGAGGAAAAAGAAATTAAGATATAAGGTCACGAAGTTGAAAGAACGTCAAATTTACAAGTGATTCCAGACTTTTGCACACCACTGTAGTTATAGTCAGAAGCCTTGCTGTAGTCAATAAAACACAAATAGATATCCCTTTGCTATTCTTTCATCTTTTCAAGGATCCATCTCATATCTATGATTTTATTTATTTAGGTGTCTTTTATGCCGCCCTATCATGCAATCAGGGCAGTTTACATTATAAACAACAGTAATACATTATAACATGGTTACGTATAGATGGGGGGGATCCTATCCACTTATGTTGGGAAAGGGGCTTTTGGATTTTATGGTTGGTCTCAGTTTATGTTTTCATCATTAATGCCATCATTAATATTCAATGAAGAGGAACGTTTTAAGCTCAGTCTGGAAGGTAGACAAATCAGATATAGATCTTAGTCTATCTGGAAGTGCATTCCATAAAGATGGGGAAATGTATTCAAAGGCCCTTTTACTGGTGTGTTGTTTCATTTTATAATTGGTTAGTATAACTAATGTATTTATCATCCGACCTCTTTGTTAGCGATCGTTTGGTGTTATCCTTATTAGGTGCGTTAGGATTGAATGTCTCTTGTTCCTCGCACTTTCCTGAACTCTACTTGTACTTAAGACAGTTCTCGTTCCAGATATGGTTGCAATCTCTGTTGAATGATCTTGAGTAAAATCTTGCTGGCATGTGGGATCAGAGAGATTGTGGGATAATTTCCACAGTCAGATGGATCATCTTTCTTCAATATTGGTATAAACACAGATCTTTTCTAGTCAGTTGGCCTTGATATTGTCTTCCAAGGTTTCCGGCAGAGCCTTGTAAGTATGTTAACAGCAAACATAAATATTAAACCCACTGAAACCAAAATAACAACCCAAAAATTATAGATCTCAGAAAAACAAACAAACACCCCCACAAGAAAAAGCAATCGTGAAAACAACTTTTTTTGTCGGAATACAGCAACAAAGTACCAGGAATTCAGTCCAGGTACCACTGTGATAATTCCTTTTTATTAAAGATATAGATAAAAAAAATTTAAATCCAAAACTTAGCTTTTTGTAAAGTGCTCTCCTCCGCACTACAAGAATCTGCCAGCTAATATAGTTGCGACGTGGCTCCACGTTTTGGGTGTAATCACAGGTGTAAAAAACCCTTAAACACCCTGCTTCAGGCCATCTAAACTGGCAAAAGACAAAGCTTGAATAAAACAATTCCGGAGGTGTATCTCACCAAATAGTCGTCGGCATCTGACGTCAGCAGCTACGAACAACTCTAACCCTCCAATCATCGGACAGGACATCCCTAACGCAGAGGGAAACCCACTTGATCCGAGGGGTGGTGACAGAGAACAGCGCCTTCAACAACGTGAACAACGCTGGATATACTTTTTGGACTCTGTTACCCCACGAGGTCTTAATCTTCAGATGGACTGGCATACCATTATTTAGGTATTACTAACTGTTGATGGGCTCCTGGTGGGGGGGTTTCCCTGTTTGAGTGAGCTCCTGTTTGATGGGCTCCTGGTGAGGGGGTTTCCCTCTGCGTTAGGGATGTCTTTTGAAGACACCAAAGAATTCAAGGCCGGTCTATCACTCTATAAAGGGGGGGGGGGGGGGGACATGATCATCTACTTCTTTCAATAATCCAGTTTCCAAACACCTTTTATTCTATGTCATATATCTCGCAATCATACTTATCTCCTAATCCCAATTTCTTCTTTTTTTTTCCATTCCTTCACTGTACACTCTCTATATTTTTTCCATTCACACTTACTCTTTCTGCTTTGGAACCTGATGGCATTTGAGAATGATTTTGCCACCGTACCACCTTCACATTTCTTTCTAAAATTTGTCTGTTTTTAAGATTCAAACATAATTTTGACTGTTCATTGATTAAACTATTTCATATTGACCTACTTGTCTGATTTCTCTATAGCACTCTAGATTAGGAACATAATAAGGATATTCAAAGTATTGCTAGCATTCCTAAATGTGGTCACTGGCATATTCAGTAACACTAAAGCGGTTAGTGCCACTGAATTTCTGTGGGTACTGCCACTGCATGTCCCAGTGCTAACTGACTAACATAGGAGTTTTCTGGGAACAGCACCCGGGGGATAACGGTTGAGTGATGATATTCAGTCACTTCCCGGTAATTCCTCAGAGGCAAACATCAGGCACATTAAAGGCTGGCCTAACTTTCACTACCAAAGCTAACAGGGCAGCAGATGAATATCACCACCTCCTGGTTGCCTTCGATGCAGTAGCATAAATTCCGCCCAAGCAGCCTGCGCAATGCGGGGCTGCTCAGGCAGAAAGGGGGGCCCATACAGCAGTGGTAAGGTAGGTGGCAAACTTACTTGATCATCTTTGCCACGCTGCCTTCACTCTTCTAAGTTTGCCTCAGTCCCGGTGTCTGTTCCCTAATGGGCCAAAGTCTTGCACTAACAGCTGCAATACAAGACTTTGGTCTTGCTGGGAACAACTGCCGGGTATGCGGCAAATTTATATAGGTAGCATGGCAAAGATGATACAGTAGGTTCGCTGCCACCACTGCCACTGCATGGGAGGGGGCACTCATGAAGGGAGGCCCACCACCACAACAGTGATGGGTCCTCAGCAAAATTTTGCTTGGGAGCACCTCATTGGAACTTATGCCACTGCTGCAATGCTATCCAGCTGACCCAAATATTCAGTGCTGGTGGCCAGATATGACTCTGACATTGAATATCCGTGACTTAGGTTCAGTGGCAATGGCCAGCCACTTTACTACTAGTACTTTACTACTAGTAGTACTAGTTGCTACTACTGAATAGCAGGACCATACTATGTAAAAAAGAAATAAAAGGAAAAGACAACATAGAACAGCATCATGGAGAAAAGAAAAAAAACATTTGGCATTATAGAAAAGAGAACCCATGTTATCTTGTACTGTGGAGGTGAGTCCACTAGTGTGGGACAAAGAAGTGGCTGAACATTTCATTAGAGAAAATATAATGAATGGAGTGGAACGGGTAAATGTAGATCAATTGTTTATGCCATCAAAATATAGAAAGATTAGGGGACATGCAGTGAAGCTACAGGGTAACTTATTTAAGACTAATAAGAGAAAATATTGTTTCACTCAATATGTAATCAAACTCTGGAATTTGTTACCCGAGGATGTAATAAAAGCTGTTAGTGTAGCTGGGTTTAAAAAAAGGTTTGGACAAGTTCATGGAGGAAAGATCCATAAACCATTATTAAAAGGGACCAGAGATATCAACTGCTTGCCCCAATACAAGCATAGAAACATAGAAATATGACGACAGAAAAAGACCACATGGCCTATCTAGTCTGTCCTTCCATATCAACTACAACAGTCCCCTTTTTACCTTTGGAGTGGAGGAGTGGCCTAGTGGTTGGGGCAAAGTACTTCAGGCCAGAAGGTCAGAGGTTCAAATCCCACTAGAGGACAGCAACCTTGGGCCTGAAGGACTGGGGTTTCTAATCCCACAGGTGCTCCTTGTGGTCTTGGGCAAGCCACTTAACCCTCCATAGCCCATGTTCCCTGTAAAATAGTTATCTCCAAGTTATAATGCCCTGTTCAATGTAATTTCAGTTTGTTCAATGTAAACCACACTGATGCAGAATAGCACGGTATATAAGAGACTGTAAATAAATAAAAATAGAGATCCTCTGTGTTTGTCCCATGCTTTTTTGAATTCAGTTACTGTCCTCATCTCTACCACCTCCACTGGGAGACCATTCCATGGATCCACTACTCTTTCCGTAAAGAAATATTTCCGCATATCACTCCTGAATCTATCTCCCTTCACCCTCATCCCATGTCCCTCGTAGCGGAACTTGCTTTCAATTGAAAGAGGCTCTCTTCCTGAACATTTATGCCACGGAGGTATTTAAACATCTCAATCATATCACCTCTATCCTGCCTTTCCTCTAAGGTGTACATATTAAGATCCTTCAGTCTGTCCTCATATGCTTTATAATGAAGACCACTAATCATTTTAGTAGCCACCCTCTGCACCAACTCCATCCTGTTCACATCCTTTTCAAGGTGCGGTCTCCAGAATTGCACACTATACTCCAAATGAGGTGACACCAAAGACTTATACAGAGGCATTATCACCTCCTTTTTTCTGCTAGCCATTCCTTTCCGTATGCACCCAAGCATCCTTCTAGCTTTTGCCGTTGCCTTTTCTACCTGTTTAGCTACTTTAAGATCATCAGACACAACCACGCCTAGGTCCCGCTCTTCTTTAGTGGACAAAAGTACTTCACCCCCTATACTATATTGCTCCCTTGGATTGCTGCAGCCCAAAAGCATGACCTTACAGTTTTTAACATTAAATCCCAGCTGCCAAATTCTAGACCATTCTTCAAGCTTAGCTAGATCCCTCCTCATGTTATCTACCCCTTCCTGGGTGTCTACTGTATTGCAGATTTTGGTATCATCCACAAAGAGGCAAACCTTACCTGAAAGCCCTTCCGCTATATCACTAACAAAGATGTTAAAAAGAATCGGACCAAGGATAGATCCCCGGGGCACACCACTGGTAACATCCTTCTCCTCCGAGTGAGCTCCATTTACGTGTACTCTTTGTCGCCTCCCACCCAACCAATTTCTAACCCAAGCAGTAACTTTAGGGTCCATCCCTAGGGTGCTCAGTTTGTTTATAAGTCGCCTGTGAGGAACAGTTTCAAAAGGCTTTACTGAAATCTAAATACACCACATCTAGGGCTCTCCCTCAGTCCAACTCCCTGGTCACCCAGTCAAAGAAATCAATCAGATTTATCTGACAAGACCTGCCTCTGGTGAATCCATGCTGCCTCGGGTCCTGTAATCCACTGGACTCCAGAAACCTCACTATTTTCTCTTTCAGCAGTGTTTCCAATAATTTACTCACCACCGAAGTTAAACTAACCGGCCTGTAGTTTTCAACCACATCCTTACTTCCGCTTTTGTGTAAAGGCACCACATAAGCCTCTCTCCAGTCCTTTGGCACCACTCCCGACTCCAATGAGGCATTGAAAAGATCAGTCAGTGGAGCTGCTAGAACATCCCTAAGTTCCCTCAGTATTCTCGGGTGTATTCCATCCAGTCCCATCGCTTTGTCTACTTTAAGTTGAGATAGTTTCTCACGAACACAGTCTTTTGAAAATTGTTCAAGATGTCCTTTGCTTCTGTTCCTATTTGTGGGTGTTTTCTGAGGTCCTGCTCCTGTTTCATCTGTGAACACAGAACAAAAATATTTGTTAAGCAATTCCGCTTTATCCTTATCAGCTTCTACATATTCCTCCCCTGCACCCTTGAGTCTGACAATACCACTCTTGCCCTTTCTCTTCTCAGTAATATATCTGAAAAATGTCTTATCCCCCCATTTTATTGCATTGGCTATTTCCTCCTCCTTTTGAATCTTTGCCTTCTTGAGTACTTTGCTAGCTTCTCTAAGTTTTTCCAAATACAGATGCCTGTCTTCCTCTCTCTGTGATCTCTTGTATTTCATGAAGACCTCCCTCTTTTTCTTCACTTTTTCAGCTACTTCTTTCGAAAACCATAGCAGTCTCCTTTTCCTTTTGCCTTTATTTACCATTTTAACAAAAAGGTTGGTTGCCCTTAAAATATCCCCTTTCAGTTTTTCCCACTGTTTTTCTACATCCCTCAGCTGTTCCCATCCAACTAACGACTCCCTGAGGTATTGGCCCATCTTCGCAAAGTTAGTCTTCGTAAAGTCTAAGATCCTCGCCTTTGAATGGATTCTAACAGCACTAGTCCTAATACTGAACCACACCATCTGGTGATCACTGGATGCAAAATGATCTCCCACTACAACATCAGAAACACTTTCACCATTGGTGATCACCAAGTCCAGTATGGCCCCTTCACGTGTGGGGTCCATTACCAGTTGCCTGAATAGTTCTCCCTGTAGAGAATCCAGGATCTCCTTACTTCTAGATGATACTGCAGCAAGAATGTGCCAATCAACATCTGGTATATTGAAATCTCCTATCAGTAGCACTTCCCCTTTCCTAGCAATGCTGCACATGTCTTCAATTTACTCCCTGCCCACCTCTTCCTCTTGTGAGGGAGGTCTGTATATCACACCAATGTAAATAGATTTCTCTTTCCCTCTTTTTAGCTTAACCCACAATGCCTCCCCTCTCCCTTTTAAGCTCTGTAATTCCAAAGCTTTAATAGTAGTTGTTACATATAGTGCCACTCCTCCTCCGCTACTTCCTACCCTGTCCTTTCTGAATAAAGTACAGCCAGGTATAGTTACATCCCAATCATGGTTTTCTGTGAACCATGTTTCTGTAACTGCCATTATATCCAAGTCAGCCACTCCCACCAAAGCTTCAACATCAGGGATCTTATTTCCCATGCTACGGGCATTTATACACAGTGCTTTCCATATGTTACCCTTGTTACCCATTTCCATAAAGTTATTTAATGTATCACCTACCTGGGGGCTTTCACTTACCTGAGGGCTTTCTTCACCCATCCCCAACGAATCTAGTTTAAAGCCCTCTTCAGTAGATTAGCCAGTCTACTACTGAAGACGCGTTGACCTTTCTTGGACAAATGGATTCCATCTCTGCTCTGCAACCCTTGGAACAGCATCCCATTGTCTAGGAAACCAAAACACTCTCGATGACACCATCCACGCAGCCATGCATTCATCTCCAGGATGCGAGCCTCTCTGCCTTGGCCTTTACCCTCAACAGGGAGGATTGAAGAGAACACCACCTGTGCACCTAACTGCTTCACCCTCTGTCCCAGAGCCATGAAGTCACTTTTGATACGTTCTGAGATATACCTGGCAGTATCATTTGTTCCAATATGGATTAGCAACATTGGATAATAGTCAGTGGGCTTGATGAGTCTCGGCAAACTCTCCGTAACATCTTGGATTTTGGCACTAGGCAGACAGCATACCTCTCTGGACATCAAGTCTGGTCGGCAGATGGACGCCTCAGTACCCTTCAGAAGAGAGTCTCCAACCACCACTACCCTTCGTTTCCTTGTGGTCACTGATTCTGCAACTTTGGGGTACTTGAGCATTGTGGAACCTGTGTCTTTTATTTATTTATTTATTTATTTTATTTATTAACAATTCTTATATACCGCACTATTAGACATCAGCGCGGTTTACATTGAACAAAAAACATCCGACAATTTACATATGTCTGGTCAATTACATTTAACAGGAGATATAAACTTGGGAAATAGGGGAAACTATATACAAAGGTGTGTTATCTGACAAGAGATATCATGGTTAACTATATACAAAGGTGGTGCAATAGTATATGGAACTGTTTGTATTTACATTGTGTAGTTGGCCTGTTGCGATGGTATCTAGCAATTTTAGGGAAATTGCTAGATACTTGTGACCTAGATTGGCCACTGTTGGAAACAGGATACTGGGCTTGTTGGACCTTGGTCTGATTCAGCATGGCCTACCTTATGTTCTTTTAAGAACCCGAGAAACAATTTAGTAAGTGGCAATAGAAATTACTGCTGCTGCCTTTACCTCACTTAACTCCCAAGAAGGAATTTCCAGTATTGGCTAATATGGCAAAGAAGAGATGAACTTCTGAATCTCAGGAAAAAGGAATCATCAAGATTTGAAGCATTTAACCCTATATAAATCCACACACATCCAACAGTTGAAAGCAAAAGCATGCCAAGGATGCTCATTTTTCCTGTTTGGGAAGCAGTGAGAACTCCACAATGACGACTAAGCACAAAGTGAACGTTTCCGCAAGCACAATCACATTTTTTCAGCATTTTCCTATGCAAATGAGTTCCATAGGAAGATAGTATTATTTTACAGAGCTAGAAGATGTGTGGCTAATCTTGCCTCATCCACCTTACATATTATATTATATGCTGATACCTCCACCTTTCTCTTTGCTCATTTTAAGTAGAGGTCTCTGTTTTCAGTCGAACTTCTAAAGTATGTGTTACAATTTCTTATAACATACATCTTGAAAAAGCATAGGTGACGCAGTATATAATTTCTCTGTGGCGTTACATTTTAATATCCTCAAGAATTTTCTACCAAAAGAAGCATAAAGCTCACCATGTTAAATTAACTTTTCAAGCTACCCTTTAGCTTTTCTCATACTGATCAAAAAGGTCTTGTTAAAATTATTTGAATATGCCAGATTATCAACCCAGAACCTTTTGGAACTTGATTCCTTTTCCTCATTGCTACTTGGCTAGGAAGGCGCACGCCTCCTCTACCCAGTACATTTTTTCCAAGAAAGTGGCCACTGATTAAAGTATATCTCCCCCAATTACTTTAGTGCTTGACAATGACCATGCTACCAGACTCCCAGTATCATGACTGAGCTTAATACTAACTCTTGAGAGGGCAATAAGTGCAGACACACTATTGGCAGTTGTGACAGCTAGTACATGGTAACATCCCACACACTAGCCGTTACTGACCTCCACACTCATTTTCCACTCTGATCTTGCCACATCGTGCTGGAAGCAGTTAGCATGGGCCTCTTACCACACTGTCTGCTTTTAATGTTACAATATGCACTATTATTACACTTTTGGAAATACTGTATAGCTCATAGAATCTTCCATTAATTGTGGACTATTAGAAGCATGTGCTAGGTTTTTCTTGTTTTGTTTTTGCAATTCCTTTCTTTTTTTGGTAAGTTTTGCTTTTGTTTAAATCAATAGGATTTTGATAGTAATGTTAGAATATCCATAAGTATAACAGTTTAAAAAAGAAAAAAAACATAAAAAACAAAATGAAATAAAAATAGTAAATACACAACCCAAATCTATATGAAAAAGTTCATTATGAAATTCAGTTTTAACCAACAGTATATACTTTATCTCTTGATTGCTATGCAGTAAATTACAGAGCATTCTATAGTTATGCAATCAGGTGAATAGATTATTAAAAGGCACATTTTATAGTATGAGATATGATCAAAAGGTATCGAGACTTGTTATGTAGCTATATAACAGTACGTTGCACCACGATGTATTAAGCATGCAGTGACCTGTTATGTGCTCTGCATGTGCAGAGTGTAGCATGGCTTCAGCACATCTGTACTTTTATTGATCACTTGATGTTTGGTTTTGTGTAAAGACAATTCATCAGATTTACGATGTGTGAACAAATGAACAGCAAAGACAAAGTTGAAGCAGTCCATACTGCAATACATTCAAATTTGACTATCAGGGAGCTTGCTGAGGACATGGACATCGGTTTTGGGTCGGTACAGTCAATTCTTACTGTCAATTTGGGGATGAGATGTGTGTCTGCAAATTTCATACTGAAACTCCTGTCCGGTGACCAAATAGAAGATTAACTGCCTGCAACCAGGGAGTTGTTGGAATGCATCGAAAATTACTCAGATTTCATCAAAATGATTATTACTGGTGATGAATCATGGGTTTTTGGTTATGATCTAGAAACTAAGGCTCAATCCTCATAATTAAGACTCCAGACTCTCCGAGACCCAAGAAAGCCCATCAAGTGAGGAGCGAGGTCATGCTCACAGTTTTCTTTGATTACCATGGTATTGTTTATCATAAGTATGCTGCAAAAGCCCTACCATCAATAAGGAGTACTACGTCCAAGTTCTGACTCATTTGAAAGATGTAGTTCATCATAAAAAGACAGAGCTGCACAGGAATGGTGAATGGTTGCTTCATCACGATAACGCCCCAGCTCATGCATCACATCTTGTCCAGCAATTCTTGCCCAAACACCAAATCGAGCAAGTCCGTTAGCTTCTGTACTCACCTGACCTCGCACCCTGTGACTTTTTCTTGTTTCCAAAACTGAAATTACCACTGAAAGGAAGGAGATTTGATGACTTGGAGACATTTAACAAAATTCCACACAGCAGCTTCACAGCATAATGAAAGAGGCATTTCAAAATCGTTTCCAGCAGTGGCAGGAACTCTGGAGGAAGTGTGTTTTATTGGAAGGGAACTACTTTGAAGGAGACTGCGTGCAATAACTGTCAGTGTTGCTCTTCTTTGCACCTCATACGTGTAGATCAGAATTGAGACGTTGAGATCGGGATGTACTCATTTCTGACAGTATTTGAGAAACACTCCTGCTATAGGTGAAGCTATTACTAAATATATGAAGAAGGTGGGCAGGAAATCACAGGGATTTATATCCCTGTTTCACAGGAGGAGTCAGTTCACAATTATACACATGGGAACTATTGACAGAGGAAACCTCACAACTTATGTGCGTAAATCCGGCATTTCACTTACATGTGCATCTTAATAGTTTCGCAAACCGAGATGTGCAGCTATGCTAACTGGAGGACTCTATCTTTATCTCTTTTCAATTTGGAGGGGGAAATAAAACTTGAGGGATTAAGGGAGATATTAAGGGGACTGTCACTTGCTTCCATGCCTATTCTCCACTCCAATCCTGCCCCATCAGGCTGAAAGCAGTTAGCATGGGATTTTTATCACACTGCCTGCTTTTAACACATGGTATCCCTCCAGCAAAGGTCTGTCCTTCATCTCTCTCCAGCAAAGGGAAGGCCAAAAGGAACACTTTTAAAATACCTATACTTGTCAAGATGCAGGTGTAAATCCAGACGTGAAGTGGGAAACATACATGTAGATTTTTTGTCCTGCCCAGACCACGCCTGACATGCCCACAAAATACCCCTTGTAATTGCAACATGATATGGACATCCACATGTACCATGAACCTTTTCCAAAATGGCCATTTACATGTGGATGCAATTTACACATGTAAATGGGCATAGCTCAGTAAATGGCATATTATCAGCCAAATAAAATGTACATTATTATATGATGTGGTTAGAGGACAATGAGGCCTATTTACTAAGCCGTGTTAGTTCTTCAAGGCAGCTATTACTATACCTTAATAGAACGGGGTTTTGCTAACAGCACCTTAAAAGTTAGCACACTAATTTCTGCATTTAATAGCTAACATCAATGAGACTGTAGAATGGTGTTGAAGTGAGTGTAGAATGCACGTTACTACTACTGCTATTAATCATTTATATGGCACCATACGGCATACATAATGCTGTACAGAGCTTACAATCTAATCAAGACAAACAGTACAATAGATAAGAACCAGGGTACAAAAGAGAAGGGTAGGTGGACAAGGGATTAAGATCCAAACGCAACTTGAAAGAGGTGAGCCTTTAGTATGGATCGGAGTGGAGGAGTAGCCTAGTGGTTGGGGCAAGGTACTTCAGGCCAGAAGGTCAGGGGTTCAAATCCCACTAGAGGACAGCAACCTTGGGCCGGAAGGACTGGGGTTTCTAGTCCCACAGGTGCTCCTTGTGGTCTTGGGCAAGCCACTTAACCCTCCATAGCCCATGTTCCCTATAAAATAGTTATCTCCAAGTTATAATGCCCTGTTCAATGTAATTTCAGTTTGTTCAATGTAAACTGCACTGATGCAGAATAGCGCAGTATATAAGAGAATGTAAATAAATAAAATAAATAAATGGATCTGAAAATGGGGAGAGACAAAACCTAACAAAGATTCAGGTATTTTGTTCCAGGCATAAGGTAAAAGGATTGAAGTCTTCCATGTGGAGTGGAAGAAAAGGGCATAGAGAGAAGCAAGCCAGAGGAAGAGCGGAGTTCATGAGGAGGGGTGTAGGGAGAGAGGAGAGAGGAAAGGTAGTGAGGAGCAATAGAATGAATGCATTTAAAGGTCAGAAGGAGAAGTTTGTATTGGATACGGAAATGGAAGGGAAGCCAGTGAAGTGATCTGAGAAGAGAAGTTACATGAGTATATCGAGGTTAGCGGAAGATTAGCTGCTCAGCAGAATTCTGAACAGGATGAAGGGGAGAGAGAGAAAACTCAGAGGAAGACCAGCAAGGAGGAGGTTGCAATGGTCAAGGCGGGAGGTGACTAAAGAGTGGATAAATGTTTTAGAAAGGAAGAGGCAACTTTTGTTAATGTTATAGAGAAAGAAATGCCAGGTTTTAGCTTTTTGTTGGATATGTGAGTAGGAGGAGAGGGAGGAGTCGAAGATGACCCCAGGGTTACGGCTGAGGAAACGGGAAGCAGAAGAGTGTTCTTAACAGAGATAGAGAAAGGAGGAAAATGGTGATGAGACATCCAGGCAGGTGATGTCAAGATAAGCAGGCGGGTTTGAAGTATAAGAGAAATATCAGGTGTAGACAGACAGATGTGAGAGTCATCAGCATAAAATTGATACTGAAAGCCATAGGAGGAGAAGGGAGCACCAAGGGACTGGGTATAGAGGAGAAAAGGAGAGGGCCTAGGACAAACCCTTGAAATACACCAACTGAGAGAGGGATAGCTGTAGAGGAGGAACCACCAGAACCATTACTGAATGAGCAACGGGAGAGATAAGAAGAGAACCAGGACCTTAGAACCTCAGAACCTTCAAATTAACTGTTAATGTGGCAGATAACAAGGAATAGTTAGCTATACCTCTTGTGGTAGTATTTCTGTAACAGAGCAAGAAATGCCCCCAACAGTTTACACAAAGGTTTTACAGTTATTTTGTATTACTTTTGGTGATTACTGCACAGTAAATGCAAAACCTTAGTGCAACTTAGTAAATGTCATTCAATATAGCATAAAGCAATGTGTGCTTTTATAGAGTCTCACATTTTCAATGTAACATCACAAAGAAGCACTGCATGCTACATTTCTTGTGAAATTGGCATTATATGGGGACGTATCATTTGTATAAACTTCTTATAGAATAAGACAGTATAGCATTTGTTTAAACAAAACCATTTTAACACATATCTGGTTAATAATTAGCAGCATAATAACAAATAACTCATGAAAAATGTTTTATATTCCTAATAAACCAAAATGTAGTGCATTTTTTCACATATTGAAACTCCGCTTGCAATCTGCTGGCAAACTAAGTTCAAGTTACCGCATTTACCCAGAATAATGTATTAAAAAAATAAATATACCCAAATCCAAGTAAAGCTCTTGTATTAACTCAGAGCCTATATAGTTGAGTCTTACCGGCTCAGCTGGGTATTTATTATTCAAATAAAATAGGAAACAGCACCTTGAGCAACTGAATTAGGTAAATCTCATTATACATATCTCATAGCGCAACATCATACAAAAGGTTTGTGCACAATTTATAATGAATTATGCTAATTTTCACCAGCATCCTGTCATTTAGAATGGCATGGTACACTCATGTATCTGCAGCCAAGCAAAATTTTATTATAACGTTGTATTTGATTCCTATAAACCATGGTAGTTAGGAAGCAAATTTAATATAGATGAGCAGAAATCAAATGCCAGGATCCTGGCATGATGGGCTAACTTCTTTTGAAAAAGAATAAGTTGATATTTTTCATATAATGTGCTGCTTTCACATCTAAAGTGTGATGTTCTTCTGACGCCAGATTCATAATTTCAGTAAAGTACATAGCTGAGACAACAAGCAGATAGCTGAATGACAGACCCAATCATTAGCTTGTGAAAGAAGGATCTGCTGTCTATTGCTGTCACTCTGGTGGCAAGCGCATCTACGAGAATAAAAATCAGTTCGAAACTGATAGAATTATATTTATCTTAGCACATTTTAAATGCACTTTTGGCATTTTGTTGTCAGAGAACAATAGCACAAGGCTAGTGAATGCAAGTTTGGAAAATTACTTTTTTGTTTCAATTGCTTTAATGTCTTTTTATTGCATTAAATACTCTGTTATAAGCTAAGGGGGCCTTTTCAGCGGCAGGCCATCGCTGCTTTAATTTAGATCTGGACATTCAGTGTCAGGGTCATATCCAGCCGCTGGGATTAAATATCCGGTTTGGCCGCATAGAGGATTAGTTATCTAGTCAGTGGCGATATTGAACCGCTAGCCAAATAGCTAAACTGACAAAAGTTAGGTCAGCCTTGTTTTGGTCTAATTTAAGCCTGATAAGGTTAACTGGCCAGTGGCTCAACATTGCTGCTGACTGGCTAACTTCTGGTGCTGCACCCATTCAGTCCCCGGAACGCTCCAGTGTTAAATGGTTAGCATCAAGGCATACCAACTGGGTAGCTAGGGATATTCAGTGGTACTAAATGGTTTAGTGCCACTAAATGCGAGTATCCTGCCGATCACGGTTTAGCAACTAGCAGGTCTGCTAACAGGTTAAACCATTCTGAATAAGCCCCCTAATTATCTTTCATATTATTTATAGAGTATTAATGTGCTCAAAATATAAAAGTGCCACCTATTGTGTGCAATTCTGGACAGCACCCCTTCAAAAGGATATAAGCTGGTTGGAGTCAGTGCAGAGGGTGGCTACTAAAATGGTTAGTGGTCTTCGTTATAAAGCATATGAGGACAGACTTAAAGATCTTAATATGCCTACTTTAGAGGAAAGATGGGATAGAGGTGATATGATAGAGATGTTTAAATACCTTTGTGGCATAAATGCACAGGAGGAGAGTCTTTCAGTTGAAAGTAATCTCTGCTATGAAGGAGCATAGGATGAGGGTAAAAGGGATAGACTCAGGAGTAATATGCAGAAATATTTCTTTACGGAAAGAGTGGGAGATGTATGGAATAGTCTCCCAGTGGAGGTGGTAGAGATGAGGACAGTATCTGAATTCAAAAAAGCAAAGGATTTCTAAAGGAAAAAAGGGGACTGTTGTAATTGATATGGAAGGGCAGACTAGATAGGCCATGCTGTCTTTTTCTGCCATCATGTTTCTATGTTTCAGTTTCTTGTATCTATTGGTTTTAGGTTCTTTCCTGAACTCTTTTCATATTTGTTTTAAACTAGAGACTTTTGGCTGGCATTCTTCACTTTACAATGTATATTCAGTACTATGGGTTTCGGCACATAGCAGCATGGACGGCACTATATGAGGCAAACTAGACAGTCACCTAGATCAGGTGTGGGCAATTCGGTCCTGGAGGGCCTCAGACCAGTCAGATTTTCATGATGTCCCTAATGAATATTCATGAGATCTATTTGAATCCACTGCCTTCCATTGTATGGAAATAGGTCCATGAATATTCATTAGGGACATCATGAAAACCTGACTGGTCTGCAGCCCTCCAGGACCGGAACTGCCCACCCCTGACCTAGAACATCAGACTTTGGTAGCAGATGGTGCTGCTGAGCCGCTACCATATTTCACTGGGATGAGCACTTGCAATGGCAATAAAACAAGGAGGAGTGTGGCATGGGACCTGCAAACCTCTACGTGCTGCACTCTGGAAGTCCAGCCAGTCCTAACTTCTCTGATGCAGACTTCTGTGTGCACGGGGGAAGGACCAGCTGTACTTTCAGAGCACAGCATGCTGGGGTTTATAGGCCCATGCCATGTTATATTGCCATTGCTGCCACCACTGGTCTCAGGGAAATGCGACAGCAGTGGTAATGGTGGCCGTAAGGGTGGAGAAGGAGCAGGACATGAACTGGGGAGGGGGGTGCTAAGAATGAGAATTGCATGGAGAGCCTACTAGGGTCCTGGATAGCGGTGCTGAATATATGTTGCAGCCAGTTTTTAAAAAAATGAGCATGGTGTTTAAATATTGATCCATTTCTTGTTTGTAATGCCTTTTATTTCCAACAAAATAAGGCTAGCACCTCTCACCCTAAGCCCTTCTGTGTGCAGCTTGACCTCTAGTGGTGTTACAGTGACAATACCATTAGGGGTTGACTGGCACCATTTTGAACCCGGGCACTTGACAGGGCAAGCACAACCAGGGATGAAACTCCTGGTAGGTGCTAGGAGTTTGGGGTCATATTTTGCTATAAAGGGTTTCTGAGTGGTGGGGAATTGTGTTATGTATGAGTGAGCAGTGAGCGAAGAGCTTCTGCTTTGTGTGGGGCATGGTGGGGGTAACAGGGATGGAGGTTTATGTTACTGGCAACAGCCTTTTAAGAGCATCCTCAGGAGCACCAGGCCACCTGTTGAAGACCCAGTGAGGGAAGACTGGCTTAGTGGTTGGGGCAAGTTGCCAGAGGGCCGGGGGTTTGAATCCCACTGGGCTGGAGGTAGTGGGGTTTCTAGTCTTACAGTCACTCCTTGTGGCCAGGGGCAAGCCATTTAACCCTCTGTTGCCTCAGGTACAGAAACATAGATTGTGAGCCCTTCTGGGACAAGGGAAATATATACTTGAATGTACACTGCTTTGACCCAGTGAAAAGTATAATTAAATAACTCTTCGGGAAAAAAGACAATGCCAGCTCAGAGCAAACATTTTATTTCCACAAATAACATAGCTTGAAAAGTTAAACGCAAACTATGTTATTTAATTTCCATAATAATTGGGTGCTTTGCATGCATTTACCTGCTTTGAATTTCATTATTTAGTCTGTGCTGCATAAACTAACATGTATTAAGGACATGCTATTTAATGCATGTTAAGGGGTTAAGAACATAAGAACATAAGATATGCCATACTGGGTCAGACCAAGGTCCATCAAGCCCAGTATCCTGTTTCCAAAAGTGGCCAATCTAGATCATAAGTACCTAGCAGTTTCCCCAAAAGGCACAGGTTCCAAAATGCTTGTATTGGGTCAAGCAGTGATATCCTGGGTCCCTTTTAATAATGGTTTATGGACCTTTCCTCCAGGAACTTGTCCAAACCTTTTTTAAACCCAGCTACACTAACAGCCTTTACTACATCCTCCAGTAACAAATTCCAGAGTTTGATTACACGTTGAGTGAAAAAATAATTTCTCTTATTAGTCTTAAATAGGTTACCCTGTAGCTTCATTGCATGTCCCCTAGTCTTTCTATATTCTGATAATGTAAACAATCGATCTACATTTACCCGTTCCACCCCATTCATTAATTTGTAGACTTCTAACATATCTCCCCTCAGCCATCTCTTTTCCAGTTTGAAGAGCCCTATCCTTTTTAGCCTCTCTTCATAAGAGTATCCTTTCATCCCCTTTACCATTTTTGGTGGCTCTTCTCTGTACCTTTTCTAATAACGCTATATCTTTTTTAAGATACGGCGACCAGAATTGCACAATATTCAAGGTGCGGTCTCACCATGGAACGATAGAGAGGCATTATAATATCCTTTCTATAATTTTCCATTCCTTTCCTTTTTAATTTTATAATTAATTTTATAAGGGGGTATAATTAATTTTATAAGGGGGGTGCACACTTTTAGGTGCCAAGTACACACCTAACTGGGAATTATTTTAGATATTAATGTGTTTGGCCATATACCTTGTATAAAATTCTGACCATTATATAAGTACTTGCGTTCCTTGATGGCATTACTTTGTCAGTGTTATTGTATTTTAATCATTGATCAGCTCTACAAGCTAGGAACCGATGGTTGAACAATTTTGAAAATCCATTTGGGGTCTATTCTGTCCCAAAAATAGCGGGGATGGGCATCCAATTGAGACGTCCATCACCGCTATTCGCCCCCTTCCATCCACAGCACAAGTCTCCTCATACAAACAAGGAGTTTTTACGGGGAGGTTTAGACAGGGGTGGGAGAGGGGGTGTTGTGGAGGCGGAGTGAGGGCGGACAATGGGCGGTCCTTGACCCCAGACGTACAGGGCCAATTCTGAAGTTGGATCTGAACATCTGGGTTTGGCAGACTAGACGGGGGATGGCAGGCCCGGGCAGTGCCAGTGAAGTGAGGGGGTGCAGGGGGTTCCCTGCAGCCGGATCCTGGCCATGGAAGGCCAGATCGGGGGTTGGACTGCAGGGAAAGGAAACTGTGGTAGGCAGCTGGGGATCGTAGCTCCTGAATGGAGCCATGGTGCAATGGCATCGCGGCTCCATTCAGGAGCCTGACTAAGTTAGCTGGGCAGGGGTCTGCACGTTCAAGCCAATCGGAATCAGGTTCCGGCCTGCATGCACAGACCTCAGGCCTGATTCTGATCCCACGGAGCAGATCTTGTCCCCACGGGATCAGAATTGGGTCTGCCTCTGTGTACCCCGATTCTGATTGGGTGTACAGAGGCCTGGACGCACACTTTGGAATGTGACTCTTTATGAATTTTAGGATTGTTGCCAGTTTCTTTTATAATCACTCAATATGCTCCTTTTCCTTGTAGTAGTATATTTTATCCAAATTCAGCTGGTAAAATTATTGGAACATAACTGACCCAGACAACCTTATGGATGCAGTAGTCCCTCCTTAGTACTTTTTTATCTTTTGGGTTTTTTTTTTAATTATATAAAGTATCATATGTTTTCAAAATGAAAATTAATATAATTAAAATGACAGAATTAGATTGTGTTATAACCATATAAAAATCTTTTTTTAAAAAAGTCTTGCACTTCATAACACCGTTTTGGCGTCAAAATAGCTATAAACATGACAGGCAAGTAGCAGAGCAGTTTCTACAATGGACATGCGCATGATCAGAGGACTACACATGATCACACTTTAAACGTACTATCCTCATGTCTAGTCGCTACTTTTAAGTGTTTTTATAATAAAGAAGCATTTATTGGAAGTGTGTGCTTTCTAGTTCTTCCATAAATAGTTTGGAATGCAGCTCTTTAAATACTGAATTTAAATCAGCTTTTATATACACTAACGGGGTCTATTTCGGCGTCGGCAGGTCATAGTTTCTTTTAAAACTGCACCTCTAAACCTCAAGTTAATACAGGACTACTTACCGACTTATTGTGAGAAGTTATTATAGACATGGCTGTCCCCCATTCAAAGTTTTTTAAGCATTCAATAACCATTCACATATCCTTATAGTTGTACAAAGTTTATTTATTTAAACCTCACTCTACTTTATTTCTGCTTAGAGAGAAATACCGGATTGGATCACAAAGACAATATATGGTTACGGTCTGTTACCCCTGTATATTTATTAAACATTGTTCATTCAAATAGTTTTAAACTTTCATAAAAGTTCACTCATTTAAATTGTGCTTTATTCTATTTTTGCTAATAGAAGAATATCTGGATTGGACTGCAAAGACAATATATGGTTTACGGTCTGTTATGTTTAAAAAGTAGAGTTCGTTTTTTTTGAATGCATATATAAAAATGATACTATACCCCTTACATTTTTGTGTCAACACATGATGAGTGTGACATGTTCAATTACACAATAGTTCTCCCCCATAACAATATGTCACTTGTAAATATATAACATATACATTTGGTTGGTTTACACACAGTTTTTATAAAAAAAAAATTTTTTCTTTTGCTATTAATTATCTATTAATTTATTATTTGGTATTTTAACGCTTTTTATGTCAGTATGTTTAGTATCAATTATGTTTTTAATGTTGGAAACATTTTCATTCCTTTAATTAATATATGTTTTATCTTTTATTTCAATCAACTTCCCCTGGAGCAAGTTTTTTTAGTTTTAGTAATTCAGGATGACATACATTTTATGTTCCAATATACCCATTTTATATAGTCGTTTATATATGTCTTAATGTTGTTTAATGTTATTTAATGTTTTTTTGTGTTTTTATTTGATCTTATATTCATGTTATTTATACATTCATGTCCTTCACAGTACCTAATGAACCCCTGACTGCCGAAACACGGCCCTGTCGGGTTAGGTTTTGTTTAACCCAGGATTGTGAACAACTGAAATAAAGGATCTCTATTTGCACATATGCCACATTCCAGACTGGTTTATTACTTTGTCAGTGAACATAAGATATGCCATACTGGGTCAGACCAAGGTCCATCAAGCCCAGTATCCTGTATCCAACAATGGCCAATCTAGGTCATACGTACCTAGCAGTTTCCCCAAAAGACACAGGTTCCACAATGCTTGTACAGGGTCAAGCATTGATATCCTGGGTCCCTTCTTAATAATGGTTTATGGACCTTTCCTCCAGGAACTTGTCCAAACCTTTTGAAAAACCCAGCTATACTAACAGCCTTTACTACATCCTCCGGTAACAAATTCCAGAGTTTGATTACACGTTGAGTGAAAAAATATTTTCTTTTATTAGTCTTAAATAGTTTACCCTGTAGCTTCACTGCATGTCCCCTAGTCTTTCTATATTCTGATAACGTAAACAATCAATCTACGTTTACCCGTTCCACTCCGTTCATTAATTTATAGACTTCTATCATATCTTCCCTTAGCCGTCTCTTTTCCAGGTTAAAGAGCCCTAACCTTTTTAGCCTTTCTTCATAGGAGTATCCTTCCATCCCCTTTACCATTTTGGTGGTTCTTCTCTGAACCTTTTCTAATAATGCTATATCCTTTTTAAGATACGGCAACCAGAATTGCACACAATATTCAAGGTGCGGTCTCACCATGGAACGATATAGAGGCATATAGTGGGCATGCATATGGATGGAGTACACAAGAATATACGTAGATTATAAAATACTATAATTTACACACTTTCTTGAAACATATAGATGTGGGCATTTACACCAAATTGAGGGAAATCTGTATTTTGTAATTACAAAACTGGCCACCAAATTCTGCAGAAGCTGTAATTCCTAATTGATCCTGGAAATAGGCCTTTATAGATGATAATACAGTAATCCAGGCATGTAGTAATCAATGCTTGGAAAATTGTGCAGAAATCCTCTTCCAACAATAATGACCTAATGACCTTATCCTCCATAGCATGTGAATCTTAAAAAATGTAATCCTAATTAAACTTTTGCTTCTTTAGAGGCAGGGGTGATCCCAAAAGACTGGAGATGACTGACTATGGTTCCTGTCCACAAAAGCTGAAGTAGAGCTGTAACTGAAGACTGGTTAGTCTGCCCTTTGCAGTGAGTATATTAATGGAAATGCTGCTAAAGCAGAGGATGGTTTGGTTTCTGGAATCCAAGTGATTATGGGATTAAAGACAACATACAGTAGTTTACTAGAGGTAGGTCTTGTCAGATGAATCTGATTGATTTCCTTACTGGGTGACCAGAGAATTTGTTTAGAGGAGAGCACTACATGTGATATACTTAGATTTCATCAAGGCTGTTCCACATCAGTGAGTACTCTTGGGATGGACCCTAAAGTGGCTGGCTGGGTTAGAAACTGGTTGAGTGGGAGACAAGAGGGTAATAGTAAATGGCATTTATCTAAAGATAGGAGACATTACCAGTGATGCGCCACAGTGATCGGTCCTTGGTCCTGTTCTTTTTAACATTTTCATAAGCGATATTGTGGAAGGTCTGTTGGGAAAGGTATGCTTCTTTGCAGATGATACCAAAATCTGCAACAAGGTAGACATCCTGGAAGGTGTGGATAACATGAGGAGGGATCTACCAAAGCTTGGAGAATGGTCGAGAATGTGGCAGCTAAGTTTAATGCAAAAAAATGCAAGGTCATGCATTTACATAGTAATGTGAAGGCACATTTAACAAAGGATGTACAAGTGCAATCTCGGACGTCAAAGCCAGAATGTCTGAAAAAAAAAGCAGGCACAGGCAAGTTCAGGCTCTGTTTTAGAAATGTGGAGGTGCATGATATGGATGTCTATGAGACATCTATATAGATGGCCACAGAATAGCATCTGAGAACACGGATGTCTAATAGCATAATGGTTAAATTGTGGATTAGGAACAGGGTGGCCAGGCTTCAGATCCTGGTGTGGGCCTTAGTGATCTTAGGCTGGTCACTTAATTCTCCATGTTTTAAGGCCACAACAAGCACTTTCCTGATGCCTGTTCATGCCTGGAGCAGGTCTAAATGTGGATGTGTCTGCAGATGTCCTCGTTTGATTTCAAAAAAGTTGGGTATGTCTATCACAACTCCACCACACCCCTTACCTAATTGGACATCCTCACACTGGAGACGTCTCTAAACGTCATTTGTAAAATGGCTCCAGAGACGTCTCCGTGATATTGATGTCCACGTCCACGTCTCCGGACATCCAAAATCATGACAGACTTTTAAAATGATCCCCATGGAGGTATATCCCAAATGGGACATCTAAGTGCAATCTGGGATGTCAAAACCGGAATGTCTGAAAAGAAAGGCAGGCACATGCAAGTTCAGGCACAATTCCAGAAACATGGACGTGCCCAATATGCATGTGTATCAAATATCTATATGGGCATCCACAGGAGAGCATTTCAGAACCAAGATGTCTAATAGCATAATTGATAGAGTTGTGGCTTAAGAGCTGGGTAACCAGGGTTCATATCCCATTATGGGATGTTGTAATCTAAAGCTAACACTTAATTCTCCATCTTCTTCACACTCTCTGGATGTTTCAAGGTGAAAACACACATGTTCCTGATACCTACTCGTGCCTGGAGCAGGAATAAATATGCACATGCCTGTAGGCTGCTTCTGGGATCAAACTGGGAACTGTAAGTCCATTGCCCCACACCTCACCCACACTCCTGTGCCTACTTGAAAGTACATGAGCATGTCTGCAGACATCCAGACCATGATTAAACCATTTAGAATCACCCTTGTGAACGATAATTCTGAACTGGGGACATCCTGGCCATCAGGACAGCCAGGATCTGGCCCTGATTCTGCACACATGGGAGCTAGCCATTCCCATGGGAGCAGAATCGGGGCACTTGGATGGTCCACAATGTGCCCTGAATCAGGCCTGTTGCACGTCTGGAAAAACCCCCATCTAGATGCCCTATGCTCCTGCATGGAGCCTTGGTGCCATGGCATCCCATTTCCATGGCACCAGGACACCATGCAGGAGTCCCGCTGTCTCACACTACATTAAAAGAACTTTTTCCCACAACCTGACCCCGGAGGGGTCTGCTGAGGCTGGCATTGGGCAGTGGGAATACCCATGCTGCCGCTCACCTGTTCTCGGGGTGTCCTCCATGACTGGCCAGCAACATCAGGGGAGATTTATTCTACCTCTGAGGTGGAATAAGTTCCCCATGCATCCTTGACCCCCTGGACATACAGGACCATGACCAGAATCGGCCCTGTACATCCAGGGTCAGGGTCCCACCTTCACACCTCCTCTGGCCCGCCACCATCCAGAGCTCCCCGCACAGTTGCTTTGTATGTGTGGGGAGCTTTGAGTAGGGAATCAGGCACAAGCATTTGGTGGGGGATGTACATCCAAACTGGATGTTGTTCAGAATAACCTCCATAGTATATGATGGCAGATAAAGATCAGTACGATCCATCTAGTCTGCCCAATAAAGTGGCTAGAGTAGTTGTACGGGCCACTCCATGCAGGTCAACCTCCCCCCCCCCCCCACTTTATTTGTTGAAGTATAAAAGATATTTAAGCTATTTTGATTTTATCCTCTTGCTATAAAGAGATCCACTGTGTGTCTCCCATGCCATTTTGGATTCCATCACTGTATTTGCCTCCACCACCTCCATAGGGAGGGTATTCCAAGTATCCACCACCCTTTCAATGAAAAAGTATTTCCTGATGTTGCTCTTAAGTTTACCTCCTTGCAGCTGCATTTTATCCCCTCTAGTTTTACAGCTTCCCTATAAATGGAAAACCCAGGTCCAACACTGCCTGCCCCTGCTTCTCCTGGCCCTACAGGCCTGACAGGAAGAGGGAGCTGAGTGGTACATGAGTCTCATGTGCTGGATCCAAAGGGCCTCCCTTTGCATCCTGCCACAATGATACCTGATCCATCTCCCCACTTCCTGGGACTTAAAACTACCACCTAGCCCAGAAATGGAAAATCCAGGTCCAACATTGCCTGCCCCTGCTTCTCCTGGCCCTACAGGCCTGACAGGAAGAGGGGGCTGAGTGGTGCATGAGTCCCATGTGCTGGATCCAAAGGGCCTCCCTCTGTAGCCTGCCACAATGAGACAGCAGCCCCTCTAGCTGAACTGCCCCTTCCCCATCCTCTGGGAGCTCACCCCTCCCCCTTCCTCTCAAAACCACCCCAATCCTCTCCCTTGTCCCCACTCAGGCAGCCTCTTCTCTGATAACAAAAACCCTGAACCCAGAGGCAGAGCCGAACAATCTTCCCCGATGACCGACTGAGTCTGCATTGGCAAAACAATGTGCTCAGACGGCTGCGCCTGCGGCTCTGACGTATGGACCGTAGGCCCATTATCATTCCCACTTTCCCTCCATTGCTGTCCTGCCTCCTAAGCCTCTGTAACTGCCCCCACAGACTTAGCATGCCACTTCACCAGCATGCTTGCAATGCCCATGGAACGAAAAGAGGAGCCACCAAACAGCAGGGCAGAGGCAACCAGCACATGCTCGAGAGGGAAAAGCCCAATCAAAATGCCAAAATCGGAACTACGCTGAAAATTATCTGCACCAGCCGCCAGATCCCCAAAGAAAAGGGCAAAGACCATACCCCTCAGGCATATATAGGGGCTACCACCTCTCCCCTCGCCCTCCCTCCACAAAACTCAGGACCAATCAATTTAAATTCACCGGCGGGATTCAAACAGCTCCCATCCCTCCCTCCGCTCTATCTTCCTTCTCTTCCCCCTACCGGGCCCGCACTGACAATGGCTAATGTAAGCCCATAACCAATGAAAAAAGGGAGGGGGCAGCACAGAACTGACACAATTCCTCCCGCCACCTCCAGACATCATCTGCCCCAGTCAAGGGATGGTTACCGGCGGCCGCTGGGATGGGGCCCCACAGCCTAAGCCAATATAACACAAATAATATTATTTAAAAAATATTTACCTATAGTTGGTGTCTAAAGCTGCCCACAGAAGAGCTTTTTATGAAGGGTCAGTGTCACTTTTCAACTGAGGAATGCACACCATGGAAGTAGTTTTATAAAGGTGAACCATTAAATTAATATGTGTACTTTCATGCTAGCTGATACATGCATAGTTTACCACAGGGTGTGTAAATGACTACTGTGCCACACTGAGGCACAAACAAGAGACCTAACTAAAAACTTACCCAACATCTGTTTTCTTGAATCTGAAATTGGTTTTCTATTTATTCACAGATGTAATCATTCGATAGACTATCGTTGCACTGCACATGTCTACATAAAGTCAACCCCTTTTTCTATATACTTTCCTCTCGACGTCTCAAAACATATGTAGGGTTCATAAGAGCATATGAAATGCCATACTGGGTCAGACCAAGGTCCATCAAGCCCAGTATCCTGTTTCCAACAGTAACCAATCCAGGTCACAAGTACCTGGCAGGTTCCACAATGCTCATCCAGTGGTAAGCAGTGGGTTTTCTGGGTCCTCTTTAATAATGGTTTATGTACATTTCCTCTAGGAACGTGTCAAACTCATTTTTAAATCCTGCTACACTAATAGCTTTTACTACATCCTCCAGTAACGAATTCCATTGTGCGAAAAAATATTTTTTCTTATTAGTCTTAAATAGGTTACTTTGTATCCTCTAGTCTTTCTACTTTTTGATGACGTAAACAACCGATCTATATTAAACCATTCCACACCTTTCATTAATTTATAGGCCACTATCATATCTCCCCTTAGCCATCTCATTTCCATTTTGAAGAGCTCTAACCTTTTAAACCTTTCCTCATAGGGGTAATTTTCAAAGAATTTAGGGGTCATTTTGGATGCTCTATTTGTGCTTTGGACATCCTAAAACAACATAGAGATGCCCAAAGCACAGAGATGTCTCCAGAGCCATTTTAGAAGCCGGGTCTGTGGACATCCCTGGCGTGAGGATGTCCACATCTGAACCGGGGCATGATAGAGGCGTGGCTGGACATTCCCAGTTACCTGGAAGTCTCCACCTGATCTCAAATATGTCCTGGATGTCCGAAGTCGTGTCTACATTTAGACCTGTTCCAGGCATGAACAGGCATCTGAAAAGTGCTTGTTTTGGAAGAAAAACATTCAGAGGGTGTGGAGAAGAAAGCACTCCATTATCCCCAGTACTCAGCACAATTTCAATGTTAAGAGCAGTAGGACTTGAACCCTGGTTTCCTTATTCCTACCACTATTCAAATCATTAGGCTATTCCTAGATATCCAGGTTCTGAAATACTATTCTAGGGACATCTATGTAGGAATTCCCACTGTTGTTCATATCGGGGACATTCACATTTTTGAAATTGTGTCTGCACCTAGATATACCCGCTTTATGGTATTTCAGATGTTGTAGCTTAGATGTCCCTGATTGCACTTAGATGTCTCTTCTAAAATTCCCCTCTTAGTGACCTTGCTTTTGGAGTTAAGTGCCTAAAATGGACCCTTTAAAAATTCACTGGATTTGAGTTTCTAAACATAGGTTCCTAAATTTAGCTCCTAAAAAAAAGGTAAGGATAGGGTCGGTGTCAGATTGAAGGAACAAAGTTGTATTTGAGTTATTTTATTCATTTCTATTCCAAATGCATTCATCTTATAGAAGACAATTTAGCCTGAAGTATATGTTTCAAGAAATTTACAGACCGATATTCACAACCTTTATCTGGATAGCCATGAGGAGCTATCCAAATAAGGACACTGAGAAAGAGATTTAGCAGCACTATCCAGAGACTGCTACTGAATATTTCCACAGAATGTCCAAGCATTATCCAGGTAATACAGAGGCAGTTTGTGGATGGAGCTACAGTGGTGTGGCCACTACCTGAATAACTGTCAAATTTATCTAGATTCTCCTAGTTGAGGGGTCTTATGTGTGCACTAGATGCAAGGAGCTCTTTGCTCTCAGGAATGAGTCCGATCTCTGGAGGCTAGAGTGGCAGACTTGGAGGATATACAGAAGACAGTGAGGTATATAGACGAGATCTACAAGGACATATTACTGAAGTCCCACCTCCCAGTTGCCATGGAGGAGAGAGGTCACATGACAGAAGAACATAACCCTGGTGTGGCAGGAAGTGATCCTGTAGCTAGGACCTGTCCTCCAGGTGATATAAAACCCTCTCACACTGAGGAAGTTTCTCCTGGGCCATATGTCCATAAGGTAAGGATTAGGACAGCCATTATAGATGGTGATTCGATCATTAGGCATGTAGATAGATGGGTGGCTGGTGGATATGATCACCTGGTAAAATGCCCGCCTGGTACCAAGGTAGCAGACCTCACATGCCACCTAGACAATATCTACATAGACATTTTCCTTTCCTAAGTACATCTCTGGAAAAACTTCTTGAAGATGGCTAAAAGTGTATATATTTTATATAGGATTTTTCACATGTAGACTCTGTTTATGTATGTAAAAACGCCTTTATAAATTTAACAATGGGTCATGCACATAAAAGTACATCTATATGCCTTGTAGCACTATATAAATGATAACTAGTAGTCGTAGTAGTGGTGGTATCAAGTGAGTGCACTTTTATGCAATCCGCTTACAGGCATGTTCAGGGTACTGTTTGGGTGGAGGGAGAATAAAGTCATGAAGGAAGTGTCTAGGCAGGTACTTTACATGGCTACATTTAAGCTGTGAGCGTGCACGTGTTGTGAGACTATTTAATAAAGATACATTGGGGGAGTTACTACCTTGCATTAAGGGAATAACACATGAAATGTACCCCTTCATGCATATTCAATGGCAATATCATGTGTTATTTTTTCATAAACACATGTGGTTTAAGGCAACACATGTTACACCATAATAAGATGCAAAACATGGAAATGATTGCAAAGCATCTTATTATTAGGCAAATCAAATAACACAACTTGCAGTGAACTTTGAAAGCTGCATTATTCATAGAACAATAATGCCAAGTTTGAGTTGATGCTATTTTACCTACCTGGGAGCATCAGACTGCTAATACATGGCTTGATGCTCCTGGGGAAGGTTCATGAAAGAGCCGGTGACTGCTAAAAAAAAAAAAGGCATGCAGATTGCCCCTCCCCCATAGTCAAAACTCAGGGGCAGCCCAAGGGTGGTGCAGGGCCATGTGCGGAGACTGGGTGCGGGGCCTCATTTGCATAAATATTTGAATAATGTTACCATACACTGACGTTTAGTAAACATGCCTCTTAATGAGTGTATGGATAAAGAAAGACTAAAATATTTCTACATTACTATAATCCAGTGCCAACCACCAGGCACATTAGGAACTACTACGAACACTGCCCATTCAGAACCCATAGCAAACCCGCTGTATCGTAACAGCACTACCAGGACTCACAAAGCACCATACCCTACCTATCAAAAGGCAACACTGCAAATATTTAACCAATACATTTCAGAGAATAACAATACATGACCTACTGGGGAAACAGAACAAGTGGCAATGTCAAATAGGAATTACATAAACAGAATACCTCAGCTCAGTTACACATGCAGAACATAGACCATCACCAAACAAGGAATCACAATTTAAAAACAGGAAGACAATAATTAAACTGGGAACCCCAAAAGCCAAACTTGGAATGTACAACAACACTGTAGAAATAAAACTATAAATTAATTTCCTCTTGTACTAAACAAAGCTCAGATGTTAATGATGCACATTTCCCAGAGCTGACATATTCCAGTTAATAAATTCAAAATAAAGAGATATTTTTTCTACCTTTTGTGCATTTTTTTTCAGTTGCAATTGCTCCAGCCACTTTCTTCTGGTTTCTTCGTGTCTTCTGCTAACTCTCCATCGTCTGCTGTCCATTTGTCCTTTCTTCTCTCTTCTAGTTTTTTTTTCATTCTCTCTCTACATCTGCTTTAACATACTAATCTTTCTCCTTTTGCTCTTTCCTCATTCCTATTTCATCCACTCAAATTTTACCCCTCCATCCTCAATCCCCACTTACTCCCCCAATACCCAGCCAATTGTAGATTTGTCTTCCCTCCCACACAAAAACATTTCCCCTCTCCATTTCACTTTCCCAGCTCCATCCCATTCTAATCCTCCCCCAACATTAGCTCCCTTCTAGGTCCAGCCCCACCCAGCATCCGCTCCCTTCTAGTCCCCGCATCAGCCCATTTCCAGTCCTAGCCCCCCATCAGCCCATTTACAATCCTATCCTAGCCACACCATCAGCCCATTTCCAGTCCTAACTCCCCCATCCAATTCTAGTCCTATCCGAGTCCCTCCATCAGCTCATTTCTAATCCCAGCCCCCCATCAGCCCATTTCTAGTCCTTTCCTAGCCCCACCGTCAGCCTATATCAAATTCTAGCTCCCCTCCACTCAGCCCATTTCCAATCCAAGCCCCCCATGAGCCTACTTCCAATTCTAGCCCCTCCATGAGTCCATTTCAATCAAGCCCCCAACACAGCCCATTTCCAGTCTTAGAAGCCCCAACAGCCCATTTCCAGTCCTATCCTAGCCCCTTCATCAGCCCATTTCCAGTGCTAGCTCCCTCCCCTAACAGCCCATTTCCATTCCAAGCCCCCCAGCCCATTACCAGTCCTAGCCTCCACCCATCAGCCCATTTCCAGTACTAGACCCCCCATAGCCCATTACCAGTCCTAGCCCCCCATCAGCCAATTTCCAGTCCTAGCTCCCTATCAGCCCATTTCCAGTCCTAGCCCCCCATAGCCCATTACCAGTCCTAGCCCCTCATCAGCCCATTTCCAGTCCTAGCCCCCCAGCCCAATACCAGTCCTAGCCTCCCATCAGCCCATTTCCAGTCCTAGCCCCCCATAGCCCATTACTAGTCCTAGCCCCCCATCAGCCCATTTCCATTCCTAGCCCCCCATAGCCCATTACCAGTCCTAGCCCCCCATCAGCCCATTTCTAGTCCTAGCCCTCCATAGCCCATTACCAGTCCTAAATCACCCATCAGCCCACTTCCAGTCCTAGCCCCCCATAGCCCATTACCACTCCTAGCCCACACCCATCAGCCCATTTCCAGTCCTAGACCCCCCATAGCCCATTACCAGTCCTAGCCCCCCCATCAGCCAATTTCCAGTCCTAGCCCCCTATCAGCCCATTTCCAGTCCTAGCCCCCCATAGCCCATTACCAGTCCTAGCCCATTACCAGTCCTAGACTTCCCATAAGCCCATTTCCAGTCCTAGCCCCCATAGCCCATTACTCGTCCTAGCCCCCCCATCAGCCCATTTCCAGTCCTAGCCCCCCCATAGCCCATTACCAGTCCTAGCCCCCCTCCATCAGCCCATTTCCAGTCCTAGCCCCCCCCCATAGCCCATTTCCAGTCCTACCGCCCCATCAGCCCACTTCCAGTCTTAGCCCCCCCTCCCCCCAGCCCAGGTAGATTAAAAAAAAAACAAACTTGCTGCTGCTGCCGCCATGGCAGCAGCAGAATCGAGCGTTCTGCGGGGCCCCCCTGCCTGGCAGAGTCCTCCGTGCAGCCTCAGCTCCCTCAACGTGGTGTTTTTAGAGCCGCGAAGGGAGAATTTCCCTTTCTCGCAGCTCTGTTTAAGCCCGCGGGGCTGATGGGAAACAGGAAATCTTGTTTCCCATCAGCGCCAGCGGCTTAACAGAGCCACGAGGGAGAAGCTCTCTCCCTTCGTGGCTCTGAAAGCCGGCACTTAGGGAGCTGAGGCCACATGGAGGACTCTGCTGGGCAGGGGGGGCCCCGCAGGATGCTCGATTCTGCCGCTGCCATGGTGGCAGCAGCAGCAAGTTTGTTTTTTTTTTAAATTTACCGGCAGATGTTTGTGCAGGGTCCCTGAAACGCGGGGCCCTGTGCAAACAACATTTTTGCACAATGGACGGGCCGGCCCTGTCAAAACTCTCTACTCCCTCTGAAGCTCTTCCCTCAGACACTAGTCAAGCTCTCCCACCCCAAAGGTCACCCTTAGACTCTCTCTGCCTGAAGAGGTCTCCCCCACTTAAGACCCTAGCTTGAAGAAGACCCCCTCCCTAAACCATTCCAAAGACTTCAACTCCCCATAAACTCCACCAGGCCTACCTTGCTAATCTCTGTTGGTCTAGCAGTTACAGGACAGGAGCAATCCCCCCTCCTATCCCCGTGGCTCTGGTTTCAAAATGTCGGCTCGTGACCTCTAGCAGTAGTCTTATGGTACTAAATCTATGGTGAGGTCTTCAATGGGGAGTGGCGGAGTCACAGGTGGGAGCTTCTTCAGGGGACTAGGGCTCTGGCATGACTTTATGGAGGTTGGAGAGCTTGACTGGTGTCTGAGGAGGGTCTTTGGGGGTTGGGTTTTGACTGTGGGAAGAAACAATCAGCACATTTTTTAGCAAGCATCAGACCCTTTAAGAAAGTTCTCTAGGAGCACTGGACTGTGTATTAATGGACCAATATTCCTGGGAAACAGAAAAGTACAGCTTGTGAGGCTGATCACAAGTTGCATTATTTATTTACCACATGAATCACTAAATTGTGGTACAGAGTTACTACAGGTTAATGAATCCTGTGGTAAATTAAGCTACATTGGAATTCTAAAATTTCCCTTAGGCGCTTATAGTGGTCATTTTAAAAGCCCTATTTAGGAGTTGGACATCTAAAGATAGGCACACAGACATGCAAATCCTGAAGAAGCCCCTGGAGTCATTTTACAAATCCGCTATGTTGACGACTCCAGGACAGAAACATCCATGTCATATGGGGGCATGTCCGTAGCATTCTATAAAAGATAAGCTTGTGCACCCGATTTCCAATATGGGAAGCACATCTGAACCCAGAGCAGTAACATCTATGTCTATTCCTGCTCCAGAGCATGAACAGGCATCAGAAAAGCTTTTGTTCTGCCACCAGAATACCTGGAGGGAGTAGAGAAGAGAGTACTCTGATATTTGCAATAATTTCATAATGAAAATGAAAAAGATAAAGAAAAGTGGGCTCTTCTTTTCTGGTCGGAATGCCAATGCACATCTCTGCTTCAAAACAGCAAGCAGAGACATGGGTTCTACATTGGATGTATGTCCTCATCCTAACTCTTTATCACGGAGACATCTATGTGGCTGGGATTGCATCGAGATGAATCTTACATGTGGATTTCCATTTTACAAAAATTTTGACCTGGATGTCCCAGATTCCACCTAGATGTCATTCCTAAAATGTGCTTTTATGGCAGCTAACAGTAACCGCACATTTTGCAGACGTCATGGATGCAGCTAACATCACCTCAACGATTGGAACGAACTGCAACCGTGATGCTGCTGAACGGTAATCTCAGCATTTTCACTGCATTATCTGATGGCGAAATGCTGTGCATGCCCCCAACAGATAACATGTGACTTTTGCATCTAACGTGGTGCTTTCTGCACTAACGCCCGGTGTTAGCTACAAAAGTCTAAAGCCCTTTAGTAAACATATCCCTATATGATAATGATGTATTTTCTGAAAGAAAATTTAATGCTATGTAAGAAGAAGGTTTTCTTGACTCCTGACCAGAACCAGCTAATAAAATTCTGCTGATGTAACTGAACCTGGCCGAGTCTGTGTGGAGATTAGTTGGAAGAGCTGCAGGGAAGAGCCAGCTACAAAAGTACATTTATACCTGTGAAAAGGGGTTTTAAAATTTCCCTCTGTACATATAGCTAAGAAAATTGAATAACAGAAAATACGGAGTTAGGAGACAGTCATTAATCATGTCCAGTTATCATCCACCTTCTGTCTGCTTTTGTTAAATATCCATGGCCTATTAAAGGAGTGAATGGCAAATGCAGATAAGATTTAACTATCTATTATTAAATATCTAGCATCGTGGAACAATTTATTTTTCTAAAGAATTGCAACACATTCAGCCTTTAATTAGATTCTTTAAGTCAACGGTTAATAAGAATAACCAAATCGACTCTACTCATGGCAAAGAAATTAATCCCCTAAATCAATGAATTAATCAGATGCATGCAAAGCCCCATTTTGCAGAGGTCATCTTAATAGGAAAAGAGAAGCCTAAGTCTGGATGTTCACTCTTTGCAAAGAATTCTACAGAACTCATGCTGAATGTGGAGCCTTTTGTAAAATAACTGTAAGACCATGGCAAGTGCATGTGTAGTTTGCAGAGCACTCAGCAGAAACATCAGCTTTACAAAGAAATATATTCCAGACAAGAGCCTCGTAAGCTGAGTAACTAGTGACATTTACATGTGCAAGCAGCTGATTTTGCAACCTACACATGTAAATGAAAAATCTTCCATGCATAAGTGCTAATTATTTATAAAAATGGCTATCCAGGGGAAGCCAATTAATGACTCAAGCTCAAAAACTTTAATTTTTGGCTTTATGAGATGGTTTAAAAATCAGAGATATAAGCACAATTGTTATTTCAATTACTTCTTCAAAGCCTAAAGGGAAGAAGTACCTTAACTGATGTATGCAACTCCATGCAGATATAAATGGTGGCAGGCAAATACGTACTTAAAAGTATTTGCATATTGCCATGACAAAATAGGAAATACAGGCATACTTTTGATATGAATAGGAGAAAATATTTTTTCATTCAACGCATAAACTCTGGACTTCATAGCCAGGTCATGCTGTAGGGTCCTTCGGGCTCCTACTCCCCCCCCCCCCCCCAACACACCTCTCGACCTCCAATGATACTCCACCTTAGTGCAAAACAACACTTTATTAGTAGGATTTAACAGGCCATGGCTTGAGCATGGACTGCGCAAACAACAATAACATTATCACAAACATTGAACATCATGAATATAAACAGCACTAACAAGGTCAGCCTAACCTGAGTGGGACCGCCGTGGAGGGTGCCATACTGTTCTTGCATGTCTTAAAGCCAACCACTCTGTGTTGGTGCCTGAGTATGCCCCTGAATTTGGCTGATTTTTTAAAATGAGCCCAGCACCCCTGCCTTGATACCTGGCCCTCCCAAATCCAGGTCCAGGCATCTGCAAACTAGTACCTGAGCCGCCCCATAATGTGTGGTATCTCCCTTTTTGTTGGTGAGGTCCCACCACCAGGGTTGTGACCCAACTCACCCCATTGTGCACACCCAACCGACGGGCCAATGTCATTCAAATGAACACCGCCCCCTTTATAAACCAATGCCCCCCACTCGCTACAATGAGCAACACCATCTGCAAACCCCTGACAAAATCCTCTACTTCCACATTCACCTTTTTTCTAATCCTTTCTATGGCCTCTGGCCTCAAAGCTCCTGGCCACGTCTGCTGGGGAAGAATCAAGGAGCAAATGATACTCAGCTGTGCTCGGCATATATCCAAGTCAAATCCATCTTGATTTTGATGATTAAATCAATAACTTTGGTGGACACCAGGTCATTGCTGCCCTAATGTAGCGAAATGAAGTCTAGCAGACGTCCACTTTGACTGCGGTTATTGAGCGCGGGCTGCAGTTGATCCCAACGCACCCCTCCTCTTCCGTAGTCAGTGTATAGTTACAGTGTCTGGGAAAAGCCCAGCTGCCTTCTGTAATGGCTGCCCATTGCTCTTCTCCTGGCCCAAAAGGTGTATAATTGCCAACTGTCTAGACATCTTCCGATGATTTAAATTTTCCCTGCCCCAAACCTCAACCTGTGGACTATGCTGGTGGCTCTGATCCTGAAGGAATGCAGAGTCAGGCCCACCCCAATCGAACCTAACTTTATCCAAGGCCTTTTGCCACATGGCATTGAACTGGAACTGGGATAGGTAGCTACCATCGTGATGCTGCAGTAGGGCTCCTTCCGCTGTTGGGTGTACTTTTAAGTACTTGTTCATGGCGACCACCGGGCAAAGCTTCCGAACCCTGGTAGCACTGATCCACACCATCCTACCCTTGCAGGTCTGATCTGTTGTTGACTTCCCCAGGAAGAAACCAATCCTGTCCGGCCCCACCGTTACATCATATACTCTCAAGACAGCACCTAGCATGTCTGCTCTGGACCGGGTGGGTGGCCTCACTCATCATGAAGGCACCAAAAAACATAATCAGGAAGGTCACCCTAAAGAGTCTCTCCTCGAATTCATCCTTGGACACCTCAGCTGCCTTCCGTATAACTCCTATCAGTATATGCAAGGTGACAGGTCTTCACCCATCCAGTCTTTGTGGGGGTCTCCCTTGCTCAGCTGTCCATTATTTTCTTATTTTCTTAACAATAAATTTCTTAGTTGTATCCCACTTCCCCTCAAGCTTTAAAAAGAATGACACACCCACTAGCATCAGCTTGGCAGGCCTGAGCGATGTCCCTTTGTCCTGGAGTCACGTTTTAAATTCCATGCAACCGGCCCCAGGTCACCCCCATCTCTGGGTTGAAACCCCGTCACTCTGCAAATCTCTGCAGCCTGGCCCACACTCTCCCGTATGATCTCCAGGTGCTCCTTGATAGGGAAGTACCCAGTAGTCTGCCGGTGCTCAACACCCAGTGCTCCACATCTCCACCAGCATGCACATTGCTGCCAGGTCTGCTGTTGGGGCGAGCCGCCTGAACCACTGCAGTTAAAACAAGAGAGAGAGTCAGCAATCTCATTAACTCCCCCCAGCACATGGCTAGCTGTTATAAATGCATTCAACTTGAGACTCAGAACCATCCTCTTGATCAGCCCATTAATCTACCTGCCTTGGTCGATTGCCTATTTATTGTGTACACTACGGCAGCATTGTCCAAAGTTAGGCTTCCATAACACCAGCTCAGCTACTATCAGGAACATCTTGAGAAATGTTATATCTCTAGGTATACCCTGTCTGTGCCACTACTCAGATCATCTTTCATGGCACCACTGCCCCTGAAGGAGATCCCGAAACCCATGCTGCCTGCCGCATCTGTGAATAGTTTCATTTCCCTGTTGCTGGTAAGCCTCTGCCTCCAGATGTTCCTGCCATTATACATCATAAGGAAATCTTGCCATACAGCCAGATCCTCCCTGTTCAAAGCCCCAACCCTAATAATGTGATAACTCCTCTGCACCCCTATGGTAGGATCCACTAACCGCCTTATGAAGACCCTGCCCATAGGCATCACTCAGCATGAAAAATTCAGTTGCCTGATTAAGGACTAATCTGTCTCAGGGTGACCTCCATAGCGAATCTCACCATCCGCACTGCCTCCTTTTTGGGCTCTGTCTTGCTCTTGGCTAGAGGAATGCCCATCTCTTCAGCCTTGCACTAGAAAATCCTTGAAACTCTCTGGCAGTCCTGCTTCTCATGCTAGATAAGCCTAGCTAAATAAATAAATAAATAGCTATCAGCAGGAAATGTCCAGATAATGTATCACCTTTTCCTCACCGATTTCCCTTTCTACTATCCATTGTAAGGCTGTGCTAAACTCCTCAAAGTATGTGCATAACACTGCACATCCCACTGGGAGGCAATTATCGAAGTAGTAATGGTCCCCAAACCAGAAATTGAGCAGGTAGAATCTGTAAGGGTCTATCGGCATTAACCAGAAGGCTGCCTTGATATCCGTTTTCACCAACCATGCCCCTTTTCCCTGGGCCCTTAAGTCCAATGTCTGATCCACTGAGGTGTACTTAATGGAACAAACCAATTGGTAAAGATGGTTGTTAACTGAATCACCTTTTGGGTAAGACAGATGGTGGATGAGTCAAAATTCCCCTGGTTCCTTTTTTGGGACTAAGTCCAGTGGTAAGATTATCAAGTTGGGCATGGGCCTGTGCCCGAATGGTCCTGCTATGATTTCCAGAGCTCACTCTTTGTCAATTTTATTCTGCATCAGCCCCCCTTTCTCAAACGTGGATTTTAGGTTGCCTGCCACCCACAGCCCAACGGTGCCATTATAAGTTATGTGAAAACCAAATGCAAAACCTGAACCCAGCCAATCAGCCTTATGTTTATTCTAGCCCTCAAGATTCTGCTGCAGAGCCTCAATCTTTATTGATGTTGCAGTCCGCCCAAAAACAACTGGGCATCACAAACATTGGTGTTCCCCTTCTTGTCTCTTCCCACATCTGTCTATGGGTTGCCCTCGTCACATATCGAGAAGGCATGTCTATATTTGCAACTGGTACTAAATCTGCAGGAGCCAACACTGAATAATCTGCAAACTCGTCTGCGGACTCTCTGTGTTGGCAATGGTGACCCACTGATCTATTCTCTCCCTGAAAGGGCTGCTGAGACCCTGAGCTCCTGCCCGGCCAATATAAGGTACTGTCTACAACTGTTCTGGTCCCCTTTTGGCCCTGAGTCATCAACCTATTCCCCGCTATGTTACGATGAAACTGTTCATCATAGTCCAGCCATGCGATCACCCTGTACACTTGGTATGACCTCACATATACTATCTTGATATATGAAGAGGCCCCGGCATTGCTTGAGGTGCTTCTTGATGACTCTGCTTGCTATTATATGGAAGGCAGCACACCAGTTTGCTATGGTTCTCGGTATGCTATTCGCCTTTTAGATAGCCAACTTGCATTTGTCCCGGCAATTAACGCAATCACAATAACCATCATTCCATTTAACTAGCAAGGAGAATATGTCTACATACTCAACTTTCCAGACCTTATCCTTTTGTGCCATGGGTGCGTGGCTATCCAGTGCACTAGTCAGGCAAAAATACTCCGCTGGCTTTGCATCGGACACCAGTACCCCCTCACCTTCTTGCATAGCTGCTGTCATGTCCCTGTCTGCCCTTGCTATTTTGACCCCAGGTGCGTCGACTGTGGTGCAACCAAGAGTGCCACTGTGTTCCTCTGGTGTGCTGGTCTCTATTTGCGCTGCACCCTATTTTGCATTATGTTTTGACACCAACCGTATCAGCTTTTCCAATAGCCCCACTAGCCCGGCTGCTCCTGCCCACTTCCATCCTCAACTGCTCTCCCGCCCCCCCCCCCAAACCTGCATCACAGCTGTAACCCTTTCACTCCCTGCACCGGTATCCACCCCCCTCTGAGGTGCTGCAGCCTGCCCTGCTGTTGCTCTCTCAACCCTCCATTTCCTCCCCTTTTTCCGCCTTCTGTATTCACTCATGTTGCTTCCCCCACCAGCCCACCAGTGATGTCCACTACAGATTGCAATCGTACATCATTCCTGCAGGTCACAAGTGAATAGTTTGTACTCACCCCTTTCTCCATAAGATGGCACTGTGAGGATACCTGTTGTGTCCCTGGACATCTGAGCACTGCTGTGCCCTGTGGTTCATGCTGAAAATCTTGTGGTTCTTCAAGGGGATTCATAAGAGCCTGCACGCATCCCGCTCCATGGATCATGGCCATGGCTCTCATCTTGTTCACCAGTTCTTGAATCCCCACTTCTTCCTGCACTGCAGTGTCATTTCATGGCACGGAGCTTTGAGCATTCAGGCTGCTCACATAGCGCTCATTAGACCCAGATCCCGCCTCTTGTACTTGTGTACCACTTTTTCTTCTCAATACCTGTTCCTGGTGTCATTTTCCACTGCCCTGGGATTGCTGCTGGCAGTAAGCCTAGTCTTCCCCTTCTGTGTTTTGTGATTGGCTTTTGACCCCTTGGCCATCTTGCTACCTTGTACCGATGTGACAGTCTTCCGCTGCCTCTTCATATTGTGGGTTTTGGTCTCACAGTTCGTCCTCTTCCGCTTGACGTCTAACCTCCTGCCCTTCATTCTCATTGCCAGCCTTTAAAAATGCTATGCTGCTGCTGGCCCTTTAATCTCTGCTCTGTCCTGCTGGCTCCCTTGAAGTTCCACCTCCCACAGTGATGTGGATGGGCATAGTGCTCTGTGATGGCTGCTGGGAAGCTTCCTTTCATGCTGCCTATTTCCATTCTCTTTGATGCTTCCTCAAGCCTGCTGGCACCAGGTAAAACTGCAATCCAAGGGGGGAGAGGGGATGCCTATACCAGCCCGAATTGCTGCTGTGAACCAACATGTGGATGCAAGCCATGCAGTGCACTGAGGGTGAGTGTCCTCCAGCAACTGAGCAATACGTGCCAGTGCTGCTACTGCCGAGCGATGCCGCCCCCCTCTGCAAGAGTGGTGTGTGTGCCATGGTGTTATACAGGACTCACCACTTTGGGGCTGCTGTGGAAGGAAGAGGTTCAGCTGCCAAACCTCTTTCCTGGATCCAAGCCAAATCTCTCTGTCTAGCTGAGGAGCCTGTGCTCAGCCATGATCCAGTGTCTGCTACGCAGCCTCAGACTCCGGGCAGCATGCACCCATCATCCTGGTCTTTGTCAGGTGGTTTCAGTTGTCAGACTGCCCACAGCTTGCTCAACATGAGGGTTTCTCTTTTTTTTTTCTTTATTTAAACCACCTGCGGCTGGCTTCGCTGCTCTTCACAGGCCTCACACTGCTGTTCCTTGTCCATGCAGTGACCTCTCTTTGTCTTGCAGCCTTGACTAAAGAGGAGGCCACTCCCTTGACCTCAGCCATTTAACTGCTCCGTGCTCTCTTCCCCCCTACCACCTATCCTACGCTGTGTTCTAGGAACTCTCTCTCCCCCCGCAGCCCAGTTACGTGCTAGCACCACCCGGTGGCTGGCCTCTCATTACTGGAGGATGCAGTAAGAGCTATTAGTGTAGCTGAGTTTAAAAAAGATTTCAACAAGTTCCTGGAGGAAAAGTCCATAAACCATTATTAAAGAGAAGCAGGGAAATACACTCCTTCCCCTGGGATAAGTTATATTTTAATTACTATTACTATTTATATTTGTTTGAAGTTTCATGCCCCCTGAAGGCGGCTATGGCTGAAATGCATTGGGGACTCTGTTGAAGTAATAAAGCACCCATGACCTCCATACACCATTCACTTGTTGTGTCTCTTCTGGTTTGCTGTTAGGGTTTTGCTTTCCTTGTGTTCCTTCCTTTCCCATTGTATTTGTACATCTGCCACTTGTTTTTCCTTGTTTGTTATTCTCATTTCTTAAAGAGTTTTTTCTCTTGCTTTGCAAATACTGTACTGCCTTCCCTGTGCATTCTTGTGGATTTTCACTCATTCTTTCTAGTCGTCAGAATGCTTGTCCACGTTTAATGATGGAAACAGATTCTGAATGTTTACTCTCATATTTCAGCACTTTTTACATATTTGGATCCAAGGATGCAGTTAAGTAGGCCTGGAGGCCTATGATAGTAGCCCTGTATTTGTAATCAATCTCTATGAATACTAGCCCTTCTTCAGCTCTAGGGATGTACAGTCTTAGCATACATTGATTCTTATATATCACTTCATGGGCATGGAGGCGTTTTCGTGTTCACACATCCGATTTTTCAAGATCTTTAAGAGGCCAGTCCACAATCCCAGAACTGTATGAAAGACAGGAATTTCCAGCCGATTGATGGCTTGTATCTTATTCTGTGATATTAAAGCACTTTTCAATAATGATTTTAATTTTTTGTAGTATTCTTTACTGATATTTTCTGTCAGTAATTTCTGTTTGAGTGGCGTTCCTTCTTCTACTCGGAGATGCTTATATACATCTTCCTGTTCAAGGTCCATGATGTCACAGCCTTCAGCCAGTGAAATGTTTTCTGTTTTGCTCAATTTTCCTCTAAAAATTTTGCCTTAGCACATTTGTCAAGGCCAAAGGTCATCCTGATGTCATCCGAAAAGCTTTTCACCACACGGAGCTGCTCTGCTAATTGTTGACTACTGGAAATATAGAGCTTCAGATCATCTACAAATAATAAATGAGATGTTGTTTCTAAATTGTTACCTTCTTTAGAATTCAAGTTAAATCTATATCCAGAAGAGTTGATAAGAGTACTCATTGGATTAAAACAGAAGAGGTGGCCACACAAAACAGAAAAGGTGGCAGGGAATCCTCCTGAAATATTCCTCGCTGGATCGTGATGTTAGGAATGATATACTGACCATCTTCATATTTCAAAAAGAGTGTGGTTTGCCACATGGTCATGGTGAACTTAATATACAACTATTTGATAAACTTAATATACTTAATAACTTATAATAATATACTTATACTTAATAAACTTAATAACTTAATATACAACTATTTGATAAACTTAATATACAACTATTTGATAAACTGAATAGTAGCAAATCACCTGGACCGGATGGTATACATCCCAGAGTGTTGAAAGAACTGAAATATGAGATTGCAGACCTGCTATTGGTAATCTGTGAACTTTCATTAAAATCATCTGTAATACCTGAAGATTGGAGGGTCGCCAACGTAACACCAATTTTTAAAAAGGGTTCCAGGGGTGACCCGGGAAATTACAGACCGGTGAGCCTGACGTCAGTACCAGGGAAAATGGTAGAAACCATCATAAAGAACAAAATTACACAGCATGTAGATAGTCATGGCCTAATGGGAGACAGCCAACATGGCTTTAGACAAGGAAGATCTTGTCTTACTAATCTGATATGTTTTTTTGAAGGTGTGCATAAACAGGTAGACAAAGGTGAGTCGGTTGATATAGTGTATCTGGACTTTCAGAAAGCTTTTGACAAGGTCCCCCATCAGAGACTTTTGGCGAAGCTAATAAGTCATGGGATAGGAGGCAGTGTACTATTGTGGATCGGGAACTGGTTAAAAGATAGAAAGCAGAGGATAGGGCTAAATGGCCAATATTCACAATGGAAAAAGGTGAATAGTGGAGTACCCCAGGGATCTGTACTGGGTCCGCTACTTTTTGACATATTCATAAATGACCTGGAAAAGGGAATAACTAGTGAGGTTATCAAATTTGCAGATGACACAAAACTGTTTAAAGCTGTTAAAACCCAAGAGGATTGTGGAAAACTGCAGGAGGATCTGGATAAATTGGAAGACTGGGCATCCAAGTGGCAGATAAAATTTAATGTGGACAAGTGCAAAGTTATGCACCTAGGAAAGAACAACCCACACTATAGTTACACGATGCAAGGCTCCACATTAGAAACCACCACCCAGGAAAAAGATTTAGGAGTCATCGTGGATAACATGTTAAAACCCTCCACCCAGTGTGCAGCGGCAGCCAAGAAAGCAAATAGAATGCTAGGTATCATAAGGAAAGGGATGGAGAATAAAACAAAGAATATTATAATGCCTCTGTATCGCTCCATGGTACGACCGCACCTTGAATATTGTGTGCAATTCTGGTCACCGTATCTCAAAAAGGACATAGCATTATTAGAAAAAGTACAGAGAAGAGCCACCAAATTGGTGAAGGGGATGGAAGGCTACTCCTATGAAGAGAGGCTAAATAGGTTAGGGCTCTTTAACCTGGAAAAGAGACGGCTGGGGGGAGATATGATAGAGGTCTATAAATTAATGAATTGTGTGGAACGGATAAACGTGGATCAATTGTTTACACTATCAGAATATAGGAAGACTAGGGGACATGTAATGAAGCTACAGGGTAAACTATTTAAGACAAATAAGAGAAAATATTTTTTCACTCAACGTGTAACCAAACTCTGGAATCTGTTACCAGAGGATTTAGTAAGGGCTGTTAGTATAGCTGGGTTTAAAAAAAGGTTTGGACAAGTTCCTGGAGGAAAGGTCCATAAACCACTATTAAAAAGGGACCCAGGATATCAATGCTTGACCCAGTACAAGCATTGAGGAACCTGTGTCTTTTGGGGATATTGCTAGGTACGCATGACCTAGATTGGCCACTGTTGGAAACAGGATACTGGGCTTGATGGACCTCGGTCTGACCCAGTATGGCATGTCTTATGTTCTTATGTACTCTATCAAACCAGGATTTATTTCAAGGCCATTTGTCATCCAAGTGTGTGGGACACTGTCAAAAGCTTTCTTATAATCAATCCATGCTATACTGAGATTTCTGCTTTTCTTAGCACTGGCCATGATAGCCTTGTTCAACATTTACTGGTCTTTGGTGCAATATCCCCCTCTTGTTGCTCTTTTGCCATGATGTTACTGGACGCGATATAATCGTATATTCTGTTTGCATCTATTGAAGTGAACAGCTTATAGATTGTAGGTAGACAAGTTATTGGTCTATAATTGTTGGGAGTGTTACTTGGGTCCCTTTTGGAAGCAGAAATGTTTTTCCTATAGTAAAAAAAATAACAAAAACTGCCCTCAATACTAGATTTACTCCAAATTACTACTATTACCAATTTTCCAAAAATTCACCCAACATAATTAAACAAGGCAATATTGTTGAGTGTTGGGTGAATGTTGGGTGAATTTTTGGAAAATTGGTAATAGTAGTAATTTGGAGTAAATCTAGTATTGAGGGCAGTTCTTGTTATTTTTTGATTGTTTATTGCCCTTAGACAGCTAGTATTTTTTGTATGTTTCCTATAGTAAGCCATTATGATGTTAAGCCTGGCTGCTTAAACAATTGATTTTTGCAATTCATCAGGTCTGGGTGGGATGGTTCTCCATCTGGGTCAGGGCTCTTCCAGTTTGGGGCTTGCTTTAACCTGCTTTCCAGCTTTTTTGTTGTTATTGCAGGCCATTCCATAGGTTTGATGTTTGCTTTTTCTAAATGCTCCTATATGCAGGGTAACCATTCTTCTTCTTGATTGTGCTTTATAGGGTCCTCATATAGTTATCTCCAGAAGCTTTCTGTTTCGGTTTTGGCTGGTAGTGCTTTTACTATCTTAACACTAGAAGCCCCAAAGTGCGTCAATTGATGCAAATGCATCTTCGAAGCTGTATACCTGCGCCACTGCTAGAACCAGGTCAGTCATGTTCCATGACTTTGTTAGCAAGGTCGAGATGTTTAAATATGTGCATCGAAAATTAATGACAGATGCTCACCTAGCGGGAAAATGAATTTATACCTAGAAGCCCCAAAGTACGTCAATTGACGCACTTACCGGCTTAGCCGCCGGGCCCCGGTCCCGCGGCTGCCTGGTAACCAGGTTCCCGGGGCCCGGCCACGAGGCAGGCCGCTTCTCGTTGGGGGGGGGGGAGGGGCGAGGCGCAGCTAGGCGTGCGCCCTGGTAGCCTCCACGTGCTCCTGCAGGGAGCCCGATGATTGGCCGACGGAGGGTCGCGGGGGCGGAGGCAGCGCGATCAAGGAGGGAACGCCGGCTGGCGATTTCCCCTTTCCCTCCTTGCTCGCGACCAAGAAGGTTTGTCTTGCCGTTTGTCTTACCATTGCGGGCGGTTGTAGGCCTCGGGTGCCCCGTCGTGTGCCGGGTCTTTGGGGGTCCCTTGATCGAGCGCCGACGCCAACCCGCGCGGCGATGGTACCTCCGTCTTCCTGTCAGCTCACCCGTGCACTGGGCTGCTTTGTCCGGCATGCGCGCTCACTCCGGCGCACGTGGGGGGCCCGTTTTCTTTGTTCCCTGCCTCTCGCGGTTAGCGGGGCTAGCCTGCTCCTGCCTGCGGGGCATTTGGGGGATAGCGGGCCTGAGGTCGGGTGGTTGGTAGGCGGGCCCTCCCCTCTTTCCTTTTCCTCGCTTAGGCCACAGATACAAAACAAAAAATAATAATAATAAATAATAATAAAACTACATAAATACCTACTTATAAAAGCCTGCAACGCACCGGGACCTAGGCCCAAAGGTCAGGCACTGACTTACCCTAGCTGGTAGGCCGCCGGCCTCCCCTGCAAGCCCCTAGGCCACTTCAGCCCTTGGGCCACTGGGAGTACACATGGCCAAACAGGTCTCAGCGCGCGGCGCTGCTAAGGGGCCGCGGGGCAGGGCTCGTGGGCGCGGTATGGTGCGGCGTGGGTCCGCTCCTGCGGGCCGCGCTAGGGCGGTGCCCCCTGCTGTTCCGGCTACCGGTTCCCGGGCTGGGGCCCGGCAGGGGCGAGGGCGCAGCAGAACAGGTGGGGCCCGGGGGGGTGGGGCCTCCGGTGGGCGCATCCTGCCCGTGCCTGCGGCGGAGGGCGCCTCGGTGGGTGATCCGGCTCCTCCTATGGGAATTTCGGGGGGGACGGGGATTTGGGGTTGCTCGAAGGGATTCTTGAGCAGGGCCGCTCGGTCGTCACCGGGCCGGGGTCCCCGCATGCTACGGCGCCCAACCCGCCTCCCGGGTCGGGGAGCGGTTGGCTTCCGGCTCCCTCCCCTTCCCGTCTATGGGCGGGGCCTTCCCCCTCCCCCTTGGTCGCTTCTCCTCCTCCTGGGTTCCTCGGTTCCCCGGCCCCTTGGGCGTATGGGGCGGTTCCGTGGGGGGGTCTGGGGCCCTGGGGTGGTGGTTGGGGGGGGTGGTTTGGGGAGGGGCAAGGGGGGCTGGGGGTGCTGCGGTGTGGGAGGCTGGGGGCTTGGGACCTTCGGCGCGCGCCTGGGGGGTTGGTCCCTCGGCAGTTCTCAGTACCCCTGGGGCCCCGGCTGCTGCTTTCTCTTCTTTTTCTCCACAGGTTCCGAGGAGCTCGACGACTGCCACTGCCATGGCTGCTTCCGACAGGCTGGTGGGAGCGGGCCCTTCGGGTGCCACGGCGTCAGCGGTTGTTCCGGCTCTTGCCACGCCCACTGGGGGCGCCCCGGTTGCCCCCTCCGGGGGGAGTGGTGAGTATACTGTCGGGGTTGTGGGTGGGGTTTCCGACTCGGTTCCGGGCTCCGGGGGGGTGGGCAAGGGAAAAGGGAAGCGCAAGCGTGCTCGTCGCTGCCGGCGGGCGTCCTCGTCCTCTTCCTCCTCGTCGTCCTCCTCGGCCTCGTCGTGCAGCTCTGTTCCGGGGGCGGCGGATGGCGGAGTCCCCGGTGGGACTTCCGTTGTATGCTGCGCCGAGCTGTGGGAGTCGGTTCCGCGGAAGTTGCGCCGGCGGATCAAGCGTCGTAGATATATTGACATCTTCCGTCTGCTCGACGGACGGAAGCGCTCTGGTGAGAGCAGGAAAAAGCGCAAGGACGATGAGAAGGCGGGCCGTGTGCGCAAGGTCTCTCGCAACACACTCAATTGGACTCATGCTTTTTTGCGTCTGGCGAGTGTCTGGGGGCGTTACTTCCCGGACCAATTCGGGGCGTTATTGGCTTATGCCGACAACATTCTGGCGGCGTCCCAGGCCCACGAAGGGTGGGCCTGGTTGAATTACGATGAGGAGTTCCGGGACCAGATGGAGGAGAATAGTCTCTTGCAGTGGGGGACCAAGGACATCAACCTGTGGTTGACCCAGATGTCCGCGAGGGGCCGAGGCATTGGAACCGGTGCGGTGGGGGCGAAGGCGGGTTCGTCCCCGCTGTCGCCAGGGGGCCGGTCCTTTCGTGCCCCCGGCCCCACTTTGCCATTGCAAAAGGCGACGGTGGCCGGGGGGGACGTCTTTTGGCGCTTCAACAAGGCGTCTTGCCCCTTCCCGGACTGCAAGTTTAAACACGCTTGCTCCTTGTGCGGCGGCGCGCATGCGGCCGCGAAGTGCAGCAGAAAAGGGGTCGCTGGGGCCCCTGCGGGGGGGAAGTGAGGTGTCGCGCGGCCTGGCTGCTACCCCGGTGCGTGTCGCGGCGATGCGACTGTGGCTGCTTGAGTACGGGCGTTCCCGCCGGGGTAGGGCGGCCGGCTTGATTCTGGGGGGGTTCACGCGGGGTTTTCGCATTCCTGTCCGGGGGTCCTCCGCTCCGTGTAGTTCTCGCAACGCCGCCTCTGCGCGGCTCCACGGGGATTTCGTGCGCTGGAAGATCTCCGAGGAGTGTGCTCTGGGCCGGGTGGCGGGTCCCTTCTTGGACCCCCCCTTTTCCCCGTTCACGGTTTCGCCATTGGGCGTGGTTCCAAAGAAGGAGCCGGGCAAGTTCCGGTTGATACACAACCTCTCCTGCCCTCTGGGCGACTCCGTCAACGACCGTATCCCTCGCGAGCTCTGTACAGTGCACTACGCTTCCTTCGATGCCGCCGTCTCCCTGGTCCATCAGTGCGGACCGGGGGCCCTTCTGGCCAAGGTGGATATCGAATCGGTGTTCCGCTTGCTGCCGGTTCATCCCTCCGCTTTCCCGTTGCTCGGCTTTCGTTTCGAGGCGCGGTACTACTTTGATATGTGTATGCCCATGGGCTGCGCGATCTCCTGTGCTTATTTTGAGGCCTTCAGTACCTTCTTGCATTGGGTTGTGGAACGGCAGTCGGGAGTCTCCAGCATTGTTCACTATCTGGATGATTTTCTGTTTGTCGGGCCCGAGTGTACTTCGACCTGTCCCGCTCATTTGAGCACCTTCCTCCACGTGGCTGCCGCGTTCGGCATTCCCGTAGCTGCTGACAAAACAGTGGGACCGGTTACTTGCCTCACCTTTCTTGGCATTGAGATTGACACGGTGGCGATGGTGGTCCGCTTGCTGGCGGCGAAGGTGGATCGCCTCCGCGAGCTGGTGGCCTCTGTCTGTGCCGTTGCGAAGACTTCCCTTCGCGTCATGCAGTCGTTGGTGGGGCATCTGAACTTTGCTTGCCGCGTCCTCCCCATGGGGCGGCCCTTTACGAGGCGCCTTTCTTTGGCAATGGCGGGGGTGCGGCTGCCACATCATCGGATTCACGTGTCCTTGGGGATGCGGGAGGATCTGCGGGTTTGGGACACGTTCCTGGCCGGGTTCAATGGGAGCTCCGTACTTCAGTGGCCTGAGTTGTCGAATCGCGACCTTCAGTTGTTTACCGACACGGCGGGTGGCTTCGGTTTCGGGGCCTTCTGTCACGGTGCCTGGTGTGCGGAGCCTTGGCCTGCGGCTTGGGTGCGCTCCGGCTTGACGCGAAATATCACCTTCCTGGAGCTGTTTCCTATCGTGGTTTCCTTTTGGGTCTGGCCTGACCGGTTGCGTGATCGGCGGGTCGTCTTCTGGTGCGACAACGCGGCGGTCGTTGAGGTTCTGAATCGCCATGCTCCCCGATGCCCCAGGGTGGCTGCCTTGATGAGGGTGTTTGTGTTGGCTTGCTTGCGGCTGAATGTCACCGCTCGGGCACGGCACGTGCCGGGTTCTCAGAATTCGATCGCTGACGCTCTATCACGTTTTCAGTGGGAGCAGTTTCGGCGACTGGCGCCTGGTGCGGACGAGCTGCCCTCGCGGGTCCCGGAGCATCTCTGGATGATTGGGACCCCGACCTGATGGATCTCTTGGTGGCGTCGGTGGCCCGTAGTACCTGGACGACTTACCGTAGGGGCTACTTTCAGGTGAGTGCCTTTTTGCATGCGCGTGGGTGGGCCGGGGGGGAGGTGCCTGATGACCTGGTTGGCCGCTTTGTGCTTTGGGCGAAGAAGGCGGGATGGGCACGGTCGGCTGTCACCGGGGCGCTCGCGGGCTTCTCCTTCTTCTGTAAGGCAGCTGGTTGGGGGAATCCGCGTGTCTCCTTTTTGGTTGGGCGGTTGCTCGCCGGTTGGGCCCGCGCGCAGCCGGCGCCGCCGGATTGGCGGCGCCCATTATCTCACGAGCTTCTGCTGCAGCTTTGTGAGGTTTTGCCACGGGTGGCCGCCTCGGGCTTTGAGGCGGTGTTGTTTCACGCTTTGTTCACCACTGCCTTTTTCGGCACCTTCCGTGTGTCTGAGCTGGTTCCTCGGTCGGCACGGCGTGGGGCTTTTGGGGGGCTGGCTGCGGGACACGTCCGGGTGCATCCTGCGCGTGTTTGCATTTTCCTCTCACGTTCGAAGACGGACCAGTCTGGAAAAGGGGGCTGGGTCCTGCTGAGCGCCATCCCTCCCTTGTTGTCCTGTCCCGTGCGGGCTCTTAGTGCGTACGTGCCGCTGCGCCCCGTGGCGCTTGGCCAGTTCTTCATTCATGCGGATGGCCGGCCGGTGACGCAGTTTCAGTTCACGGCGGTGTTACGCCTGGCCCTGCGGGCCTTGGGTCGTGACGAGCGGGGTTACGCGTCGCACTCGTTTCGGATTGGAGCGGCTACCAGCGCGGCGGCTGCTGGGTTAGACCCGCTGGTGATTCGGCGGATTGGCCGCTGGCGATCGGGTGCTTACGCCGGGTATGTTCGCCCGTCCCCAGGCGATGGTGTGGTGTAGCGTGGGGTGCTGCTGAGGTGGCGGTCTGCCTGCTGGGGGGGTGGGCTGTGGGGGGGCACTAATCCTTTGTTTCCTATTGCAGAGTGGCTGGCTGGTGGTAGTCCATTCTTTCTGCTTTCAGATGGTGCAGCGTCTGGCGACTGGTGGATCATCGGGCACTCCTTTGTCTACTGGGCGGAGCGGCGCGCGGTGGTGCGGCCGCTGGGTGTGCACCTGGGTCTCGCCGGAGCCGGAGTGCGGTTGTGCTGGATGGGCCGCCGCGGCATGCACTGGGACCAGCTCCTGGACTGTGTCCAAGCGGAACTCGGGCGGCGCCGGCGGCCGGTCGGGCTGCTGTTGCACCTGGGTGGCAATGACATGGCCGGTTGGGCTTGCCGGCAACTCATTGGGACTGTTCAGAGAGACATTGCATTATTGCGCGGGGTCCTCCCTGGGGTGGCCATTGTGTGGTCGGACATTGTGCCCCGCCCTGCTTGTTGGACCCAGCGGCGTTGGTCAAGGGGTCTGTGCAAGGTTAACCGGCAGATCGGGCGCTGGGTCCAGCAGACGGGTGGGGTCCAGGTTCGGCACCCTTGGGCGGACGTTACTTGCGCTGGTCTGTACTGGCTTGATGGGGTTCACCTTGCCCCGGTGGGGCAGGATCTTCTTTTGAACGACTGGCAGGAGGCGCTTGAGTTGTGGTGCAGGTCGCAGCTTTCCTTGGTGGGGGCGGCGCTAGGATAGCACGCTACCTAGCGCCGGTGGTGGGGTGGCGAGCGGGTGCTCGTTGACCCGGCGGCTCATTTCAGCTGGAGGCCGCTTTCCATGTGAGCGGCACGGCTATGTGGGTTGGGAGAGACGTCCCGGTTGGGGTCTCTACCCGGAATTAGGCAACCCCTTCAGCCGGCCTTTGCTAACATGGCGAGGCGGGCCGGAAGGGGTAACTGGGGGGGGTGGGTTGGATGGTGCTCCACTTTGCTATACGGCTGGTGGCGGGCATCATCCGGATGACGGGTGGGGGGGGGAGGAGGCTCTTCTCTGTTATGCTTTGAATTGCTGAGTTGGCCCATGTTGGGCCGGTGTTTTCTTACTGTTAATAAAAGCTGCGACCATGCTTTAACACCAACACTTGACGTCTGCTTGCTTTGTCAATGGTTGGGGGTGGGGGATGGAGGGGTGGGGGATCCAGGCCGAGTAGGGCATCCGGATACCTCGGTTATTACCGGCTTAACCGCCGGGCCCCGGTCCCGCGGCTGCCTGGTAACCGGGTTCCCGGGGCCCGGCCACGAGGCAGGCCGCTTCTCGTTGGGGGGGGGGGCGAGGCGCAGCTAGGCGTGCGCCCTGGTAGCCTCGACGTGCTCCTGCAGGGAGCCCGATGACTGGCCGATGGAGGGTCGCGGGGGCGGAGGCAGCGCGATCAAGGAGGGAACGCCGGCTGGCGATTTCCCCTTTCCCTCCTTGCTCGCGACCAAGAAGGTTTCCCTCCCTCCCTCCCTTCTTTCCGGTTGGGGGGGTTGGAGGTGGGATCTTGTCGCAGCTGGTGGGGGGGGGGGTGCCAGGTTGGCATTCTTCGGGCCTCGTGAGCGGGGTGGCGAGCGGGTGCTCGTTGACCCGGCAGCTCATTTCAGCTGGAGGCCGCTTTCCATGTGAGCGGCACGGCTATGTGGGTTGGGAGAGACGTCCCGGTTGGGGTCTCTACCCGGAATTAGGCAACCCCTTCAGCCGGCCTTTGCTAACATGGCGAGGCGGGCGGGCGGGGGTGACTGGTGGGGGGGGGTTGGATGGTGCTCCACTTGGCTATCCGGCTGGTGGCGGGCATCATCCGGATGACGGGTGGGGGGGGGAGGAGGCTCTTCTCTGTTATGCTTTGAATTGCTGAGTTGGCCCATGTTGGGCCGGTGTTTTCTTACTGTTAATAAAAGCTGCGACCATGCTTTAACACCAACACTTGACGTCTGCTTGCTTTGTCAATGGTTGGGGGTGGGGGATGGAGGGGTGGGGGATCCAGGCCGAGTAGGGCATCCGGATACCTCGGTTATTGATTTTCTTGGATGCGTCAATTGACGTACTTTGGGGCTTCTAGGTATAAATTCATGTTCCCACTAGGTGACGCATCTCAATCACTGTTTACAGTTTTATTCCGACATTACAAACAATAAACACATGATGACGTCATGTAATGACGTCACATACTGCACATATTTAACAAATAATTAACTTCACATTAATTCACATCTGCCTTTCATGCTAAACACAGTCATCGTGATAATGCATCAATTGACGCACTTTGGGGTTTCTAGGTAAAATTCCTTTTGGGGCCTCTAGTGTTAATGCTCTTTCCCAATTCCCTGTAGAATTGTTTGGGGTTCTCTCTAAATAGCTTATTTTGATATCTTTCTTTTTTGTTTTCTTCATATCTTCGCAGTTTTTGCGCTTCTGCTGCTACTCTCAATTTATTGTTAGAACATATAAATTTCAGATATTTTTCTGTTAATGCAGCATGCTTCAGTTTGATATCTTGGATCTTCCTTATATCTTTGATGATCTGAATCCTTTTAGATACCCATCTATCAGGGATACCTTCACATGCAATGACTGTGTTTTATCCTCGATGCGCTTTTTTCAAGGAAGAACTGTTATTGTTTTCTTTTTCTTCTGGCCCTGCATTTAGCTGGTATTATTTTTGCAGTAATTTTAGCTGCACAATACTGTATTTGATTTAATTTGGTGATGTTAATAAATGGTCCCTTTATACTGGATATGGCCTCATTCATCCTTATAATCATATGTTTAAGCGTAAGTGTTAAATTTAACTTGGGTAAGCTTTCCTTTTCCTGAAACCCAGCATTTTTATCTTTTTCCATGTGGATTAGGAGTTCATTCTTGAATTCCTCCACATCTGGGTCTTTCTCCTCCCTTTCTTCTTCCTCGTCAGTTGATTGGTTGACCTGTCCTGTAGTTAAACTCACTCTCCTGCAGTTGCAGATTCCCAAGTTCCATCTCCTCCTCAACTGCTCTTTCTGGTTCTGTGTATTGTTTTCTTCTAGTACTCTCATCCAGGTTGCCTCCTCCTCCCTGTATTTCGTTTTCCACGGAAGCCCTTAGTTGTTTCAAGATGTTTTTTTTTTTTCTTTCTAATTTTCAACACATTACATCAAGCAAAATACATATACTTGGACGAAAAGGCCAGCACATATGAAATAACCTAATTCAAAAGTAAGCAGTCAAATTCATAAGAAATCATATAGAGAACAAGTATTCTATGGGCCTGATTTTTGAAGCCCTAGGTGCATGCTACACATGTAAAATCTGGCCTTACCCATGTAAAACCGCCATAACCATGTAAACCAGATATTCAACAAGGCAGCTTGAATCATTGAGGCGGAATGGGGGCATGTTGCCATGAAACCCGCATAAAGTGGATTTCCAAAATCAGTATGTGCCAACATTGGACGTCACTAACCACGTAAGCCTAAGTGACCCCGGTGTATATGACCACTGATGGTCAGCAGCAAACCTGTTTAGTCGCATTACAGTGCATAGTACAGTGAGGGGAGCATGCACAGGCCTGCACCCAAACCATGCAGAGGTAAAGCATCGCTGGACCTGCAGAGAAGCCATGTGGGCCATACACATGGTGTTCCAGAGGTGGAGATGCACTTGTCATGCCCGGGCACAGCGGAGGATGTGGCAGGCAATGCATACCCATCAGCAGGCAATAGCCCAGCACCCAAGATGCAGGTACCATGCTCCATGTGTTCACATGCCCAAGGTGAGCTACCTGCAACTGACAGAGGAGGAAGTCTACCAGAGATACAGACTGGATGGGACAAAGATAACTGAATTGTGCAACATACTCAGTATGGACCTGGATCCATCCACATCCAGAAGCCAGATCCTGCTAGTGGTCATGACGGTGACCACTGCCCTGGGATATCTGGCAACTGGCAGCTTCCAGCATGTGATGGGGTGACTGTCGGACTCATGTAGTCCACTGACAGCCACTGCATAGGTACCTTCACCAGGGCCCTGCTGTGGAAAATGCGCCACCTCATAGCCTTCCCCTGGATTCCGCAGATGTGGCAGGACACCATGCAGGCATTCTACAATGTCACTGGGTTCCCATCAGTGCTTGGAAGTATAGACTGTACCCACATTGCACTGCAGGCACCATGGCTGGAGTAGAGGGCATACTGGAACAGGCATGGGTACACATCGATGAACATGCAGGTCATCATGGATGCCAAAATGATCTTCACGGATATGTGTGCCTGCTACCTGGAGTTCTGCCACGATGCATTTGTTCTCGCCCACTCCAGCCTGGGACAGGCAGCAGCTGGGGGTCAGCTTGGAGATACATGGCTGCTAGGTAAGTGTGCACATTTGTGAGTCCCAGTACAAGCCCAGTACAAATGGTTGCTGAAGTATGATGCTATGAATAATGAAAACAGGTGGAGATATATGTGTTACATATATATTGCAACACATAAGGACCACCACATGCACATGCTCTGCTGTCCCACAGATCAATGCACACTGCAGGCCATGACACATATCATGGAGACAACCAGAGGAAGCTTCTTGGCCAAAAGAAGGCAGCACACACCAACATGTTGCATGCGGAAGAGCATGTGCTGGCACCATATAATGCAGCCACATGGCAGCAGTTCATGTGGGGCACATCCATGTCTTCCCCCATCCCCACCAGCAGACCACCCCACCACATCTCCATGCCATGCCCTTGACCCCTCTCCCAACAGGCCAGCCCATGTCACCATCCCCCATTGCCCAACTCCAAATGCTTGACTGCTGCACAAGCCATATGATGGTGTCCACTCACTGCTACAGTGTCCCTGACTGTTAGATATTGCACCCTGCCCTGCTAGTAGATGGTGTATTGGATGCTGTCTGTAGCAACCCATAGACTGTAACCAATGCATGTCCCATGCTCATGTGCACATCTGACATTGCCCCCATAGGTGACCATGGATATCCCGTGAGGATTTGGCTGCTGACCACAGTGCACCACCCCATGAGCTGGCAGGAGGAGTGGTACAATGCTTCCCATCAGCAGACCAGAGCAGTTGTGGAGCGAGCAATAGGGGCATTGAAGATCAGCTTCTGGTGCCTCGACAGGAGCAGTGGGGAACACCTCTATAGCTCGGAGCATGTATGCCTGATGTTTGCATTGTGGTGCTTACTCCACAACCTTGCACGGATACGTGGATTGTTAGACCCAGAACCAGCATCTGCAGAGGAGTGGGAGGCTGCAGAGGCAGCAGATGGTCATGGCGTAGAGACCAGGAGCCAGCAGCAGGCCCGGGCAGTGGGCCACCATGTGCAGCTGATACATGACAGTTTCTGAGGTGACTGCTCCACACCAGCACCAGTAGAGGATATACACAATCACCAATAAAGTGCCCAGTACTGCACTGTGTCTGCAGAGTGATCATTAATTTTTCCTCATGTGTGTCCCCTACCCCAGGCTCCCTGCTGGTAATGGGTGCTAGCTGCCACATGCACTGCAATGAGGTGGAGCAATGTCCAATGATGTGCTGGCAGCGTTGTCACCCTCTCCAGCAAGAAAGACTGATGGACATGGGTCAGGGCTACCAGGAAGCTGTGCTGGTTCACTGGCAGCCCCAGCACCCACCCCCTGCACCCACAGGAGGCCCTCCAAACTGCACAGGGAACCAGCAATCAATGTCTGGTATGCTGCCATCTCCCTCATCAGACACAGGTGCCCCTCCATGTGGCACTCCATGTGCAATCTGTGGTACCACCACTCTCATGCTATACCTCCCTTGCCTGTTCTGAAACTTGCAGGTCCTTCCTGATGCCATGCAGCTCAGACTGTATGCCCTTGGTGCCAGCCACCAGGTGTGCACTCTCCTGCAGTAGCTCCTGATCCAGATCAGTGTCTTCTGTGTCCACAGGATCATCCAGGTTGGTGAATTGTAGCTCATCGAGTGGGGCATCATCTCTCTCCATCTCCCCAGCACTGGCAGACACACTGGCCTGCTCCACTGCCCTGTGTGGTGAACCAGACTGGCCCTCTTCCCATGGTGGTGCACTGGACTGCTCCTCTCCCCATGGCTTTGCTGCATCCTGGCTGCACACTAGCAACATCTGAGGTGGGTGATGAGGCTCCCCCTGACGCATCAATTCCAGGCTGTAAGAGTATGGTCCCTGGTAGGTCTGTGGGAGAGCAAATGTAGCAGAGGTTAGTGAAATGAGTGTCAGGTCAGCCCATGAGGTGCCACCAGGCCCACTATGAAGCTGGCAGGTGGATTATGGGTCCACACCCTCCCCAACCCACACAGCACCCAAGGTTGACAGACAAATAGGCAGGCCCTAGTAGTTGGAACCATGGTGGGGACACATACATGGCTATCATGATGCCACCAGGTCATGGGGCACCCCTACTCACCCTCCTGTGTGTCTGGGGTGGAGATGTCGAAGCCCACAACCCCTGAGACGGACACCTCCTCCATGAACTGCAGCACCTGTTCCTCCAGAGGGATCAGTCTGTGCTGCTGCACAGATAGCAGCCTGTTATTACTGGCCCTCTTCTCCTTTGCAGTCTGCCGTACCATCTGCCACCACTTCTTGATATCCTCTGTGTTCCTGTTGTGGTGGTGAATGGCATTGAACTTCCTGACAATGTCACGCCAAGCTGTCAGCCGTGAGTTGGCATCCTCTGCTGTAACGAGGGCAGTGTGTTGCTTCAGGACAGGTCCCAGAGCCATAGCAGTCTCAGAGAGCGTGAAGTTCACCTTCTGTGTTCACTTTGCCCCTCTCGGCGCTGTGTCTGTCACTGTGTAGCTCAAGTACTATGGTGATGCTAGGTTACCCACATCAGCCATTTAACACATATGTGGTTATGACATGCAGCCACGCCACGCCCTGTCTAAAGGCATATCCGGTACCCACACAGATTCCTGAGTGCCAACGGTATGAAAATCTGCATGACAGCTAGCTGCCATAGGATGCCATAGCTGCATACCACTGCAGGATGGCAACATATGCATGCATGGATGCCCAGATGGTAATACCCAGGTAGGACAGATAGCACAGTATGCAGGCATAGTCGCCACGGAATGTGGACAGGCGCACGGTGTTGCTCCGGCCGTGTCCCTCCATGGGGCAGGGGTACCCTGCGTGTGTAGCGCCACTGTGTGGGTATGGCACAGGTGGGTGGTTGCAGCCATTCTGCCCTGGTATGGCATAGGGGGTGATACCCGCCTAGCTTGGGTAGGTGAAGCTACTCTGTTCAGGTATGGCACAGAGTCACTACCCATGCAGAGCTGAGCCCACCGCCATACTGCACATGTGGTGCCTCAGTTCCATACCCATGCACATGGATGTTACCCACAGGGCACACACCCCATGCCCATATACCCTGGACCCCCTCCCATGGTCCCATATACCACCCACGCAAACACACCTCCCTGCCCCCACAAAATGGACAACACATTGTGATTGCAAATTAGGAACTGTTTATTCAAAAATCTGTCACATATATCACAAAGGTGGCAACAGTAGTATACAACCAACATTATGGCCCATCGCAGGGCAATCCCTGGCATGCGGAGGACCTATGGTTCAGGGGGCCTTGCTTGTGCCCTGTTACTGCAGCGGTAAGGGCATCCAGGTGCACAGTGATGGTATGTGCTGTGGTCTGCACTGCCTCCCTGAGGAGCAGCACCTCTGCCACCAGGGCAGCCAGAGTCCAATCACTGGATGGATATGGGGGTGGTGGTGCAGAGGGGCCTTATGTGGCACAGTACAGACATACAAGCTTATAACAAAATAAACTACAATAGAGAAGTAAAATAAAATAAAATGTGAGCTATAAGAATACTTGCAGGTCCAAAGGTCCCAGATCCCTAGGCCTTTTCTCCACCAGGCCTAATGAGCTTGCCCATTAAGGTCACAGATCATGATATCCCTGGCACTCTTCCCCCTTTAATACTCCACCACTTCCATGTCGTTTGGGACAGAAATAGGAATTGTTGTATATCCCTTATGGTTCTTGCTTACCCTATTCCTTCAAAGCAGTATCTGGAACAATTATTTGGTCTCTTGTCTCTCATTCTGTCACTACTTAACCAAAGTCTTTTCACAGTGAAAATCTGTTATCATTAGATTGGTCCTAAAACAAATCCCTCTCATGATCCTTCCATTCTAGCCCACTACCATCCAATCTCTAACCTTTCATTCAATGTCAGACTATAAATATGTAGTCTTTTTTTCAATTATGGAAACATTGAAAATGCTAATATTATAAACCTATAGCAGTCAGGATTTTGCTTCAGACGTAGTATCAGGACAGTCCTTATTACTTTAACTAGCAAACTTCATAACTAGTTACAGTAGATAAGGGCAAAATAGCACTCCTTGTATCTCTTGATTTTTTTCCCTCAGGGTTCGATCTAGTTGATCACACTATGCTTCTCTCTCGTCTTCTGATACTGGATTACAGAATACAACCTTGAAGTGGTTTTCGGCTTTTCTGTCTGATCACAATTGCATGGATCTATTTCTAAAATGCATTCCATCATCTGTGGGGGGTTCCTCAGGGTTCTGTTCTCCCCCCAAACACTTCTTTTTAATATCTACCTCAGTCTTCTGACCACACATTCAAAATATGGATTTCTTTTTTCTTCTATGCAGATGACATCCTCCTAATCCATTATATCAGTTTTACCTCCCCAGAGATTTCCATCATCAATGTCTGTCTGAAAGCCATATCAATCTGGCTTAACAAACACAAACTTAAACCACAGCCACATAGATCACAGGTTCAGAATTCCAACATTCTGTCCCTCTGATGCCGTTCAGTCATACTATCACTCTAACAGAGGTTTTCAGATATCTCAGAGTCCTGATCGACTCTCGGTTTTCTCTTGAGAAACAGATTTCCTCCATCATTCATTTATCTTTTCTTTCCTTGAATCAAATTTGGGCCTTGCACACTTACTTAGATATAATAGCACTCCATACCATAATCCATGCTCTTCTCATTTCCTGCTTCTATTATTGTAACACAATCTACCTAGGACTTCCCTAGTATCTTCTCCAACAACTACAGATTGTATAAAACATTACAATCAGAATGTCAGGCCATAAACTAAAATTAGATCATATTTCACCTCTCTTCATTAAATTTAATTGACTGCCAATCAACTCTCACATTCAGTTCAAGACCCTTGCCTTGGGCCATAAAGCCCTTCATACCTCCTATCCTTCATACTGTACTTGGCCTCTGCTATTATTACTTACCATCCTTGCCGTTCACTTCAATCAATTCATGATAAGAGGCTCCTTTTCTACCTGTTTCTCAAGCTCACCTCAAATCTATTCTTCCTCAATGTTTTATTTTGCAGATCCCTTTCTTCGGAATAACCTTCCCCCAGAAATTAGAGCTGACATTTCACATCCTAAATCCCTATCCCTTTTAAAAATGTACCTTTTCTTGGAGTCTTTGATGTCCAGTAATTGGGAGTGTTGGCCATGGGTGGCAGTGTTTGCATCTTCTCATCTCTTTTCTTTTCTATCTTTAGTTTTCCATTCTTGTAGTACTACCCTCTAATGATCATCACATGATCCGCTTACATTTTTTATAAGATGATTCAGTTTTGAGGGTAGGAGGTGTAAAAGTAGTCTACCTGATTATCTCCAAACATATCGTTGAGTACAAAGATAGCACTAGTAAGTTGGAGTTGACATGTAAGGAATTAACAGGTCTGCTAGGTATGTCGGTGTACCTTTGAATCAATGCTGACGCCTGGTGACCCAGCAGCTCCTGGGTTTCTTGGCAGTGTGACTGGAAGTAGATTGCCAGGCCTTTCTTTCGAGGCAATAGAGGGTTAAGTGACTTGCACAAGGCCACAGGGAGTGCCAGTGGGAATCAAACCCTGGCCTCTTGGTTAACAAGACAAGTTAGTAAACTGTTAAACAGTAAATACAATCTTGTAAGCTACAGGAATCCAATGTTTACTAAACAACAGGGGAGTAACATGATCATATCTCTTCGTAGCATATATAAGTATAATAATAAGATTTTGAATCAGTTGCAGTCATCTAATTGTTGTGGTTTTTATAAGTTTTATTAGTGCATTGCTATAGTCAGGCCTACTATGTACTCATATGTAAATGAGAATATGACTTGATTGCATATCTAGGAATTTCTTAGCTGATCACATGAATTTTAGAGCATTGAAACAGTTATTTTTCTATGTTGGACACATGGAATTGAAAATTCAGTTTGTTATCAGTGATAACTCCAAAGATTTTAATTGATGATTTTATAAGTATTGGACAGATAAAATTAGATAGATTTACAGATGTTAATGGACTAGTAGTTCCAGTAAAACTAGTGCCTCTTATTTTTCTGAGTTCTGTTTCAACTTCTCCACTAGCCAATCAGCAATACTAGATATTTTTTGTGATGTAAGAGAGAGAAACTAGATGAAGAGAGTCAATGGTGATCAACAATCATATGTCATCTGCGTAACGAATTGCAGTGAAGCCCAGTGATTGAACTAAGGTTGAAAAAGGAGACATACAAACATTGAAAAGAACAGATGTCAATATGGGACCTTGTGGCTCCTGACAAGAGATAGGGTACTAAGAAGTAGTACTGCCTTTCCATGGTACACAGTCATTCAGATAAGAAGAAAACCATTTAAGTGCAGCTTTTCTTAGACCGATGTCAAAAAGCCTTTGAAACAAGATATTGTTGTTGTTAAGTGCTGTCGAGTCGGTGTTGACTCATGGTGACCCTCTGGATAGTTGACCTAAACTGTGTGCGGTCTTCAGTCAGGCAGCTCATTGTTGATAGAGTGGCACCCCATAGCTGCTGTTATTTCATCAATCCATCTCATTGCCGGCCTTCCTGTTTTACGTTGACCTTCTACCTTGCCAAAGATTATGTCTTTCTCCAATGATCTCTCTCTTTACATGATGCATCCAAAGTAAGAAAGTTGAAGTCTTGTCATCTGAGCTTCTAAGGAAAGCTTAGGTTTGATCTTCTCTAGTACTGACTGGTTTGTTCTTCAGGCATTCAATGAGATACACAGTACTCACCGCTAGTACCATAATTCAAAGGCATCAATTTTCTTCCTGTTTATCTTTTTCACTGTCCAACTTTTGCATCCATATGATGTTAATAAAAACATCATGGCTTGAACAAGTTGAATCTTTGTATGGAGAGAGACATCTCTGCTCTTGAGAATCTTGTCTAGGGCCTTCATAGCCATTCTGCCAAAAGCAATGCATCGTTGGATTTCTTGTCTGCTTGTCCTTTCTTTATGGATTGGTGATCAAGTAGGTTAAAGTTGTCCACTATTTCAATTTCTTCTCAATCAGTGATGAACTTATTGATTTTGCCAGTTGTTGGGATCTTTGTCTTATTAACGTTAAGATCCTTGGAAGATCTTAGGAAGCAAATGTTTCAGATCATCTTCCCATTCAGCCAGTAATGTGGTATCATCAGCATAGCGAAGGTTGTTGATGAGTCTTCCACTAATCTTCACACTTTGATTGAATGCTGCTGATAAAGCTTCATGGTTTGAAACAGTGCTGTGTCAAGTATAAGAACTGGCATAACAAGAATTTATTAATGGGCATTGTTAGTATGATAAAAGTAAAATGGACCATATGGGTTGACATTACAATACTGAATTTTGCAAGGTATGCAAGTGTGGTCTGAAAAAAATATTTTTTCATTTATTGTCCGAGTTACTATTTTTTAGGTTCCACTTAATATTTTGCTGATAAATCTAAAGCAATCGAAAGTCTAATACTTCCAGTGTCAATCTGAGTTTTGACATAATTTACTAGTGCCACTACAGTAAAGTAGTTTGTGTGCTATTATTTGATCAACAACGGATCTGCCTTGGATAAAATCAATTTACTTTTTCCACAAATTGACCAACAGATATATCACTATTTTTTCTGTCACCTTAGAAATTAATGGTAAGTTGGAAATGGACTTAATGTTGGTAACAACAAATTAATCCGGTTTTGCATTCTTCAAAACAGGGCAAATGCATACTTGCTTCCAAAGAAGTGCTTATCTATCCAAAAGACAGACCATTATACATCATCTGATGGATAAAAGTTATTAGATGTTCGCTTAATTCTTTCACAAGCCACAAAGGCTTCTTTAACAGATTAAGAGCCTTTAAATAACTACAAGTAACTATCCAAGGGGGACTCAACTACAGCCTCCCCTAAGATGTCATTGAATTGTACAGTAATTGAAGACACTTAAACTAGCAGTCAGCAATGCTAGTTTAGGAAGAGCATTCCAAATGGAAACTCTTATCTAAGAATGCAAAGGTCAATTGCTCAGCTGTAGGAATATTTCCTGAATGAGATGATATTGACAATGAAAGGGAATCAATATGTTTTTTTGCAAAATTATAAATAAATCTTAAAGTATTAGCTTTGATTAAGGAAGTATTAAGCATATTCCATGTAAATAGTTCATGTATATAGTTCAGCCCCTGTTATCCAAGTTTATATTCCTGTTCGATGTAAAACCAAACAGAATGTGTGTATTGGTCACTTTGTTATACTGTAAACCGCGCTGATGCCGAATAGTGCGGTATATAAGCAACTGTAATAAATAAATAAAATAAATAAATAAGTATAATAAATACCCTTTGATCTTTTCAACAATACTTTGTATCTCTGTAATGTAGTTTTATTTTAGTAAAAGCAGTTTACATTGCAACTTAAACTTGGGTAATGTTCATTAAACAGGAACAATGATAACTTGGATTTTTCCTGAGCCACTGGAGGGTTAAGTGACTTGTTTAAGGCTATCATGGAGTGTTAGTGGGTTCTCAAGCCAGTGCTCTAACCATTAGGCTACTTACTCCTCCACTCATAAAAAACCTGGCTAAAATAATGTATCTTCAACCCTGCCTTCAGGGCTTCAGTCTGAAGATATTTTGGATTGAATTCCACAATAAGGGGGCTAAAATATAAAATGCTGAGTTCCAAGTAGTTTCTAATTGTGCTTTAGATGGGGAGAGGAAGACAAACAACAATTTGTCACTATGATAATTCAACTCTCTTTGAGGAGAATGAGGAAGGGGTCCCCAGTGTTGCTTTAAATGCAAAGAAAGAACAGTCTATGTCCAACATTTGGATAAGCAATTATAGCCTCCCTTAGGATTCACCTCTCATGTTGTTTAATGTGTTTTTACAATCATTAAATGCATTAATTAGAGGATACGGAATAAAATGTTTTGTTTATGCTGATGATGTGCAGGTTCTTTTTCAGGCTAATGAATTAATTGATTCTATCATCCAAATTAATAGAAAAGGTCTTTAATGAAATTCATGACTGGCTGTATGCTAGCAGACTTAAGCTTAACCCTGATAAGACAGAATTGTTCTGAGTGGAGAGACACATCGCTAAGTTTCCAGCCACCACAGTTATGTTGGGTAGCTGCAAAATTCACTTATATTCCAAGACAGTGGTTCTCATTTCAATTCTATGATACCCCCTAGACCTGACAGTTTTCCAGGATATCCACAATGAATGGGCATGAGATGGATCTGCATACAATGGAGCATGCATGCAATTCTTTCTCATGCATATTCATTGTGGATGTCCTGAAAACTCGACTGGCCTAGGGGGTACCAGAGGACAGGATTGAGAACCACTGTTCAAAGACAAAAGTTTTATGGGTATGGTAGGACTCTATTTTAACTACGGCAGACCAGATCAGCACAGTTGTTAAGGACTTTTTAAAAAATGTGTTACATTTTCTAAAACAGATCAATGATCCATCATAATAACCTTAGAACTGTAACGCAGGCACAGGTTTCCTTGCATCTAGATTACTGCAATTCTTCTTATATAGGTATTGCAAAGAAATCACTCAAGAGATCGCAGGTAGCAGAAAGCATGACAGCAAGAATAGTTACCTATAGGCAACAATAGGAGAGAGCTATCCTTATTTTGATTTCCTTCCATTAGTTTCTAGTGGCTTTTAAATTGTATTTTTAATAATTCTTTTTTCTTAGAATTTTAAAGTTTTGCTCCTCTCTATTTGTATCAATCGACAGAGGAATATATGCTGAGCAGTATCGTACATTCCAGCTTGGACATTTGTTTTAGAATTCCAGCAATCTAGAGCATATATTTGAAGGCATATTTTAGATAGCATATGGAGATCAAAATTGAGCCATCGAGACCAGGACACTCTCGATTGTTTTTTTTTTTAGCACATTTTTATTGAAATGCTTATTCACCAGCAAAAAAAATATTCAACAAGTAACATTTACACTAAACAATAATGAGACTAGATTCAACAGCGATGTTCATTACCATTAAAACTGAATTACAGATACACGTTTGTTTGATAATTGGGAGTGGATGTTAGTGAATGTGCTTATGGATAGATGAGGAAAGTTGGGTCTGAGGTGCGGAAGTCAGGAAATACCATATATACTCGAGTATAAGCCTAGTTTTTCAGCACATTTTTTGTGCTGAAAAACGGCCCCCTCAGCTTATACTCGAGTCAACGTCTGCAGATGTCTATCAGGGGGCGCTGCTTCTAAAGCTAAGGTTTCCATAACCGCGGCTGCAGATATGGAAACCTTTGCAGTGATGTGCTGGGCATTCCTACAGTGTGTGCTGTGCCTGTGCGAGCGGCGGGTGCTAAGTTGTCACCTGCCGCCCGCAGAAGTAGTTGTAGTAAGCACGGACCCTCCCTCCCCCTCCCCGACTCCCCCCGCAGAGGTACCTGTAGTTGAGCAGAGATGGCCCCCCCTCGAGCCCGCAGCAGCACATCCTGGACAGTGTGACAGGCTCGGGCTGTCACAGGCAGCGTTAAGGAGGCTGGCACATCACACAGAGGCACAAGCTCCTCCTCTGTATGTATGTGCCAGTCTCTCAGTGAAAACACACACATAGCCCCTGTAAATTCAGCAGATTGAGCCACGAGGAAGGGGAAAGTAAAATTAAAAGGTGCTATAGTACAGGTATTTTTATTTAACATGATAGTTGTGTTGCCCATGTTTAAGGTGGTTGTCCTATGTGGGAACGTACTGTCCAGTGCCTAATGTACTATCTACTGCCGAGCGAACGTACTGTCTACTGCCAAGCGAACATACTGTCCAGTGCAAAACATACTGTCCACTGCCTAATGTACTGACCTCTGCCTAATGTACTGACTACCTAAGTAATATAGGGGCTGATTTATAAAGCCAAATGCAAGTTAAACTTTTCAAGTGGAGAAAAAGGAGGGACGGGGCATGACGCCCCTCTCCCCATCCTAAAAATTCTTTTTTTTATCCTGTTAGAAATGGATCCCAGTATCGGTGCCAGTACTTCTAATCCTGGACCAAAACAAAAACGCAGGTCATACGAAGCTGCTTTCAAACTTAAGGTTGTGTCAAGAGCAGAAGAAAGCAATAACAGTATTGCAAGTAGGGAATTTTGTGTTGACGAAAAACAAGTAAGGGAGTGGCGGAAAATGAAAGCTGACTTGGAAAAGATTCCAAAGGCAAAAAAAGCTCGATGTGGTTTAACGACTTCATATGGGGCTCTAGAGACTGAATTGCATAAATGGGTTATGGAGTATCGTCAAAATGGTTACTGTGTAACACGCATGGGAATTCGCTTACATGCCCTTCAAATGGCTAAAGATGAAAAATTTAAAGTACCAGGCACTAAAAAATTTGTTGCATCAGCAGGATGGTGTACCTGCTTCATGAATAGGTTTGGCCTATGTTTGCGGCAAAGAACAAAGATTGCACAGAAGCTGCCAAAAGACCTTGATGAAAAAGTGATGTCATTCCATTCATTCATCATAAAACAAAGAAGGATCCATAACTACGACCTTCAAAATATTTGGAATATGGATGAAACGCCTATGACCTTTGATCTTCCAAGCAACAGAACTGTGGCAAGTTTGGGAGACAAAACTATTTTACTAAGAACCACAGGAAATGAAAAAAATCATTTCACAGTCGTTCTGTCATGTTTGGCTAATGGAACCAAGCTGCGGCCTGTTATTATTTTCAAAAGAAAGACCTTGCCTAAAAAGGTCAAATTCCCACCACGAATTACAGTGCGTGCACATATTAAAGGCTGGATGGATGAAGACGGAACAAAAAAATGGATGGAAGAAATTTGGAACGGACGACCAGGAGCAGCCTTAAAGAAAAAACCATCATTGCTAGTTTGGGATATGTTCAGAGCCCACACATCTGATGACATAAAAAAATTGGCAAAGTCTTCTCAAGTTACTTTGGCTGTTATTCCAGGTGGGCTTACTTCTGTATTGCAGCCCCTAGATGTGTGTTTAAATAAACCTTTCAAAGACCGTGTGCGAAAGATGTGGCATGAATGGATGTCATCTGGTCAAGCTCAACTGACAAAAGTTGGAAATCTGAGAAAGCCAGACATAGAATTGATAGCACAGTGGGTTCGTGATGCATGGGAAGATATTCCAGAGGACCTGGTGCAAAGCGCCTTTAAGAAATGTGGCATTAGTAATGCTATGGATGGCAGTGAAGACAGCGCATTGTATGAGAACGACAGCAGTGATGGTGATGACTGTGAAGTCAGTGATGATGACAATGTTTATGCTGATAACATCACAGGAGCTGAAGCAGCTGAAGCTCTGTTTGGACATACAGATGATGAGGAGGAGAACTCCAGTTTTGAAGGATTTTAGCTCTTGTGTGTTAGCTTGGTTGCTGATTAAGCTAAGGTTGATGTACTTTTAAAGCTACGGTATTTTTGATACCATATTGTTTTTGTTGACCCCATTTTCCACTTACAGAGCTATTTTACTGTTTTTCGTTTAAATAAATATTCATGTAATTTTATTGGTCTCTATCTTTATTTTTTACATTGACTAGTAGGTGCCTCATTTCCCACCCTCGGCTTATACTCGAGTCAATAGTTTTGCCCAGTTTTTTGTGGTAAAATTAGGTACCTCGGCTTATATTCGGGTCGGCTTATACTCGAGTATATACGGGGTACTCAGTTTTGACTGTATTTTTGAAATGACTTTGCTAAATGCAGAACTGTTTCTACAATACATATCCACCTGCAGCGGGATCAGCCATTTTACAAATGTACGTGTGGGACAAACTGACAGAGGAAATTTGCCAAATTACAGATTAGTGCTGTAGGATGCACTGTACAGCTGCACATTTTTAAACAAAGGCAAGATGAAGTTCCTGTCCTCTGTCCTGCCTTGAGGCTAATAAAATGCCTACAGAGATGCAGCAATGTGAGCTACAAGACACTGGGACTTCGTTTCTTATCACTAAAGCATACATCTGATTCTGTCTAATAAGGAACTTTGTACCAGTCAAGGAGAGAACTAAGCCATTATAAATTAAGGAGCCATGACAGCTCTGGCCTGTTATTTGTGGTCTCTCTGCCTCAGCAAGAGAACTAAAAGCAGCGCTTGGACTTGCGGATTTGGAATCTGGTTACTGCAATCAACCAATCCTTCGATAACCCAGGAGAGATGCTATCACCACTTGAGAGGGTATATATTTCCCGCAAAGAAAGAGTGAGACTTTTTTAATCCACCTACAACCTGAGACTGAAGACCTGTGTGAGAAGAACCAGTTGCCAGCACGTGGCCGATGGTTAAACATCCAGCTGGCCTGTGTGTGGAGTCCCTCGAGTCTGTTGCTATATTGTATATTTTTCCCTCTATTCTCTTTCTAGTCTGTGAAGTTACTCTGCAATATGAAGACTCGTCTACCCAGATTTGTAGCTTGTCTCTTATCCAGTGGCATTTCTGACCACCCGTAGTTGCACTTTATATATATATTTATGTATGACTATTAGCCTCTGAATTTATTTTATACTAATAAATTACCTACCACAAACAATTACATAAGTATTTGCCCTTAGATCTATTCTGAAGTTGTAAGTGTGGGGCTCATACTAATAACAGAGTGCACCGTAACATTACATTACAAGATCCCCCGCATACAGTGCCGGCATGTCACAACTTGCACGGTGAATGTTGGAACCCCCATGTGCATTTGAGACATTTTACAAACATAAATGTGTAGCTGATGCTATTTAATGGCAGAGGCCTCTCTTTACCTAAATACAGTTGGAAGTGTGGAATAAATTAGCAGGGATTAAAGGGGATAAGCCGTAATCCCTTCTGCATTGGGTTGGACAAAATAAGTACTTTTTTAAACTTGCATGTGACAGGAGCAGTTGTAAATCGCAAGATGTGTTATTGCAGTCATCTACATGTATTCTATATCTGAAACAGAGACTACAGGTGTAGATTTTGGACCCACTCTGACCACTCCCTAACCACATCTTTGACACATTCCCCATGTGAATTTCAAATGATCAGGACATCTATGTGTAAACTGAGCCCTTCCTAAAATGGCTATTTAAATATGACAGCCATTTAGACATGTTTATTAGCTGGCACATATATGTGTAAAACCCAAATAAAACGTCTAAAATAATGACCTTAGCTTTCACACAAAATCAAGTTTTGCAAGGTCGAGTTCCTCGGTTCTGGAATGATCTATCTCCTTAACTGAAGAGCCTAATTACCCTATTTTTGGAAGAAAACTTTAAAACTTGTGACCATCTCCCTTCTTCCCTTCATTTCCAAAATTCTTGAACATGCTGTTCTCTGCCGTTGCCTTGAATTTCTCTCCTCTCAAGCCCTCCACTGCAGTCTGGCATTTGTCCCTTACATTCAACTGACATGGCCTTTGCCAAAGTCTTCAGTGACTTGTCTCTGGCTAAATCCTCATTCATCATGACCTTTCTGCTGCTTTTGACACTGTTAACCACCACCACCTTTTCCTTGATACAATTTTTCAGCACCACTATAGTAATAACTATCTGCATATTGAAGAACCAGTATGCAACCTTGGAAGTGGAGAAGGTGGAAGCATCCGAGGGAAGGGAAGAACCACAGTTCAAGTACCCAAAGTTGCAGAATGAGTCACCACAGGGAAGCAAAGGGTATTGGTGGTTGGTGATTCTCTTCTGAGGGGTACTGAGGCGCACATCTGCTGACCAGATTTGATGGTATGGGTCAGTATTAGGACTAGGGCTGATAAATCCATTCAAAAGTGAGGGTCTTAGACTTTAGGAAAACTAAGTTTGCCAAAATGGGACCATACCAGATTTGATGTCCAGAGAGATGTGCTGCGTGCCAGGTGACAAAATGCGAGATGTTATGGAGAGTTTGCCGAGACTCATCAAGCCTACTGACCGTTATCGTATGTTGCTCATCCATGTCAGCACAAATGATACTGCCAGATATCCTTATAAGTGCATCAAGAGTGTCTTCATGGCTCTGGGACAGAGGGTGAAGCACATAGGTGTGCAGGTGGGGTTCTCTTCAATCCTCCCTGTTGAGGGTAAAGCACGCATCCTGGAGATGAATGCATGGCTGCATGGATGGTGTCATTGAAAACATTTTGGTTTCTGGGATCATAGGATGATGTTCCAAGGGCTGCAGAGCAGAGATAGGGTCCAAGAAGGATTGAAGTGTCTTCAGCAGCAGACTGGCTAACCTACTGAAGAGGGCTTTAAACTAGATTCATTGAGGATGGGTGAAGAGAGCCCCCGGGTAAATGGAGAAATCCATCAGGCAAGTGAAACATTAAATACCTCTGTAGAAATGGGTAATAGGGGAAACATCTGGAAAGCAGTGTATATACATGCCCATAGTATGGGAAATAAGATCCCGGATGTTGAGGCTTTAATGGAAAAAGCTGACTTTGATTTAGTGGTGGTTATGGAGACATGGCTCATGGAAAACTATGAGTGGGATGTAATTATATCGGGCTATACTTTATTCAGGAAGGACAGGTAGGTAGAAGGGGAGGTGAAGTAGCATTAAATGTAAAAAAAAAGATATTTAAGCTATAGAATTGCAGGGCCTAAAAGGAAGAGAGGAGGCACTGTAGGTTAAACTAGAAAGAGGGAAATGAAAATACATTTGCATTGGGGTTATATACAGTTCCTCCTCACAGGAAGTAGAAGTGGACGAAGATTTAATAGAAGACATTCACAGTATTGACATGAAAGGAGAAGTGCTACTGATAGGTGATTTCAATATGCCAGATGTGGATTGGCACATCCCTGCTGCAGTGTCATCTAGAAATAAGGAGATCCTGGATTCTCTACAGGGAGAACTATTCAGGCAACTGGTAACAGAATCCACACGTGATGGGGCCATACTGGACTTAGTGCTTACCAATGGGGAAAGTGTTTCTGATGTTACAGTGGAAGATCATCTTGCATCCAGTGATCACCAGATGGTATGGTTCAGTATTAGGACTAGAGCTGATAAAATCCATTCAAAAGTGAAGGTCCTAGACTTTAGGAAAACTAAGTTTTCCAAAATGGGACAATACCTCAAAGAGTCATTTGTGGGATCAGAACAGCTGAGGGATGTAGAAAAACAGTGGGCAAAATTGAAAGGGGATATTTTAAGGGCAACCAACCTTTTTGCTAGAAAGGTAAAAAAATGTAAAAGGAAAAGGAGACCACTATGGTTCTCAAAAGAAGTAGCTGAAAAGGTGAAGAAAAATGGGGAAGCCTTCATGAATAGTAGAGGTCACTGAGAGAGGAAGACAGTCATCTATATTTGGAAAAATGTAGTGAAGCTAGCAAAGTAGTCAGGAAAGCAAAGATACAAAAAAAAATAAGAAATAGCCAATGTAATAAAATGCGGGGATAAGGCATTTGTCAGATATGTTAGTGAGAGGAGGAAGGACAAAAGTGGTATTGTCAGACTCAAGGGTGCAAGGGAGGAATATGCAGAAACTGATGAGGATAAAGCAGAATTGCTTAACAAATATTGATAAAGGGCCAGGGGCAGGACCTCTGAAAACACCCACAAAGAGGAACAGAAGCGATGGGGATCTCGAAAAATTTCAGAAGACTGTTTTCGTGAGGAACTAGCAAAACTAAAAGTAGACAAAGCCTACTTTGCGGTAGCAGAGGCGGGTAAGTCCTTTTGATCTGTCAGGTACAAGTTTATTGGGAGGAGATGGAGTCACTGGGCCGCCAAAGCTCAAAGATTCTCCAGACTCAAGAGAGGGATCCTCAGACGACTTTGTAACACCATTGCCAGAGCCTCCCTTCAGCACATGTTTGCCCATAGGACCCTTCAGTGGCACAGTAGGCTTTGGAGCATTCCTTTTCCTCTTCTTCTGAACCATAAACAAATATAAATATCACTCACCAAAGCAAATCAGTAGTAAGCAGGGAAGGGTTTCTGTGGGCTCGGTGGACTCTGAAAGGGCTCTAAAGGGGTATTTCCCTTTGGTCATGCCCCTTTAGCAATGCTCCTATGGCCGTACTTCTGTGGCTATAACACAGAGGATTTGGATTTTATTCTTCCTGCGGTCTCCAAATGATGACATCAATTGATTGCACGTACCACCAAAGTTTCCTCACAGCTCGGGGAGCAGATCACAAACAGGGCTACTGTCCAGTCACAGATACTCTCAGCCTTCTTTCTCCCCCATGATTTTTGATGTTCTGTTTGCTTATATACTGGACAAAATCATTAATGTTTGGATTTTTAGGTGTAAGTTGCATTTGTTTAAAACCCCAGTGGTGGCATTTAAATAGTCTCATTTATTCAGTGCCAGCATCTGCACAAGCAGCAGCCCTGAATTTACATAGGCATGTGGATGGTTATGTATATGGATTGCAGTGATAATTCAGATGCTCTAAATATAGCTGAGCAGTTTAAGTTTAGACAGCTTTTTTTGCGGCCCTAACTAAAATCACTTTACTATCCCAATAGTGGTTAAATTTCATTGCTATTAATATGGTAAGATGGAACACCCTCACTCTACCTTCACTGTGCACTGGCACAATAAGGATAGCACAGGGTCAGTCAAAGTGAATCTTCAATGGCACTATCTATATAATGGAATTAAAAATTCATGGTTAAGGGGTTTATATCTTTAGCAGCTGCCATTAAACATATATATCCCTTTCAATATCCGGCCCTAGCTGTTTATTTTCCAATTAATCTTAAGGTCTTTCAGGGAACAAATATTGTATGTATCAGTGGGTTCTGGCATATATACTTTTGCTGATTACCTTTCTGACTGAAGCATTCATAACTCAAATGTAGACCTCTTTGCTGCTGCTTTCTGGTCTTGACTCACATGATCTCCTTTGTGTTTCCTTACCATTCCCCCCTAGATATATCTCTGACTACACCTACTGTGTTGTCTGTCTTGACTAAATTGTAAGCTCTGATGAGCAGGGGCTGTCTCTTACATGTCTGTGCAGCACTGTGTATGTCTTATAGCGCTATACAAATGCTCAGTAGTAGTACTGCCAAATCAAAAGAATTGTTACATTCCTGTACCTGTAATAGGGCATTTGAACTATACGCATCCTCCCTCTGGAACTCCCTTCCCAACCAGATCCGAAACAACAAAGACCTCTCCACATTCAGGAAACAATTAAAAACCCTCCTGTTTCATGAATATCTTGGACCTGAGATGGTCATCTCTCACTAACTGCCGGTATCCTGGCAGTCTCCCAAACAGACTGAATCTGAATTAACCCCCCTGCCTATTGAGAGTCTCGCGTCAAAGGTCTAGTACTGTTACTTATTCTGTCTGGATCATTAATGTTGCCCCCCCCCCCCGGTGCTGGTTCCCCCCCCCCCCCCATTACTGTTGAGCTGATTATTGTACCCCCCCCCCTTTTATTTGTTAAATCGCTTTGACCCGGTGAAAAGCGGGATATAAATGCAGCTAAATAAAATAAAGAAATAAATCCCCTCCAGTAAAAAAACACCAGCAGTTATTTTCTCACAGAAAACAGTGGGTGAGTTGAAACTCATATCTAGAGAATGCACAACCATCAGCTCCTTCTAGAACTAGCATCTCATAAGGCAGAGGTAATTCATAGGGAGGAGTGATCTAGTGGTTAGGACAAGGTACTTCAGGCCGGAGGGCCAGGGGTTCAAGTTCCACCTGGGGACAGCAATCTCAGGCCGGAGGGACTGGGATTTCTAGTCCTATAGGCACTCCTTGTGGTCTTGGGCAAGCCACTTAACCCTCCATTGCCCATGTTCCCTGTAAGTATTAGCGTATGTGTCTCATATCCCCTCATGTTAAATGTATCCCCAATTGACCGCTTTGACCCGGTGAAAAGCGGGATATAAATACAGCTAAATAAATAAATAAAATAAATAAATTCAACCTTTAATATTCCCTTTATGGTCTGTTTCACCTCTCTCCAGTAGGAAGTTGTAAGGGGACAGCTCCACCAGATATGGTCAAAATCACCATTAGAGCAACAGCCTTGCCAATATAAAGGAGAAGCATTGAAGCCCCATTTACATATCCAAACAGGGAAGAGTATAGTCTGATCAATATTTCATTTGCATTCCAACTAGGTTTATTGATACAGATACCTTACTTGTATATAGTCTTACATTCATCCAAGAGTTCACCTCCTTTACTCCTAAGACCTTATCCCAGCATCTCTAGTACAGGAGGCTGTGAATAGAAGACCTAAGCGAGCACATTATAAAGTCAGAATACAACCTTTTGATTGCTCTTCTCCAGAAACAGAACCCTCTCCAAACTACTGGGGAACTTGGTAAATAGGCACTTGTGTTCAGGGCTGTATATAAATTGCCTCCACTGGAAATATTAGAAACTAGATATTGTGGTGACGAGGCTGCACTAGAGCCTAGGAAAATACCTGGAAAAAGAACTTTTTCTTCTAGGCAGAGGAATCCCTCAGCTAAGCACATGTATCAGAATGCAGGTAGAGAAAAAAACCACACATTCAGAACTATTGAGTGCAGGCCACTCCCAGGCTCCATGGCAACACAGGGTGGAGATGGGAGGCACCTAGGGGAGGAGCCAGGAAAAGGAAGACACTCAAACACATTTAAGCTCTCAGGAAGAGGGAGCAGAGAGAGGAGGAAGGGAGAAAGAAGCAGGCGGAGGAGTTCCAGTTCCAGCTCTTGTTCTAGTTCCAGTTCCAGATACAGAGACAGGCTCATGGAGAGCAGGAGACACAGTCTCAGAGAAAGCTACGGCCAGAGCCGGTGCCAGAGCCAAGGCCAGAGTGGAGGAGAAGGGAACAGAACCAGCCAGAGTCTCAGAGACAGGAACAAAGCCAGCCACCGTAGCAGGCACAGGACTGGCGACAGAGTCAGTCTCGAGCCGTCCAGGAGAGAGGGGCTGAGGAAGCAGTTTACAGGCAATGTGAAAAGGGAATATACACAGCAGACTAAGGAGAACTCAAACTTCAGGCGTCAAAGGCAGAGAGTGTCTAGGAACAGACACCGGAGAAGCTTTCAGAGCGGCTTTTGTTCAGAAGACTGCACTCCAGAGAGGAGCCCCTGCCGTGAGAGGTTTACAGCCCGGTTTGAAGGTAGGAGGGATACTCCTGGGGAAACTAAAGGTTATAGCCCTGTTAAAGGAGCAGCACTAGAAGATTAAGAAATGAAAATAAAATAAAATAAAAATATTCCAAGGGAAAAGTTTTACCCCTTTTAAAACCTGTAAGGCAGAGTGTTACCACAAGCAAGGTCAGACAATCAGAGCCTTTGGATATTTTATTCAGAGACAGGAAGCCTTGCAGTCACCCTAGGAACCCAGAGGGGAGACAGAAGTCTCAGTGGAACAAACTGTTTAAGCTTTTAAAAGAAGTCAAGCCTGCGTGCACAGAGCAAGTTCCAAGCCCAGAGGAACGTGACTCTATTTGTGAAAGTATGGACATGGAGCCCTGTGAGATGGAACAGGACTCAGTTGATAGTTTAATGGATTGCTCTCTTTGTCTAGCATCGGAGTAAAAGAAGGCCAAGAGTTTTAAGCTCAGAGAAAACCGGAACCAGTTTAGCTTAGAAAAAGCCTTCTGAGCACTGAAAACCTTGGAAAGAAAAGGGATTGCCATTGTTAGAACTAACTGAAGTGCCTAAGTGTCAACTGAATGTTTTAAGAAGCTGTTATTCTGTGGATAATAGAAACAGGAAGAAGGAACCTTGTTTATGCTTGCGCAGTTTAAAAGAAGCTGAACACTTTACTGAAGGCACTAGGAACCAGTGAGCGCTAAGTTTTAACCCTGGCATTTGAAGAAGCAAATACTGTTTGTTATACATGAAACAAGTTTATTCTTGAGCACTACCAGGACATTGGTTTGTACGATAATTCTGATTGGAGAAAATATCCTCTTTAAATTGTCCTGTTCAAATGCTACACACGAAAGTTGTTTGCAAAGTCTTGTAAAAAAAAAATAATAAATAAATTTCCTGTGTTTGCCAAAACCCACTCGGACTGTCTTCTTGACCCACAACTACAACATCAGAAGTCCTAGCTCTTAAGATGGAGCAAAATAAATGTTATGAGGTGGCACGCTGCAGCCTATAGGCGACCGCCTAGTCTGGGCGCAGCGCCACAATATGTATGCCAAATTTATCCTCCAAATTATTTTTGGTTAAAAGGATATTATACTCAAAACAGTCAGAAAAGGAAACATTGCCCTTTATCCTCCCCCGAGTGTTTCAGCCCACGTCTCTAATGAATTTGTGTATCTCTAAATGGGCACTAGGAAACAGATAGGGGGATGTTTCCCTAACATGTATATGACATCAGCATCTGCGTACAGTACCTAGAAAAGGATGCTCCTCTGCTCATGGTTTCAGCTCTGTCTAGCTAGAAAAGATATAAGCAGATAATGGCATAGGTTGGATCCCAATTTCATTCAGTCTATCCCAGGCAGGACCCATGTGCTACAATAATATAATATGATTCTATGGAGGGGTGGAAAAGGATCTTAAATGAAGGAAGCACCTTAGTGATCCTGGAAAAAGTATCTGCGTAGAGAAATTGGCAGCTGCATAAAAAGGAAGAGCAACTTGGGTAAAATAATATCTTTATGACATGTATATGCCCCAGTTGTGGCATCTCCTTTGTAAGCTTCTGCAAGGTAGTCTTGTAATTAAGTTTATATAACTGTGAGAGTGTTGCATGGATAACAACCCCCAGATACTTAATTTTCTTCAAATCTGAAACTCAAATAATCTTTCCAGATCCTCCAAGTAGCCCATCCCTACATTAAATAGGCAGCAGAGCTGATTTCTGGAAGTTAACAGTATCTGGACATATTGCTGAACTCTCGTATGACTGCCATCAAAGGAGGAATGGAGCCTTTAGGGTCTTTCAGATAAATCAATCTATCATCAGAACAGAGTGAAATGACATGCACTTCACCGCCCTACAAAAATCCCTAAGTCTGAAAATCTGGCTCTCATCTCACAAACAAAGAGCTCAATTGCTAGAGTAAATAAGAGTGATGACATAGGGCAACCCTGTCTTGTTCCTCTACCTAACCTAAAGAGGGAAGAGAGATGGCCATTGACTGAGATTTAGGCTGTAGACTAACTATATATATCCTCGATACATTGACAAAAAGAATGGCCAAAACCAAACCCTTTGAGCACCTTAAATATGTATGGCCACTCAATTTTGTCAAAGGCTTTTTCTGCATCCAATGTTGTTGATTAACCTTCTGACATTCAAAGCCCCATAACAAATATTTATAAAATCGGTCTGGTCACTGTGTGCAAGATTTTGTATAATCCCTACAATAACTTCAGTTAGTATCTTATAATTAATGTTTAGTAGTGAGATCTTGCCCCTTCTTCTGGATAATCATGATGGTAGCCTCATGAAAGGATTTGTGGAAACTCAGGGAGAGTCAAATATCATTGAAGACTAAGTAATAAGGTTTATATAACTCCGCTAGTACTGAATTCAGCTGACTGTTTTGTTATACTTTAGCTCTTTGATAGCTCTAGCTTACCTTTCTATGAATAGCCTATCAAGTTGCTCAGTCTGGGATTCATCCAGTTGTGGGAGGTGTCTCGCTCTCACCCACACCTCCAGTTGCCCCTCATCAGCTGAGTTTTGAGCAGTGTATAACTGGCTATATAATTTAGCAAGAAGCACTGCTGTCTATTTTGATTTCACTTGGACCATCCCCTTTTCATTCTTGATTTTTAAAATATGGATCTCAGTCTTAATCTTATTGAATTGCCATAATAGGAGCTTTCTTTCTTTCTTAGAGTGCTCATCAAAATACCTTTTAGTCCTCTGCATAGCTTTGGTAATTGGTTTAATATCCAAGGCATTTATCTCTCTCCGCACTGCCAGTAAGTGAGAGTGAATTTTCTTCTCCTGAGGGCTCTGAAGACTAACTTTGCATAGAGGGAGTCCTACTTGTCCAGTTTCTGTTTTTCAGTGCTGAGTCAATGGAAGCAATATGACCCCTTAGGACAATCTTAGCAGTGCCTCATAACATAAACTTGTCTCAGGGGTATCATTAAATTCAGGAATATTTTCCACTGTGTCTGAAGGTTCTCTAAAAATAGAGGATTCTTTAATAAAAGCCTATCCATTCTCCATGTCCTTGGGCATTTATCCAGGTCGAGGTCCATTAACTCCAAAAGTACAATCTCATCATCTGATATAACTGTGGGATTGATCTCTCATTTTTTTACCCATGCTTTTAAATTATGTGATAGGAACTACTGTGGAATATGAATCATGCCTAGCAGAGTAAAAGGATTAACCTTGTTCCCCTGGATGAAGCCATTTACAAATATAAACAAGGCCCAATTGGTCAAGGGTTCGTATCAGTTGTTTGGAGCCAGCAGGATCCCACGCATTGTCCCTGGATCAATCTGCAGGATGGAGGATGCAATTGAAATTAGCTGCTTAGTTAATGGCTCCAACTTATCTATACTCATACCCCATGGCACCTGGCAGATCTCCATCAATTTTACACCCCTACACGTAGCCTTCGGTCAGCCCACATCAACCACCTCCATCTTCCATCACCTTCCCGTGCCCATTTACAATCCACTCGCCACTCAGCTTTCTTTTTCCTGGCTCCATCCCTATGGAACTCCCTCCCCAGCACCCTCTTTCTGGAACAGACCTACTCTAAATTCAAGTTACTTCTCAAAACCCATCAGTTTTCCTCCACTGACTCTATATATCTATGGTGTCTGCCTCTCTGTCTTGCTTGAATGAATGATCTCTCTCTCTTTCCTGTCTTAAATTCCAGTTGCTTTTCCTCTTCTGGCCTTTGGTCTGTGCATCGCCCTGATGTGGCAAAGGAGCAGTATATCAAAATTCAGAATAAACATGAAGATAAACTACATTATAGTTCAAAATCTTAAAGGATTCCTGAAAGAAAATATGCTCCCATGCATTTGGTGCATAAACATTTGCAAATGTATTTTGACATCTCCTATCACCCCAATTGAAATTAAATATCTCCCCTGCTTGTCCGTTACTTACTTTACCAATTGAAATTTGCACTTGTGAGATTATAAGCATAGTTACCCCCTTTTTGTGTACAGAGCAGCCCATAAAATAAACTTGCCCTATCAACTTCTCCTTTAACTTTAATTGCTCATTAGCAGAAAGATGAGTCTCTTGCAGAAAAATAATCTCCAGGTGACGAATCTAGTCATTGGAGCTCCCTGCTATAATTTTGACACTGCCACCCAATATTAAATCATAGGATTATATCCTCAAAAATCTTCCTTCCTGCCCCTTCTGTCTTCTTCCAGCCCAGCCCAGCCCAGATGGTCCCCCACAATCACCCCTCTCTCCTCAGTGCAGTAATACACATTTCAACCAGGGCTCCATCCATCCAAACTCCATCCTTTCCCTATCTTGCATGATCCCATTCATTCATGTCAAGTAAGTTTAACTCATCCTCATTCAATCCACTCAAACCCTCTGGACAAATAGTATTAAAGAGTCAAGACTTATAACAAGGAGTTAAATTCACCAATGAGGGGATTAACCCCAACCAACACTCTTTTTCCCTATCAATGTCTTCCATATCATACCAGTCTTGAACTGTCTATGTACTTTTCCTCATGGTTTTCACCAAGTTTCCAAGGCTCATGGCTACTTCCTAGCAACTTCCTTCGCTTTAGGGTAGAAGTCTTGCATTCCAGGCTGTGCCAATTCTCTGATGCTGTCTTCTTGCTGTGGGGGGGGACCAGAAAGTTCCTTTGCCAAGTCCAAATATTCTTCTAAGTCAGAGATGTGATACGACTTGTTCTTCAGTAAAAGAAGAGGGTGAAAGGGAAGCCCCGTCTATGTTTTATCCCTTTATTCTGAAGGATCTGCGTTAATGACAGAAGTTTTGTTGCTTCTGAAACACATATGGGGACAAAATCCAGGAATATCTGTGGGCAAAACTATTGCAATTCTATCACTTTCTTCCACTTAATATTCTGCAGTAGAGTTTGCTTTTCATCAAAATAGCAAAAACATTCTATAATTTATTTGTTTAGCTATTTTTCTATACCGCTGTATCTGAGACTCACAGTGGTTTGCATGAAACTACATAGCTCATAAATGATCTAAGAGAGTCATCCTTCTTAACACGGTTACACATCACTCTGTGCGCTTCTTTTATCTCTCTCTTTTACAACAATAGGATATTTTAGAGCTTCAGGGATGTCAGTTTGAAGGCTGCCTGCAACTGGCACTTGCTTGGATTCACGGATATTTATAGGTAAGGCAAGGAGATAAGGATTTAGGTGGGCTCACCAGGGCCCCTACTTTTTGTGTTTTTGAATAACACTTTCACTTGTTGCTATTTTTCTCATTTTTTCAATTTTTTATTCTTCTGCATGTTGGTGGCCTTCAAATGTCAGCACACCCAATTACAATAGTCGAGACGTGAAATGATATAGCTAAGAGCAAAAATATGTTGAGCAACATGGTTGAAGAACAGACGAAGGGCGTGAAATTGGTGCAGTGCCAAAAATTGCCTTAACTATGCAGCTGACCTGCTTTGTAAATGAGAGATCAATGTCCAAGTAGACTCCAAGATATTTGAGATGAGAGTTGAGCTGGATAGGATGCTTATCTAGGATAGGTGAGAAAGTTGGAGCAGTGGCTTCACCGATGAGCCACGTGGCAGTGATTTTATGATGATTCAATTTCAGTTGATTGGCCTTAAGCCATGCTTTGACTGAGCAGGTAGCTGTTGAGCTCAAGATCAGGAGAGTAGAAGTTGGTATAGGAGAGTAGCAGTATATCATCTGCATAATAGAATGTGTTTATAGAAGTTTTACGTATCAAAGTTGTTAAGGGTCCCAAAAAGATGCTGAAAAGGAGTGGTGCCAGGTCAATGAATTGGGACTCCCCAGGTCAATAGATGTTGGTTGGAAAAAGTGATACCTGTCTTTACTGTATAGGACTGATCAAATAGAAAGGGTACGAACCAAGCAAGGACTGTGTCAGAAAACCGATCTCAGACAGATGGAACAGCAGGAAGGAATGGTTGACCAGGTCGAAAGCTGATGACAAAACCAGCGAAATGGCTAGAGCTATCCTACCATTATCAATAGCAAGTGGTCATTTCAGTGGCGTAGTTAAAGCCTGGCATTGGTAAGTCAAAAATGGACATGTATGACCAAAATTGTCCACGTCAGAATTTACAACTTCTCCCTGGCATGCAAAGGTTTTTAAAAAGAGCGTGTTTCAGCCAGCCCTTTGCAGGAGGGATTAATACAATATTTAATACAATCTTACATGTATAAGTGTGTCACTTACAAGTGTACATTGCCATGCTTCCTCTGTTGATTTTTCCCATGTGTAGATCTGTAAAATGACTCCTCTGACTCTATATACCAATAAATATATGTACACAGGGCTGGAACCAGAGTAAGTTCAAAGTCTTGCCATCCTAGGCAAACCTTAAGCCTTACCACCCCCTCCCCCCCCCCAGCTGTCAAAATCAAATGTTCAGTTTGAATATCCTGTTCTTTGCCACTCTCCAGACGTTGTCACCCCAAGCGACCATCTATTTTGCCTAGTGATAAGATCGGCCCTACATGTGCGCACTTGCATGTCCTTATAGGTATTTTAGAAATGGCTCCATTTAACAGATCCTTTTCTAAAAACTACTAGAATTATTTACGTTTTGAGCTCAATTCCGATATTGATGTGCTATCTAAAATTAGCCTTCACGTATTGCCTTACTTAAGCAAGATCCTATCTTGTTCCCTGGGTGTCTTAGGGGTATGTTTACTAAACCGGGCTAACGGTTAACCCGGGCTATCTGCAACTAGGTCCCATTGAATAATATGGGACCTAGCATCAGATAGCCCGGGTTAACCGTTAGCCCGGTTTAGTAAACATACCCCTTAGTAATTATTCACTAGAATAAGAAATTCATTTGTTAGGAAATAAAATAACTTATCTTAACTATAATGTATACTGGAAGAAAATGGGACTTTCAGTTTATTCACTAGTTCCACTTTTTGTCATATGAGCTAGTTTCCATGGAAACCATGTTCATGTAATCTTAGTTTTTGCTTATTTCCACGTTTTGAATAATCAGCAAGTCTCAGGATATACAAGTCTTTTCCCAGATAAGCATCAGTCAGAATAACAATTGACAACAGCCAACAAATTTGACATTTCTGCTATCAGAAAGAAGACAAATCTTAGCCAATAACATTCTAATGATTTAGCGTCAAAGTCTAAATTCAGAGTACCATTATTATAACAGTTAATTTTCTTACAACATTTTCATCTCTTATGCACCAAGTAAAATTCTGGTTCAAGTAAAGGAACTGACACCAGACCACATAGGGAAGGAAGCCACAACCTTGGCTGAGCTCAGCACCCAGTAAGGTTTGGATGGTGAGGGAGGGAGGGAGGTGGGGCTTGTGATGGAGGTGAGTTTAAAAAAAAATCCTTCAGAGAGATGAGGAGCCTGAAAGAGGGTGAAACTCTTTCCATCATATCGGAGGGTTCTTGGCAAGATGGCGGCGGTAATGGACGCACGCCTGTAAGCTCCGTGACCTGTTGGAGTTTTTGCCATTTTCCTCTACCCTTTACCTGTTTGCCGATAGTTCCGTTTAATGCCGCATAAGGGCAGAAAGTGGAAAGCGAAGTTGGCGGCGACGGAGGACTCGGGTGCTGAGAAGCCGGTGGTGCATGGTCCCATGGATTTTTACGTGGTGACCGCGGAGAGTGGTGCTGTGACTCCAGAGCCCCCGCTTGGCGTTCTTGGGGCGGAAGGAAGGTCCCATGATGCCATGGGATTAGAGGCATCTTTAAGCCCGGAGTACCGTGTATCGCCACCCCAGCCTGAAGGTGAGATCTTGCTGGAGGCTACGGATGTGGCTAAAGGAGACGTGACTAGCCCCATTGTGCAGTCTCGACAGCAGTCTGCCGGCATGGAAGGCACCCAAGCCGGGCAGCGTTAATCAGACGCGGTGGTTGGTGTGGAGGGGGCTGTGGAGGAGCGAGCCTCTCTGCTTCGGCTTTCTGGGTTGGCTTGTTCTTCGGGACTGGAAGCAGTTACCTCGAAAATGGTGTCAGTCCAGGGACTCTCCCTGGAAAAACCTAAGGTTGTTACCTCTGAATCTTTGTGGGAAGCCGTCTCTGTTATGCATCTTAATATAACATCGCAGCTCCAGTCCATTCTTCAGCAGTTTCAAATTTTTGGGCAGCAATTACAGGTCTATCAATTGGTTCAGACTGAGATGAATGCTAAAGTGACCTCTTTAGAGGGGTCCTTAGGGCAGATTAAAGATGTTTCCCAGGTTTTGGTGAAAGATTTGTCGGCTGTACACAGGAGGTTGGAGTACCTTGAGAATGCTGCTAAAAGCCGTAACCTCCGAGTTTTGAACTTTCCTAAAGTTCCAGATTTTTCAGCTTTGGACTTATTTAAGCAGTTTCTTACTACTGTTTTGAAGGTATCGGCTGAAGCAATTCCTCCAATATCAAAGGCCTTCTATTTACCGACTTCGAGGATTGGACTGAGGGGAGACGGAGGTAACCTTTTGATGTCCTCGGACAGTTTAGACCTGTCTACCTTTCTGGAGCAGTCCCCTGCGGCGTCAGGGATGACTGCCACTTTATTGGTAACCTTCGCCTTTGAGGTTGACAGAGACTGGCTCCTGAGATTGTTTTTTAGGTCTTCCAGTAAAGATTTCCTGGACTCTCATATAAGAATGTTTCCGGATGTCTCGAGAGCCACACAGAAAAGAAGGAAGCAGTTTCTCCTGTATCATTCGGGTATTGTTCAGTTGGGGGGGTTGTTTTTTCTGAGATTTCCCTGTAAATGTTTGGTAAAATTATCTGGGAACAGATATATTTTCTTTGAACCTTCCCAATTAGCCTCTTTTATCAACTCTAAACAGGTGAATTCTTTGGCTCCTTCTTCTCCTTCCCCTCCGGATAGACCCCCCGATTAGGTGGGCTATCTACGGTTAGGATATTTGCACCGTTCTGTTTTGTCCGTCTTTATCCTTTTATTTGCTAGATGATAATTTTTTCATTTGCTTGTGACCCATTCTTGCTGTTATTGTTGTGGACTTGTGGACCTTGAGTCTTTTTCTGTACAAGTTGTTAACTTGTTGTATTTCGAAAAATTGCATAAATAAAAAGTAAAAAAAAAAAAATTATCGGAGGGTTCTTTCTGAATTCCTCTCTAAATCTATCAGGCTGAAAATGGGCCCCAACACATTTTAGCTGCTAGCTGCTGCTCCATGCTTTGCAATTGTATGGTGTGACCAACTCTCATTTAAAACCCCCAGTATCAATAGGTAGGGTTTAAGCGAGTGGTTTTTCCCCACTGAACAGCTACTTTCACAAATCCTAAAGCAGAGCTTCTTGGGAGATGTAGTCCCTTCGCTGACCAATGAGGAGCAGTTGTGGATTCAAAAGTGGTTCAAGCAAACAAAGGATTTATTTCCCCTCCCGGGGTTGGATTTTTAACCAGGAAATAAGGTAACACAAAACCAGGTACTTTCTGGTATAACAAATTAAAGGTTTCCAACATAAAGGCTTACTTCAGCATAAACACATTAGTTTCCAGCATTTCAAGGTAACAGTTCTGTTTCTTCACAGCTGTATGCTTTTAACTCCAAGCAGTGCTGCCTTTCTCTTTAAAGCATGAACTCAGCGTAATGATATTATCTCATTAGAAAGAGTTATCATACAGTCCATTACTTCTTCCTTATTATTTACATGCTCTGGCTCAATGTCCATTAATTCTTCCTCTGAAACAGGAAATGTTTGTAACTGCAACCCTGGTGCCATGCCTTTCCTTACTGCTCCAGGCTTCACTTGATACTCCTGAATTAAATACTGGTTCAGATAAGCATTCTCAGTACAGTCCTTCTCTTTACAGCCCCAACCCTCTGGGTAAATGAAATCACTGTAATTATTAGCACCCCAGCCTTTAGGCTTACCTTTAAACCTAGCTGGTAGAGGTTTTCTCTGTGGCTTGGAACTGGCTGTAGGTTCCCAACCTGAGCTGTGCACAGAAGCTTTCAATTGCCCTCCTGGCTTTCTTTCTTTTCTGTACTCCCCAGAATACGGCAGGTAATCCAGACTGCCTTTGCTGTATCCTTCCCTTGGGGTTTCTGTTCTCTTCCTGAAGGGAAGCTCCATTTCACCCTTCCATGGAGACTCTGTCCTTCTCCTTTCACTGCTCTCTTCACTGCAGCTCTCATTACCTTCGTGACCCACCTCACCTTTGCCTAACTCACCTAACTCCATAGGCTCAACTGTGACCTCTTTATTAGAGTGAATTCTAGGGTAGAGCTTGACTTCTCCCCCTAACAGGTGTGCTGAATCAGTTTGTGACTCATTCTCTAAGTGGTAGCACATCCCTTTCCCTTGTGCTTGGTTTCTTTGGTAACCAGAAGCCATGTGCTCTTGTTTACATCTCAGCACTGCTCCTGTTTCCTGCTTTTTAGCTTCTTCTAACGGGCTGGAAGGACCCACTATGTCACAATGGTCAGCATTTTACTTGTGGCTGGCTGCGTTCTCATCATTGGCTAGCACTATTATCTAAACATCGGAGCAGTGGAGAGCATTGCTGTGTGTGCCCTGAATTTTGTTGTATCAAATATCGGGTGAGGGAGTGTGCTGCATTGATGGAGCTGGTCTATTTCCCAGAGATGATTGGGTGCTACAGGATGTCAGATCTCTGGCAACTTTACCTGCATGAGGAAATGTAGCTTCATGTTGGTGGCTCACTTAATAATTTACCATTCTTTGAACTAGCCCGTGTGATCCTTGAGCCACTCAAAAGTAGAGTACTGGACAGTACATGGCCTCACCATGCAGAATGCAGTCAGGGGTAGGGTAGAGGAGGAATGGTCATGTAGCGAGTGCTGTCACATGAAAAACAAAATAAGAATAATAAAAAATGAGTAAAGTTAGACTGTAAGCACCGCGGGGCCAAGTATTTATTCTCTGTATTTTATTATGACCTATTTTTATGCGTGGTGGTAATTTTATGTGGGAGCCATTTCAGTTCTTAGCTGAAGGTGCAGAGGGTGGCAGCCAATTTGATTCAGGGCATAAGTAGCCTTTTCTTTTATCCATATTAAGAACAAGGAATCTCTAGGCTAATGCCTGCTACCACAAGTGACTGTCCTTGACCTTTAGTGATGGTGAATGAAAGTGTGTTTCCCAGACAGAAAGAGAGACTCAGTTTGAAGCCTCCTGCTGATAGAAAGCTGGACATTTTAGGGAAATTTTACAAGGAGATATCTATTTTGAGGTGCTACCACCACACATAAATGTCTGTATTTTAGTGATTTGCACAAACAAGTAGCTTCTTATAAAATACCAGCCAAAAGTGCAGGTGCTTGCATTGTGCAATCTTTCACTGTGGGCATGCACATGGGTACAGTTTGGGTGGCATGTAGGCTGAGCACTTGAGTATGCACATTGATTATAGGGCTGGTGTAAGCGACTGTGCCTTAATTTAAGGCTCATTCTCTAGCACTTACACAAGCATTTTATAAAGTCAAGTATGATCAAATTACCCTCCATGGGTTGATACATAGTCCTTGACCTTCCTCTTTACAAAAAGGTATCCCCTCTTGTGTTTGGTTACATTTACCCAAATGATGATCAAATGCAAAAAAGCAAACCAATTTAAAAAAAATATATTAAAAAAAAAAAATATATATATATATATATAAAGAGACTGCGGCTGAGATTTCAAACAAACTACCTCTAAACTGTTTGTTTCCCTTGAGGCAAATAAATGATGAAAATATACTACAAATTAACTAGTTAGGAAGCCTCGCGTCCAAGATTAGCATTATGAAATATGCATGAAGCAGTCCCCGTGAACAAAGCTTAATGAAAAACGTTAAACTGCATAGCAGAATACATTCCATGGTAATTAACGTATTGATACTGTGTTCCTGAAGTAAAACTACGCATGTGCTCATGGCAGATGCACTACTGAGTTTACTATAAAGACCAACAACAAGGGGGGGGGGGTAAAGGAAAGGCATCGCCTTATTATAACAGCATAACTTTCTCATCTATCATGCATTTTGCATGCAGAAATAGGCATGCATAATATTGCCCAGGTATGCACATGGAAAAGCATATGCAGACTGCCTACCAGTCATCAGGCAGGGAATACTTTATGATGCCCTTGCTCCAGCTGTCTGTTAGTCTGGAAAGAGAGGGGACATGGCTATGAATGGAATTTAGACAGATAGGGGATCATTTTGAAGGTGCACGTCCGGGTCGTCCAAACGCCCAGAAATTTGGACAGCCTGGAGCGCATCCGATTCTGCTCCCATGGGGGCTGGATGGCCTCACAGGAGTAGAATCGCGGAGTAGTGGCTGGATGTATGGGATGTGCCCCGATTCAGGCACCCCGGATGTCCAGCCACATCCCTGGCTAGCTCAGCCAGGCTCCTACATGGAGCCGCAGTACCATGGCATTATGTTGCCATGGCACTGTGATGCCATGCAGGAGTCACAATCCCTGGCAGACCCCGACTTCATCCTTTCCCTGCTGCCTGACCCCTGATTGGCCCTGACGTAGCCAGGGTAAGGCCAAGGGGATCCGCCTGCACCCCCTCACCTTGCTTTCCAGGCCTGGGCCTCCCATCATCCTCCATCTAGGGGGACTTATTCCTCCTCCGAGGTCGAATAAGTCCCCTGTCCAACCCGCCGACCCCGGACATACAGGGCCGACCTTGGAATCGGCCCTGTACATCTGGGGTCAGGGTGAAGTCCATTCCCTGCCCTTGCTCCTTTCCCAGCCCGCCCCCCTCCCATCCATGAAAAGAGCTCCCTGCACAATGGGGATCGATGTGTGGGGAGCTGTGCCTTGGGAATCGTGACCCTGATGTTTAGCGAGACTGGATATCTGGATCGGACGTCCAATCCCACTAAACGCCATTCAGAATGACCCCCATAGCATACTGAGAGGAATTTTCATGGAAATGTTTTTTTCTTTGTTCCTTATAGGACAACTTGACTCTCCCTAGCAGTAGTACCACATCCTTTTGGAACCTGATGGCTACTGGTGTGGGGTCAGAGGATGGATGCTCCCACTCAGGTCCACTAGACTACTAAGAAAACCCTGGGTGGGTCCCAGAAGGGCTGGTGGGGTGGGGGAGCATCAGGTTATGGTCTGTGGGGAAGCTTCTGTTCAAGGAGTCCCTGGAGTAGTTCATGTTGGGCAGTAAACCTGGTGGAAGGTCTTGTTTATGTGTGTGGGGGTCCTGATCCGGGGGGGGGGGGGGTGATCAGGGAGGTCTTGCTGTCTGAGGGGGTATTGTTAGAGGGGTGGTTTGTTGTTTGGGGGGATAGATTAAGAGGATGGATCAGAGTGGGGGTTTGATTAGGGTGGATTATATTGGTGGGGATACTTTGGGTGCTTGAGTGTTTTTTTTCAAACCTTGATATCATAGTTCTGACAGGTACTGGGTGGTAATATACTGAGTGATAACTATCAAGCTGGACACCCTGAACCTGTTCTGAATCTTCCCCAACCTGTGTTAAATACTTGGTGCAGGGATTTTGTTTCCAATGTGGTAGCCATTAGTGTTGGACCATGCTCAAGGCCAGATTTAAGATTTTTGTGCTCATAGGCAAGACCAATCAAAAGATCCGAAGGAGCAAGGGTGGGGGTGGGGGTGGAGGTGCGATGAGGATAGATATCGCAAAGATTGGAGAACCAGAAAAAGAGCAGAGAAAGACCATAGTGCCACAGGGGTGCACATGTGAAACAAGACTTGCACACAGCCTGAAAGAAAGCAGGAGCAGACTCCTATTTGGTCTGGGTATTTGACAACTCCAAAATGTGGTGACTTCAAGATCTGGCACCCTAGGCAGTTAACTAAGTTGCCTGTGAATAAAACTGGGCCTGCCCATGCTAATGGTTACCACACATTAAACCCCATGCTTAGTTGGGCTGGAGCTCAATGGGACATCTTTACTAAAAGTTAGCTAGTGCTATCCGCTGTTGTGCCCATGTTATTCCTATGTGCGTGGCAGCAGATAATGCAAGGTAACATTTAGTAAACATGGCCCAAAGACTCAAAAGGAGGGCTGGACTTAGTTATTCAAGATGAGGGAAGAGTAACCCCCCCCCCCCCCAACCTGGATGAGTCCCATTCTCTTTCTGAGGACATTATTATGCTACTATGACTGGCTCTGATTTCGCTTTCATCGTCCTTGCCTTCTCCTACGTCTTTTGGTTCATATCTTCCAGGCAGTTCTTGTTCATATTTAGTCTCTCATGCATACATACATACAGCCTGTGCACCATATGTGTGTACACACAACCTTAGGAATACATGCTTACGCTTGCATATATCGAACCATAAGTTTATACACTCCACACTTCTCTCTTTTATTTTGCTTTAGTGACATTTAACCATTAACTTTTCCTATATGAGGAAATAATGGTTTGCCTCTTGTTCCTTTCAGTGACATCAGCATGTTTCTGACCATCTATACTGGTTTGTCCTTCAGAGAGACCGCCAAGACCCCTTATTAACCTCCAAAAGGTTCAGAAACTCCAACTGGATCACCATCACTCTTTTCTAGACCTCCTTCCTGCAGAGCCAAGCCTGCCCCCCCTACCCCTCTATCCTTCGTCCTCTTTCCGTCTCCACCAGTTTCTCTCTCTCTCTCTCTCTCTCCCTCTAGCCAGTCCCAGCAGTCTCAGTCTCTTTCTTTCTCCCTTTCCCCCAGCCAATTCTCCAGTTTCTCTCTCTGGATCTATGTCTTCCTCCCAGGCAATCCCCACTAGCCCCTCTCTTTTGTTTTCTTTCCTATGTCCTGTGGATCCCCTGTAATGGTCTCTTAGACCCCCAGGGTTCTACCACCACAAGTTGGAACCATTGCTCTACAGTGAGCTGTTATGTTTTCTTCCATCCTTGCAATGACAGAAAAAGTACTGAACTCTCCAGACAAATAACAGCCTATCTTCCATCACATTTGATTAACTATTTCTTCAAAAATAAAACTGGCACATGCTTCACACAAATAGCAGTTATATCTCTCCTCTTCTCCTTTCACCCAGTAAAATCTATTAGTCTCCAAAAGCCTACCATTTATTCATGTGTAGAAGGGAGGATAGGTGTTATTCAACCAGAGTAGGGAACTAGTCTGCTAGCTAGTACATAGAGCACAGTTACTTACCTGTAACAGGTAATCTCTGGGAACAGCAGGAATAAGTCTTCACATATGGGTATCGTCAGTACCGACGGAGCCTGCGCGGGAATGCTCCCCAGTGTCCAAAAGGAAAGCTTTTGGGAGCATCCCACAGCGCCTGCGCGCTGCCTTCCCACCTTTCCTAACCGCCTCTCTCCAGTTCGAGTTTTAAGCTGAGACAAAGAGAGAGAGAAAGGAAAGATAGATAGAGAGATACAACTCCTAGGGGAGGTGGGTGGGTTGTGAAGACTTATTCCTGCTGTTCCCAGAGATCACCTGTTATAGGTAAGTAACTGTGCTATCTCCAGGAACAAGCAGGAGTGAGTCTTCACATATCGGTACTCCCCAGCTAGAGATGCCAAGGAGATCTCCAAGGTTGTGAGTCCCTGAGAAGGGCTCTACCTCCCCCTATGGATCTCGGGCATCCAACCAGGGATGGGGGGTAGGAGTTGATTTGGTATGGAACAGGTGTTTGAGAACAGCCTAACCAAACAAGGCATCCCGGCGGGAGTCCTTGTCCAAGCAATAATGGGCTGTAAAGGTATGAACCGAGGCCCAGGTGGCCGCTCGACAGATTTGGTCGATGGACACAGAATTTAGATGAGCCATAGAGGCTGCCATGGCTCTCACATTGTGAGCTGTGACATGGCCCTACAGAGAAAGGTTCTTACTCTGGTAGGCGAAAGAAATGCACTGAGCAATCCAATTGGACAGAGTTCTCTTAGAGACGGGAAGTCCTAAATGAGAGGGATCGAAAGCAACAAAGAGTTGAGAGGACTTTCTATGTTGCTTTGTCCTTTGTAAGTAAAAAGCAAGCGCTCTCTTACAATACAGGGTATGGAGATTCCTCTCTGCACTTGATGCATGAGGTCCTGGAAAAAAGACAGGTAAATATACCTCCTGGTTCAGATGAAAAGGTGAGACCACTTTAGGCATAAAGTGTGGATTGGTCCTGAGGACTACCTTATCATGATGGAACCTTGTATAAGGAGGATTAGCCACTAAGGCTTGCAGCTCACTGATGCGGCGAGCTGAAGTGACTACAATGAGAAAAATGACCTTCCAGGAAAGGAATTTCAAGGAGGTAGTGGCTAAGGGTTCAAAGGGTGGCTGCATAAGCTGGTCAAGAACCAGATTCAAGTCCCATGCCACTGGAGGTGGTCTAATGGGAGGTTTAGTTAAAAGAAGGCCTCTCATGAATCTTGCTATAAGAGGATGAAAGGAAATAGGCTGTCCATTGAGAGGTTTAAGGGAAGCTGCAATAGCACTCAAATGGACTCTTACTGAATTTGTTTTAAGGCCTGCATGGGATAAATGCAGCAAATACTCTAGTAAAGAATTCAGAGGTATTGCAAGAGGGTTAAGACCCTTCTCTGCACACCAAATGGTAAACCTTTTCCATTTAAAAGCATAGGAACGTCTAGTGGAAGGCTTTCTGGAAGCATGAAGGATATCCTTCACCTGCTGAGAAAGATGCAAATCTTGAAGGTCTAGGCCTTCAGCAACCAGGCTCTGAGGTGAAGAGACTGGGGATTTGGGTGCCATAACGTTCCCTCCTCCTGGGACAGAAGGTCTGAAGCAGATCCCAAGTCCAGGGAGGGAGCTTGAGAGAGATGCAGAAGTAGAGGGTACCACACTTGGCGTGGCCAACGTGGTGCTATGAGGATCATAGACCCCTTGTCTCTCTGAAGTTTGAACAGTGTCTTGGGAATTAGGGGAATGGGTGGAAAGGCATAGAGGAAGTCTTGCCCCAATGAAGGAGGAAGGCATCCCTGGCCTGAACTCCCTGACACGGAATCCTGGAACAGAACCGGGGACGTTTGGCATTCCACGGACTTGCAAACAGGTCTATGTCCGGGGTTCCCCAAATTCGGAAGATCCTGGCTATCTGGTCCCCATGGAGGGACCATTCGTGTGGAAGCAGGACTCGACTGAGTCTCTCTGCCCAAGAGTTTTGAACCCCTGGAAGATACACTGCCATGAGATGAATTTGATGCTCTCTGGCGAAGGCCCACAATCTCAAAGCTTCGTTGCAAAGCGACAGAGAGCCAGTCCCGCCCTGTTTGTTCACGTAGAACATGGCTACTTGGTTGTCCGTGTGGATGAGGACTGTCTTGTAGCTGAGCAGGGTGTGGAAGACTCTGAGAGCTAGAAAAATTGCTCTGAGCTCTAAGAGGTTGATATGTAGAGATGTCTCCTGTGGAGACCAGATGCCTTGAGTGGAGAGATCTTGTAGATGAGCTCCCCAACCTCTTGGAGAGGCATCTGTTGTAAGGGTTGCTTGGGGTAACACCTGTTAAAAGGGGGACCCCAGCAACAGATTTTGAGTGGACTTCCACCACTGGAGAGAGCAAAAGAGGCGAATGGAGGTTGCTATTTTGTCTGACAGGCACCCTGATGCCTGGGTCCATTGGGTGGACAGAGTCCACTGAGCTGCCCTCATGTGAAGGCGAGCGTAAGGAACCACATGCACAGTGGATTCCATTGGGCCTAACAGTTGTAACATCTTTCGAGCAGTTAAATGGGATTTTAACTGAATCTGTGAGGCTAACTGCACCAAGCGTCGGCAACGGGCCTGGGGAAGATAGGCCCTTGCAATTGTGGTATCCAGAAAGGCCCCTATGAACTCTAGAGACTGAGTAGGGGTGAGATGGGATTTTGGGATGTTTATTACAAGTCCCAGATACTGAAGAACACACCTTGTGCAGGCTAGGGAAGTCTGGGCCTCTGACTGGGATGGAGCTCGGATGAGCCAGTCGTCCAGATATGGGAATACGAATATCCCTAGAGTGCGTAGAAATGCAGCTACTACTGCCATGCATTTTGTGAACACTCTTGGTGCAGAGGCCAGACCGAAAGGAAGCACTTTGTATTGGTAGTGCTTTCCTCAATAAAGGAACCAAAGGAACTTTCTGTGTGTTGGATGGATGAGGACATGGGTGTACGCATCCTTGAGGTCTAGAGAACAAGGCCAATCCTGACTCTGAAGGTATGGAAGGAGAGCACCGAGAGAAATCATCTTGAATTTCTCCTTGCATAGAAACTTGTTCAATTCTCTGAGATCTAATATGGGTCTGTAGCCCCCTGTTTTCTTTGGGATAAGAAAGTAGGGGGAGTAGAACCCTGAGCCCTGTTGAAGAAGGGGTACTTCTTCTATTGCCCCTTGGGCAAGAAGGGTAGCAATCTCCTGACCCAGAAGGTCGAGGAGAGATGTTGGAGAATTGAACTGTCTCACCATGGTGTGAGGAGGAAGGTTTAAGAAATGAAGCTTGTAGCCCTCCCTTATGATGGAGAGGGTCCATTGCTCTGCTGTGATTTGTTCCCACCTGGAAGCAAAGTGAGCTAACCTTCCTGGAATGGTGAGAGGCTCTGATTCTTTTAGAGCCAGAAAGGGTAAGTTCTCTAGTTGAAAGTCAAAGGCCCTGAGGAGGCTGAGGCTGTTGGGCCGTAGCAGCCCTTGCAGCCTTAGGCTTGGCCTGTTTAGGTTGTTGCTGTCGCTTTGCAGCAAAACAACCTGCAGAAAATGCCTGTTGACCATAACCAGGATAATATCTCCCCTTTTTGGGAAAAAATCCCTTTTTGAACAACCTTTTCTTAACAGGAGCAGAAGTAGACTTTGAAAGTCTATCTAAAGCAGAATTTTCAGCATCCATCTGAGTGGCCTTTGCTTGCCAATCTTTGCCAAAAAGGTTTTCACCTGTACAAGGAAGATTTCCTAGTCCATCCTGAACCCAAGGTTCCAAATCAGAAGCTTGTAGCCAAGCAACTCTGTGTGCACCTATGGCAATAGCCGAGGCTCTGCTAGCACACTCAAAAGAGTCAAAGGCTGCACGGTTGGAAAACTTGGAAACATCTTGGGCATGTTTAAGCCAGGTGAGAAACTCCTCTCTTTTATCTTCTGAAACAAAAGGAGATAAAGTTTGTAGGTGATCTGTAACTTCTTTTAGAAACATCCCCATATAGAGACTATAGGAGTTGATTCTAGCCACAAGCATATTGGCCTGGAAAATTCTCCTGCCAAAAGCATCTAAGGTTCTGCATTCTCTTCCTGGAGGATTAGATGAGTGCCTTTTTGCACTCTTTATCCTCTTCATAGCAGACTCCACCACAATAGAGTGGTGAGGAAGCTGAGTCTTAGAAAGCCAGGACAAAGAGGAACACAGTACATGGTGTCCAACCTACGAGAATGAGGGGAGATGGTGAGAGGTGTCTCCCATATGCCCAACATGTGATCATAAAGGATCTCATGAATTGGTAAAGTAGCTGCCTCTTTAGGAGCCTTAGGGTATTGTAAGATATCCATTTTTTTGGCTCTAGGCTCAGCTTCAGGGGCCACTGAAATGGAGAGGCCCCTGGCCACTTCCCTAATGAAGTCTTGAAATTACCCCGGCGGGAGGCTCCGGCTTCCAAAGCTTTATCTATGGGGTCACAGGTTGAAGTCTTCTGGAGGAGATATTCTTCTTTTTGGAGAAGAGGGCTCCTGAGGAAGGAGTACCGATGCTTCAACAGAAACCTCTGATTCATCAGAGTCTTCAGAGGAATCGAAGTATTGCCTATCTGGATGCTCCTGCAGAGCCCGATACGCGTACCGAGTGGTATCGATATCGGGAGTGATTGGTACTGATTCGGTACCGATGGGCATCACAGAACAGGGTACCGCTGCAGTCGACACCGAAGCCGATGTCGATGCAATCGGTACCGGCACCGGAACCAATATCAGTGCCGGTGCCGGAACCAGCACCGACAACGGAGTTTGTTGCGGTACCGGAGGCGTCGCAGCTTGTATGAATGCCGTAATGGCACGCTGCATGGTCAGAATATTCTGATCCATCGATGCCACCAATGTCTGGATGTCGGTACCAGTGGGAACCACCGGTAACCCAGAACATGGCAACAGGTGATCGGTCGAGGCCGAGCCATCAATGTCAACCTGTGACCCCATAGATAAAGCTTTGGAAGCCGGAGCCTCCCGCCGGGGTAATTTTGCCAGTGCGTATTCCTCGAGAGCAAGCCCGGAGGCATCTTGATACTTAGAGGGAAATCTACCCTTCGAGGACCGGCTGGACTTAAGCTTGGTTACCTGAGATCCATGGGAGGAAGAAGCAGCCCTGGAAGACGTTGATGCTACCGAAGCTGCATCAGAGGGAAACAGGGTACTGAGCTTGGCTGCTCGATTCTGTAGACCTCTTTTAGACATCATGGAACAGCACTCACAATCCGTGATGGAGAGGTCAGGTCCCAAACATTTTAGACACCAGTCATGGGTGTCAGTGACAGAAATAGTGCCGCTGCACTTCGTGCACTTTTTAAACCCAGAAGCGGGCTTCTCCATGAGGAGAATTTCTCGTAGGCCTAAGGCCAAAAGAAAAAAGCACAGAAGTGAAAATAGTAGGCTTATTTTTTTTTTTTTTTAAGAAGAAAGAAAGAAAGACCGGCGGTACCGGTCCGACGTCGAAGAAGGCAGACGCGCAACCAAAGAAATAAAATAAAATAAAGAACTTCTTCAGCGGTGACAGGAACACGACCTGCTGGCTCCGCGGAAAAGAAGAACTGGAGAGAGGCGGTTAGGAAAGGCGGGAAGGCAGCGCGCAGGTGCTGTGGGATGCTCCCAGAAGCTTTCCTTTTGAACACTGGGGAGCGTTCCCGCGCAGGCTCCGTCGGTACCGACGATACCCATATGTGAAGACTCATTCCTGCTTGTTCCTGGAGATTGCATGTTCCTGGAGGAACTGTGTGCACCTCAAACTGGGATGTCAGCACACACACCACACAGGTATGTCAGTGATGGGGCCCCAGAAAAGAGAACCCATAAATATCACTTGAGAGAAATACTCTATAGCACTATGGGGGAACCTAGCCATGCCGTGGTCACTGCTCATTCAGGGTGAGAGCGACCTCCCAGCACAACATGCTGTGGCTACCCTGTCTCTGCAGGTGGTGGTTGGGCACTACAATGTCTCAGCCATTGCCCTATACCCTATGCAAATGCATCCTGCCCATGCCACCCTGTCCAGGCCATACCCACAGTACCTTGCTCCTCATTATGCACATTGGCAGGCTAATACTGGAAACAGTGCAAGCAATGTGGGCTCAGTAATGTGTAGGCAGCCACAACACACTGGATAGACAGACACATACTCCCACACCTATGCCTGCATTGTGCAAATATAGAGGTTTGTGGCAGCCCTGGCTGCCACACCAGTCCTGGGCACAGTGTGGGCATTGCTATGGTACTCAATACTGTTAGGGTCACTCCCCGGGGTGGTAAACACTGTCAGAATCAATAACTGAAACACACTCCACAGATTTCAGAAAGGTTGCTATGATGAATCTCTATCAACAAATTGTGTTTAACTTAGGATTTGTTAGTTGACATTAATTATAGCAACCTTTTGATATATGTGGAACGTGTTCCCAAGTTTAGGACGGCATTGCTAAGGTGCCAGTATTGGGAGATGCTTCTCCACGCAGGGCCCAACAGCCTGACTCTCCATGAGGCTTTGGATAGTGGAGCCTGTGGGTGTGGGTGTTTATGCCCCTGTTGGCCCCCGCTCTAGGGCAGAAGTTCCCAACTCCGGTCCTGGTGGGCCAAACACTGTTCAGGTTTTCATGCTGTCCCTAATGAATATGCATGAGATACATTTGCATACAATGGGGGCGGCGCATATAAATGCAGCACAGGCATATTTATTAGGGACAGCATGAAACCTGAATGGTGTTTGGCCCTCCAGGACTGCAGTTGGGAAACTCTGCTCTAGGGATTGCACATGTTTATGGTATCTGTGCTCTGTGGGGTAAAATATAGGCGTTTCAGGCATGTTTATTTTATCTGCAACAAAGGTTCCGTCTTTATTACCACGGTTTAGTACTGGGTAAAATATGGGGACTGGGTTGGCAGGAGCCACAGCTGGGACTTGAACTTGTGACCTTCTGCTCCTGAACACACTGGCTGTGTGTACTGCACCACACTGTTGCCACAGGGACAAATCATTCCCTGGGAATACCATGACTGTTCATCAGACAGACCCTGTCTGTTCCAGTGCACATCACCCACCTAAATGGGGCTTGGCCATTGTCTGCTGTGGGCAGATGCCACTGCCTCCTCCGCCACCAGCACCCCTCCGCCACCATGCTGCCAAGCCATTATGCTGGTGGTGCTGGTGGTGCGCAGTCCAAGGCCATCCAGTATGCCGGTAGGCATCTGCCTATGGTGTGGGTTCTCGGGTGGGGGTGCCTACATGGACATGCACGCTTTCCCCCAGCACCGCCTGCAAATGTTATGTGCCCTTGGGGGTACCTGCTGGCTAATATCCCCTATGACACTGTGGGACACACAGTCATGCCCATGTTGGACCCTTGTCAGTTTCTGTCTTGCTGCTTTAAAGTTTCGGCATTCCTATGTGCCACCTAGGCATCTGCCTAGTTCTCACTGTGCCCCAACTGGACCACAGCATGTGCCGCCTGCAGCCCCCTGTATCTCATTTACAGCATCAGTACAGTTGCCCTTTCCTAAGTGCCCACAATGCTGTTGCTGCACATATGCATGCCATAACAAACCTGCCCAATCTAAACGACAGAAACCCTGAACAGCGCTATTTCAATGTGGGATCATTCACTCTTTAGGGGGACAGAGCATAGACCCTTCCAAACATGATATCTTAATTTTTACAATTTGTCAGTAGTGTTGCTTTATGTTTATCATTAATATCACTTTTGGCCACCTTGGTTATTGGGATTTTAGATGTGGTTCTGGTCCTTTTATATGTTTATTTGTCTTTTTGGTCCCTGCACATGTATCACAACTATCACTTTTCTGGGTGTCCCTGCCTTTGCTGCACATTGCTGACTGAAATGGTTTCTCTTTCCTGCAAATGTGCCTTAATGCGAGGGTTTCACTGGCATTAGTGTTCAGACCCGGATTTCACAGTGTTAGTGTGCCTGGAGCCTCTCCCCTACCACTCTCCGCCCATTGATCTTGGGAAGATGCGGTATATAAGAAACTGTTAATTAATTGACCCCTTCTCTCCGCCCTCTGGGAAGCCCTACTCCGCCCTTCAGACATGGATTTCACAGCGTTAGTGCGCCTTAACGCCGCTGCCGCATTATCGTGTGACAAGTGACGTTATTGCGTGATATCGCACGATAATACCACCGCTGCAACGTTAAGACGGTTTAGTAAACATACCCCTTAGTCTGACACAGAATAGCATTTTGATTATGTTTGATGGCTTTAAAAAAGTAATATGTTTTGATTTTTTAAAGCCATGCTGAAAAAATGTTTAGCAGTTCTTAATGCAACTGTATATGTACAAAACATTGAAACATGCTATTGAAGATTAGATTTTTTTTTTTTTTAAACTTTTATTTTCATTTTGCAACAAACAAAAGAAAACAACACACCAAAAGAGACAAAACAAGTATACAATATGGAAAAGTAAACCCAATTACCCCCCACCCCGATGCTTCTTCTCTACCCGATTAGATCAGCATGTGGGCGCTTCCAGCTAACAGTGATTATACATCAAACGATCAAAAGAGCATCTACAATACAGCAGGATCATGGGACAGAGATATATACAAAGTTAGACAGTCAGATGAGAGCATTTAACAAAATGTACATAGTCATTGAGCATCTTCCATTGAGACCAATGAAAAGGAGTCTGAACAGGGGAAGCGAACAGACGAGGTATTTGTGCATATTTACTGTAATGACAGGCATGATTCCACCATTCATTGGGGCTCAGACGGGAGCTAAATTTCCAGTATTACTGAATTAAGGAAACAGCAATGCCAAACATAAAGTTCGAAAGGAGATAAGCCATTTTCGGGAGAGAGGGGGATCCCCGCAACTGGGCGAAGTCCCATTATCCTCCAAGAAAGAGGCTCCTGAGAGTGCGAGATAGACTAAATACAACCCCAGACCCGACGCCAGTAAGACTGTAGTGCGGGATATTCATGCATAACATGAGGCAATGAACCAATGGCCGCAGGACATGTCCAGCAACCATTGCCCTGAGTAGTGTTCCATTTGTCTAATCTGTTAGGAGTGTAAAAACACCGGTGGGCTAGAAAGAAGAGGGTCTGAGTGAGTGAGGCGGATCGGGAACCCGTGTCCCTCTACTCCAGATAAGGCTCCATTGCTCCCAGGTCAAAGTCACATGCAATTCTCTCTCCCATACTTTCTGCACTATAGGGGTATCTCTAGTTATAGCATTACATAAGGTTTAGTAAAATTGGATGCTACACCCGGTGTACTACCGATAGATCGGAAAGTCTCCAATCAACCTTATGTAGAGAATGCCGATGGCGGGAGTACCCTAGTACTCCGAGGGCGATGCTGAAGTTGCACTGACCAGAGTCGGGAGTCTAAAGATTGCATAAGAGTATTAAAGGCACCTAAAGTGTCTAAAAGCATTGGTGGATAGTGGGAGTCTGATGGGAGAGTCATACCAGGGAGAAAAGTAAGAGGAATCGGTTTGCAAAGGCCCGCTTCTATATCTAGCCACACCGGTCTACTCGGTACTGGATATTCCGCCAACGAGCGCCTTGTTTGAGAAGAAAAGATTGAGGGAACACTGAAGTAAAATCGCCACCAAGTATTAATAGAGCATTGGCAGAGGCCAATGCCAACTGCGCAATACTTGCATAGTAAGCAGGGTTGTCCACATTCGGGGCATAATGCAAATACACGTGAATTCACTATCTCCAACCTCAAGGTGTACACGGGCCCATCTACCCTCTTTGTCAACGCTAATATCAAGTACAGTAGCGTGTAAAGACTTCTTAACCAGAAAGGCTACCCCGTACCATTTGGAAACGGTGGGAGAATAGGCAGCTACCATGTAAGGCTTAGCATGGAGGTTCAGTGTTTTAGCAAAGTTTAAATGCGATTCCTGAGGAAACACTAAATCAACATGCTCATGGCTAAGATAGCTAAGGATGTTCTTTCCTTTGAGTGGACCATTAATGCCTTTTACGGTGATTGACAAGATTTTACATAAATCATGTAAAAAAGTTAAAAAATTCTGAGCATTTTAGCACACATAATTTCACTATGTCCCTCAAACTGACTGTATCTGGCTGTACACATGACATAAGAAAAATAAGCTAATATAATACAATGAAGCGCCCCACATTAATAAAGAAAACCGCAGTAAGGTAGAGGAGAAGCAAAACCCCAAAATTACTGGCGACCATGTGTCTGCGGGGAGAAGCCCCAGAGAAGGCCGAAATTGAAAAAAACACATAACCTGTAGGACTGTGCGTGCTCCGAATCCGACCGAGGCACACATCATGAAGGGATAGGAGACCAAAAAACAGAAGTCATATAGAGAAGGAAAGAAAGTCCAGGCAATCTCTGTGCTTGGCTATGACCGCCGCATCGGGCCCTTCAAAATGGCGGACAGAGCCGACAGATAAGAGTCCAAGATTTGGGATTAGCGCATCTGCTCTGCTTCTTTGGAGTCTAAAAATGTTGATAGTAGATCAGGATCTTCGAACGTCCTGGTTTGGTTGTGGAGAGTCACTCGGAGCTTCGCTGGATACAACAGGCCAAAACGAGCCTGTAGCTGTTGAAGTCGAGGGCGAAGAGCAAGGAGTTTCTTCCGACGGTCAACGGTAGGCTTTGCCAAATCAGGAAAGAAGGAGACTTTACGACCTTCAAATTCCAAATGATGATTCGCTCGGGCAGTATTTAAAATTTGTTCCACTTGTTGATATCGTAGCAAGCTAAAGATAATAGGCCGGGGGGTCGTGCGGTTGGGCGCCATGTGGGCAGGAACACGGTGTGCTCGATCGATTTCCAGGTCTCTATGAAAAGTGATCTTCAGTAAGGAGGGAAGAGTTTTGAGCAAGAATTCTCTTATATCTCCTGCTTCCACCCCCTCCGGTATTCCAATGAGCCTCACATTGTTGCGACGGGCTCGATTATTGCTATCTTCTAACTCCTTTTGAAGATTCTGTATCTGGCGCTCAGCCTTGTCCAGTTTGCCCAAGCGCACCGCGTGCGAGTCGAGGACCCCCGCCATGTTGTCCTGCCGTAATGAAAGACTTTCAAGTCGGTCCTGGAGTACTCCAAAGTCTACTCGCATGGCTCGAAGCGCTTCTCCATTGGACTGCACCAATTCCTTCACGCCGCGTATTTCCTCCAAAATCTCCAGGTGCATTTCGGAGTTTTCACGAAATGGAACCATCTTCTGTGGGGAGGACACCTCTGTTTTGGAGCGTTTTCCGTGAGAAGAAGAAGGAGACCCGAAGTCCAAGCGCGCTGGTTTATGGGCCGCCATCCCCCCCGAGGTACCCCGGTCAGCTCGGAGCAAAATAGTAAGTTTGTATAGGTATTAAGTCAGGATTCTAAGTAGGCCTCTCGGGAGCTTCAACGCAAAGCGTCCTACCCGCTGGACATCAGGCTCCGCCCCCCTGAAGATTAGATTAATTAATGTAACCCCTATTGCACTTTGTTTCAGGACAGGAGGCATGGTGGGAGGCTGAGAGACTATTTTGTACCCTATGGGGTGGAAGGTTGCCAAACTGTTTGCAAAAAGGGTGAATATTATTGGTCTAGAGGTTATTATTCATTTCTGAAGCAGATTATAATTTGTCAAGTCTTAAAGAATGCTAATGGAGGTAGATGATTATGTACTAATTAAAGGCCAGTTACAAATTCTCTTTTTTTTGCTGAAGTTATGAAGGATGTTGTTGTAAAAGAAGTGGGTGAATATCTGGATAGCATTGTACATTAATCATAATCTTGTTTCCATTCAAATGATAGTGGTGGAGAAACTGAGGAGGTCTTTTACTAAAGGGCACTAGCTGTCAGTGCATGTTCCGACACACCCTGAAGACGTGCTGGGACGCACGTTTACAGCTAGTGCTGGGTCATGACAATATGGGCCACTTTTCGCACTGTGAATGGTACGTTAGGGTAGTAAGGGGCGTGTTAGGACATAGAGGGGGCATGGTGAGCACCGTGTGCTGTGGCCTTTGCAATTAGTGCAGCTTCACCTAACACCACAGTGCACCTGCATTAGTTTTATGCCATGTTAGGGCACAGGGCTTCACATAACTTCTGGGAACAAACTTACTACACTTCCAACAGTTTAAGCGATGATGTTACACCTAATGACCCATTGGCATGTTAGGTGCAACACGTTAGCATACTTTAGTAAAAGATCCTTTTAGACTATTAGGGTCCAATATTCTTTTGGGACAGCTAGGTGCTGCTACAGAGTAGAGCCACCACCGCCAAACTTTAGTCCCAGATATTCAAAGCCAGGGACATATGCGGCCCTGGCTTTGAATATTGTCACAGAGCCCACAAGCCTACGGAAGCTAACTGGGCAGCAGCGATATTGAGCCGCTACCCAGTTAGCTCCCATCGGTAAAGAAAGACCAGCTTTTGCTGCGGCTATCTTTTAACCATAGCTGTTAAGTGGGCAGCTGCAATATTGCCCCCCAGAATTCTCTGATGCTATGCGGTTAGCACCAGGGCATGTAGCGGCATTAATCAGAATATTCAGCAACATGAACTGTGTTAGTGCTGCTGAATATCTCTCTAAGCGGCATTTACACGGTAAATGCTTTTAAATGTCGGGCCCTTACTTTATAAAGGAAATCGTGCCTTGTTGGTGCAACTGATCAGCATCTGACTTGGTAAATCATGATGCGCATTAATGGAAAACTTTTCATGTTAATTGCTGGAGAATTGCTTTCACACACCTAGTTAATGCGATGGTGGTGCACCTAACATGCCATAGTTTTGGCGCTTGTGGTGCATTAGGTGCAACGCCCTAGTGCCCTTTAGTAAAGGGGCCCCTTAGTATTCTTATCAAATTCTACACACAAACTTGAGAGCATAAACCTCAACTAGAAAAAACATGCATTGTTGAAATGTGCAAATTAAGATCCAATAATACCTTCTAGCTTTTGACGCTCAAAGGGCTCTATTATTTTTTTAAAGAATTACTTTCCATTTTCTATTAATTAGCAAGATCCTTTGAAATGTAGCATAAACAGTACCTGCAAACAAATAGAAGCCTTAGACTATTGTGTGACGGCAAAGAACTCTGTAGTATGTGATCCCCAGCACATAATGAGTCAGTAGGCTTTTCTTTTTTGAAAGGATCTTGGTCTCCCATCGACCCTAACCTCATCTTTTTACAGTATTTACTTTTTTCAATTGAATGTGATGCAGCTTTATGAAAAGTTTAACTCTTAAATAATCCATTTCTAACTTAGAGCAGACTATAGTAATTTAATGTAAACCCCCAGAACTCATAGACATGTAAAAATCATGTTTACCACAGTGAAAAGAGCACACAACAGACGGACTGAGCAAGCCATCGTGCTAGAGGAACTGCTGGCACGTAATTCCTTCCAATTTGCAAGGGCAACAGTCATTTATTACAATTTGCACTATTTCTGATATCCGTCCTTCGCTCTCAGTTCTTTTCTACGAGATAATATTCACAGAACCACAGCTGCATACCTGCATTCATTGAAGATGACATTGTTTCATACCGTTTTTAATTCACAATGACAGGAAAAAGAAAAAATGTCATTAATAGTGTGAACTGCTGCTGAGCAGGTGCCTGTTGAAGAATTGGGCATCCATCGATTAATAGTGCTCATTATTAATGAAATTGTCCTGAAACAAAATAAAAAAACAACAACAAAATGACCCCCCCCCCCAAACAACACAAAAATGAAAGGAAAGAGGGTGAGTCAGGCCAACACTCATTTTTTTTTCATGGGATACTTGTCATTTTCCAACTGAGAGTCCTAAGAAAATGCTAGTTTGTTGCAGACCTAATTGTTCATAGTCTGGCCAAATCTCAGGAAATGTCTAAACCAAGACATCTCTATTCATTGCCGACTATCCTCTCTTTCACCTAACACTTATTTCAGTATCACAGCAAAATTATTTTGGGAATTTGTTTCTGTAAACTAACTACAGAAAATTAGTGCTTGTGAAAGGTAAATTAATGGATGGTAAGAACAGTTTTAACCTTTGTATTGTCCTTACTGCCTACAAGCCTTAGATCTGTATTAACGCCATGGTTTTCTTGGATAACTGAACCCTCCATTCATCCACTGAGAGCTATTTGGTTGCCCCAGCCAAAAATGTTCTGCGCCTTACCACATACAGGTCTGGTCCAAGCACCCTACCTGTGGAACTCCCTGCTCACTAGCCCCAGACGTGAAACTTTCTATGCAAAGTTCAAGACAGAATTAAAAAACAATCTCCTTACTCGCCTTTGATTCCTGATTCTTCATTTAGACAGTTCCCCCCTCCCACCTCGTGTTCTGATACTCTTTTCTGGTATTCTTTGCTGTTCAACTCCTTTTCCCTCCCTTTTATCTCCTCAAAGTACTGGATTGTATGTGGACTATGGTTATTTGTTTGCAACCTTTTTTTATCCTTATTTGAAAACTGCTGTGATGCACCCACCATTAGCGGTAGATAAGTCACACAAATAAATAAATAAGAATGTTGAATGTTACAGCACTACAAAAACAAAAAAGAATTATTTCTCTTATGGAGAACTTTAGTTCAGCAGTGTCTCATTTTTCAGAGTTCTCAAACATTTATCAAAAATAGACACCAAAAGTAATTCAGTGCTATAGTGAAGCCTGAAACCAAGTTGAAATGTATGCAACAATTTTTGGCATTCACATATTCTTGCAAATGAGCCAACACAACCTTCTTAATTACTTTACCTGAGAAAAAACTTGCATAAAATAAGTTTTAAAGGCAGATTTAAATTTCTTCTAAGAAGATTCCATCCTAATATCTAAGTGGAGATTGTTCCAAAGTGTGGGAGCAGTCATGCTAAAGACTATTTTTGAAAGGGTCAACCACCCTCCCAAGTTTGCATTCCTTCTCTATTTTCTTTTCTATTACTGTTGGGTTATTCATTGCTAATTCCAGGTTTAGAGCCTCATTTTCCCCCTGTGGCCCCAAATTAGGAATCCTGAAAAAGTGTTTATGCCATTCTACATCTTTAGCCCCATAGCCCACTAACTCCTTCTCTGATTGCAGTTGACAGGTATTGGGCCACTGCTTGGTCTTGGCTTTGTGCATGTGCTCCATGTGTTTAAACTTGTATTGCTTCTGAAACCTGCACTAACTAGTGTTAAAGAGTCTGCAAACCCGTCTTTGACCTCTCTTGTAATTCCCGGTCCCATTATATGTTTCTTGCCTATAATCCCTCTTAATTCATTGATTACTATCTTGTCCCCACATTTGTCTTGCTGATTGAAAACTTGACCACTACTGTCCAAGCCACTGTCCCCTTTACTATGCTATGCCATTGTGACACTCCAAAGGTCTATTTCCTTCCTGTCCCAACTCAAATTATTAGACGCCCTGTTCCTGCAAAATGTTTCATCATAGTCCAGCCAAACTGTGCCACCACATGTTCTGTAAACATCACAGATGATGTCCTGATACTTGAAAAGGTCCCTGGTGCCCTTTCCCCTTTTGTGCTTGCTGCACTCTGAATGAATCGCATCACTTGGCAATGCTTTTATTTATCGGTTCAAACTTCTCATTTGACTTGCATTTACTTTGGAAAATTATACAATTCCATGCCATGTCCAACTCTTTCAGTAATGTGACTATTGATTGTCTTTATGGCACAGAATGTATTCTGTCTGCAGTTTTGCTATGCTGGGTGGGGAGGCATTCTCCCATGGACCCGACTATTGCTATCCTGTCACTTCTGGCCTTCTTAGCCCAATATAAGACATCCTCATCCTTGCCTTTCAAAAGAAACCCCAACTTACCTAGGATTTATAACAGCTGGTCACACCCAGTCCATGTGATTTCTTCCTCCCCCCCCCCCCCCAGATCTACTTGCCTGCTATGTCAGCATTTGACCCGACCTCTTGATCCATGTTCCCCATGCCATTAGAGTCTGTGTCTGTAAGTTGCACTGAGGGCTGCTTGTTGTACTTACCTAGCTGATGTGCTATTATTGCCACTTGATTCTGTGCCATGCATTGTGTTTTGGATAGTCCAGCCCCATGCTCCCAAGCTGTGGACACCTCATGCTGTTGGAGTTACGCTAGCAAGACACGCAAGCATCCTGCTTCATGGAATGCTGCTGCTCTAAACTTGTTTAATAGGTCCCAAATATCTTGATCGCCTTCTGTTGTGCATTGACTCATTCTGGGGTTTTTGACGTCTGCTGTGTATGGTTCCTATGGTCATTGCATAGTAGTCTCCCTGTCTGGGCATCTTGATTTTACTGCATTACTGCTGCTTGAGTTCTTGTCTCCTCCTGTTGCTGGCTGATGCAGTCCTGCAGACCCCTGCCCAGTGTCATGGATCAAAGCCACCAAATCAAGCTTCATCCACATCATACACAACATGGTGCACAACTTCCTCACTCAAGGATTCATGCCAGATCAACTAAAGCTAGCCACAGTGAGACCATAAGAACATAAGAACATAAGATATGCCATACTGGGTCAGACCAAGGTCCATCAAGCCCAGTATCCTGTTTCCAACAGTGGCCAATCTAGGTTATACGTACCTAGCAGTTTCCCCAAAAGTCACAGGTTCCACAATGCTTGTACTGGTTCAAGCATTGATATCCTGGGTCCCTTCTTAATAATGGTTTATGGACCTTTCCTCCAGGAACTTGTCCAAACCTTTTTTAAACCCAGCTACACTAACAGCCTTTACTACATCCTCCGGTAACAAATTCCACAGTTTGATTACACGTTGAGTGAAGAAATATTTTCTTTTATTAGTTTTAAATAGTTTACCCTGTAGCTTCATTGCATGTCCCCTAGTCTTTCTATATTCTGATAACGTAAACAATCGATCTACGTTTACCCGTTCCACTCTGTTCATTAATTTATAGACTTCTATCATATCTCCCCTCAACCGTCTCTTTTCCAGGTTAAAGAGCCCTAACCTTTTTAGCCTTTCTTCATAGGAGTATCCTTCCATCCCCTTTACCATTTTGATGGCTCTTCTCTGAACCTTTTCTAATAACGCTATATCCTTTTTAAGATACGGTGACCAGAATTGCACACAATATTCAAGGTGCTGTCTCACCATGGAACGATATAGAGGCATTATAATATCTTTTGTTTTATTTTCCATTCCTTTCCTTATGATACCTAGCATTCTATTTGCTCTCTTGGCAGCCACTGCACACTGGGCCGAGGGTTTTAACATGCTATCCACAATGACGCCTAAATCTTTTTCCTGGGTGGTGGTTCCTAATGTGGAACCTTGCATCGTGTAACCATAGTTTGGGTTGTTCTTCCCTAGGTGCATAACTTTGCACTTGTCCACATTAAATTTCATCTGCCATGTTGATGCTCAGTCTTCTAATTTATCAAGATCCTCTTGCAATTTTCTACAATACTCTTGGGTTTTAACAACTTTAAATAGTTTTGTGTCATCTGCAAATTTGATAACCTCACTCGTTATTCCACTTTCCAGGTCATTTATGAATATGTCAAAAAGCAGCGGACCCAGCACAGATTCCTGGGGTACACCACTATTCACTTTTCTCCATTGGGAAAATTGGCCATTTAGCCCAACCCTCTGCTTTCTTTCTTTTAACCAGTTCTTGATCCACAGTAGTACACTGCCTCCTATCCCATGACTCTTTAGTTTTGCCAAAATTCTCTGATGAGGGACCTTGTCAAAGGCTTTCTGAAAGTCCAGATACACTATATCAACCGACTCACCTTTGTCCACCTGTTTATTCACACTTTCAAAAAAACATAATAGATTAGATCTAGTTCTCTTGTCACTCATTCAAAGAACTCGATCAGATTTGTGTGGCAAGATCGTCCTTTGGTAAAACCATGTTATCTTGAGTCATGCAATCTGTTGGTTTCGAGAAAGTCCATTATTTACTCTTTCAGGAGTGCCTCCATTACCTTTCCTGCCGACCAATCCCAAAGAAAACAACTCTCGACAAGAACAACCCAGCAGCATACCGTCCAATATCCAGCATACCCTTTCTGGCAAAAATCATAGAAAAAACAGTACAACACCAACTACAAGAACACATTGACAACCACGCACCACTGGATGACAACCAACACGGCTTTCGCCCCAACCATGGAGTCAAAACATTACTGATTTACCTCTTCGACAGCATCCTCAGAATCATAGACAACACCAATAAAGGAATCTTAATGATCTTCATTGACATCTCTTCAGCATTCGACACAGTAGACCACAAAACTCTCCTGGAAAGACTAAAAAACATTGGGATACATGGTCCCACCTTAAAATGGTTCCACTCATACCTAACCAACAGGCAGATACAGGTCAAGGTAGGCCACAACACCTCTCGACCCATAAAAGTCCTCCAAGGAGTACCACAAGGATCCGCCCTCTCAGCACTACTGTTTAACATCTACATCCAGCCAATATGCGACATCCTGAAAAAGAACAGCATTCAATATACAATCTATGCAGATGATATCATGATATACACACCTATCTCAGTTGACAACCCGGACTACTCTAAAATAACAAACTGCCTCACACAAATGACAAGATGGTGTCAAAACAACAACCTCGCAATAAACTACAGCAAGACTGAGGCACTAATCATCACTCGCAACCCAGACTTCATCCACCCTCCGGACATCAAGATGCAAAACACAACCATACCAATAAAATCGGAAGTAAAATACCTCGGAGTGACCCTGGACAACGAACTGAATCTCAAGCAACACGTAAGCAAAACAATCAAAAATGCATACTACATGATGAGAATCATCAGAAGACTTAAACCCCTCCTCGCCACCGAGCACTTCCGTACTGTATGCCAAGCACTAATAACGCCCTTACTGGACTTCTGCAACCCAATCTACCTTGGACTAGCAAAACAAACACTCAAACCTCTACAACTAACACAAAACACGGCGGCCCGCATAATATCTGGATCAACAAGACACAAACACATTACACCTGTTCTGAAAGACCTACACTGGCTCCCAATCAGTGCACGCATCAAATACAAAACAATCATAAACATATTTAAGATCAAACAACACACTTCAGCCAACAGTCTGCACACCCTCATACAACCAGACACCAGCACACGCCCAAGAAGAAAAGGTACCTCCAACCGAGTTAACACCCCTAGAGACTTCAGAAAAACACGCAAAGACACCACAGAAAGAGCACTCTCCCTGGCTGCACCAACAATCTGGAACACCCTCCCAGACGAGCTGAGATCGACGACGGACCTCAAAGACTTTCGCAAACAGCTGAAGACAACGCTGTTCATAGAACACTATGGACACGTCACATGATCTTACTACCAGGAACTACCAACATACCCCCCACGACCCCCCTGATAAGAGAATGTATAACGGTAAACGATGTTGCTTAACACTCAATGTATAGAAGAATGTATTATAGTACACGATGTATCATAGTGCACTATGTACATAGATAAACCTAATCAAACACACTACAACATCTTACACACCAATCACGATATAACCGTCACTGCATGAAAAACACATTCACTCCTTTTGATTGTTTTGCTGTGATACCGCCTTGATTGTAGGATAAGGCGGTATAGAAATACTGTTAAATAAATAAATATGCCTTCCTTTCCTGCTGCTTCTGCTGGCTCGTTATCCAGATTCTGCTGTTTTCTTCTCTTGCTGATCTTCCCTTTCTTGTCCCCTTTTCTGTTTGCTGCCTTCTTCTTGCATCCTTCCAGATGTCATTGGATCTACTCGTGTTTATTCCAGCTGTTGTGGCTGTCCCACCTGCCTCTGGCAACCTTAGGAACAAAATGAAATGAAAGCAGGTCAGCGTGGGGGGGCGGAGCCTGATGTCCAGCGGGTTAGACGCTTCGCGCTGAAGCTCCCGAGGGGCCTACTTAGAATCCTGACTTAACATCTGCATAAACTTAATATTTTATACCGAACTTACCGGGGTGCCTTGGGGGGAATGGCGACCCACAAACCAGTGCGCTTGGACTTCGGGTCTCCCTCTTCTTCACATGGAAAACGCTCCAAAACAGAGTTGTCTTCCCCACTTAAGATGGTTCCACCTCGGGTAAGCCCTGAACTGCAACAGGAGATCTTGGAGGAAATACGTGGTGTGAAGGAACTGGTACAGTCCAACGGAGAGGCGCTCCGAGCCATGCGAGAAGATTTCGGTATGCTTCAGGACCGGCTTGAAGGTCTTTCATTACGGCTGGACAACATGGCGGGGGTCCTCGATTCGCACGCGGTGCATTTGGTGAACCTGGACAAGGCTGAGCGTCACATACAGAATCTTCAAAAAGAGTTAGAGGATTGCAATAATCGTGCTCGTCGCAACAATGTCAGGCTCATAGGAGTTCCAGAAGAGGCGGAAGCAGGAGATATCAGAGAATTTCTGGTCAAAACTCTCCCTTCCTTGCTGAAGATTACCTTTTGCAGAGATCTGGAAATTGACCGAGCATATCGTGCTCCTACCAACATCGCACTCAATCGGACGACCCCCCGGCCTATTATATTCCGTTTACTGAGGTATCAGCAAGTTGAGCAAATTCTCAAAGCCGCCCGGGTGATGCCACATCTGCAGTTTGATGATCATAAAGTTTCTTTCTTCCCCGACTTGGCAAAGCCCACAGCTGACCGGCGGAAGGGTCTCCTTGCTTTTCGTCCTAGACTTCAACAGTTACAGGCTCGCTTTGGCCTCTTATATCCAGCGAAGCTCAGAGTGACTCTTCATAACCAAACTAGAACCTTCGAAGATCCTGCTCTGCTAGCAACATTTTTAGATTCCAAAGAGGCAGACCAGATGCGTTAAGTCAACAATTCGGATGGACTCCGCTGGAACTGCCCGCCATTTTGAATGGCCCGGCGCGGTGATTATTGCCTGGAATAGAGACTGCCTGGACCTTCCTTTCTTTTATATCTACCTTTCTTGGTCTCCGTTTCCTCCATGATGTGCACCTCGGTTGGATTCGGAGCACGCACAGCTATACCGGTTATATGTTTCAATTTAGGCCTTCTCTGGGGTTTCACCCCGCAGACATCAGGTCGCCTGTAATTTCTGGGGTTTTGCTTCTTCTCTAAGGCACTTCGGTGCTTCTACTGTTATATAGGGCGCTTCATGATTTTTCATTGGCTTATTTTCTATCATATCGTGTGTACAGTCATTTATAGTTGATATGAGGGACATTGCGCAACTCGGTGCGCCATCATGCTTCCTTTCTCAGAATGTTTGACTTTGTTGTATGGCCTTATGTATGCTCTTAGTATTGAACGTAAGAGGCATCAATAGTCCAATCAATAGAATGACCATCCTTAGTTATTTTAATTATGATCATACTGATTTAGTGTTTCTTCAGGAAATCCATTTCACTTCTGTCGAACCACTAAAACTTGCTGCCAAACCTTATATGGTGGCTGCCTATTCTCCCGCCGTTTCTGAGCGTGGTGAGGTAGCCATCTTAGTTGAGAAATTTTGCCAATCACTGTAATGGATACTAGCTCTGATGGGGAGGGTAGCTGGGCCTGTGTATATTTTAAGGTTAGAGGTTGTGCATTTGCGTGTATTGGTATTTATGCTCCGAATGTGGACGACCCTGTTATTGTTATTCGGCGGTGACTTCTACCAAGTCTTTGTTCCTTTGATAGATAGCCTGCCGCCTAGAACGAGTGGTCTGCCCAAGAGTCTCCACACCCTGCCAGCCCTGATGAAAGATTTTGCGTGAATTGATATTTGGAAGTTGCTTCATCCCTTAGACTTAGAGCTCACCTTTTCTCGGCCCCCCCATCACTCACATTCTAGATCAGATTTTTCCTATCTCCTCAGTACTGCTATCTCATGTAGACAAATACTCCTGATAGGTTAGCCAATTGGAATGCCATCCAGTGCGCTTGATGCGGGACATGCTATGTGGCCTTTGGTCTACTACACTCCTGTTATGTATGATTGTCCCGCATTACAGTATCACTGGAGTCGGGTCTGAGGTCGTCTTCATTCTATTTTATACATTTCGGATCCCCTCTTTGGGAAGTTTGTGGGGCTCCGCTTAGCTGCGGGGATCCCCTCTCTTCCTAAATTGGCTTACTTTTTTTTTTTTTTTTTAGTCTGTATGCTGGGTATTGCTGTCTCCTATTTCCTCAATCACGAAATATTGGGAAACATATCTGTCTTTATTGTAAATAAGCGCAAATACCTAGTATGCCTGCCTCTTCCGGTCAAACTATTCACTATTGGTCTAGCTAGAAGACGCTCAACGATTATGTTCAAAATTTCGATGCTCTCAGTTGACTGTTTGATTCTGTATTAATCTTTGTCACATGCTCATCCGGTTTCATAGATTCTCCTTCTGTTTGTTTGATGTACAATAATTGCTGTATGTAAGCGCTCATATGATGATTCTAATCAGCTTAGAGAAGAAGCATTGGGGTGGGGGGTAATTGGGGTTGCTTTCTTTATTGTATGTGTGTATTTGTTTCTTTTGATGTGTTGTTACTTTGTTTGTTGTAAAATGAAAATAAACGTTTAAAAAAAAAAAAAAGAAAGCAGGTCAGCGTCTCACTTCATCTGCTCTTGCCATCTGAGTGGGCCCCTGTGTCCTCTGACTAACCTCTGCTGGGCATAGATCCCCTCCTCCAGGGCCTGCACTAGGCCATGTAGTATGCAGAGGAACTTGCTGGCTATGGGAATCATGGATTACATCCTCAGTTATGCCACATCATTCCCAGGGCTTGTTTCAGTGTAGCGATACCGTCCTTTTCTAGGCATGCTGTCCCTTTACATTTTTCAAGCTGTTTCCCTGATGTCACCGGGTGCCCCTCTGACGCTTGTCAGGCCATGTATGTGTTGTTGTTATCAATGTTAAGTGAGTTGCAGTTCCAGGGTTACTGCCACAGCTACAGGTGTTAGGGTCACAGAAGGAGACAGCCTGCCGCTGATGCTGCTAAAATCCAAAGCAATGCTGGATGGACCCACCAGCATTTTTGTCTCCACACTATTGCTCCCCATCTCCTGTACTACTGATTCCCCATTGTTCCAATGGGCCAATTTTTCGCTCTTTTAATGGGCCAGCTCATCTCTCCTTCTAGGACTAGGCTTATATGTAGGTGCCTGCATGCTTTGGCCTTGGCTCTTATATACCTACCTGGCTGCCCTCCTGACGTCCTAGCAGCAGACCTAGCAGGAGCCAGCTACTTTTCTCACTGGTTAAATTTAAAACGGCTCCCTGCTCCTTTCCCCCCCCCTCCCCCCCCCCCCCCCCCCCAGTCTTCTCTGAACACTGGTCCTATGCTAATCCAGCCGAGTCCGGCCCAAATGGTCAGGCCTTCCCTTAACTAACATTTCAGTAAATCGCAACCTCAACAGAAAACTCAAGCGTGTATTGACATGATAACTTAAATTACATTCTTGTCCCTAGAAATGACCTCTGTAGAACAGCAGAGGCAAACTGATACAGCTAATGAAGAAATCATGATTTATTTATAGTGCAGTGCATATGACACTTATAAATCAATCAATCATCATCATCATTCTGTTAAAATGAGGAACATTTATTGACCTTGTAGTTGAGTGCTAAGTTATGGTTCCAAAAACGAGAGTTCATATCTTCTGTCTAATATAATAGAGGAGGGTGGGATTATACTGCAAAACGAAAGAGCTGCATGAAGAAATAATCTAGTACATTTTTCAAGTTAGGAGCACAAATCCTTTGAGTATCGGTCTCTACATTACATGCATTAAAACTACTGCACACTGCATTGTTTTAGCATATACTATAATGTAGAAATAGAATCTAAGAAATATTCTATTTTATGTTGCTTTGGACTGAAAATTACACAGAACAACAAATATCTCTGTTTTCAATGTCCCTTTAAATGACTGAATATGCTTGATGCATGCCATTAATTTTTAACATAAACGCATGTACATCTGAAATCATATCATTACAGTCAGAATACATCATCTGCAAAAAGAAAAAAAGGAAAACTACATGTAGCAGGAAGCAAGGCCAGGGTCCCGGCACCGACCAGTAACTGGGAGCCCCAGCACCTGTGGCCCGAGTAGAGCAGGGTAGTGTTCAGGCAGGAGGGGGAGCGGAAGGGTTCCCAGACAATGGACGATGGCGGGATTTGAACGTGCCCTACGCTGTAGCATGGGGCGATTTCATTGGGCATCAGGGAGGCGCATAGACAAGGTGGGTGGAGTTAGTGGCGTCCCGCATGTCCCACAACCCATTGCACAACTTGGCAGTGGACAGACAGGGAACACAGCCTTGGTGGGGAACGCAGCCTTCGCAGCCTTGAAGCGGGAGCCAGGACAGATTAGTGCGGCAGGATCGCAGCCTTTGGGTGCCCCAGTGTCATCGGGAGTCCGGCGTGAGCGTGAGCAAGGACAGACAGATCGGTGCGATGCTCCCATGGCAGGGTTTTGCCCCTTGTGAGAGGGATGCGGGGCATGCTTGGAGGTGGACTGGGGCTTAGTCTCGGGGGCCTTGATGCAGAGCAGGGAATGCTAGCAAGAGCACAGAGCAGCAGGGAATCAGACAGCAAGCGCATGAAAGGGGGAGGCTGCATGCAGTGCCAGGGGTAGATCAGCTTTTGCACTGAGAGGTCAGGGCAGAAGCAGGGGACCTACAATTGTCGGGTTTCTAGGACACAGGAGCACAAGGTGATGACTTGGAAGGAAGTGGGGTGAGGGGACATGGACGGTCAAGGGGAAGAGGGGCAGGAAGGGGTAATAGGAGATGTACTGTGGCAAGGCCTGCAAGGGGGGGGGCGGGCAAAGGGCAAGTTACAGTAGTGGCCAATGTGGACAGGGAGGAGGTGAGTAGTTGGGGTGGGGGGATGGCCCAGGCTCTGGGTGGGGAGACAGCCCAGGTACCAAGTAGGGAGATTGTAGGTGGCCACCAATGAGTGGAGATGCATCAAAAGTCACTAAAGGGTCCTATAGGAGGGAGCAGCTGGGAGGGGATGAAAGCAGTGGGGTATGGGGGAATATGGATGGGGGGAGTGGAGGTTTTCTTCTGTGGGAGCTGCAAGGGATTGTGGGCCGCAATGGTAGTGAAGCGGGATAGGGTGTTCGTTCCCCCTCCTCCTGGATTGGTGCCCTGGGCATCAGAGTGCCTCAGTCATTGGGGCAATGGTAATGTAGGATGGCGGACACCAGGTGTGGAGGGTTATGGGACTGTGAGATATGGAGGGCTGGCATCGTGGACTGCAGGGGGACAAGGACCCTCTTATAGGAATTGGGACCTCACTTGTGGTGCAGGGTCTGGCGAGCCTTCTTTACCTTTTACGCAGGCTGCTCCAAAGCAAACCACAAGAGGGGAATGTTGGAGTAGTCTCGTATGGATACAGAGGTGTCGAGAGCACAGCAGCAGATACCGGCAACAGTGGCTCCAAACACTCAGGACCCTGAAGGTGCCTGGAGGAGGTCTCCGTCGACAGGTGAGCATACTGTTCTGGATGTGCAAGGCTCTAGGGGCAAACCAGATGCTGCATTAGCAAAGGCAGTAGGAAAAAAGGCGAGAACCAAGTGTAAGCATTCACATAGATGTTGGCGTGTGTCCTCGTTGTCATTGTTCTCCACCTCATTGGGCACATCATCGGTGATGCCACCACCTGCGGAGATGGTGCACGTGGAGAATAGGAGTGGAGTTGTGTGAAGGGGTTCTGCGAAAATTACAGTACAAGATTAAGAAGAGGCAGTATATCAAAATTTTTCATTCTTAGAAGGGCGGAAACATTCCGGTGAGAGCAGCAAGAAATAAAAGGAAGACGAGAAAGCAGGCAGCGTATGGCAGGTCTCCCATAATACTCTGAATTGGACAAGGGCCTTTTTAAGATTGGCCAGTTTGTGGAGGTATTACTTCCCAAAACAATATGGGGAGTTATTGGCTTATGGGGCTGCTATATCTGCTGCGTCGCAGGCTCATGAAGGGTGGGCCTAGTTAAATTACAATGAATATTTTCATGAAATGATGGAGGAGCATGTTCACTTATGTTGGGTTTCAAAGGACGTGAACCTATGGCTTACGCAGATGTCCGCCAAGCGGTTGTCAGCAGGGGGGGGGGGGGGAGCGGTTGCTGCCAAGGGCAGAGCTCAAGGGGGCACCGGAGGAGAATCGGTCCTTTCGGAGCATGCCAGTTGGTGTTGGTACCCCCAAAGCAGGGACAGGGAATGCAGATATATGTTGGTGCTTCAACAAGTCATCATGTCCGTTTCCAGACTACAAGTTCCGGCATGCATGTTCCCTGTGTGGGGCAGTCACGCTGCAACCAAATGCAGCTGGAAAGGTGTGGCAGGGGCCCTGCCTGCCAGCAAGTAATCAGAGTTTATTACAGTTGGCCCCTACTCCAGTGTGGGTTGAGGCCTTGTGCCCCTGGCTTCTGGGAAAATAGGTATAAAGGGGTGGTTGTTGGAGGACTTTGAGCAGGGATTTCATATTCCTTTTCAGTGTCAGGCGCACGACACATCAGCGAGGAATGCTGGGTTGGTGCAGCACCTTGCGGAAGTAGTGTGGGAGAAGTTAAGGTTGAGTCTGCACTGGGCAGAATCACAGGGCCTTTTCTGGAACCTTTTGTCATTTCCCCCCTGGGGATCGTCACAAAAAAGGAACCTAATAAGTTCAGACTCTATTTATTTATTTAACCAGTTTTGTATACCACCTTATCCTTCAATCAAAGTGGTTGACAAGACAACAAAGGACTTACATGTTGAGGGCATGGGAAGATCAAATACAATACATTACAATATAAATACAGTACAAACAGTAAATTATAATATTATCTCATAGTGAAATTGGATATACAAGTTGATCAATTTAAGTTATTTTACCAAATGATTCTATGAATAAATAAGTCTTTAAAGATAAAGGAGTGGAGGAGTGGCCTAGTGGTTGGGGCAAGGTACTTCAGGCTGGAAGGTCAGGGGTTCAAATCCCACTAGAGGACAGAAACCTTGTGCCGGAAGGACTGGGGTTTCTAGTCCCACAGGTGCTCCTTGTGGTCTTGGGCAAGCCACTTAACCCTCCATAGCCCATGTTCCCTGTAAAATAGTTATCTCCAAGTTATAATGCCCTGTTCAATGTAATTTCAGTTTGTTCAATGTAAACCGCACTGATGCAGAATAGCACAGTATATAAGAGAATGTAAATAAATAAATATGTGAAAGTCTTTGATGTCTTCCTGAGCTCTTAATTCTTCAGGAATAGAATTCCATACCTCTGGTGCCATGAAGGAAAATGTTCTTTTAAAGGTCATCTGTTTTGATCTATTGAAGTTTAAAGGTGTACTAAGCTTATTGGAGTTATGAGATCGTCTAGGTCTTAGGCTCTTGTCTTTGGATATTATATGCTGTAGAATATCTGCTGAAGATTGGTGAAAGATTTTGAAAATAATCATTAGGTTTTTGTATTTTGCTCTTGCAATAATTGGAAGGAAATGTAACTGTTTAAGGACAGGAGTTATGTGATCAAATTTTGCAGAGCCTGTAATTATACATGCAGTAGTGTTTTGAACTAATTGGAAAGGATGGATAGCGTTTTTAGGAAGACCTTGATACAAGACATTTCCAAAATCAAGTAGGGGTGTTATGACAGCTTGACATACCGTGCGAAAGTGATTTGTATTTAATATTGATTTTAGTCTTCTTATAATCTTTAAGTGATGGTATGCTTTAGCTGCAATTTTGTTTATATGAGATTTTAAGTTTAAATATTTATCTAAGGTTATACCTAAATATCTTACTTCATCTTTAATTTTTATTTTTTATTTAATATGTTAATTTCACTTGGTAGTTTTAAGGACTGACAATTCGATATGAACAATGCTTCCGTTTTGTCAGAACCCAACTTGGCTGCCACCACATATTGTCCCAGGAGCTGATCAGACACCCTTCCTTCCTGCCATCCATGTGCTCTCAAAAATTCCACCCACTTTGCTGTATCCCTGTTGGTAAGCCGCCCAGGTCGCCATCTCCACCGAACTCCGCAGCAAGGACATCATTTCTTGAGGCCAATCCTCCATAAGTGGTCTGGGACCATCGCCCCCTTGACGTCCGCCTCTGGTGCGAGAGTCCGAAAAAGATCCCACTTGAAATGGGAAAGAGCATCCACAATTTTGTTAGTACAACCTGGAATATGCCGGGCTCTAACTAATACATTCAAACGTAAACATGCGAGCACGAACTCTCTCATCAATGCCGCTACTTGGAGACAATGAGGCGCATACCTGTTAACCACACTCACTACCGCCTCATTATCGCACCACTATACTATTTTTCAATTGCGCAGCCTCTCTGGACACAATTCCAACACTACCAACATTGGAAAGAGCTCTAAAAATGCTATGTTGGCTGTTAAGCCCTCCACCCGCCACTCCTGCGGCCAAGCTTGCGCACACCACGCCCCCCCCAAAGTAGATCCCCAATCCGAGCCCCCCCGCCTCATCAGTGAATAACTACAAGTGGGAGAAGGACATCTCCACTTCCCTCAGGACCGTCGTTCCGTTGAACTCTTCCAAAAACACTGCCCACACACCCAAATCAGCTCGAAGTTCATTTGCCTGCCATATATGAAGATGCGTTTTTTTCACTCCCACCGTAGCCGCCGCTAATCGCCTTAAAAAGACTCGACCCATCGGAATCACTCGGCACGCAAAATTCAAAGAACCAATCAAGGCCTGCATCTCCTTCAGCGTTATCCTGCGCGATCCCAGTACATTAGCCACTAAGACACGCAGACGACCCACCTTATCCACTGGCAAACAGGCCTTCATTGCCTCCGAATCCAGCTCCACACCTAGGAACGTAATTCGCGTTGCCAGGCCCTCCGTTTTTTCTGCTGCGCATCCAACTAGCTCGACCACCGCCCAATGCAGGAAGGTGCTGAATTTCTCAAAGTATGCACAGTAAATCGAACAACCCATCGGCATACACTTATCAAAATAACACTGACCCTCAACACAAAACTCCAGCAAATGAAATGATGCCGGGTGCACCGGGAGTAACTGAAAAGCAGATTCTATATCCACCTTAGCCAGCAGGCATCCCAGACCACATCTTCTCACTAAGTCCGCTGCCACATCAAAGGAAGCGTAAGAAACCGAACACAGCTCCTTTGGTATGCGATCATTCACTGATGCCTCTGCTGGGCTAGAAAGGTTATGAATTAGCCTAAACTTACTGGACTCTTTTTTTGGTATTATACCCAATGGGGAAACCAGAAAGTCCTCAAACGGTGCTGCCGAAAAGTTGCCCGCAATACGGCCCAAATCCTACTCCACCCGCAACTTGTTCCTCACAATGTTCGAAAAACGCCGAACCGATACTGAATTCCGAACCTGTCCCTGAAAGCCTCCCCCCTCTGCAGGTATCACAAAACCCTCTCTGAACCCTTTTTCCAACAACTCCCTGTCCTTTTTTTGTGGATACCGCTCGAGCCACGGCTGCAACGCCCCCCACCGTAAAGGCGTTGAGGCCAGGCTCAACAGTTCATTGCTGTTTGGAGCCCAATGAGGTGGTGGGGACTGGACCTTTTTTAACACACTTGACCGCCATGTGTCCGCCATTACAGATGGAGCAAGCATGTCAGAATTTTCAGTCTGGAAATGGACACGATGCCTTGTTAAATCGCCAGCAGACAGCACCCACCCCTCCACTGGCCGGTTGCTGCAGGGGCGCGGGCCCCCCTGATCGAAAGGACCGCCCCATCCCTGCCCCTCCCGGCACACCATTCCTAACACTGCTCCCTCCCCCGGCACCCGACCTTGCTGACATTTGCATTAGCCATAAATTAATATCCTGCGTCCCCCAGGATAATGACTTATTCCCTTCCATTTTATCCCTGAACCTCTCATCATACTTGAGCCATGCCCAACCCTCGTTTGTCTGTGCTGCCTCTAAGATGAAATCTGCATAGGCCAGCAACATCCCGTGTTCCGGATGATGATGGCCCCAAACACTAGCTAAATACAAGAAGGCTCTCGCCCAGTTAAGTACGTTACGTGTCGCCTTTCTGACCCTCCCAGCCTTTTCATTCTCCTTCCTCTTCTTTCTACTCTCACCCAACCTTTTCCTACCTTCCAACCACTGAAAAATGTCAATGTAGCGCCGTTTTCGAATCTTCCTACACAACTTCCTTGGCACACCTTCCCATAATTCGGCGGAGGAGGCTAATGTAGCTGACCCCCCCAAACCCCCCCCCACCCGAACCACCCCTTCCGCCCCAGAAGAGGTCGACGAGTCATCTTCAGATGAAGAAGAAGAGGACTCCAAGCTGCGGCGTCGCCTACATGCATGCCTCTTCTTCCTTCGTACCTTCCCCCCCCCCAGATCCCCGTCTGCACCCCCCTCCCGACCCACAGATAACTCACCTTCCCCTGTCATCCTGGGCTCTGCTTCTGCTTGCTCGTTTCCAATCTCCTGTCGCTCTCCTCGCCCCATGGGCACACTGTCCGAAGCCACCGCTGCCACCTCCATCTGCTCACTCGGCCCCGCAGCTCCCGCCTCCATCTCACCTCCTGGTATCTGACTGGGTGCTGTCCTTCCAGGCGACTGCCACGCATCCGGTACCTATGGGGGCAAAAAGGAAAACACAGAGGGGGGGCTGCCTGCGGCCAAGGTGACTGCCACGCTCCCATCCACTCTGCCCTGGATGATCCCTGCCCCCCCCCAACACCAGTGATCCCACGCTGCCGGGTAGTAGCCCCCAGTCATCATTGGCCACCCCCACTGCCTTGCATGGCCCATCCCTTCAAACCCTTCCCTGCCCCGTCCCCCTCCTACTCCCAATCCCTCTCCCTGATAACCCCACCCACTGCTACCAACCCCATGTGTCTGAAGCCTGCCCACCTCGCGATCCTCCCAGTCCTCCAATCCCCCTCCCCCGAGCAGTTGAGGCCTGCCCACTACGTGACCCACCCAAACCTATGGCCCCCTCCCCCTACCCTGCCTCCCTCTGCCTGGCATCCTCACCACCTGTTCTATAATCCCCACTCACCCCTTTGCTAGCTCACAGCTTCGATCAGACTCTGTTTTTTTTTTTAAATCTCTTTCCAATGTGTGATTGCCACCGGTACTTGCCTCTTCACCCCGCTCTGCTCTCCTCCCGACTTCTGGCTCCTCGCTCCACGTGCTCACCACACATCCTCCTCTTCGTGCCTTTCTTCAACCCCGTTCAAGGACAGTCAACCTCATGCCTCCTGCAGCCCAGGCTTGACTCCTGCGCCTTCCCCCCGCCAACGTCCCGATCCGCTGTCCGCTCACTGGAAAAAATGCCATCCCATCCTCCCGCCGTTCGCCGCCAAATTGATTTTCATGCTGGCCCTACGCTCTCTGCTGCCTTCATTCTGTCCATTCATTGGCTTCCGCGCGCCTCACTCGACCGCGGGAGCCAATGAATTTAAATGCCGCCACCCTGGACGTCCCTCCTACACCCCCCCCCCCGCCTTGCTCTCGCCGATCCCCCTATCCCCGGAAGAAGCTCCCTGCGCCTCCACCCCCCCCCCCCCCGGTTACCACGGCTCGCGGGTAAGTGGCCCCACGGCCATTCCTTTATCAGGTAGTTCACAAATAGTTGGGGATCTATTTGATAGTCACTATATGAAGTGTTCACTTTTGTGAGTTGTTGAACAATGTTAAAGAGTTCCCTTAGTTTAATAGCTACTTTCATTATTAGATTTGTATGGTATTGTTGTTTACGATCATTTATTACCTTATCGTATTCTATTTGTTTAACATTAAATAGAAATGTTATATCTTGAGATTTAGTTAGTCTCCATTTACGCTCAAGTTTTCTTAAAATGCGTTTTGTTTCCCTGATTTCATTTGAATACCATGGTGCATTTTTCGCCCTGCGTGTTTGCACTTTATTATTTTTCAGGGCTAAAGCAGCATTTGAAATGATGTTGTTCCAATTGTCTATGGCTTTATCCAATTCGGTGTAGTTTTGTTGCAACTGTGGAATAATTTCTTTAAGAAAATCTTCTTTATGGAAAGCTTTACATTTTCTAGTTTTGTAATCACTTGTTAAGTTGTTGGATGAAGTTTGAAGATGCAAGGAAAATGAAATTAGATAATGATCAGACCAAGGTACTGGAGTAGCTTTTGGGACTGTAATTTGATTTTGTGAAAATAGTTGCTCTGAGCAAAAGATCAAATCTGGAGTGGTTCCATGTTGGTGCGTAGGCTGGTTAATTATCTGTTGATAAACTAACGATTTTACTGCATTTAGGAAAGTTCTGGACTCATTAGAAGGTGATGATGATAGATTGTAATCACCTAGTGCAATTAGTGGTTTAATTTGAGAGCTATATGTGCACATTAATTCCAAAATTGTTGAAAGGTGATCCTTTGAAGCATTAGGTGGTCTATATGTGAGGCAAACATTGAGATGGTGGTTTGATATAATAATTGAGGTTGTTTCAGTAGAATTATTCATTGTGATAGATTTAAATTTATAGATTGTTTTTGCTAATATTAGGATTCCTCCTCCTTTTTTATGTTCTCTAGGACAATTAAATATTTCATAATCTAAAGGGGCAATCTGATTTTAAAAAATTTGATCTGTGTCTTTTAACCAAGTTTCTGTGATACAAATGATATCAAGGTTATGATCTTTGATATAATCATAGATACTGTTTGGCTTATTTCTTATTGACCTTGCATTTATTAAGACACATGAAATAGGTGAATGAAGAATTGGGTTTCTGTTGCTACGTTTAAATGATGAAGAATTAATTTTATTTATTTTTTTATCTTTTTGTTTATGATGATGATGGTATTTGAAACTATTATTATTATACCTAACATAATTTGGACTAATAGGATTAATTACTATAGCGTTTGGTAAAGCTTGCTATGTAAGAAATAACATTAAAATAAAGAAGTATATATGGATATGTTGTATGCATGTTTGAGAAACTTGTGTAAACAAAGGAGTTAGATAATTGAATTGTTTTAAATTAAGAAGGTAAACTTTAAATTACATATGATTACATTCACTATATTACAGTTTTTTGTTTGCTATGTTTAGGAAAAGATAACAGATTATTTGGGTTTACAAAGTGAGTTGATAGGTTAATTAAATGAACTTTTAAATTAAATTAAATGACTTGCTTGCCATTATTTTCTTAGTTTTAATGTTGATAGTTTTGCGTTTTCTGCAATGTCCCCTGCCTAAGGACCACGCCTGATGGTGGCAGCTCCTAACGGTATCAAGGCTCCTCCCCCTAGCCCCGATTGGTAGATTAAGCAAGGGAATGCCTTAGATGTGATCAGGCAAAGAGCTGCTTGATGATACTTAAATCAGCTGTGCAGGACAAACAGGCAGTCTGATCCAGACGGTGGCAGCTCCTAACAGTATCAAGGCTCCTCCCCCTAGCCCCGATTGGTAGATTAAGCAAGGGAATACCTTAGATGTGATCAGGCAAAGAGCTGCTTGATGAGACTTAAATGAGTTGTGCAGGACAAATAGGCTATACAACCTATCATTCCCAGCAGGTGATTCGGTAAATGATCACATCTCACGGGAGCTGTGTTCGGTTTGGTATGCCTCGTTTGACTGCGCGGTCCCTCTGGTGTAGCAAAGCGGGGCAGGGGTGTTGATGACAAAAGTGGATATGGAATCTGCTGTTCGGCTCCTCCCTGTGCATCCCTCCCTTTTCCGTTATTGGGTTTTCAGTTTCAGCAGGGCTATTATTTCGATAAGTGCATGCTCATGGGATGTGCCATATCAAAGCCTTTAGTGCATTCTTGCATTGGGTCATAGTGCAGGAGATGGGGTTGAATAGCATAGTGCATTATTTGGATGACTTTCTTTTTGTGGGCACGAATCACTTGGATATGTGCGCAAAGTTACTGGCAAGCTTTTCGGAGATGGCTGCTAATTTTGGTGTACTGCTGGCAGTTGGAAAGACAGTAGGCCCAGTGATGTGTATCACCTTCCTAGGGATAGAGATCGATTCAGTCACATTAGAGGCATATTTGTCACGAGAGAAGGTGCAAAGATTGAGAGGGCTGGTAGCGGAGGTGGGCTCGGCAAAAAACGTGACATTGCGTGTGATGCAGTCATTAGCTGGTCATCTCAATTTCGCATGTCGCGTTATAACAACAGGGAGCCCCTTTTCTAGGCGTCTGCTTTGGCAATGGCCAGGGTACTTAGGCCTCACCACTACATTCGGGTTTCACAAGGCATTTGGGAAGACTTGCGTGTATGGGATGCGTTTTTGGCCCATTACAACAGATGCACAGTCTTGCAGTTGGCCAAAGTCTCCAATACTAATTTACAGTTGTTTTCAGATGCAGCAGGTGATCAAGCATCTCAGAAATAGGAGGGTGGTCTTCTGGTGCAACAATGCAGCTGTTGTTGAGATCATTAACTGACAATCTCCTAAGTGTCCGTGTGTTGTGGCTTTGATGCGGGTATTCATACTGTATTGTTTATGGCTTAATGTGACTGCCAGAGCTCACCACATACTGGGGGTGCTCAGCAAAATTGCTAATTCATTATCTCGTTTTCAATGGTCACAGTTTCGGCAGCTGGTGCCAGGAGCGGTACAGTGGCCACATCTGTGCCTGCATATCTCTGGCAGGTTGGAATCCCAAGGAGATGGCATTGCTGCAGTCCTCCTTGGCACCTGCGACCTGGATGTTTTACCGGAGGGGTTATAGGAAGGTTGGTGAGTTGTTGGCAGCATTGGGTTGGTCAGGGCGTAGGGTCCCTGATGAGCTCCTTGGATTATTTATTATTTGAGCCAAGACAGAGGACTGGTCGGGCGGTAGTGAGATCATCTTTTGCCGGTTTCTCATTTTTTTTGTAAGGCAGATAATCCGCGGGCCACATTTCTGGCCTACCATCTTTTGGCGGGCTGGGAGAGATGGTTTGCGGTACAATGGGACTGGCAGCACCAGTGTCTCATGAATTGCGAGCCTACATATGAGAGGCATTACCGGTAGTCGCAGTCTCGGCATACAAAACACTGCTGTTCCGGGTGGCCTTTTCACTCGCCTTTTTTAGGGCATTCAGAATAGATGAGTTGGTGCCATGCTCAGGCAGGTAGGGCACCATAGGGGGTCTAGATAGGAAGTATGTGGTAGTTGGGCAGGCGCAGATCCGTATCCTTATATGCCAGTCTAAGACAGATCAGAGTGGGCAGGGTGAGTGGGTCGTGCTAGGCAGGGCAGAGCAGCTGGCTACCTGTCCCGTGCAGAATTTGCAGGCCTATATGGCTCAGTTCCTGGTGACTGAGGGCTTATTATTTCAGCATGAGGATTTGAGTCTGGTGACACAGTTCCAGTTTACAGTAGTGATGCGCATAGTATTGTGGTAGGCTTTGATGAGCGACAGTTTGCATCACATTCCTTCTGGATAGGGGCTGCCACCAGTGCTGTAGCAGCAGGACTTAAGGAGGGGATCATTCAGTGGATCGGCAAATGGCAGTCCAGAGCATATGCAGGATTTATTTATTTAACATATGCCGCCTTTCATGATATCAAGGCGGTTTACATTGAACAAACTGAAATTACATTGACGAGGGCATTATAACTTGGAGATAACTATTTTTTTTTACAGGGAACATGGGCTATGGAGAGTTAAGTGGCTTGCCCAAGACCACAAGGAGCACCTGTGGGAATAGAAACCCCTGTCCTTCTGGCCCAAGGTTGCTGTCCTCTAGTGGGATTTGAACCCCCGACCCTCCGGCCTGAAGTACTTTGCCCCAACCACTAGGCCACTCCTCCACTCTATGTGCTCCCCCAAGTGGAGGGAGAATGATGAGTAGTGGTTCATTGGGGGCAGGCGGTATGTTGGGCAGAAGGGATGTGTTTTAATGATTGTGTTGTTTTGCAGATGGCAGCAATATTTGTTGTCTGGAAGATGGCAACCCTTGCCCTGAGGAATGGTGGATGCTGGGCTATTCTTTTATATACTTGGCTTGGCAGTGGGCCTCGACGCAACCTTTTGGTCAGCATCTCGGACTGGTGTCAGCGGGACAATGATTGGAATGGATGGGAGAGCATGGCATGCGGTGGTGTTGGCTAATGCCTTTGAATCATTACTAAGCCAGGCAGCAGCGATGGCCCACCGGACTACTTATACATTTGGGCGGCAACGATCTGGCAGAATGGACTTGTAAGTGCTCATTCGAGTGGCACATTGGGACCTGGCTGCCATTTTTTTTTACTGCTACTGGGTGTGACTATCATGTGGTCTGTTATCATTCCAAGACCAGCTTGCCAGGCACAGCGCAGGTGGTCCAGAGGTCTTGAGAAGGTGAACCTCCAGATTGGGCGGTGGGTGCAACAGATGAGTGGGCTGCAAGTAAGGTACACTTGGGTGGATGTTGACTGTTCGGGATTATACCTAGTGGACAGGGTTCACTTGTCTCCAGTGGGACAAGATCTCCTTTTGAATGACTGGCAGGAGGCCTTAGAGACAGTGACCTGAGGGCTCTCCGATGGTCGCAACTAACTTCATTGGGTTGGGGAGGTGGCGTAAGGATAGTAATACTACCTTATGCCAGTGGTAGAGTCCTGAGCCAATGGGTGCTGTGACAGCGGGGGCCTAACAGCCGGTGTGAGGAACTAAGGGAGGGCAGCTCCAAGTGTGGTGGGTGGGCGGAGATCTCGGTAGGGATCTTCGCCCAGATTCAGGAGGAGAGGGGCAGGCCTTTGCTAATAATATGGAATAATATGGTGTGGTTGGTGGTGTGGGGGAGGGGGGGGGGTGAAAGAGAGGATGATGTGCCACTTTGCTAATAATATGACAGTTGGGGGATATCGTCCGGTAAGCAGATAGAGATGGAATATATTTTGTAATGAGTTATGGTTGGCTTGGGACAGGTTTTGAAACAAAGTTGTATTAATAAAGCTGCAACCATGTTTGTTCACCAATTACCTGTGTTGTTGTCATTTATTGGGTGGGAACGAGTAGGGAAGTAGCAAGGTGTGAACAGTCAAGAAAGATGGGGAGTGCTCAGACAGTGTCTGGGACTATCCAGTTTACTGGAACAAGTCAATTTAACCAACTGGGCTGCTCTCTTCCTATTTTCTATCTGAGAGATATGCTCTGTGTGCAATAGTTTAAATGAAATCCTTGCAGGCAGATTCAAACCTTTACTCAACCATACATAAAAGTTGTGCTTGGCAGGAAAACTCAAACTGTGCAGTTCCAGCACATAAAAGCCTCATATATGATTGATATCTAAGTTCACAAAATATCTGAATTAGAAAATATTTTTAACGTGAAGGTCATACTTTTGACTAAGAAGAGGACATGTATTTTGGTTGAACATACTGAAATAAAGGCTTTGAAAGCAGTGAGTGGTGATTGTTTCACTAATGCTTTTGAATATACATTACCATGAAATATAACTAAAGAGCATTCCTAGGAGGCGTATTGTATGTGGGCTTTGAAATTTAAATGAGTTAATGACAGCAAATTATCTCAAATTAATCTGTCCAAATAAAGGGTTGCATATTTTAGAGTAGTAAAAAATGATAAAAATAACCAAGGAACAATTAGTAACCTCTTGGTAGCATAGAACAATCCATTTTTTCCACATATTTACATTTTGAGATCCCTGTCTTGAATTTTCAATAGCAGCATGAATGAAAAGTCAAGACACACATTTTTGACAATAAAACAAGCTGAAAGCCCAATCGGCGTCCAGCACAGGGATCAGGATTGGAGCCTCCTTCTGCTCCCTGCACCAAATGCCAATCAGGCCCCAGCGGGACTTTTAAACTTAAAGCATTCGAAGGGCGCAAACATCACCATCTACCTGCCCGATCGGCGTCCAGCACAGGGAGCAGGATCGGAGCCTCCTCCTGCCAATCAGGCCCCAGCAGGACTTTTAAATTTAAAGCATCTGAAGGGCACACCTGCGCCCGAGGGCCTCACCAGAGGGCCCTTTGGCGTGGCCCTTAGGTGGTGAGCCGAGGTGGACACAGAAAGCTGCTCCAACTAACCAAAAGACCACGCCAGACCTCATCAAACCATCCAGATCACACAGGATGCAAAAACCTGAAACCTACACTGATCTCTCCTCCATATTCCCACTCCACCCACCAAGAACCAATTAGGAGCCCTCCTCCACATTGAAAAGCAGCAATTCAGCAGGTGTGCTCAATCCCTGTCCTGTCAGAACACAGCGAAGTAATGGAGCCTAACACCACCATCTGAGGAACACCTTGAAGCCTCCAGCCCATCCACCAGGAAAAAACACAAACTCAAACCAGGACATAGTTCAAGAAACAAACCAAGACACAGAACGCGAAGAACGTGAGTAAACCTTGCACACAGCTGAACAGAACAACCATATGTAATAAAATCACACATAAAGGAAGACCATTTAAAGTGCCAATTGTTAAACTGCACAATTAACTCAACCCAAATCTATTTGCCACTCATACAACATACACAAAGCCAAGTACAATGGATAACAAGATAATACTCACCCTACTCCTGCTCCTCCTACTCCTCAAAAGAGGATACTCACATACTGGAGAAGCCAAATTACCATCACACACACACCAGATACCAGTTATACAAACAGGCAGATATGCAACATACAAGATACATATAGACACAAATCAAAAACACCACAACAGACCACGAAGAATAATACACATAACCCCTACCAGCAATGATGACATATTTCCTATCAAAATACCACAATATACCACACTCTCCTGCACATTAGTCAATGCCCAATCCATACGGAACAAATTCTACACAATAATGGATTACATACAGAACCAGGACATAGACATCATGTGCATCACTGAATCATGGTTCTCTGATACTGACAACGTAGTCATAAATCAAATGGCCTCCCAGCAGTATACAATACACAGCTCCACAAGACCAACACGTAGAGGCGGGGGTGTGCTAGTTATCGCTAAGTCACACCTACAATTCAATACCACCTCCAACATCCGAATCCACAGGAAATAACATATTAACAATCTTAAATAAACACCTAGCACTCTGCCTCCTTTACAGAGCTCAAATGAACACAAACTCTCCACTAATATTGGAACAAATCTGCTCCCTTGCAACCCAAAACAAACCTCATATAGCCTAGGGGACCCCAACATCCTATCATTATCCACCCTGAATCAAGATACCTTCATGGAAACAATGGAAGATCTGTAATACACATCCAACTAATAAATACCCCAACTCACAAGCTGGGAAGAACCCTTGACCTTGTATTCATACCAAACCAACACTGCATCAATGACATGATAACACATATAACTGTTACCCCAATCCCTTGGTCAGATCACCACAGGATCAACTTCTCCATAAACTCACCCATGATGAGCCAAGCACCTAAAACAAACCTCAAGGAAAAAGGAAGATTTCAAACCTTCCACAAAGATTAATTCCTGGAAGAAGTACTACCAGAACTAGACCAAAGCATAACAAACCTGAATACCACCATTGCCAAATGGAACAAAACTCTACATAACACAGCAATTGCAAATAAAACAAACCATGACAACAAAAGGAAACACTACGGCCCCTGGTATTCATGTGAAATCAACGAACATAAAAAAACGCCTAAGGAATATGGAAAGACAATGGAGAAGAACCAAAAGCCATCAGCTCTTGACAAAATACAATGAAATGCAAGCCACATACCATAATATGATAATCAGTCACAAGAAGGAATACCACTCGAACCTGATAATGAAATCAATTAACAAACAAGGGGAGCTCTTCTCCATAGTAAGCAATCTCACAAAAGAACCGATTAAAACAGATGATCCAAACTCCATTCCACCACAAGACATAGCAGGCTATATACAACTCAAATACACACAGATCCAACTCAAGAAACCAATCAAATCTAATATACAACATATAAAGGAAGAAACATGGAACACATTCCACATCCCATCAAAACAACAACTTGACTCCATCATAACCAATTTAAACACAACAACCTCAACTCTTGACCCATGCCCAGTTACCTGGATCAAGCAAATAAGAGAGTGCTTAATACCCCATCTACAAATGATGGTTGAATCCTCACTCACTCAAGGATGCCACCCCCAGCAACTCAAGAAAGCATCCATCAGACCAGTCCTTAAGAACAATAATCTTGACAAAAACGAACCAAACTCCTACCGGCCAATATCCAGTCTCACCTTCGTAGCCAAGATAATTGAAAAATGAGTACAGCATCAACTAGAGGACCACATAGACACCTACACCCCATTAGACCCTCACCAATATGGCTTTGAACAAAACCACGGCATAGAAACACTGATTACATCTCTCTTGGACACCCTTGTGACAGGCATGGACAAGATACACCAAGGTTTTGTATTATGCTTCATAGACTTCACTGCCGCCTTTGATTCAGTAAATCACAACACTCAGCTGCAAAGACAGAGACGTGGGAATAAATGGCACAGTACTAGATTGGTTCTTCTCATACCTCTCCCACCGTACACAGCAAGTAAGAATCAAATACCAACAGTCTAAACCATTCACCCAACACCAAGGTGTCCCACAAGGCTCAGCTATCTCAGCACTACTATTCAACATTTATATTCAGCCAATATGCAACATTACAAAACAATTCAACAACATCCATTACAGAATATACACAGACGACATCATGGTATTCACTCCCATTAACATCAAACATCCAGACTACACACAAATCACAGCATGCCTAGAATCAATGTCAGAATGGCTCAACAGTCAAAACCTATTCATAAATTACAAAAAATCAGAACTGATGCACATTAATAGGAGTACAATATTCTCTCCACCAGACTCAATAAAGATCTTTGACCACACCAATAAACAAGAAGTCAACTACCTCAGAGTTACCTTTGACCAGCAACTCAGCTTCCAGTCTCACATCAAAAAGACGACCAGATCAACCTACCACAAGCTCAGAATGCTACGAAAACTCAAACCACTACTCACAGACGACTTCCGAACTGTATGCCAAGCCATAATAATGCCTGTATTAGATTTCTGTAATGCAATTTACCAGGGCCTTCCAAAGAAAACAACTCTCCCCCTACAAATGGTACAAAACACTGCGGCCAGAATCATTACTGGAACAGAAAAATACAGCCATATAACCCCCACGCTTCACCAGCTACACTGGCCCCCTGTCATTGTACGCACTAAATACAAAAACATAATAATAATCTTCAAAATATTAAATAACCTCTCTCCAGCAACCCTCCAACCATTGATTAGGAAGACACTCCCAACCAGAATAAGAAAAGGACAACAACGTCCTTGAGACCCCACTAAACTTCAGAAAAGCAAACCAATCCACCTGCAATAGAGCCTTCTCCCTGTATGCACCCCAGCTTTGGAATGATCTCCCCACCTCAACACGTGCAATCAAAGACCTAGTGAACTTTAGGAAAACCATAAAAACTCACATTTTCCTAGAATACTTTGGACCTACCCCTGAAGACTATGATCCATGACAAAACGGACCTCTAAACACTGCATCAGTTCTTTGTTTATAGTTAGCAATTGTTAATTGCTTGTTATATCTCAACTAACCTCCAAGTTGTAGACCCCCTGTTCTATGTAAAGCTTGTTGCTGTAACTGTTCCATGTAAACCACTTTGCATGTATGATAAGGCGGTATAGAAGACCTGTTAAATAAATAAAATAAAAAAGAACAAGAACTGCAGAAGAAATTTTAGCACAAAAGAAGTCATTACAGAAGGGTTAGGAAGCACTTGCATGTATCAAAAACAAGTTTACAAGAAAAGCTCCTGCTTATATATCTATATCTGCGGCAGGCACCAATTTCAGGGAGGCATATTCTGGACACAGTGGGGGACATTTTGGAAGGTTCTTAAATGGGGCTATGTTAGTCATTTACGTGTGCCTGTGGCCACATAGGTGCGTACACAGCCTCCTATAAAATAGTGCTCGGCATAAAACTACATGTGTCGGTTTGGTGGTGTGTACTTTCCTGGTGGGTGTGCACATGGAGTGGAGGAGTGGCCTAGTGGTTGGGGCAAGGTACTTCAGGCCGGAAGGTCGGGGGTTCAAATCCCACTAGAGGACAGCAACCTTGGGCCAGAAGGGCTGGGGTTTCTAGTCCCACAGGTGCTCCTTGTGGTCTTGGGCAAGCCACTTAACCCTCCATAGCCCATGTTCCCTGTAAAATAGTTCTCTGTGTGCTGTGCTTTCCTGTCTAATCAATGTGTTTATACCTCAAAAATTTCCTGTCATGATTTGACAATTTCCAATCTGTAATCAAACCGCTGCTGATCGCTGGAAGTAGCGGTATACAAATGTATACTAAATAAATAAATAAATAAATGGGTAGAGTTTAGACAGAGTGTGAGTGGAGCACACAAGTATGTGTGCAGATGATGAAATACTATAATTTAGGCACAAACTTGCAAAATATAGATGTGGGCATTTACAGCAGCTCTAGGGCTGGTGCAATTGTCCATGTCCTGACTTAAGGTGTAATTTCTGCCACTTACGCTAACAGTTTGATGCCTACTTGTCTTTATAAATAGCATGTAAGTAGGTGTTTCCTTATAGAATCACCATCAGTGTATCTGTGCTTCCTACTTTAGAAGGGAAATACACATAGAATTTAAAAAAATGTCCTCATTGGCATTTATGCCTCCTCTGCATCACATTGAAGTGTGAGTTGTTTGGTCCTCATTTTTAAAGAATGAGTGAGACTGCAATTGTGTATCTCTCTGGCTTTAAAAAAGAAAATATCACAAAAAGCCAAACATCTGGGGTTTGGTACTGAGCTCCTTAATTAGCTCCTCGTGTACAAAATTGAACATTTATATCCAGTACTTACACATATAAACTGCAAAATCAGCACTTAGACATGTAAGCACAAGGTGTGATCAAAAAGTATCAAGACTTGTGTTTAACAATTAACCAGGTAAGGCGGACGTGGCCCACAGTCCCCTTCCCTCCCACATCCCCCCCCCCTCTCTCCCTTCCCAAATAAACACCACATGATCACTTATTGGCAAAATAACTGGTCGCAGCTTTATTAAACAAGCACAACATAACATTACAACCAAACTGTTAACTTATGGTTCCGGCAGCGGGACAATCCCTCACCAGCCATATGGGTAGCAAAGTGAGTTCCTTCCCGCCTCCGCCGAGAACCATCCCTGGCAATTCCATCCCCCTCATCCGGCTTCGCCATATTACTAGCAAAAACCGAGGGCTTCTCCGGGTCGGGGGTACCCCCACCCCCGCCCTGCATATTGCCATGCCTCCGGACCCCGGACACCTCCGGGATCCCGCCTCCCCCCTCCAGCTGCAACCCCCCATCCCCCAAGCTCCACCAAAGGGAGGGAGGGTGGGGCGCCCGTCCTCTCTCCCCAGCTTCAACGGACTGGCGTCCGTCCGCTCGCTCCCCCTGGGTCCAGCGATCTCCCCCCATTGGCTCCCGCGGCCACCTGGGCAAGCGGGAGCCAATCAATTTAAATCAAAACGCGCGCGGGCGCGCGCCTCACCCTGCCGCGGAAGGGGTGCGTGCCACCCCGCCCCCCCGGTTATCGCCGGCCATCGGGCACGTGGGCCCGCGGCCTCCCACATATCACAATGCTATTAAGCATGCAGTAACCTAGTTACATGCTCTGAATATGCAGAGTGTAGTATGACCGCAGCACACCTGTACTTTTTTAAAATCCCGTGATGTTTGGAATTGTGTAAAAGCAGTTTGTCAGATTTACGATGAGTTAAAAAATTGAACTGCGAATTTGCATTAAATTCTGCCAGAAATGTGGAGATTCGTGCAAATAACTAGTGTATGGTGATGAATGCATTAATCGTGCTTGAGTTTATGACTGGTACAAACATTTCCAAGAGGGCTGCCAAAGTGTTGACAGTGATGAACATTCTGGAAGGCCATCCACGAGCAGGAACAAAGACAAACCTAAAGCAGTGCATGCTGCACAGTAACATAGTAAATGACGGCAGATAAACACCAGTATGGTCCATCTAGTTTGCCCAGTAAGATGGCAAGAGTAGGTGCATCTGCCGCTCTGTGCAGGCTACACCCCCCCCCCCCCATGTCTTTGTTTTAGGGGTGGACCCACCGTTCCGTGTAGGACACCCCTGTTTGTTGAGAAATTAGATAGTTAAGTTTATTTTAATTTTATCCTGTTGCTGTAAAGGGATCCACTGTGTCTGTCCCATGCCATTTTGAATTCTGTCACTGTATTTGCCCCCACCACGTCCATCAGGTGGGCATTCCAGGCATCCACCACCCTTTCAGTGAAAAAGTATTTCCTGACATTGCCTTTCAATTTACCCCCTTGCAGCTTCATGTTATGCCCTCTAGTTTTATAGCTTCCCCGTCTTTGGAAGAGGTTTGTTTGTTCATTATTTCTCTTTAAGTATTTAAAGGTCTGAATCATATCTCCTCTATCCCTCCTCTCCTCCAGAGTGTACATATTTAGGTCTTCAAGTCTCTTCTCATAAGGCTTCTGACACAGGCTCTAAATCATTTTAGTAGCCTTCCTCTGAACAGTTTCCTGTCTTTTCACATCCTTTGCAAGATATGGTCTCCAAAACTGAACACAGTATTCCAAGTGAGGCCTCACCAGTGTCTTACACAGTGGCATTAATACCTCTTCCTTTCTGCTGGTAATTCCTCTTAGTATGCAAACCAACATCCTCCTGGCTTTTGCCACCACCTTGTCGCACTATTTTGCCACCTTGAAATCCTCAGAAATAATCACACCAAGGTCCTTCTCCTGGTCCGTGCACACCAACCTCTCGCCCCCTATCACATACATTTACCTTGGATTTCTGCTTCCCAAGTGCATGGCACTGCACTTCTTCGCATTAAATCTTAACTGCCAAGTATTAGGCCATTCTTCCAACTTTTGTAGATCTTTCCTCATGTTATCCACTCCCTCAGGGGAGCCCACTCTGTTGAAAATTTTTGTGTCATCTACAAAAAGACAGACTTTTCCATTCAGTCCTTCAGCAATATCACTCACAAATACATTGAACAGTGCCGGGCCCAGGACCAAACCCTGGGGCACCCCACTAATCACCCTCCTTTCATCCGAGTGAGCTCTATTTACCATCACCTTCTGTCGTCTGTCAGTCAACCAATTTCTGATCCAGTTCACCACCTTGGGACCCATCCCCAAACTATTGAGTTTATTGATAAGCCTCCTATGAGGAACAGTATCAAAGGCTTTGCTGAAATCCAGTTAGATAACATCCATCGCATGCCCCTGATCTAATTCTCTGGTCACCCAGTCAAAGAACTCAATCAGATTTGTTTGGCAAGATCATCCTTTGGTAAAAACATGTTGCCTCAGATCATGCAACCTGTTAGTTTTGAGAAAGTCCACTATTCGCTCTTTGAGAAGCTCCTCCATTACTTTTCCCACCACTGTGGTAAGGCTCACGGGCCTGTAATTTTGTCACTTATTCCCTGTCACCACTTTTGTGAAGAGGTACCATATCCGCTGTTCTCCAGTCCTGAGGAACTTCTGTTTCCAAGGATCTGTTTAAACATTCTTTAATGGCCCTACAAGAACCTCTTTGAGCTCTTTCATTATCCTGGGATGTATCCCATCTGGTCCCATGGCCTTGTCCACTTTCAGTTTTGCAAGTTGTTCTAGCACATCATCTTCTGTGAATGGTGTGGTATCTACTTCATTCCCATTTTTATATTTGGGAGCCACAGATGATCCTTCTCCAGGATTTTCTTTTGTAAAAACAGAGTAGAAGTATTTGTTTAGCAATTTCGCTTTTTCAATGTCACTTTCCACGAGTCTGTTCCCAGCACTTCTGAGTCCTGCAATTCCATCTCTGATTTTCCTCCCGAATATACCTGAAGAAAGTTTTGTCGCCACACTTTAAATTTTTAGCCATCTTTTCCTCTGCCTTTGATTTTGCTTTCCTTATTTCACTTTTTGTCTCTTTTAGTTTGATCTTGTATTCCTTTCTGTGTCCTCTGTTTGCAAACTTTTGAATTTTGTGAAAGCTGTGTTTTTTGCCTTTATTTGAGCAGCCACGTCTTTGGAGAAGTTCAGGGCCGCGGAGCTAGTGCACGCGGCCCCATGGTAACCGGGGGGGCGGCAAGGACACGACCCCCCCCCCCCGGGGGCCGCGGCATCGGCAGGGGTAATGGGGGGCGAGCTGGTGTGGTGCTGGACGCCCCATTGGCTCTCGCGGGCCGCCGGGAGGCGGAGGGAGCCAATGGGGTGAAAGGGAGGCGGGACCAGCCCAAGCGAGCGCGGGGACATGCTGTGGCTCCGGCCTTTTCCAGGTCGGAGCCAGACGCGTCGGGTGCAGCACGAGCGTGCTCTGCAGGTACCGCGTGGCTGGGGAGGCAGTGTAGGGGTCCGATTTGGGGGAAAGGCCTGTGGTTGTTGCCTGGGGGTGCCGGGGGGGGCTATCAAAAAAAAAAAAAAAACGAATGGGAGAGGGTGGCTGTGGGGGTTTGCAGGGCTATAGGAGTGGTAAGCAAAGGGTTGGGGGGTCTTTAAAGTGTACGGGGGGCTGGGAACTGGAAGATTGATTTAAAAAAAAAAAAAGGAAAAACGCCAAACCTCGAAATAAATTAAGTTAAAAAAAAAAAAAACAACAAATAAATAAATAATAAGCTGACACAAAAGGGTAACAGGCAGCCACTTGCTGTAGCAGGACTGGGAGCCATGCGGTCTGGGAAAGGGCAGGGGGGGATCCTGAGAAGAGGATTGAGAAGGGGCCAAGGGAGGGGGGTGGCTGGGGGGGCTCAGGGGGAAGATTTGACAAGGTCTGCCCAAAGGGGGGGGAAAGGGGGTAGGGCGAGGGGGGGTCTGGGGGGGCGCTGGACTTCCAGTGACCCGGGGTAGAGGCAGAGCGGGCAGTCGGGGAACACGTGCTGGGGAGAGCGGGCGGTGTGTGGGTGGGCCTGCGCAGGCCCGGCCCGTAGGGGCGGGGGAGGGGCAGGGAGGCACGACACAGATTGCTGACCGCCTGGGTCCAGAGGGGCGGTCAGGGGGGGCGGGGGAATTGTGTGGGGGACCTGCTGGCCCTCTAGACAGGCGAGCGCCTGAAGTAGGGCTACCTCTGGTGGGGGGAGGGGTGCCTGTGTTGGGCGAAGCGCGGGCTGCCGAGAGTGCGGTGCCGGAGGGCCCCGGGAACCGGGCTGGAGTGTCGGGGTGCGCATACCCGCCTTCTTGGGAGCACTGGCAGGGAAGGGGCCAAGGTTCTTCAGGGGTGGAGTGATTGGGGGCATGGCAGCCCCCTTGGGTGAGGGGGGGGGCCCCTTCGCCTTTTCCTGTTTTTTCCCCGCTGGTACCTTTTGGATGGCAGTACACCGGGAGTCCGTGTTTCGGCAGTTCGAGACCATCGGGTACGGTGCCGATGGAGGGGTTGAGTGAGAGGATGTCAGCAGCAGCGCAAGTGGAGATGGAGTCGCGGATGGTCGGCGCAGTGGCTGAAGCGTCGGTGCGAGCTGCAGGTGAGTTGGCGGGTGATTTGGGCGTGGCCGACAGGGCTGGGGCGGCAGCGGTGGAAGGGGGTGGTAGGAAAGCGAGGAGGAAGAGGAAGCATCCTTGTCGTAGACGGCGCAGGTCGGGGACTTCCTCCACCTCCTCCACTGCTTCCACGTCCGATTCTTCGGTTTCGGGCGGGGACAAAGGGGCAGGAATTGCAGGGGTCTGAGGGTAGAGCGAGTGGAGTCTCGGCTACGCCTTCGGTGGTGGCATATTCGGAGTTATGGGAAGGCGTGCCGAAGAAGCTGCGGCGGAAGATTCTGCGAAGGTGTTATATAGACATTTTTCGTCTGCTTGAGGGACGCAAACGGTCAGGGGACAGTAGGAGGAAGAGGAAGGAAGACGAGAAGGCGGGGAGGGTGCGGAGAGCGATGCGGAACGTGGTGAACTGGACGCGAGCTTTTTTACGATTAGCTAGTGTGTGGGGGCATTTGCACTCCGAGCACTACGGGATGCTCCTCGCCTATGCGGATTCCATCTTAGAGGCTGCACAATTGCATGATGGTTGGGCGTGGCTCAACTATGATGAGAAGTTCAGGGATAAGATCGAAGAAACCCGCTTGTTGTCCTGGGGGATGCAAGATATCAATCTGTGGCTGACGCAGATGGCGGTCAGACCCAGCGGTAGTGCGGCGAGCAGTGCACGTGGGGGAGCGGCCGGCGTTTCGGGGGCTGGGCGGCCCTTTCGAGGGGGTGGACCCGGGGGGGTCCAAAAAGCATCAGCTTCAGGGGGGGTCGGAGACGTCTGTTGGCGATTTAACAAATCGTCGTGCCCGTTTCCGGATTGTAAATTCCGGCACGCCTGTTCCGTCTGCAAAGGTTTGCACTCAGCACTCAAATGTGTTAAGAGAGGCACGGGGGGGGGGGGGGCTGGAGCGCCCCCTCCAAAGTAGTGAGAGCCTCCTTTGCCTAGCTCCCTCCCCAGTCCGGATAGAATCAATGCATCCGTGGCTGAGACGGTATCCGAAACTGAAGGACAGTGCCTGTACTATGGCCAGGAATTCGCCTTCGGTGAGGCGATTTGCTCAGATAGTGCAGGATAAGCTGGCGGAGGAGATTGGATTGGGCGGGTGGCGGGCCCCTTCGCGGAGAGGCCTTTTGCGGATCTAGTGATCTCCCCATTGAGTGTGATCCCGAAGAAGGAGCAGGGGAAGTTCCGGTTGATCCACAACCTTTCCTTCCCCACGGGGTCGTCAGTTAATGACCATATCCCGGACCACCTGTGCATGGTTAGGTATGCATCCTTGGATGCGGCGTTGGAGCTGGTGAGACGCTGCGATCCGGGGTGCTTGATGGCGAAAGCGGATATCGAGTCAGCCTTCCGTTTGTTGCCGGTGCACCCGGCGTCTCTTCCTCTGTTGGGGTTTCGTTTCGAAGGGGACAGTTATTTCGATAAGTGCATGCCCATGGGGTGCGCGATATCCTGTGCATATTTTGAACGGTTCAGTAGTTTTCTACATTGGGCAGTGGTGACACAGGTGGGCCACGCCAACATGGTGCACTATTTAGACGATTTCTTGTTTGTGGGTGAGGCTCAGTCGGAGTGCTGCTCGGATTTGCTTGGTGGCTTCGAGCGGTTGGCTCGGGGGTGGGGTGTCCCTCTAGCGGCGGGGAAGACAGAGGGCCCCGCGAAAGTCATTACTTTCTTGGGGGTGGAGCTTGACTCGGGGGCGATGGTAGCTCGCCTGCCCGCGGCTAAGGTAGTGAAGCTCAGAGTCTTGGTTGCGAACGTGCTAGTTTCCAGCAAGCTCACATTACGGGAAATGCAGTCGCTGATTGGCTCGTTGAATTTCGCGTGCAGGGTAATACCGATGGGGCGGGTATTTTTGAGGCGGCTATCGGCGGCTACGGTAGGGGTCCGTATGCCTCATCATCGGATCAGGGTGTCGCAAAGCATTCGGGCAGACATGCGGGTGTGGGACGAGTTTCTGCGCGACTTCAACGGCACTACGGTTTTGCGGGAGAGGGAGGTCTCTAATACAGCTCTGCAACTGTACACGGATGCGGCGGGGGCGCGGGTCTCGGGGTTTACTTTGGGGGTTCGTGGTGTGCTGCAGGGTGGCCCCTGGCTTGGCAGGAGTTGGGCCTGACCAGAAATATCACCTTTTTGGAATTGTTTCCGATGTTGGTGGTGTTGACCATCTGGCTGGACAGGCTTCGGAATTGTCGGTTAGTCTGGTGGTGCGACAATGAGGCGGTCGTGTCTGTTGTAAACAACTATGCCCCACGCTGCAAGCAAGTGGCGGATTTAATGCGTCAGGTTGTGTTAGCTTGTTTGCATTTGAATGTGGTGGTGCGGGCCCGCCATATTCCGGGTGCTACTAACAAAATTGCTGACGCTCTTTCCCGTTTTCAGTGGGAGCAGTTTCGGACCTTGGCTCCGGAAGCCGAAGAAGTGGGAGCATCGGTCCCGGCGCACTTATGGCAGATTGGCCTGGAGACATGAGGGAACTGCTGAGGAATTCCGTGTCGGCGGCGACGTGGGCGGCCTATCAGCGGGGTTGCAGCAGTGTGGTAACTTTCCTCGCGGAGCACGGATGGCGAGCAGCTCCTCGGTCAATACGTGGTTGCGGCTAAGGCGGCGGGTCTTTCGAGGGCAACGGTGAAGAGACAGCTGGCAGGGTTTTCCTTCTTCGCGGGAGCAGTCGGTTGGGGGACGGCTGGAAGGGGGTTTTTGACTCGTCGACTTTTGCAAGGATGGGAGCAATCCCTTCCCACCCCGGCCGACTGGCGGCAGCCGATCACTTATGATTTGTTGAGCCGCTTGTTGGACGTTTTACCGCAGGTGGCGTCCTCCCGGTACGAGGGTACGCTGTTTCGGGCTGTCTTTTCGGTGGCCTTCTTCGGCGCCTTTCGGGTGGGGGAGTTGGTGTCTGAGTCGGGTCATAGGACTGGTGCACGTGAACTGAAGGTCCACCAGGTGCTGGTGGGGGAGGGCACGGTCCGGATTCACTTAGTGCGTTCCAAGACCGATCAGTCGGGGAGGGGTGCCTGGGTGGTGCTGCGTGCCATACCGGGGGTGCTTGCTTGCCCAGTCCGGTTTCTGAGCGCCTACTTGCGGGTGCGGCCGGCCGGTGAGGGCAGTCTGTTCCTTCATGAGGATGCACGGGTGCTCACGCGCTACCAATTTACGGCGGTGCTGCGGTTGTCGTTGCGACGGATCGGGGAGGATCCCAGTAGGTTTGCTCCACATTCCTTCTGGATTGGCACAGCGACCAGTGCGGCAGCGGAGGGTCTTTCTGAGCAGGCGATACAACGGATTGGGCGGTGGAGATCGCAAGCGTTCCAGGGCTATGTGCGCTTGTAACGGGCTGTGGGGGGTGCTAACGCTGCTATTCGTTATTTTGCAGAAAGGGGCCATACATCGTGTCGCTGTTGGGTGATTGGCCATTCATTTGTTTACTGGGCTGGTCGGCGAGCAGCAACACGGCCATCGGGGCCACATCTTGGACTGGAAGCGCAGGGGGTGACCGTATCATGGCTGGGCAAGCGCGGACTCCGGTGGATCCAGCTTTTGCCTTTGCTGCGGCATCACGGGCGCATGAGAGGAGCGCCGGATATCCTGCTGATACATCTCGGCGGCAATGATCTGGTGTCCTGGACTTGCAAGCAGCTGATTCGCGCTGTTCACAAGGACCTGGGGGAGGTTTTCATAATGTTTCCGTGGGTTATTGTGATTTGGTCGGATATCCTTCCACGGCCGGTCTGTTGGGACCAGCGGCGGTGGTCCAGAGGGCTGACGAAAGTCAATCGCCAAATAGGCAGGTGGATGGGGGAGCGGGGTGGGTGCCAGATCTTGCACCCGTGGGTGGATGTGGAGTGTGCTGGCCTGTTCCGGCCGGATGGCGTGCATCTCTCGCCGATAGGGATGGACCTGCTACTTAATGACTGGCGGGAGGCCGTGGAGGGTGTCCGGCAGGGGAGTTGGGCTGGTCGCAGCTTCAGGTTGGGGGGCGGCTCAGGTCCATAGTGGCCTGAGCCGGTGGCGGGATCCCGGAGGTTTCCAGGTTCCGGAGCCGGAGGCAAGCTTGTGGGCGGGGGTGGGGGACCCCCGCCCGGATAACCCCTCAGGTTTTTGCTAGTAATATGGCGAAGCCGGACGAGGGAGGGCTAGGCTGTTTAGCCGGGGCCCTGACTCAGTAGAAGCGGAAGCGACGTCACCTTGCTACTCACATGGCTGGTGAGGGTTCGCGCTTCGAAAAAGGGGGGGGGGATAATGTTATTGTGTTGAATTGTTATTGGGTTATTGTTAATGGTTAATAAAGCTGCGACCAGTTTTAAGCCCAAAATTGTGTGATGGTCTTTTATCAAAGGGTGTGTGGGGGGGGGGAGAGGCGACGCGTCCGCCTTACCCGGTTAGTTCAGGGCCGCGGAGCTAGTGCACGCGGCCCCATGGTAACCGGGGGGCGGCAAGGACGCGACCCCCCCCCGGGGGCCGCGGCGTCAGCAGGGGTAATGGGGGGCGATCTGGTGTGGTGCTGGATGCCCCATTGGCTCCCGCGGACCGCCGGGAGGCGGAGGGAGCCAATGGGGTGAAAGGGAGGTGGGACCAGCCCGAGCGAGCGTGGGGACGTGCTGTGGCTCCGGCCTTTTCCAGGTCGGAGCCAGACGCGTCGGGTGCCCGCCCGCCCACCCTAGCGTGGGAGTGGGGGTGGGGCTAGGGTCTCTGTTGTGGGTTGTTGCAGCTGGGGGGGGTGGCGGGATCCTGGAGGTTTCTGGGTTCCGGAGCCGGAGGCAAGCTTGTGGGCGGGGGTGGGGAACCCCCGCCCGGATAACCCCTCAGGGTTTTGCTAGTAATATGGCGAAGCCGGACGAGGGAGGGCTAGGCTGTTTAGCCGGGGCCCGGACTCAGTAGAAGCGGAAGCGACGTCATCTTGCTACTCACATGGCTGGTGAGGGTTCGCGCTTCGAAAAAGGGGGGGGGATAATGTTATTGTGTTGAATTGTTATTGGGTTATTGTTAATGGTTAATAAAGCTGCGACCAGTTTTAAGCCCAAAATTGTGTGATGGTCTTTTATCAAAGGGTGTGTGTGGGGGGGGGGGGGGCGGGGAGAGGCGACGCGTCCGCCTTACCCGGTTACCAAATAGGTTTCCTTCTCCTCTTGTTTTTATTTACTTTCCTTACATATTTATCTGTTGCCCCTTTTATTGCCACATTTAGTTTAGCCCATTGCAATTCCACTTCCCTTAACCCCTCCCTGCCAACTCCTCCTTCAGGTACCTGGCCATTTTACTGAAGTCAGGGTTTTTGCAATATGCTCAAATCCTCGATTGACCATCAGAAAGCTTACTGAGGACATGGACATCAGTTTCGACTTGGTACTGTCCATTCTTATTGTCAATTTGGGGATGAGACATGTGTCTCAAAATTTGCGCTGAAATTCCTGTCCCCTGACCAAAAAGAAGATTGACTTCAGCCAGGGAGTTGTTGGAATGCCTTGAAAATGGTTCAGATTTCATCAAAAAGATATTGCTGGTGATGCATCATATGTTTATGGTTAAGACCTGGAAACTAAGGCTCAGTCCTCACAATGGAAGGCTCCAAACTCTCTCAGACCCAAGAAAGCCCGTCAGGTTTGGAGCAATGTCAAGGTCATGCTCACAGTTTTCTTTGATTACCATGAGTATGCTCCAAAAGGCCAAACCATCAGTAAGGAGTACTATCTCCAAGTTCTCACTCATTTGAGGGATGCAGTTCATCGTAATAGGCCAGAGTTGCACAGGAATGGTGAATGGTTGCTTCATCACGATAACACCCCAGCTTACGCATCACGCAAGCCACTTAACCCTCCATTGCCTCAGGTACGCTTAGATTGTGAGTCCTTTGGGTACGAGGGAATAAAAAGGGCCTGTTAGCATATATCTGTAAACCCCTTTGACCGGGTGAAATGTGGTATATAAGCACAGCTAAATAAATAAATAAAATAAAAATCACATCTTGTCCAGCAGTTATTGGCCAAACACCAAATCGAGCAAGTCCATCAACCTCTGTACTCACCTGATTTCACACCCCGTGACTTTTTCTTGTTTCTAAAACTAAAATTACCACTGAAAGGAAGGAGATTCGATGACTTGGAGACCATTAAGCAAAGTTCCATAGAGCCGCTTCACAGCTTAACCAAGAGGCATTTCAAAATAGTTTCCAGCAGTGGCAGGAACGCTGGAGGAAGTGTGTGTTTTATCGGAAGGGGACTACTATGAAGGAGACTGAGTGCAATAACTGTCAGTATTATACTTCTTGTATTATTGAACAAATTTTGATACTTTTTGATCATAGCTCATACCAACGCTTATACTTGTAACATCCCAAGTATGGATGTCCTCTTTGCACATTTTTTTTTTGTAAAATGCCTTGTAAGTATTTTAAAAAGGGCTCCTGGTTGAGCAAGACTTTTGTAAAATATCTGGAAAATTATGAACACTGACTTGGACATCCCTTTCTGACCTAAACATCCTATACAAAATGGGACTTCCCGTCTTAACTCAAATAGACCAAGCAATATTACCTTTCAACTATACAGATCCTATTAATTTTAACATAAAAACTATTTTTCCTTTCACACATTCTGGAAAAGAGTCAAATGAATTCCAAGATGTATTCATACTATCTCAATAAATGTTTTATATTTTTGCAGGATTTAAATAGAATTTTAAGAAAGAAGATGGTATACTTGAAAGGCCCTATCATAAAATAAAGTGAACATGTTCATATGTACAGTGGTAAAAAACATCTGAAAATATATAAGTAACCATTCGGCAGTAACCAGTAGGCACTTAGCATGGATTTAAGTGCGTACTAACCATTAATGTGGGCCCATGCTAATGGTTACCATGCAATAAAAACAGCACCATGGTAAAAACCCACATTATTTATTTATTTGATTGTTTGTTTTTTTATATACCACTGTATCTAGGTAATCAAAGCGGTTTACAAAGAACATTTCAATTACTGCAAAGCAGTTTGCAGATAACAGAGACAGGTAACAGTTACAAATAACGATAACAATAACGTTGCTTTACATATTTGTATTGCTTTAAATATTTACATGTGGTATATATGGTAGCGAAATGTGTTGATTTAACATATCGTATGAAGTATGTAATGTAATTGCAGTCAGTTGTGGGAGGAAGGTCCATGGAAATGTTGACCATGATTGATTAGTTGTTTGATTAGGTGTCTACGGTGGATTGTTCACATTGGTAGTAGTCTGCTAAGATGAATGTTTTGAGATGTTTTCTGAATTGTGTTAAGCATTAAGTGCTTGGCACGGGTTGGGGCACGATGAGGGGTGGGTTAAGAGCAGAAACTGGGTATGATCACCAGTAACAGATAGCAAGCTAGAAGTTACTATGTGCTAGCTGTCACAACTGCCGATGGTATGGCTCTCCTTCATATTAGCTCAAGAGATGGTGTTAAGTATAGCCACATTAACTGCAGTAAGAAACTTTAAAACAAACAAAAGTGGACACCTTTACCTTCCCCCCCCCCTCTAAAATGATCCCCTTCTCGATCCAATTGCCCCAACTCAACATATCCTGCCTAATCTGATTCCCTCCCCCGAACATCATCTCCCACCTAATCCAGTCAACCAATCAGCATCCCTCTACCTGGACATCAACAACTCTGCAGAGACCCCTTCCCCGATACTGCTCTCTGAACAGGGCCCCACAAAAAGAATCCTTCTCAATAGAGGTCCCCAACCCGACCTCCCCCAATAAAAAGCACAGAAAATGGGGAACTACATAGTCAAGGTTTGAGATAAGGTACCTTTCATAATAAAGCTTCATTCTATGAACACTGGATCATGTTCAAAAATCCATTGAATGGGTAAAGTAACTAAATAAATGTATCCAGTTATGTTTACATAGATATTGAAATGCACTCACCCAACTAAATTCAACTGGTTAGCAATGAACATCACGTTCACTTGCTAAATCTGAAAGGGCACCAGGAATGGCTCTAACCTCTGCCCTTTTTTTGTCTGGCTGACTGTGTGATTTGCAATTTTAAAAACGTAAATGTAAACCCTCACTGGTTAAAGGGTAGTAAGGTTTTGCAGTAACTCCGTTGACCCGGAGGCCCACCTCGCCTCTGCTTCTTCAGCCTTCCCCCCCCCCCCCACCCCTTCCAATAACACAGAGAGACTAATCATGGTACAACATTTTGGTCGCAGCTTTATTACACTTGTATTAACCGCCCAACATGGGCTAACATATTCAACATCTCCCCAACAATAACCCCCCCCCCCCACACCGGAGAATGCCCCCTCCCGCCATCTTAGTAGCAAGGCAGAGCATTCTCCTCACCCGCCCCCGCCGCCTGCCTCGCCATGCTAGTAGCAAAGGCTGGCCCCCCAACCCCTTGTACCGGGCTGAGATCCCCCACCGGGATGTCTCGCCCCACCCCGGGAAGCACATCGCTCTCCCACTGGTCCCAAATCGGTTAAAGCCCCGCCGCCTTGGCGAGCGCGGGCTCTCTACCCCGCCTCCCCCAGCTGCAACAACCCTCCAACCTAACCCTTGGGAGGGCGGGCGGGAACGTGGCCGTCTGCCCAAGGAGCCGCGCCGAAAAGACTGGTCACGCGGCTCCTCGGCTCCCTTAGCCCCCACCTCCCAGTGCTGGAGCCAATAGGATCGCCGCACCGCCGTGCGGCGATCCATCATCCAGGCTCTGCCCCCTTACCCCTAACACGTGCAGGAGGCCGAGGCCGGGCCCGGGCACGAGTTACTGTCGGCCGCGGGACCTGGCCCGCGGCCTCCTGCATTATCTCCGTTGACCCGGAGGCCCACCTCGCCTCTGCTTCTTCAGCCTTCCCCCCCCCCCCCACCCCTTCCAATAACACAGAGAGACTAATCATTTATTTATTTATTTTATTTATTTAGCAAACACTTATATACCGCTACTTCAAGCGATCAGAAGCGGTTTGATTATAATTTTGGGATATGTCACAAAATCAAGACAGAAATTTGGGGCATAGATAGAGAGAACAGGGGTAATACACAGCACACATAGTAGGGTCTACACATAGACCTTAAAGAACTATCATACATTTAAAAGCGATTATCCTTCATCTATTTACATTTTTACATACAGCAATTCATGGTACAACATTTTGGTCGCAGCTTTATTACACTTGTATTAACCGCCCAACATGGGCTAACATATTCAACATCTCCCCAACAATAACCCCCCACCCCAACACCGGAGAATGCCCCCTCCCGCCATCTTAGTAGCAAGGCGGAGCATTCTCCTCACCCGCCCCCGCCGCCTGCCTCGCCATGCTAGTAGCAAAGGCTGGCCCCCCAACCCCTTGTACCGGGCCGAGACCCCCCACCGGGATGTCTCGCCCCACCCCGGGAAGCACATCGCTCCCCCACTGGTCCCAAATCGGTTAAAGCCCCGCCGCCTTGGCGAGCGCGGGCTCTCTACCCCGCCACCGGTGCGAGGTAGCTCATCTAACCTCGCACCGCCCCACCCCAATAAAGCTGCGACCAGTGCACCTCTCCAGGACCTCCTGCCAATCATTTAGCAAAAGATCCTGACCGACAGGGGACAGATGCACACCATCAATACGGTATAACCCTGCACATTTCGGATCCGCCCAGGGGTGCTGCACCTGCCAGCCCCCCATCAACTGTACCCAACGGCCGATCTGCCGGTTGACCTTCACCAGGCCTCGCGACCACCGTCGCTGAGACTGGCACGCCAGCCGAGGAATGATGTCTGACCATATGATCATCACTCCAGGCCAATCCTCCTGCAGCATGCGAATGTCCCGCTGGACAGCTCGAATGAGCTGCCGGCATGTCCAGTTAGTTAAGTCATTTCCGCCTAGATGCAGCAATACCCCCACCGGGCGCTGCCGTCGCTCCGCTTGCTGCCACAGACAAGGAAGTAGTTGCCACCAGCGCATGCCACGCTCCCCCATCCATCGCAGCCGGATGTTGCGGGCAGCCAATCCCAGATGTGGACCCGGCGGGCGCAGCACGGCTCTCCGCTCTGCCCAGTAGACGAAAGAGTGCCCGATAATCCACCAATCTCCGGTCAGGCTCCCTCTCACCTCTTCAGCCCAAGGAGGCCCCCTGCAACAGGAAACACAGCATTAGCAACCCCCCCCCCGCACCCCCCCCCGTCATACCCGGTCCAGGCGGACATAACTCTCATAAACCCCAGACCGCCACCTTCCAATCCTTTGAATCACCGCACCCTCCAGACCAGCCGCCGCCGTGCTGGTCGCCGCCCCAATCCTGAAGGAATGGGAGGCATACTGCCGCTCATCACACCCGAGCCGCCGCAGTGCCAAACGCAACACTGCCGTAAATTGAAATTGCGTGACAGGTGTTCCGTCCGCGTGGCAAAACAAGACACCCGCCCCACCCGGTCGCTGTCACAAGTATGCCCGCAAATTCAGCACCGGGCAAGAACAAAGGCCCGGAATCGCTCTCAAGGACACCCAGCTACCAAGGACGCACTGGTCCGTCTTAGAGCGCGCCAGAAAAATACGCGCAGATGACTCTGTCAGCTCCACATGTTGGACCTCTAACCCACCCCGCACCCTCCGCCCCCGGGACTTTGGTACCAACTCACTCACACGAAACGCCCCAAAAAAGGCAATAACAAATAACGCCCGAAACAGTACCGCCTCAAACTCCGACGCCGCTACGGCTGGCAACACGCCCCATATCAGCACGAGCAGATCATGGGACACCGGGCGACGCCAATCCCGGCTAGGCGGCTGGTCCTTCGCCCTCCCCGCCATAAGCCGCCGCACCAGAAAGGATGCGCACGGGCTACCCCAACCCGCTGCCTTACTAAAGAAGGAGAAACCCGCCAAAGACGCCCGTACCACTGCCCTAGACCACCCCTGCCCTTTCGCCCAAACTATAAATGCCCCCACCGTCCGGTCATCTACGCTGCCCCCCCTCCAACCTCTCTGTCTGAGATATTGCCGCACTTTGGCATCCCCCCGCACGTACGATGTCCACGTACCTGGCGCTATAGAGGAGCGCAACATCGCTAACACTGCTGGGTCCCAATCTGCCACAGGTGCTCCGGTACCACCGCCGACGAGGCATCCGCCCCCGGGGCCAAGATCCGAAACTGCTCCCACTGGAAACGGGACAAAGCATCAGCAATAGCATTCTGCGTACCAGGCACGTGCCGCGCCCTGGCCGTGAAATTCAACCGCAAACAGGAGAGCACGAACAACCTCATCAATGCCGCCACTCTAGGGCATTTCAGCGACTGCCTATTGATCACCTGCACCACCGCGGCATTGTCGCACCAAAACAAGACTTTTTTGTCCCGTAACCTGTCTGGCCAAACCCAAAACGCCACCACTATGGGGAACAACTCCAAAAAAGTCACGTTACGCGTCAACCCCACCTCAATCCGGGACGCCGGCCATGCCGCCGCACACCACGCTCCCTGACAATACAAACCAAGCCCGAAACTCCCCGCCGCATCCGAAAATAACTGCAGGTCCACATTTGTCAGCTCAGACGCTTGGACCAATGCACTGCCATTGAACTCGGAGAGAAACGAATGCCATACCCGCAGATCCTCCCGCATACCTGCCATCACTCTGATGCGGTGATGCGGGCGGCGCACCCCTGCCATAGCCAGGGACAGCCTCCGCGCAAACGGCCTCCCCATGGGAATAACCCGACAGGCAAAATTCAGATGACCCACTAACGCCTGTAACTCTTTCAACGACACTTTCGTAGCAGACCCCACCGCCGCCACCAGCTCCCTCAGCCGCTCAACCTTATCCTGCGGTAAGCGCACTACGAAATCCACGGAATCAATTTCAATCCCCAGAAACGACAGGCACGTCACGGGCCCTAGTGTCTTACACGCCGCCAGCGGAATCCCAAATTCCCTCGCCATCTCCTGAAACCGCCCCAGCAGGGACGCACAGCCCTCCGTCCGCGCCGGCCCGACAAACAAGAAATCATCCAAGTAATGGACCAACGACTTACACCCGGAGCGCTGCACCAAGACCCAATGCAAGAAGGAACTGAAGGCCTCAAAATGAGAACAGGAAATTGCACAACCCATCGGGAGACACTTATCGTAATAATACTGGCCGTCGAACTGAAAGCCCAGCAAAGGATAAGCCGACGGGTGTACAGGCAGTAACCTAAAGGCCGATTCGATGTCCACTTTTGCCAGCAATGCCCCCGGCCCACAAAGCCGCACCAACTGCAGTGCCTCATCGAAGCAGGCATACCGCACCGAGCATAACTCCCGTGGTATATGGTCGTTCACGGAATCACCAGGCGGAAAGGACAAGTTATGGATAAGCCGATAACTCCCACGCTCCTTCTTCGGAATCACTCCCAACGGTGATATGAGAAACGGCGCAAAGGGGGGGAGCCCAAATGGCCCCGCCACCCTCCCCAGAGCACATTCATTCTCGATCTTCCGCCGGGCAACCCCCTCCAAAAGGCGCACCGAGCTGGGATTGCTGGCCGCTAATGCTGCCACCTCCCCTTGAAACGGTATTCGAAACCCCTCTGTAAATCCCCACCACAACAGCCTCCCCGCCCTCCCGTGCCTATCCCGTATATAACGCTCTAGCCACGGTTTCATAGCCTTGACGTTTACGGGAGTAGGCGCCAACTCCCCGAACCCCGCATCACTTACTGCCCCCCGGCGCCCCCACCACCCCCTTCCTACTGCACTTCGCCGCCGAGTGACCCGCGCCGCACAGTGAGCATGCGTGCCGGAACTTACAGTCCGGAAAGGGGCAGGAAGCCTTATTGTAGCGCCAGCATAAGTCCCCCCCCGGCCTCCCCAAGGCCGACCCAGGCGCTGCCCCCGGCGTCCGAAAGGACCGGCCGCTAACTGCCGGCGCTTGACTCGTTGTCCTCGCTGCCGCCCCACCCCCGCCCCCTCTCTTGGCCGACATTTGCGTCAGCCATAAGTTGACATCCTTCATCCCCCAGGACAACTGCTTATTCTCCTCCATCAGATCCCTAAACTCCTCGTCATAATTAAGCCATGCCCAGCCTTCATGCACTTGTGAAGCTGCCAGGATGGCATCCACGTATGCCAACAACTCACCATACTGACTTGGTTCCGCATGCCCCCAAACACTCGCTAGCCTTAGGAAAGCACGCGTCCAATTGAGCGTATTGCGCGAGATCTTCCGCACTCTCCCCGCCTTCTCGTCCTCTTTACGCTTTTTCCTACTCTCCCCCGTGCGCTTCCTACCATCCAACAACCGGAAAACATCAATATATTTACGTTTCAGTATACGGCGCCGTAGTTTGCGCGGCACTCCCTCCCAAAGTTCCACGCAACGCACCACAGTTGACGCCGACCCACTCCCAACACCCTTCCCCACCTGCGAGCCATCCGACGAATTCTCCGATGACGACGAGGACAAGCTCCGCCTGCAGCGCCGCCGATGCTTCCGTTTGGCCTTGGCCTTTCGACCGCCCTCAGCCATCTCACCCCCCACCGATCCGCCGCCTCCCGCATTACCTGATTCCCCCGCACCCTCTGCTGCCGCTGCCACTGCCACTCGTTCACTCTGCTCCTGTGCTTCCACGACCGGACTGGCCCGCACTGTGGTAAGGGCTGTCATCGGGCTGCTCCCCGCACGTCCTTCTGCCGCCACTCCGCTCGTCGGCACCTGTGATGGAAGAGAGGAAGAAACCGGAGGAGGACCCATCCCGTACAGACCCGCTCCCCAACCTATCCCCCCTCCCTGCGGCCACGAGGAAGTACCCAGCCCCCCTGCTGCCCAACTAGCCCCCCCCCAGGACGGCTGCACTCCCCGACCAGGGAATCCCGCACCACTCCACTCACCCCAACTCTGCCCCCAGGGCCCCATACCCAGGGGCTGACCCCATCCTGGCGGCCAACCCGGCACCCCCTCCCCCTGTGCATACGGGCCACCCTGGCTTCCCGGAAACCAAGACACATATGGCCCCGCCCCACCCTGGGCCAAAGAGGCCCCCCCTGCACTGGAACCCACCCCCGGCAGCCCCTCTGCCGACCCCCCGCCAGCCCCCGCCCCACCCCCCCGATGTGCCATTGCCCCCCCCCCCGATTGTAAGCCACCCCCCACCGCCCCCACATCAGCTGACCCCTGAGCCTCAATCCCCATTGGTGTCACACCCGCGGCTAGGCCCGAACTAGTAGCCCCCTGCAGGCCCCCCGGCCCCTGCCCATCCCCCGTCCCCTCTCCCCTCGCCTGGAGGCTCCCCCAGCCTTACCCCGTGACTGCCCACCAGCCCTGGCCCCTTTGCTCCCCCCCCCGTCACCGGCGTCCGGCCTCCTCGCCCCCCAGCCTGAGCTCCACTTCCCCCACCTGCCCGCTGCCCCCGCAGCCCCCTGGAAGAACGTGCCATGTCCTACCGATTGGAGGAGCCCACCGGGACTATCACCCTGCCCTGTCACAGACTGGGCAGCTCCCCGCTAATCTCTAGTGAACCCCCTGCGGTTGTTTGAGCAGCTCAGCCGCGCTGCAGGCTGGCAGGCAGGCTGCAGTGGGATGCCGGCCACACGCCGATCGCCCCCCCCCCTCCTCCCACCGATTCTATCACCCCCCTCCGCTCTTTGCTCCCACCCGCTCCACCGCACCCTCCCCCGCCGCCCACGCTCACCGTTGCAATTTCGGCGTCCTCAGGTTCCAGGCCCAACGCCCGAGGAAAACTGAACATGGCCGTCTGCCCGAGGAGCCGCGCCGAAAAGACTGGCCACGCGGCTGCTCGGCTCCCTTAGCCCCCACCTCCCAGCGCTGGAGCCAATAGGATCGCCGCACCGCCGTGCGGCGATCCGTCATCCAGGCTCCGCCCCCTTACCCCTAACACGTGCAGGAGGCCGAGGCCGGGCCCGGGCACGAGTTACTGTCGGCCGCGGGACCTGACCCGCGGCCTCCTGCATTTACCACTGCAATTTAATAAACTGCAAATTTAAATCAAGGTTTGCATGAAGCAGACTTTGTGTGAAAGTTTACTACTGCAAAATTAATGCGCAGTAACTGCAAATCCTCTTGGGGATAGTCTCAACATTCTGGGGAGGGGGGGCTTTAAAGTATTTAAAAGTCTGAATCATATCTCCCCTATCCCTCCTCTCCTCCAGAGTGTATATATTTAGGTCTTCAAGTCTCTTCTCATAAGGCTTCTGACGCAGGCTCTAAATCATTTTAGTCGTCTTCAAGGCAGAGAAACATTTGTCTCCATGTATTCACTGCACAGCAGATAACACGTGATGTACTTAACTTCACCTCTTGAGGAGGAGGTATTAACTGTTCTGCTTTAACCTGTCGCATTAACAGTAAGAGCTCAATAATGACCCACACATTAACCGCAAGTGCAATCCCCACCCATTACATGCCCCAAAATGGTATCTTTTGCATTAAGTGGTTAACATGCACACTAACAATACACTACATTAGCTAAGATAACTGTTAACTCACAAAAATTCTCATGTTAAACAGCTAAACAGCATGAAGTGGGATTTTGGAAGGGATGTCTTGGAAGAATCAGGGACATCCAAAGCAGAACGCTCAAAAATTTGGAGGCATGGCAGCTGAGTTTAAAAAAGGTTTGGGCAAGTTTCTGGAGGAAAGGTCCATAAACCATTATTAAAAAGGACCCGGGAAATCTGCTGCTTGCCCCAATACAAGCATATTAGAACCTGTGTGTCTTTTTGGGAAACTGCTAGGTACTTGTGACCTGGGTTGGCCACTATTGGAAATAGGATACTGGACCTCGGTCTGACCCAGTATGGAATATCTTATGTTCTTTTGAAGAAAGCAATGTCTTCTGAAATCGCTCCATCTTCACCCTGAAAAATCAATGTTCCAGTAACCGGCTCTGAAGACAGGTGCCATGCAGTTTGCAAGGCCAGATACTGTACATGCATGAATGTAGAAGCACAAACAAAAGCAAGTGCAAAAGAATAGCAGTCTAACAAATTTATTGGACCCAACCCCAATGTGTTTTCGTCTGTGAAGCCTTTGCAAAACTTGAAAACAAGCACAATATAAACATGTATTAAATAATTAAAAGATAAAAGTAAATAAAAAAAACAGTAAAAACAGTAAAAAACATAAAAACAAAGTATTAAAACAAATTTTAAAAACAATGTACACTATAGTGAAAGCTTTAGTATGCATAAAAATAAAGGCTGAGATACAATACCCATAAAAATAAAGTTATGACATCCCAAAGGAAAAATGCAAAGTTTATGAGTAGAGACTCATCTCCTTCCCTCCCTTCCTCTTTCCTTATCCCCCCCCCCCCCCACACACACACACACTTCTTCCTTATTGTTTCCCCAGTGCCTAACTGGAATGCCCCCATTCAATTTTTACTTCTCCTCATTTTTAATTTTATCTTTATTTTTATCTTCACCTTTTATATTTTTAAACTGGTCATTAATGTGTGGCTTGTATTTCTTCACTAATATTTTGTTCCTGGTGCCTTACGTCCATATCCTCTCATTTTTATTTATTTACTTTTCTATTTAATCGTTTTACTTCTTTAGTGATATATTTGATACAATATGTTTTTAACACAATGCCCTGAGCACCATTGCATTATTTGTCCCATGGCAACCCCTCTGTTTTATGATCCTCTAAATGATTTTTCAGCTATCGTGACTTTTAAACTATCATGCTTTTAACCACATATATGTTTTTAGTGCCTCTCAGATATAATAGTTTTCTATTTAGGTTTTGCAATCTATCAGTCCTTATTAAAGAAAAGTTACCATTCAGTCCTGGGCCAACACACTTTTATATACTTTTCATTAAGCTTTTTTAGGTTACTCTCCTTCTATGGTTTCATTTACATGGCTAGCGTATTTATTTATTTATTATTTCATTCATGGTCCCTAACTTACAGGTTTTAATGTATCCTGATTTTAACTTAAGTGCTATTTACTTGTCTCTAGTGTTTATCGTTCTTTAAGTCATTTCAGGTGTTGCTGCTTTTAATTTGGGTACTACTTATTTGTCCCTAATGCCTATCATTCTCATAGTCAGTTTAAGTGTCTTTTATTTAATTACCTATCTCCTCAGCGTCTTCAACACCCTGCAGGTGGTTTCATCTCATCCGGTTACTATATTTATTATTATTTTTTTAATTTATTATTTTTCGCATACATGAACTATGATGTCCCTAACATACAGTTTTTTAATGTATCCTTGATTTTTAGCTTGGGTGCTATTTATTTGGCTGTAATGCTCATCGTTCTTTTAGTCATTTAGGTGACCCTATTTTTAGCTTGGGTGCTATTATTTGTCCTTAGTAGCTATCATTTTCTCCGTCATTTTAGATGTTCTTTATTTATCTATCATCTACACTTTGCCGCTGGTTTGTATCCTTCCCCATCCCCTTATTCCTTCTTTCCTTCCCCCTTTCTTCTCCTTTCCCCCTCCCCCCTCCTCCCCCTTCCGTTCACCCATCACAATCAGCTAAATATACGTTTCCAGAGCGCCTCTTAGTATTTAGCTTCTTTGTTTTATACAGTGCCCTTCACACAGTTGGTTTGCTTTTTTGTAAAATCTCAAACATGGTTTTCGCCTCCATTGTCACTCTAATTTTTTATACGTTGCTTTCACTTCTCATTACAGTATGTTGGATTGGCCTGTTTTCAATCCTTGCATTTATTTATCATTTTTATAAATAACCACAATAAAGAATGCAGATAGTTTATACTAATAATGGATACACAAGGCATTTCTTGCACACATATTCTGGTCTTCCTTGAGTAAGGTTTTATTTGTATACTTCGCCTCATTGTACCATAGGGTCCCGATCGGTATTGCTCCCTTTAAACACTAGCAAGATGTGATACTACTACTACTACTCCTATTCCTGAGCATTTGTATAGCGCTACAAGTCATACGCAGTGCTGCACAGACATGTAAGAGACAGTCCCTGCTCATCAGAGCTTACAATCTAGTCAAGACAGACAACACAGAAGGTGTAGGCAGTTGATTAACAAGGGAGAAAGAGAAAGAAAAAGAAAAAGAAAAAGGAGATCAGGTGAGGCAAGATCCAAAAGCAGCAGCAAAGAGGTGAGTTTTCAGCCTGGATCTGAAGAGGGTTAGAGAAGGTGCCTGGCATACAGACACAGGTAGATTGTTCCAGGCGTAGGGTGCAGCAAGGTGAAAGGAGCGAAGTCTGGAGTTAGCAGTAGAAGAGAAGGGCACAGATAGAAGCAGTTGGCTAGAAGAGTGGAATTCCCGAGGGAGGTTTAAGGAGAGATAAGAGAAGAAAGGTAGTGAGGAGCCACAAAGTAAATGCATTTATAGGTCAGCAGGAGAAGTTTGAACTGGATGTGGAAACAGATAGAGAGCCAATGAAGTGACTTGAGAAGAGGACTAATACGGTGATGCTTGTGCCCAGTCTATCTTTAAATTGTACATGCACTATGACCCTCACTTTGGCGTGAATCTCCTTACCATTTAAAAAGGACAACTGTCCCATACCAGAGCTCTTCTATTTCACAAGGTTTCAAGATTTGTTAATTCATATGAAAGGCATGTCATTTAGATCCCTATTGGCTTTGATTCTTAGATCTTTTTATTTAGATTACTAAGACTGAAGGTAAAACCCTCTATTAATTAAAGATAGCTCCGATTGTGTGCTATTGTTTGCTCAAGCAACAAGCAAAAACCATTAATTGAAAATGATTAGATAAGAATGAACCGATGGTCTCAGTTTAAAATTTGCAACACGGGGTAACTTGCCCCGGAGCTGCTAACTCCGATTACATCAACGACCATATACGCGGTTCATAAATCTGTTAATTGAGCATTCATAAATGAAATGTAAATCAGAACTTATCTGAATATTTAAATTCTCGTTTCGAATTGCAAAAGATAGTTGTGCTGCTATCAAACAGTGGTTGAATACCGTCCCCGACGTCACCTCTAAGGTACCATTTACTGCACGTTTCAGTTCTTCTTCAGGGGGTAGACATTTGTTGAAAACGGCACTATCTACAAAGAAGCATATCTTAGGCCACTGATGCCTACAATCCCCTCTTACATTAAAGATACGTCCCATTTTTTGAACATTCTGATGGATTATTCATAATGGGCTCCCAAAGAAAATATACTTTTAGTAACACTAGACGTCTCTGCCCTCTATACGAGTATTCCCCAACGAGCGGCCCATGAAGTAATAAACACTTCCTTGCGGAATTGTGATGATTTATCTGAAGAGCTCATCACTTTTATTTCCCAGTTGGCTGAGCTCACCATTTTTGAGAACTATTTTGAATTTGAAGAAATACTCTATAAGCAAACATCAGGGGTAGCCATGGGAGCTACGTGTGCTCCATCCGTGGCGAATCTGTATATGAAAGAGTATGAACAACATTGGTTGGCCCTTTCACCCTATCGACATCAGTTAATTTTATGGAAACGATTCATTGACGACGTTTTTGCTTTGTGGAATGGTACAGCCGAAGACCTGCAGGAATTTGTCAACTGGTTAAAAGGAGTTAATTCCCATATCCAATTCACTAGTACTTACCATGAACAAAAAATTGTCTTTTTAGACGTGGAGATTCAGAAGAGTTCCCTTGGATAGGACACCAGGGTGCACAAGAAATCCATGGATCGTAACATGCTATTATGTTACAGTAGTAAACATCCCTGACAATTACACGATAGTATACCCCTATCGCAATTCATCAGATATAGAAGAAATTGTTCTCGTATACAGGATTATAAACAGCAAGCTAAAATGTTGATGCAGGATTTTTATTCCCGAGGTTATCCTGTAGCGGTGGTTAAATCAGCATACAAAAGAGCTCTTTACAATAATAGAGCGTTGTTATTGCAAACCCGAGAGAAGTTATCCACTTCAACAGTTGATGAGGAGCATATAAATTTTGTTACTCAGTACTCCCCATTTAGTAGAAATATTAAACAAATCATTAGTCGACATCAAAATGTATTAAGTACTTTACCAGGTTTATCTGGTGTGTGTGGACTCGCCAACAAAATCTAAAAGAAATTCTTAGTCCGGCGAAGTTACGAGGAGTTTTAACACACTCAGAAAACAGCACCCCGGGACATAAAAAATGTGGTCATTGCAATGTTTGCACTGTTACGGATAATGTGGACAGTTTTGATTACCATGATCAGCATTATGTCTTGAGACAGTCTACTACCTGTGACTCTGACCATGTGATATATGGAATTAGATGTCCATGTGGTCTCCTATATGTTGGCCAGACCGCACGTCCACTACGAGTTCGCATCAATGAACATCGTAGCAGGATTCGGTGTAGGGTTCAAGAGGCTCCCATAGTGCCTCATTGTTTACAAAACCACCATTCATTTGAAGAGTTCGAGTGTTTGGAATTGAAACAGTATTGACCGGTAGAAGGGGAAAATCACGAATACAAACGTTATTGTTACTTGAACAAAGATGGATTTATAGATTGCAAACAGTTATCCCAGGAGGTTTAAATAACATGATTGAGTGGCGAGCGTGCATGTGATTTTACCGCTACGTCATTTTAACTCCTTATAAAACACAGAGGCTGCTCTCCGCATGCGCAGCGTTTTTTTGGGAAAGCTAGAGAGCTTCAATGTAACACGCTTCACATTACATGCAGCATTTAATTGCAGGATTACTTTTAGCGCAACAAAGGTGAGATCTACTCTGTTCATATGGTCTACCCAGTATGATCCATCCTAGTATAGTTTATTTAGTATGATCTAACATTCAAGTCATTATAATCTCTGATGTGGCTATGCTTCTTTGTAGATAGTGCCGTTTTCAACAAATGTCTACCCCCTGAAGAAGAACTGAAACGTGCAGTAAATGGTACCTCAGAGGTGACGTCGGGGACGGTATTCAACCACTGTTTGATAGCAGCACAACTATCTTTTGCAATTCGAAACGAGAATTTAAATATTCAGATAAGTTCTGATTTACATTTCATTTATTAATGCTCAATTAACAGATTTATGAACCGCGTATATGGTTGTTGATGTAATCGGAGTTAGCAGCTCCGGGGCAAGTTACCACGTGTTGCAAATTTTAAACTGAGACCATCGGTTCATTCTTATCTAATCATTTTCAATTAATGGTTTTTGCTTGTTGCTTGAGCAAACAATAGCACACAATCGGAGCTATCTTTAATTAATAGAGGGTTTTACCTTCAGTCTTAGTAGTTCACATCCCTCAGACAAATAGACCGATAGTTATATTGTGGACACACAACTTTTTATTTAGATGGCAACATGCAAGTCTAGCTCTTTTGTGTTTGCTTTGCTTCTATAGGGACACTATACACTGTTACAATTTGTTAGTGATTTGTTTTTTTCAAGTGCAGTTACATAAGTGAGGCATCGCTTCCTTTTAGAATTTATCCTCCTCATCCCTTCTTTTGTGTTCACATATCTGATCGATTAACTAGTTATGTGTCCTGATGATATTTTCCTTCATGCACATCCAGTTCATATGAGTCTCTACTTATAAACTTTGCATGCTTGATTTGAGATCTCATAACTTTACAGTATTTTTATGGGTATTTTATCTCAGCCTTGATTATAAACATACTCAGACCTTCACTAAGGTTTTTAACAATTTGTTTATAATAATTTGTTTTCATGTTTTTAGTACTTTTTATTTACTTTTATCTTTTACTTATTCAATACATGTTTATATTGTGTTTGTTTTTTGAGGTTTGCACCCCCTGAGGAAAGCTTCACAACCAAAACACGTCAGGGTTGGTTCCAATAAAGTTGTTAGACCGCTACCCTTTTGCACCTGCTTTTGTTTGTGCTTCTACTCCCCTGTAGGTGTTTTTGCTCTCTGTTGAACCTCATGCATGGATGTAGGCCATTTCACAAATGTGGACATCCCCGAATTGCACGGCCTCAGAAATGGGTACTTGGACGTATCAGCTGGGGCATTTCAGAAGCGGGTCATCTATGTCATGAGAATTGCATGTCCTGGCCAGCCATTTCAGATAATGAGACGTGTGGTGGCGAGCCAGTAATATGCTTGGAGTATGTATTTACCCGCAGGTTTCTTTAGTCAGGAAGTATTAACAGTGGTGATGAAAGTATATTTTGCTCTTCCCCCTAGAAGCACTGTAGCCATGAAACAAGTACTTCTTTGCACCTTATTCATGGTCAGAAGCAGGTATAGGCATGGACGCCTCAACAACCAGGGGCAGACGTGCTTGTGCCATTCTGAAATCACACTGCAATGTGCATCTCACTTGCTCCAGCCAGGTCACACCCCCATGCTAGGAATGTCTATATAGTATACCTGTCTTTCTAAAATAGGTCCGGGGATGTGTCTGTGATCTGCACGTTTGAATGCCCATTTTCAGATGTCCATCTCACGAACTGAGCTCCTAAAATAGGCACCCTAACTGGTTAAAGGGATCGCAGTTGTAATGCATAAATTGCCTGAAATCTGATTTCAGATAGATAAATCTTTTCAATATCAACCCAAAACAACAGTATTCAATTTCAGGAAGAAATACATTGAAAAATTCTATGCATTTTCTCATATGTACAGTATAATAAGTAATCTGCAGTGTTGTAGTATATCTTATTATTTGAGCCTCTTCCCTGATTTCAAATTTTATTGCAACCCTGTGCACAGTATGTAGGACAGATGTAAATGCCATGTGTAACTATCTCCCTCTTGGAGTTTGCTCTGTTATGATGGTATTTTCAATATAATTAACATTCCAGTCCTTTACATAATTTATCACACATGAGTTTTTATATCACATCTGCATGGATTCGATTCATTGTAGAGAGAAAGAATACTCAAATTATACCATTATTAATGAAGTTTAGAAGCATGATATGGTGATGCAAGCTTTGGTTACAATGCAAGTGGACTACTCTAATCATCAATAGGTGGGTCTCCTAATGATACAGGGGTAATTGAAACCACCCATTATTATTACTGTGTTGTAACTTTTGTTAGCTTTCCTAATTTCTTTGAACATTTCGTCATCCATTTGTTCAAGCTAGCTAGGCAGTTGGTAGTACACCCACACTGCCATTTGCCTCCTCCTTTTTATATGGGATTTCAATCCATAGAGATTCTACAGTGTATTGTATTTCCTGCAAAACTTTAATGCTGTGCGACTCAATGCCCTCTCTAACATAGAGTGCAACCCCTTCACCAGTTTTGTACCCAGGTATCTCAGTGTCCCATTGGTTGCCCTCCATTCCACCAGACCTCCAAGATACCAATCATATCTAACCTCACATTTAGTGCTATATATTCTAACTCTCCCATCTTATTTTTTATATGTCTAGCACAGTGGTTCTTAACCTGGGTTCGATCGAACCCTAGAGGTTCGGTGAGTCAGTCTCAGGGGTTCGGCGGAGGTCAAGACACAAGACACGCACCCGACTCATATGATTTGTGATGACACGCCCCGCTTGGCCATCATTGGCTGCAGGTGATCACGCTACATTGCTACGACAAACAGAGAACGATAACTTCACAAACTTTCCCCTGCTGGACGACTGTGTAAGTAAGATCAAAGATGTGTCTGGAATTGGAGACATTTCTGCACCCATGGAACTGAAGCAAGCAATTGCCATGCACTTAGATGAGCTTGCAAAGTCTCTCGACGGATACTTCCCTACAAGAGAGTCATATCCAGCATGGGTGAGACAGCCGTTCATGTTTGGTGTTGAGACAACAGATGTCAATGATGAATACCTCGACAAAATCATTGAAATTCAGCAGAGCCAGGTTCAACTCTTCAGAACAACAACGCTCTCAACGTTTTGGTGTCGACAAATGGTAACGTATCCTGTTATTGCTAGGAAAGCCCTGGAAATTTTTATACCATTTGTTACAACATATCTTTGCGAGCAATCCTTTTCGAGGATGCTGGAAGAAAAGGAACAGACTTTGCTGTGAGAATGACATGAGAGTGGCACTTGCCAAGGTGAAGCTACGCATTTCTGAACTGGTCTCTCAAAGGCAATAGCAGAAGTCACACTGATTTGCAGTAAATATTCATTATTATTGTAGCGGTGTAGCCTGATGGAAATTAGGTGATGGGTGTGTGTTAAAATGTTAAAAATAATAAATAGCATAAATACAAGAAGTTCATTATTGGAATACATAAGGTTAAAAATTAAAACCATTTCAGTGTGGTAGTATTAAAAAAGGTCATGTCTTTATGAAAAGTTATGTATGTAATTTGTTGTGAGTTCATGCATTGTATTGGTTTTGTTCTTTGAACACAGTGATGTTAATGCACGATTCATTTTGTGAACCAGTAAAACATATACCTATGTCTTGAATTTGAAAAAATATTCATATTTTATTTTTCAATAAAGAAGGGTTCGGTGAATGTGCATATGAAACTGGTGGGGTTCAGTACCTCCAACAAGGTTAAGAACCACTGGTCTAGCATTTGCATACAAGCATTTTAGAGGTTGTATTTAAGGGCATTTGGGTTACTTTTGGCTTTATTGTAACCTCTCTGTCAATATGCACTAACTTGAATCTTTTGCTACTATTCTTCAAGAAATCATACTTCTGAACCAAGCGCTCTTAGGCGACTGTCGACTTTCCCCTATTATCTAGTTTAAAAGCTGCTCTATCTCCTTTTAAAGGTTAATGCCAGCAGCCTGGTTCCATCCCAGTTAAGGTGGAGCCCATCCCTTCAGAAAAGCCCCTTCTTTTCCCAGAATGTTGTCCAGTTCCTAACAAATCCAAAACCCTCTTCCTTGTACCATTGTCTCATCCATGTATTGAGACTCTGGAGCTCTTAATGCTCTCCTGTCACATGACTTCTCTCCTCCTTGGCGATAGGGAGGCTCCCAGACTGGAGATGGGACTTCAGTACTACGTCCCTCTAGGCCTCGTCTATATACAATACCTCTCTGTCTTTCTTATGTCCTCCAAGACTGTTATTCTGGCCTCCAGAGATTGGACTCGTTCCCCCGAGAGCAAAGAGCTACTTGTACCTAGTGCACACGTAAGACCCCTCACCAACTTGGAGAAAATCATACATGACACTCACTTCAAAAGATTGGAAAGCCCCCATCTCAGTGCTGGACTGCTGTCTGCATCTTAGTTTTAAGGCTTTGTTTAGGTATTTAAGTTTTTTGTTTACTTAGGTTTGCTGGGGATACTTATACTAATACAACTATACGTAATACGATTAAAGGACTTTGTTCATCTCAAGATTAATTCATCTCAGATCCTTAATTAATGTATTCCTGATGAGGATAACCATTCACACCTGAAAGTGAATATGGACACCTCCTTCACTTTAACACTAGAAGCCCCAAAGCGCATCAATTGATGCAAATGCATCTTCAAAGTTGTATACTAGCGCCACTGCTAGAACCATGTCAGTCATGCTCCATGACTTTGTTAGCAAGGTTAAGATGTTCAAATATGTGCCTCAAAAACTAATGACAAATGCACTACATAGTGGGAAAATGAATTTATACCTAGAAGCCCCAAAGTACGTCAATTGATGCACTCAATTGTCTTGGATGCATCAATTGATGTACTTTGGGTCTTCTAGGTATAAATTCATGTTCCCACTAGGTGGTGTAGACATGGACAGATAAAGGGATACCAGAATCCCCAATATGTAATTGAAGATGGATGAATTTTTTGATACAGAATGTGTTTAGAAGTTTGACTTTTCACCTACTTCCTCCTAAATAGAATAGGATGTCATGATCATGAGTTCTGTGTAACCGTTTCTAAAATAGTATGGAACACTGTTAACGCAAGCATAAAAAGTAAACATAGGCTATGAACTGTGCAACCATAGTTCATTGTACAGTCAACTGGAAGTCCCTGCTGACACAACATAATTTTTGCGACTTTGCAATTATAAATAATTTTGTCATAATCAAGTGAATTTCATCTAATACACTGTAATCAGATCTTGCTCTGTAAAAAGAACTTTGGCGACACCTTGTGTTATTTCATGGTTATAATAAATGACTGTTACTTCCCCTTTTTCTGTAATAAAAGGAGCTTTTTAGGAGGAAGAATTTGAATTCAATAAGCATGGAATTATGCATGTCCATAGACCCGTTTATTGTCTTCCCTCTGAGCTCAAAGAAAGTAACACTTGTGTGTGATTGTGTTCTGTATTACTCTCTGCCTGTTTCTCACTGCTTGAGGACCAGAGACCTAAAGAGCCGTGGTATTGTGGCCAGATCACGGAGTTTTCTTCAGTTTTTGCCGTGACTCGGATATCTGTGTTCCTTCAGCAGTTGGAAACAGCAGACAAGTCTCAAGGACGCAGACAGTGGTTGTCGTGAGTGAGTATACTAAAGAATTGACAGATATCTGTGTGTATATTATGATTGTAATGTAAAGCCGGTAAGGTTAATTAGAGATCTCAGTTAGATAAGTGAAGTGATATAGGGCAGAGAAAGGAAGCCCTAATTATGAAATGAGGCGCAAGTTTGGTGATAGCGCCCTTATGTTAACATTCGATGACTGCCAGTAACCACAGTTTGCCGTTCCCCTTTGGAACATTTCAGTAGGAGAAACTGTTAGTTACAGTATGAAATGGCTTTTGAAGCAAATCTCATACCAGTCATTGACTTTGTGTTTTGAAAAATTTAAAATCAAGCGTTTAGGATGGATAGTGTAAATATAAAAGAAATGGAAGCTTACAGGGAAAAACTTATATCATTGCTGTATGACTGTAAAATAGAATTAATCAAACAAAGTTTTGAAGGACTGATTTTCATGTCATAATTGCAGTATGAAGTTTGTTTTCTCTACTTTAGTGATTAAGTGTGCTGTGCAGTATAAGTTTTGTTTTTTACTGCAGTAATAATTTAGAGGTTTCCGGCAAGATAACAGCTTGGCATGACTGTAATATTAGCAGGAAGAAAGTCTTGAGCAACTGTGGTAAGATTTTCTTTTGTTAGACTAACCATAAGCCTTATTGGGGAAGTTAAAAAAAACCTCCAAATGTGATTAACTATTTCTTTTACTTGTGTATGTATAGTAAATAAGTTTTGTTTTTTAGGTCTGGATCTGAACTTATTTTGGGTTATGAGAATTTATCTACTGATTCCATTCTATGTGTAATAATGCAAATGCTGAAAAATATTATTAGAAACATTACTCCTTGGTGTTTATGTCTCTGGATGCTTTGGGAAAAAATGATAGATATATTAGAAACATAGAAACATGATGACAGAAAAAGACCACAAGGCCCATCTAGTCTGTCCTTCCATAACAACAACTACAACAGTCCACTTTTTACCTTTAGAGATCCTCTGTGTTGGTCCCATGCTTTTTTGAATTCAGTTACCATCCTCATCTCCACCACCTCCACTGGGAGACCATTCCACGGATCCACTACTCTTTCCGTAAAAAAATATTTCCGCATATCACTCCTGAATCTATCTCCCTTCACCCTCATCCCATGTCCCCTCGTCGCAGAACTTGCTTTCAATTGAAAGAGGCTCTCTCCCTGAACATTTATGCCACGGAGGTATTTAAACATCTCAATCATATCACCTCTATCCCGCCTTTCCTCTAAGGTGTACATATTAAGATCCTTAAGTCTGTCCTCATATGCTTTATAATGAAGACCACTAACCATCTTAGTAGCAACCCTCTGCACCGACTCCATCCTGTTCACATCCTTTTGAAGGTGCGGTCTCCAGAATTGCACACCATACTCCAAATGAGGTCGCACCAAAGACTTATACAGAGGCATTATCACCTCCTTTTTTCTGCTAGCCATTCCTCTCTGTATGCACCCAAGCATCCTTCTAGCTTTTGCCGTCGCCTTTTCTACCTGTTTAGCTACTTTAAGATCATCGGACACAACTACGCCTAGGTCCCGCTCTTCCTTAGTGGACAAAAGTACTTCACCTCCTATACTGTATTGCTCCCTTGGATTGCTGCAGCCCAAATGCATGACCTTACATTTTTTAACATTAAATCCCAGTTGCCAGATTCTAGACCATTCTTCAAGCTTAGCTAGATCCCTCCTCATGTTATCTACACCTTCCTGGGTGTCTACTCTATTGCAGATTTTGGTATCATCCGCAAAGAGGCAAACCTTACCTGACAGCCCTTCCGCTATATCACTAACAAAGATGTTAAAAAGAATCGGACCAAGGACAGATCCCTGGGGCACACCACTGGTAACATCCTTCTCCTCAGAGTGAGCTCCATTTACTTGTACTCTTTGTCGCCTCCCACCCAACCAATTTCTAACCCAAGCAGTAACTTTAGGGTCCATCCCTAGGGTGCTCAGTTTGTTTTTGTATTTCTAGTTATAATTGAGGTGAATGAACGGGAAGATCTTCCATGCTTTGATATATTTAGATATTTGATAAATTGTGTGATGTAATAAAGGTTAAAAAAATTAAGTGTTTTAAAGGAAAGAGAAGTTAGTAACTTAACTGGAAAAATGAATTGCTTGTCAAGTTAAGTCAAGCAAGTTTGTTTACTTAAAGGGAAAAAGTGAATGATACAATTACATTCAAACAAGTGAATTAAGCAATTAAAACAGTATGGTAAATATATGTATAATGTTTTATTTTTCCTTTGTGATAGTGGACTAGTTGAAATGATGTCTGAAGGAAAAATGCTGATTTTTTTTTTATAGTCTCTTTAAACTAATCTGCAGGAGTCAATTGGAGGAGTGATCTTAAATTCTCATGTCGTATATGTTTTAGTTATTATGAAAGACCTCTGCAGAACTGATGTTATTAATTGCAAGTGTGAAGTGAATGCCTTGCTGCTAGTGGAATAGTTTTAAATTAGTATCACTGAGTTAGATTTAATATGCCTACCTCTTCTATTGCTACTGTTTGTGTTCTTGCTTAGAAATTTCCCACTGGACTTAAGCCACTGGGCTATTTTTCAGTTTTTTGTTGCCCTGTTGTAGCAGGAATGCCTCCATGTTTTCAGTTTTCTGGCAGCAGTAGTCTTTGCAATCCAAATTACTGATTTTCTAGTACTGTAATATGCCTCTCATTAAGTTTTCGCGTCTTTTACACTTGGAATAAAAAAAACAGCTTTCTTCCAGCTTTTTTCTTGTTACTGTTTGACCTCACTCTGTACTGATGGTTCTGCTTTGCACAATGAATGAGGAAAATTGCAATTGAAAGAGTTGATTCTGTGCAGAGTCGGTTGCTTTGCTATTTGCTAATGCTCAACTAGCTGGAGTGTTCGCTCTTTCTAGAGTTCTTGAGTTATCTGCTCACTTGATCAATACTGATTTTGTCTCAGGCTTCTTGCATGAGGAGCTCTATGTGCTGATACTACTATGCTGTTTTGTTCTGAGAATAGTGTAACAAAGATAGAACTGTTAAGCTATTAAGAAGTGGTAATTGATTTTCTAGTTGGTTCAAATTTGATGTTAAAAAGGTTTTATAGTTTATGAATGTACACACCCTTATATAAATGTTCCTTCTTTGTGAGCTTAGATGTCTATGCAAATTAGACTGGAATAGAGAAGTAGTCTAATGACTAGAGTACTAGCACTCCTTGTGACCTTGGACAAGTCACTTAACCCCTCATTGCCTTACAAAGAAAAATTCCAAGTTATCAATGTTCCTGTTTTATGTGCTGTACCAAGTTTTAGTTGCAATGTGAATTGCTGTGATTAGTAGGGAAAGTAGTATTAGAAGGAAATAATAACATAAAAGGAGAAGGGTATATTACTGATAATGTTTAAAGTAATGTGAGTTGAACCATCACCTAAGATAAGACAGTAAGACAGCTTTCCTAATAATTGTTGACAAACAATTGAAATGAGTTTAAATTATTTGTCATAAACTGCTAGTTATGTTTTAATGTTGTTACCCCTTGAATAACCAGATTGACTATATCTTGTATATTGCTATAGCTGGAGAATACATCACAAATACAATTAGTGATATGAATATGTACAATTGTGTTCCTGACAGGAAAAAGCAATGTGTCTATAAGGCCACATGCTAACATTTGATTTGGCAAGTAGACAGAATAAGTTTAGGAATGTAGATGAAAATAATAACTATGTTACAGGCTAGCTATGTAATAGTTTAGTGCTAGCTATAGATGTATTGTAATTAACAATAGATAATATAATTCTGTTCAACAATTTAAGACTGTCATTAGGGATGAATAATTGTGCTTGTTTGCAATTGTATGGCATCAAGAGATGCTGTAGTGGAGAATTGGATTTTTACAAATTATATATTGTATGCACTGAATCCTATGGGCCGAAGAGGAAAACTACTGTGAATGATAATGCAACTGAATATGGAGACTCCTGATAAAGATCAGCGATTCAAGTGGAACTACTCATGTATGTGCAGCAGTGAAGCCTGGGTGGACGGTCACTGAAAAAGATTGATCTAAGATGTGCATAGCACAGCCCATGGTGAGAAAGGATGCTGCTGAAGAATCTGGAGTGATGACTGGTGTCATGATATGAGGGACTAATCTCTGAATTATTGATAGATCTATGAGAAGCAGTTGGCCACTGCTAGAAAAGGTAGTGCTTACAAGAATAATTGGTAAAGTCTTGCTCTCTGTACACATTATTTACTGAGGCTAAGCAAAGGTAAACAATGTTACATGATTTTGTATGATTTCTTCCAATGAACAAGACGGAGCTCACCTATGGACCAGATGTGCCTAGAACTTTGAAAGAACATCTGCAAAATGAAGCCTACTGTAGAAGATTATTCTGGAATTGGACATGTTCCAGCTACCACTCTTTTGTAATGATTCTTTATAGAATCACAGGGAGGACTGTAGACATGGACAGATAAAGGGATACCAGTATCCCAAATATGTAATTGAAGATGGATGAATTTTTTGATACAGAATGTGTTTTGAAGTTTGACTTTTCACCTACTTCCTCTTAAATAGAATAGGATGTCATGATCAAGAGTTCTGTGTAACCGTTTCTAAAATAGTCTGGAACACTGTTAACGCAAGCATAAAAAGTAAACATAGGCTATGAACTGTGCAACCATAGTTCATTGTACAGTCAACTGGATGTCCCTGCTGACACAACATAATTTTTGCGACTTTGCAATTATAAATAATTTTGTCATAATCAAGTGAATTTCATCTAATACACTGTAATCAGATCTTACTCTGTAAAAGGAACTTTGGCGACACCTTGTGTTATTTCATGGTTATAATAAATGACTGTTACTTCCCCTTTTTCTGTAATAAAAGGAGCTTTTTAGGAGGAAGAATTTGAATTCAATAAGCGTGGAATTATGCATGTCCATAGACCCGTTTATTGTCTTCCCTCTGAGCTCAAAGAAAGTAACACTTGTGTGTGATTGTGTTCTGTATTACTCTCTGCCTGTTTCTCACTGCTTGAGGACCAGAGACCTAAAGAGCCGTGGTATTGTGGCCAGATCACGGAGTTTTCTTCAGGTGGCGCATCTCAATCACTGTTTACAGTTTTACTCCAACATTACAAACAATAAACACATGATGACGTCATGTAATGACATCACATACTGCCCGTATTTAACAGACCTCCCTCACAAGAGGAAGAGGTGGACAGAGAGTTAATTGAAGACATACGCAGCATTGCTAGGAAAGGGGAAGTGCTGCTGATAAGAGATTTCAATATGCCAGATGTTGATTGGTACATACCTGCTGCAGTATCATCTAGAAGTAAGGAGATCCTGGATTCTCTACAGGGAGAACTATTCAGGCAATTGGTAACAGACCCCACATGTGAAGGGGCCATACTGGACTTGGTGCTTACCAATGGTGAAAGTGTTTCTGATGTTGTAGTGGGAGATCATTTTGCATCCAGTGATCACCAGGTGGTGTGGTTCAGTATTAGGACTAGGGCTGTTAGAATCCATTCCAAGGTGAGGATCTTAGACTTTAGGAAGACTAACTTTGCGAAGATGGGCCAATACCTCAGGGAGTCGTTAGTGGGATGGGAACAGCTGGGGGATGTAGAAAAACAGTGGGCAAAACTGAAAGGGGGTATTTTAAAGGCAACCAACCTTTTTGTTAAAATGATAAATAAAGGCAAAAGGAACAGGAGACCGCTATGGTTTTCGAAGGAAGTAGCTGAAAAAGTGAAGAAAAAGAGGGAGGCCTTCATGAAATACAAGAGATAACAGACAGAGGAAGACAGGAATCTGTATTTGGAAAAACTTAGAGAAGCTAGCAAAGTAGTCAAGAAGGCAAAGATTCAAAAGGAGGAGGAAATAGCCAATGCAATAAAATGAGGGGATAAGACATTTTTCAGATATATTAGTGAGAAGAGGAAGGGCAAAAGTGGTATTGTCAGACTCAAGGTTGCAGGGGGGGAATATGTAGAAGCTGATAAGGATAAAGCGGAATTGCTTAACAAATATTTTTGTTCTGTGTTCACAGATGAAGAAGCAGGAGAAGGACCTCAGAAAACACCCACAAATAAGAACAGAAGCGAGGGACATCTTGAACAATTTTCAGAAGACTGTGTTCGTGAGAAACTAGCTCAACTTAAAGTAGACAAAGCGATGGGACCAGATGGGATACACCCTAGAATACTGAGGGAACTTGGGGACGTTCTAGCAACTCCACTGACTGACCTTTTCAATGCCTCGTTGGAGTCGGGAGTGGTGCCAAAGGACTGGAGAGAGGCTCATGTGGTGCCTTTACACAAAAGCGGAAGTAAGGATGTGGTTGAAAACTACAGGCCGGTTAGTTTAACTTCGGTGGTGAGTAAATTATTGGAAACGCTGCTGAAAAAGAAAATAGTGAGGTTTCCGGAGTCCAGCGGATTACAGGATCCGAGGCAGCATGGATTCACCAGAGGCAGGTCTTGTCAGACAAATCTGATTGATTTCTTTGACTGGGGGACCAGGGAGTTGGACCGAGGGAGAGATCTAGATGTGGTGTATTTAGATTTCAGTAAAGCCTTTGACACTGTTCCTCACAGGCGACTTATAAACAAACTGAGCACCCTAGGGATGGACCCTAAAGTTACTGCTTGGGTTAGAAATTGGTTGGGTAGGAGTTGACAAATAGTACAAGTAAATGGAGCTCACTCTGAGGAGAAGGATGTTACCAGTGGTGTGCCCCAGGGATCTGTCCTTGGTCCGATTCTTTTTAACATCTTTGTTAGTGATATAGCAGAAGGGCTGTCGGGTAAGGTTTGCCTCTTTGCGGATGATACCAAAATCTGCAATAGAGTAGACACCCAGGAAGGTGTAGATAACATGAGGAGGGATCTAGCTAAGCTTGAAGAATGGTCTAGAATTTGGCAGCTGGGATTTAATGTTAAAAAATGTAAGGTCATGCATTTGGGCTGCAGCAATCCAAAGGAGCAATACAGTATAGGAGGTGAAGTACTTTTGTCCACTAAAGAAGAGCCGGACCTAGGCGTGGTTGTGTCTGATGATCTTAAAGTAGCTAAACAGGTAGAAAAGGTGACGGCAAAAGCTAGAAGGATGCTTGGGTGCATACGGAGAGGAATGGCTAGCAGAAAAAAGGAGGTGATAATGCCTCTGCATAAGTCTTTGGTGCGACCTCATTTGGAGTATGGTGTGCAATTCTGGAGACCGCACCTTCAAAAGGATGTGAACAGGATGGAGTCGGTGCAGAGGATTGCTACTAAAATGATTAATGGGCTTCATTATAAAGCATATGAGGACAGACTTAAGGATCTTAATATGTACACCTTAGAGGAAAGGTGGGATAGAGGTGATATGATTGAGATGTTTAAATACCTCCGTGGCATAAATGTTCAGGGAGAGAGCCTCTTTCAATTGAAAGCAAGTTCTGCTACGAGGGGACATGGGATGAGGGTGAAGGGAGATAGATTCAGGAGTGATATGCGGAAATATTTCTTTACAGAAAGAGTAGTGGATCCATGGAATAGTCTCCCAATGGAGGTGGTAGAGCTGAGGACAGTAACTGAATTCAAAATAGCATGGGACCAACACAGAGGATCTCTAAAGGTAAAAAGTGGACTGTTGTAGTTGTTGTTATGGAAGGACAGACTAGATAGACCATGTGGTCTTTTTCTGTCATCATGTTTCTATGTTTCTAAATAAGTAACTTCACATTAATTCACATCTGCATTTCATGCTAAACGCAGTCGTCGTGATAATGCATCAATTGACGCACTTTGGGGTTTCAAGGTAAAATTGCTTTTAGGTCTTCTGTTGTTAATAGGTTTAAGAGCCTATCAAGCTAAGATTATCCCTTGGGTGGGTGGGAGGGAAAGAAGACTTAATAAAAACTGGCCTGTGCTTCTAAGTTAAAGTCTTCCCAATTTCCTCTGTGATTCAATCAGCCCTTGGTTTGATAGAGGAGGCCTTTCCAATTGCCCGTTTGATCTGTCACTTGCCTTTAAAACCTATTTAAAACAACTTCACAGATCTTTTGTCTCTTAACTGGAAGACTTCTTTGTAAAGGTTTATGCTTATCATATGAAGCAATGTTGACAGGGATATGAATATATTTCTGTGCACAGTTAAATAAAAGTGTATTGCAACTGCAAGAAAAAAACAGCACTTTTCACAGCAGATTCAGAATAATGAGCTAAGAATGGCTCAGTTGTCTCTTTCTAAGGCAGTTGAAAACAAATACATGTTTTCACAGCTCTGAAAGCTCGCTCTGTAGAGCCTTTTATCCTGTATTAACCTTAAGGTGGTTTATTGTCCTTCCTGAAAGGACAACTAAGATGCTATACTTTTATTGGTTTAAAGAAACATACAATCCTCCATATTTGTGATGCAGTTCCTAAAACCACTGCTTTCCTTTCTGAATCACTGACTTTAGGTACTGCTATGCAGGTGGGTTATTATGGCTTGATGTTCATGATCATGAACACATTCAAAAAGCACTCCTCTTTTCTGCATCTTAATATGCAGATTTATAAACAACCTCAACTTTATGAAGGCAATAATCAGAAAGCACTAGAATAAAGTCGATGGGTAGTTTTTATGCGCAGGCTTTACATCAAAAAAAAGTAAAATTACATAAATAGTTGTCCTTTGATTATTGCATAGGAAAAAGTACCCGCCAGCTTTTTCTGAGGGTAATTTTTCTTGCCAAACCAATATATGTACTTCTGAAAATCTAAACTATGCATATCGAGGCCTCCCCTAATCCATCCTCTATAGAGGGAATTTTGAACATCATAGGCAATTCTACCCGCAAAGAGGATGGTTAATTTTGGTTTACCCTCAGCAATGGATTTGACTATCTCCATTTGATGGATTTGATGTTTATTGGCACATTCCTGCTGCAGTATCATCTAGAAGTAAGGAGATCCTGGATTCTCTATATGGAGAACTATTCAGGCAATTGGTAACAGACCCCATAAGTGAAGGGGCCATACTGGACTTGGTGCTTACCAATGGTGAAAGTGTTTCTGATGTAGTGTTTATGTTTATGTTTTATGTTTTATTGTATTTGATAAAAACCGCCTTTCCGAGAACCAAGGCGGTGTACAAGTAAAAACAAAGCAATAAAAGGAGGCCAAGGCCCATGGAAAAGGAAAGGAAATGTACAATCTTTTAAAAGGACAGTGAGAGAGAAGGAGGAAGACGGGACAGAACATAAACAGGGGAGCATCACAAAAGGAGGGGCAGAGAGAGGGGGAAATCACACAAAGGGAGAGGGAACATTGAATGCTTGGGAGAATAGGTGGGTCTTTAGATTGCGTTTGAATACTGCATGTTGTGGTTCTAAACGGAGGGAGGGGGGAAGGGCATTCCAGGCGGCAGGACCAGCAAAAAAGAAAGCAGAAGAACGGGTGGACTGCAGGTGAGCGCGGGAAGGGGAGGGTAAGGTGAGACGGTTAAGGTGAAAGGAGCGAGGGGTGTGACGGGGAGAGTGAAAGTAGAGGAGATCTGTTAGGTACTGAGGGGTGCTGTTATGAAAGGCTTTGTGGACTAGGATTAGAAGTTTGAAGGTAGCACGGAAGGGAACAGGCAGCCAGTGAAGGTGAAACAGTTGAGGGGTTATATGGTCTCGAAGGGAGGTGTGTGAGATGAGGCGTGCTGCAGTGTTTTGGATCCGTTGAAGGCGAGTTAAATGGTATTTAGGGAGACCGATGAATAGTGAGTTGGAAAAGTCTACACGGGACATAACTAGGGATAACACTAGGGTAATGAGAGCCGAGGGGGAAAGGAAGGGGTGAACAGAGCGGATTTGGCGAAGAAAAAAAAAAGGATGTTTTGGTGATGTGTGAGATGTGGGTGTGAAAGGAAAGGTCAGAGTCAAAGTGCACACCAAGATAACGGAAAGTAGAGACCAATGGTACAGGGGTGCCGGAAAAGGAAGGAGCTATTGAAGGAGAGGGGCCGTTATGAGAGAACCAGATAGCAGTAGTCTTAGTGAGATTAAGGTGGAGACAGTTGAGTGTTAACCAGTTCGCCACGGCTGAAAGGCAAGAGTCAAGAACTGTAAGATCAGGGGAGGAAGGTGAGGTGTGATGGAGTAAAAGAATGTCATCGGTGTAGAGAAAAACGGATAGACCAAACTGTTGTACTAAGGAAGCGAGGGGGGCCAAGAAGAGGTTAAAGAGGAGCGGGGCAAGAACGGAACCTTGAGGGACCCCGCAAGGAAGATGGTGAGGAACAGAAGGGGGGGTAGAGGAAGAAGAAGAGATAACTGCACAGGACCGAGAGGAAAGAAAAGAGTGGAACCAGTGATGAACTGTGCTGCAGAGACCCGCATCCCATAGACGTTGGAGGAGGAGAGAGTGATCGACCAGGTCGAAAGCAGCAGAAAGATCCAAAGCAACCGCCACCGAGACATCACCACGGTCGTGAGCCACGTGTAAAGCATTTGTGAAAGCCAGTAGGACAGTTTCGACGCTGTGCCCCTGACGAAACCCGGACTGACGTGGGTGAAGAAAGTTAATGGTATCAAGGTGATGGGAAAGTTGTGCAAATACATAGTGGGAGATCATTTTGCATCCAGTGATCACCAGATGGTGTGGTTCAGTATTAGGACTAGGGCTGTTAGAATCCATTCAAAGGGGGATCTGCTGTCATTCGGAGGAGGTGTGTGGAGCTGTTCACCAGCCTGGAGACTGCCGCTGCAGTGGAGGTGTTGGAAGGTGCTGTTTTCTCTCCTCACTCTATTGGGCAGGCACAGCCGGGACAGCTCAGACCAGGAGGTCCTGCTTCCGGGGGATAAAAGCTGTGTCGGGAGCTTTCTCCAGTGGATCTGCTCTCATTCGGAGGAGGTGTGTGGAGCTGTTCACCAGCCTGGAGACTGCTGCTGCGGCGGAGGTGTTGGAAGGTGCTGTTTTCTCTCCTCACTCTATCGGGCAGGCACAGCCGGGACAGCTTAGCCCTTTGGGTCCTTCCTAATCTCAGTGTTATAAATTTCTGATCTTTTCTTACGCGGAGCGTGTCCGCGGAGCGTGATCCGAAGGGGCGTGTCCAAAGGGGCTTGTACTGCCCCTTTGGTGCCCCTTCGGCGTCACCGCGGCATCTCTGCGGCGCTCTCTCTCTTGTCCCACTGCCCTTATCTTTTATTTTGTATTATATATTCGCTTGGTAGAAGTTTGTTTAGTCTGGGTCAGCTGGGCTAATGGGGAAGCGGAAGGCTAAAGTTGGGGGTAAATCTTCGGAGGTCGCAGCTGGCGATGTCAAGCCAGTGGGACCTCTTGATAAGCATTTTACCCCCCCTTCCATTGGCACAGTCTTCTCCAGACTTGGTGTCGTTGAGCTCCAGTGGGAGATACCCCCCTACGTGCCCTACTCCTGGTAACTTGTTTGATGCACCTGTGGAGTCTTCCGAATCGGTAAGGAAATTAAAGCCGATTGATATGCCGAAGTTATCTTTGTTACTAGAGGCCGGCGGCTCTTCTGAGCTTCCTGCCCCTAGCTCCGATTCTGCAATTACTCTAAATGATGTATGGGCCGCGTTAAAGTGTATTGATTCTAAAATGTCAGCTTCCTTGACTTTTATGTCTACCTTTTCACAGGAAACTGTTGCATCCTTGCAGTAGTTGGATGATAAAGTTACTTTGGTAGATGTGGCTGTCAGTAAATTGGAATCCCAGGTGCATACTTTACATGCTTCTAGTGTGGTTGGTATTAAAGATTCTTTGATACTTCACTCCAAATTAGAGCACCTCGAGAATTCCATGCGTGCTTCTAACCTGCGGTTCCTTAATTTTCCTTATACTCCCTTGATATCACACAGGATTCTTTTAAATAAGTTTCTAAAAGAAGTTTTGGTTATTTCAGATATTATTGAATTCTCACAGATTTACTATATTCCCTCAACTGTTAAGAAACTCAATGTGATTGATGGGGAATTAGATGAGATTGTTTCTCCAATGGCTAATTTGACTGCCTTTTTGGAGGACTCCCAGGATAATATTAATGCAAGGGCCACATTATGGGTTACTTTTCCTTCTGTGGAAATAAAACAACGTATACTTAGGGCCTTTTTTAAAGTCAAGCTGGCTAAATTTTGTGGTCAGCGGGTCACTATTTTTCCTGATGTTACACGTAGCACCCAATTGCGCCGGAGACAGTTTTTAGATCTTAAGTCTCGGGTTTTGGCATTGGGTGCTACGTTTTTTTTAAGGTTTCCCTGTAAATGTATTATTGGTTATGATGGCGCTACGTATACTTTTGTTGATGCTTCTCATTTAGAGAATTTCTTGTCCGGGAAACGGGGCTTAAGTTCTGGAGGGGATGCCATTGATTGACCTCCTTGTGTGGGTAGAAGTACTAATTTTCTATTCTGTTTTCTTTTATGTTTATTTGGTATTTAACAGTTGGATCTCATGATGTGGTCTTTAGCATAGCTTAATTTCCTTTTTGACATAACAATGTTTATTCATTTTATTGTCTTTTTGTCATATGTATTATGGGATTGTCCTGTATTTGTTTCTTTTTTGGTTAATGTATTGACTGAAAATCCAATTAAAAAAAAAAAGAATCCATTCAAAGGTAAGGATCTTAGACTTTAGGAAGACTAAATTTGCCAAGATGGGCCAATACCTCAGGGAATCATTAGTGGGATGGGAACAGTTGGGGGATGTAGAAAAACAGTGGGCAAAACTGAAAGGGGATATTTTAAGGGCAACCAACCTTTTTGTTAAAATGATAAATAAAGGTAAAAGGAAAAGGAGACCGCTATGATTTTTGAAAGAAGTAGCTGAAAAAGTGAAGAAAAAGAGGGAGGCCTTCATGAAATACAAGAGATCACAGAGAGAGGAAGATAGGCATCTGTATTTGGAAAAACTTAGAGAAGCTAGCAAAGTAGTCAGGAAGGCAAAGATTCAAAAGGAGGAGGAAATAGCCAATGCAATAAAATGGGGGGGGGGGGGGGGGTTAAGACATTTTTCAGATATGTTAGTGAGAAGAGGAAGGGCAAAAGTGGTATTGTCAGACTCAAGGGTGCAGGGGAGGAATATGTAGAAGCTGATAAGGATAAAGCGGAATTGCTTAACACATATTTCTGTTCTGTGTTCACAGATGAAGAACCAGGAGCAGGAACTCAGAAAACACCCACAAACAGGAACAGAAGTGAGGGACATCTTGAACAATTTTCAGAAGATTGTGTTTGTGAGAAACTAGCTCAACTTAAAGTAGACAAAGCGATGGGACCAGATGGGATACACCCTAGAATACTGAGGGAACTTGGGGACATTCTAGTAGCTCCACTGACTGACCTTTTCAATGCCTCGTTGGAGTCGGGCATGGTGCCAAAGGACTGGAGAGAGGCTCATGTGGTGCCTTTACACAAAAGTGGAAGTAAGGATGTGGTTGAAAACTACAGGCCGGTTAGTTTAACTTCGGTGGTGAGTAAATTATTGGAAACGCTGCTGAAAGAGAAAATAGTGAGGTTTCTGGAATCCAGCTGATTACAGGATCCGAGGCAGCATGGATTCACCAGAGGCAGGTATTGTCAGACAAATATGATTGATTTCTTTGACTGGGTGACCAGGGAGTTGGACCGAGGGAGAGCCCTAGATGTGGTGTATTTAGATTTCAGTAAAGCCTTTGACACTGTTCCTCACAGGCGACTTATAAACAAACTGAGCACCCTAGGGATGGACCCTAAAGTTACTGCTTGGGTTAGAAATTGGTTGGGTGGAGGCGACAAAGAGTACAAGTAAATGGAGCTCACTCTGAGGAGAAGGATGTTACCAGTGGTGTGCCCCAGGGATCTGTCCTTGGTCCGATTCTTTTTAACATCTTAGTGATATAGCGGAAGGGCTGTTGGGTAAGGTTTGCCTCTTTGCGGATGATACCAAAATCTGCAATAGAGTAGACACCCAGGAAGGTGTAGATAACATGAGGAGGGATCTAGCTAAGCTTGAAGAATGGTCTAGAATTTGGCAGCTGGGATTTAATGTTAAAAAATGCAAGGTCATGCATTTGGACTGCAGCAATCCAAGGGAGCAATATAGTATAGGACGTGAAGTACTTTTGTCCACTAAAGAAGAGCGGGACCTAGGCGTGGTTGTGTCTGATGATCTTAAAGTAGCTAAACAGGTAGAAAAGGCGACGGCAAAAGCTAGAAGGATGCTTGGGTGCATACAGAGAGGAATGGCTAGCAGAAAAAAAGGAGGTGATAGTGCCTCTGTATAAGTCTTTGGTGTGACCTCATTTGGAGTATAGTGTGCAATTCTGGAGACCGCACCTTCAAAAGGATGTGAACAGGATGGAGTCGGTGCAGAGGGTGGCTACTAAAATGATTAGTGGTCTTCATTATAAAGCATATGAGGACAGACTGAAGGATCTTAATATGTACACCTTAGAGGAAAGGCGGGATATAGGTGATATAATTGAGATGTTTAAATACCTCCATGGCATAAATGTTCAGGGAGAGAGCCTCTTTCAATTGAAAGCATGTTCTGCTATGAGGGGACATGGGGTGAGGGTGAAGGGAGATAGATTCAGGAGTGATACGTGGAAATATTTCTTTACGGAAAGCGTGGATCCATGGAATAGTCTCCCAGTGGTGGTGGTAGAGATGAGGACAGTAACTGAATTCAAAAAAGCATGGGACAAACACAGAGGATCTCTAAAGGTAAAAAGGGGACTGTTGTAGTTGTTGATATGGAAGGACAGACTAGATAGGCCATGTGGTCTTTTTCTGTCATCATATTTCTATGTTTCTATGTTTCCTATTACGTGATAAATTATTTTATGTGCAGCTTTTATAGTGAGACTTTGGATTGACAGTGAGAGGTGAGATGCTCATGTGTTTCTCTGATTGCCAGGAGGCAGGGCGAGAGTACATTCATTGGAGGACACCACAGAGAGGTAACAGGGTTACTTTTTTAAAGTAAGTCATGTCTGCTAGTCTCTGCCTCTGCTGCCACAATGCAAGAATGCCAGATCTCGTTCTTGCCTAGGTGCCCCCAAAACTGCAGGGACTGTTTAGGCAGAATGTACACCACTGAGCCAAAGCAATTTAATAAGAACCTGCTTATATTTGTAGAAAATTATTCTATAAGCATACATTGCTTCTAACATCAGCTCCTTAGAGGATAATTTTATTATAGGACATCTAAACAGGGAAGAAAAGGTTGGCAATCTACTTCCAGTGATACATTGCCAAGAAAACACAGAGGTAGCTGGGTTGCTATGAGTCAACACTGACTTGATGGCATTTAAAAAAAACAAAAAAAAAACAGGGAACGCACATAAGTACATAGGTTGTACCAATGAACGTATTTTCTGCTGGCAAGCAGGACTGATTCAGCAGCACACGTGGGTAATGGCATCTGACAGCACTGGGATGGAACTGCTCTCCCATTGTAGTGTCAGGTTTTGAGCATGTGTGGTCTCCCCATATACATTGGTCCTTTCAGCTCCTCAGTTCTCTTCTGATGTGGACAAGACCCATTGCATCCACTTCCTCCCCCTTCCCCAGTGCGTGCTTTATCTTCGATTGAAAATTCCTTCAATTCTTTTGATTCACCACTATCTTTCATGGAAAATGTAGAGGAAAGTTCGATGGGGATTCCTTCTGACCCTTCTCCAAATTTGTTAGAAAGATGGCCAAAGAAGTTCCTTTCTCACTAAATTAGGTGTGGAACCCAGAAATTATATTTTTGGCCTTCTTAAAAACATAAAGGCCCTGAAAACAACTGTATGTTTCTGTACAGCATATCCTTATGTAGAAGAGCCCATTTATGATTCAGCCTTTATCTAAGAAAGTGGATATTAAGTATAAGGTCCAGTCATCTCTGAGCTTCAACAAAGTCCAGTTTTCTCACTACTCTGTGACTTGTGGAAGAAGCCATGAGTAAGACCATAAAATGTAAAGATTTCTTTAGCATTACTCTCGGAAAAGATCCTTGTATGATGGATCATTTAGGCAAGGAAGTATTCCAGGGAGCCATGCTCACATCACATATATCTGCCCATCAGCTAGTCATGATTCAGTACATGCCTACCATTTTTCAGAAAGTTCAAGTTCTTTCACCCAAACTTTCATCTCAAGCTCTACCTCCTTGGCTGCAAACAATCTTTCCAGAGATGTCCCTTCTGTGCCTTGGCAGCACCAATACATCCTGATGACAGATACTTCCAGGATAGCATAGAGCAGGGGTGTCAAACTCAAATACACAGTGGGCCAAAATGTAAAACTTGAACAAAGTCGCGGGCCAGCATTGAACAAATGAACCTTTTAATATGGACCCAAACAAGATTTGCTTTAACACTGAATATGAAGCAACACTTATTACTATACAATTTATAACTTAATAGTTCAGATATGCAAAAACCAATTTCAAATAAAAAAAACATCAATGACATTCATTTATTAAATAAGATTTAAATAATAATAAATAATAATTTTTAAAATAAAATAACAATAATAAAATTAATCAACCATTCAAGCCCATGTCTTGGAGTAGCAAGAAAAAGTGCATAAAGAAAAACGTTAATTATTGCTCAGTTTGCTGCACACTGATCTAATCTGATGTGCCCAAGCCAGATACCTGGCATCTCTTCTTGGATGATAGTTCATCAATGTCTGGGCTCAGGCTTTGAGCTGAGGAAATCCTCAGTATCGAGCGAAGGTGTTCATCAGTCAGACGTCTCCTGTGAGATGTTTTGGTCATCTTCATCGAGGAGAAAAGTTGCTCACATAGATAAGTGCTGCCGAACATGGAGAGCATCTGAGCAGCTTGGGTGCGGAGCTGAGGCATTGTGTCAGGGATGAACTGTGGAAACTGGGCGGCGCCCACAGCATCATACTTTGACTTCAGTGTGTCATTACACTGGAGTTCAATTAGCTCCATTTGGAGGTTGGTTGGTGCGTTTTCCACATTAACTGCAAAGGGATTACTGAGCAGTTCAAACCTACATTTCTGGACATCAAAGTCGGCAAATCGCCAGCTAAACTCAGCGCCGAGTACACTGAGTTTTTCAGCAAACTGTGCGCATGGGAACAAGTTGGTAAAGAACTGCGTTTTCATGGTTTGGCAGCAGGGAAAATGGCCAAGGTTTCCTTGCAGCATCTGATTCTCCCACAGGCACAGTTTAGTTTTAAAAGCCCTCACTGCAGCGTACATGTCTGTGATGATGCGCCCCCGCCCCTGAAGCTGCAGGTTCAGCGCATCGAGATGGCTCGAGATGTCACACAGAAAGGCCAGCTCACACAGAAACTTTTTCTCCCGAAGCTCTGCTGTGTCCTTCCCTTTGCTTTCCAGAAACTGACATATTTCCTCATGCAGCTCAAAACATCTATTCAGTACTTTTCCTCGGCTTAACCATCTCACCTCTGTGTGATACGGCACGTCTGCGTATTCCGAACCACACTCCTCCAGAAAAGACTTAAACTGGCGGTGATTCAGACCTTTGGCTCTTATAAAGTTAACTACTTGTGTTACTGTGGTCATAACATGTTCCATCTTTAGGGCTTTGCCACACAATGATTCCTGATGTATGATGCAGTGATAAACAGTTAGTTCACCTGCACAGTTCTCTTCCTGCATCTTCTCCCGGACCCTGCCCACCAGTCCACTTGTTTTACCGCACATCGCTGGCGCACCATCTGTCGTTAATCCCACGAGTTTATCCCACGGCAGCTTTATTTCAGTTACGCATTTGGAAACCTCCTCAAAAATTCCCTTTCCTGTGGTTGTGCCATGCATTGATTTGAATCCCAATAGCTCCTCCGTAACACACATATTTGAGTCCACTCCACGGATGAAGACTGACAGCTGAGCAGTATCAGATGCGTCGCTGCTCTCATCCACAGCAAGGGAGAATGCAACGAAATCTTTTCCCTTTTCCAAAAGCTGGTCATACAGATTGGTGGCAAGATCACATGTGCGATCAGCTACTGTGTTTCTGCTCAGGCTCACGTTTGAAAAGGCTTGCTTTTTCTCTGGGCACACGATGTCACACAAACTTTCAACATGCACTTTTTCACAAACTCTCCCTCATTAAAGGGCCGGGCTGATTTTGCGATCTCTGCTGCCACAATATAACTAGCCTTTACAGCAGCCTCACTTTGTGATGTGGCTTTTTTGAACATATTCTGTTGTGAAACCAAACTTCTTTTCATCTCCTCCACTTTCTGGCTCCTTTGAGTCATGTCCAGGTCCTTGTACTTGTCATGGTGTTTTGTTTCATAGTGTCGTCGAATGTTATACTCCTTAGTTATAGCCACGTTGACTCCACAAATCAGACAAACAGGTCTGTCTTTTACATATGTAAACAAATATTCTGTCTCCCACCTGTCCAGAAAGTTCCTGTTGTCTGCCTTTCTTTTTGCCATTTTTGGGAAGGGGTTCCACAGTGACAGTTGTAGCTTGAGATCGCTATGACTTCTGTCACACAGGAGAGGGCGTTTCTGGGACCTGTCCTGATTGACGTGCCAAAACAACAGCAAGGCATTATGGGATTTGTAGTATTAGCGATGAATGAATGCGCTGTATAATACCGGCGGGCTAGCTCTAGTAGTCATTTGGTATAGCCTCGCGGGCCAAATATAATTACACTACGGGCCAAATTTGGCCCGCGGGCCAGAGTTTGACACCTATGGCATAGAGGATCATCTCGCACCCACCATTTTTAAGGCAAGTGGTCAAGTTATGAAACAAGTCTTCATATAAATCATCTCACGAACAGAGCAATTTTCTGCTATTCTCTTTGAATTTTCTTCTGATCTTCTGACTTGATTCAGGCAGACAACCAGGTGGCAATGTTTTATGTCAGCAAGCAAGGAAGTACAGGCTCTCTTCACCTTTACTGAGATGTTGATAAGCAGATTGGATTTGTGATATTTCTCCAGGGCCATGTGCCCATGAGGGAAGGGTTAGGACAACCATTATAATTGATGATTCAATCATTAGGCATGCAGATAGCTGGGTGGCTGGTGGACATGAGGATCACTTCGTAAAATGCCTGTCTGATGCGAAGGTAGACCTGATGCACCAACTGGACAAGGTCTTAGATAGTGCTGTGGAGGAGTCAGCTGTCTTGGTAATGTTGGTATCAATGACATAGGAAAGTGTGGTAGGGAGGATCTGGAGGCCAAATTTAGGATTTTAGGTAGAAAGTTGAAATCCAGAACTTCCAGGGTAGCATTCTCTGAAAAGCTTTCCGTTCCACGCACAGGACCCAAAAGGCATGCAGAGGTCTGAAGTCTCAATGCATGAATGAGACGATGCTGTAAGGAAGAGGTTTTTGGATTTGTTAGGAACTGGACAACATTCTGGGGAAAGGAGGGGCTTTTCCGAAGGAATGGGCTCCACCTTAACCGGGATGGAACCAGGAGATAGAGCAGCTTTAAACTAGATAGTAGGGGAGAGCTGACAATCACCCAAGAATGCATAGTTCAGATCAATGTATCCTAGAAGGATACTAGCAAAAGATTGAAGTTAGCAGAGAGGTTCCAATAAAGACAAAAGTAGCCCAGAGCTTAAAGATTCCAAATTACCCCTGCTTACCGATAGCCAGATTAATATGAACAAAATGCAGCCTCTAAAATGCTTGGATGCAAATGCTAGAAGTCTAAAAAATAAGATGGGAGAGTTAGAATATATAGCACTAAATGAGAGGTTAGATATGATTGGTTTCTCAGAGACATGGTGGAAGGAGAACAACCAATAGGACACTGTGATACCTGGGTACATTTTGGACCTAGTACTTAGTGGAACACAATATCTGGTGCAAGAGGTAAGGGTGTTGGGGATTCTTGGCAATAGTAATCATAGCATGTTCCATTTGATTTAATAAATGGAGGAAGGACGGTAAGAAAATCCACAGTACTACCTTTAAACTTTCAAAAGGGAGACTATGATAAAATTAGGAAAATAGTTAAGAAAAACTAAAAGGAGCAGTTGCAAAGTTTAAAGATTACATCAAGCATGGATGTTGTTTAAAAATACTATCTTGGAAACCAAGACCAACTGTATTTCATGCTATAAGTAAAGTGGAAGGAAGTCCAAAAAACTGACAGCATGGTTTAAAGGTGAGGTCAGAGAGGCTCTTCTTTCCAAAAAAGTATTTTTCAGGAAATGTAAAAAGGAGCCAAATGATGAAAACTGGAAACAACATAAGCACTGGCAAGTTAGATATAAGGCACTGATAAGGCAGGCAAAGGGAGAATTTGAGAAGAAACTTGCTATGGAAGCAAAAACGCATAATAAAAAGATTTTCAAGTACATTCAAAGCAAAAAAACCTGTGAGAAAAGTCAGTTGAATCATTGATAGAGGGGTAAAGGGGGCACTAAGAGATGACAAGGCCATAGCAGAGAGACTGAATGAATTTTTTGCTTCAGCCTTTACTGGGGAAGATGTAGGGATGTTACCTATGACTGAAATGGTATTTAAGGGTAATGCCGCAGAAGAATTGAAAGAAAGATCGATACACTGGGAAGATGTATTACAACTATTTGATAAACTGAAGAATAGCAAATCATCTGGACCGCATGGTATACATCCAAGGGTGTTCAAAGATCTAAAATATGAGATTGCAGACCTACTATTAGTAATCTGTGAACTATCATTAAAATAATCTATAATACTTGAAGACTGGAGGATGACCAATACAATGCCAATGTTTAAAAAAAGTTCCAGGGGTGACCGGGAAACTACAGACTGGTGAGCCGGCCGTCAGTACCGGAAAAAATGTAGAAATCATTATAAAGAACAAAATTACTGAACCTGTAGATAGTCATGGCTTAATGGGAGACAGCCAATATGGCTTTAACCCAAGGAAGGTCTTGTGTTACTAATCTGTTTTTGAAAATGTGAATAAAGAGGTAGACAAAGATGAGTTGGTTGATATAGTGTATCTGGCTTTTCAGAAAGCCTTTGACAAGGTCCCTCATGAGAGATTTTTAGCAAAATTAAAAAGTCATGGGATAGGAGGCAGGGTATTACTGTGGATCAGGAACTGGTTAAAAGATAGAAAGCAGAGGGTAGGACTTAATGGCCAATTTTCCCAGTAAAGAAAGGTGAATAGTGGAGTACCCCAGGTATCTGTGCTGAGTCTGCTGCTTTTTAACATATTCAGAAATGACCTGGAAATGGGAATAACAAGTGAGGAAAACAAATTTGTAGATGACACAAAATTATTCAAAGTTGTTTAAACCCATGAGGATTGTAAAAAATTGCAAGAGGACCTTGAAAAATTGGAAGACTGGGCATCCAAATGGCAGATGAAATTTAATGTGGACAAATGCAAAGTTATGCACCTAGGAAAGAACAACCCAAACTATGGTTCCACAATACAAGGTTCCACATTAGGAACCACCACCCAGGAAAAACGATTTAGGCGTCATCATGGATATATCCCGCTTTGACCTGGTGAAAAGCGGGATATAAATGCAGCTAAATAAATAAATGGATAACATGTTGAAACCCTCCACCCAGTTTGCAGCAGCGGCGTCCAAGAGAGCAAATAGAATGCTAGGTATCATAAGAAAAGGAATGGAGAATAAAACAAAGGATATTATGATGCCTCTGTACCGTTCCATGATGCGACAGCACCTTGAATATTGTGTGCAATTCTGGTCGCCATATCTTAAAAAGGATATAGCGTTATTAGAAAAGATACAGAGAAGAGCCACCAAAATGGTAAAGGGGATGGAAGGATAACCCTATGAAGAGAGGATAAATGGTTAGGGCTCTTCAACCTGGAAAAGAGACGGCTGAGGGGAGATATGATAGAGGTCTATAAATTAGTGGAGTGGCATGAGTAAACATAGATTGATTGTTTATGCCATCAAAATATAGAAAGACTAGTGGACATGCAGTGTAGCTACAGAGTAACTTATTTACGTCTAATAAGAGAAAATATTTTTTCATTTAACATGTAATCAAACAAATTATTTCTCAAGATATTTTACACAACATACCTAAAATACTAGAGTGCCAATAATATTGACCACAGCTGTATGCACATAAATAGCGTTTAACTTTTTGCATGCCCCTTAATGTTGCCATGATCTGTGTCCTCCATTGCACGCTGTACTAACTGGCCTGGAGATATGAGTTGATTAGTACTGGCTGCTGGACATTGCTGTTGAGGAAGATGGAAGCCTTCAATGAGGGGGTCCCAGACTCCCTCCTCGAGTCCATCAATATTGGAAAGTAAAAGAGAAGACAGCTCTTCTTCTGCTTCTGTCACTATCCTAGCCCTCTGGATTGGGGTAGGAGGGAGGGGGAATAAATGGGTGGGAGATATAGAATGGACTAGAGTATGGGTCAGGATTTATTAGATGGGGAATTGGTGATATCACAGTGATAGAATATCAAATCTTGAGTAGAGTGATACTGATGTCGAGGAAAAATTACATGACAGCAGGACACTGTTGTTGAGCAGTTCAAGAGAGGATGCTTGATAACTATTGAGAAAGACTAGACATTTGGAGGGAACGGGGATTGATTGGCTCTCATGAGGACTTTAGTCAGGAGTGGAGTTGGGGTTGGGGCATGGGAGTGTGCTGGCCTCAGTTTACATGCTAGCCGTTAACTACATCTCCATAAGTGTAGCTTGGCAATGCAGTCAATATAAATGTAATGTTATTTTTAAAATACCATTTGTTCTGCTGATCTAATACAGCTTTGATAAGATTTATATGCATTGGACCTATGACCTCTTGCCTGGGCCTTTGTGGTAACCTGATTTCTAATCAGCATGGGCCATCGGACCCTCCAGAAGAGACATGGGTTTTCAGCTACCACCCTCTGAAACTGAGTACATTAGAGAGTGTTTGCCATGTTATTTTGTATTTGGTGCCAGGAATGGTAGAAGAGAAACCTATTATGCCCCATGAACTCTGTAGCACCATGGCTGGCTATGGGAACACTGCTTGTACAGTAAGTATTAATTCCCAAGTATTAAAACCTTCCGGTAACTCTCTATCATACTATTTTAGTGTAGTTAAGTAAATAACTAGAGTAATAGAACATTTTTCTACAAATAAGATTTTTAACACAGTGGATCATTTATGAGCTGTATTTAACTGTGGTTCATCTCCAAGCGAGAAACAAGTTAATAGAATTGTAGAAATCCATAAACTATGTTAGATGGTTGAAAAAAGATCAAAGGGTTTCAAGAAAGAGAAAATTGAAAATTAAGGAAGTAGGAACCCGGCATTGATAAAAGTGAAAGCAAATGAAAAGAATCCAAATGCATGAAAAGATCTTAAAACTAGGGATGCTTTGCATGTTGTTAACACTTGCATTAAAGACTATATAATAGAGCAAAAATGAATGACAGGTGTGAAAATGAAAAACAAAGGAAACCCTTTCCTTTTGTGTGCTTTTCTTTGATAATCCTGAAGAGTTCATTCACTTTAGTGCAATGAATGCCAGTCAACTACTTAAAAATTAGAAAGAAACACGGTTTCAATTAGAGCTCTTTGCTTTCTTGTATTTATGCCCTTCAGTCTTTATTGATATTTGGGTTCCATGACTTTTTAAAATGTTGTTTCAGGTTTATTCATTTCATAATATTTGGAATAATCATCATATAACCGAATGGCACAAAATAAATATTAAGAAACCTGGAATATTAGTAGTACCATAATAAAAGGTAGGCAACACTAGTGAATATTAAAAAAGTACAGCAGAAAACAGTCATTTTAAATCAGGAAAATACATTTTGGTGAAGGAATACAGACAAACCTGTGGGCTTTCTTTTTTGGCATTCACTTGTTAGTGAAGGCTCTGTATTTTTGTTTTAAAATCTTTTGTCTGTAATCTATAGCAACAGAGCACTTTCATATGGAGCTTATAGTTTCAAATATATCACTTATCACTATGTTATATTATGAACTCTTCTGTAAATAACATATTTACAGGAGTTATTTACGTTTTAACATATTGTGACATAGCGAGTCCTTTTAGTCAGGGAGAAACTCCCAAAAATCAGCAAAAAAGTGCAGGGCTGCAACGTAAACAGCACATGGCTGGTTGTCAGGGAAACCAAGCCCCAGAGAGAGAAACAGGCCCCTGCTATCAGTTCAGCAGAGAGTCACGAGGTAATTATGAACACCTGCTAAGGGGTGGAGTCAGGCTTGACCCGAGGAAGCTGACTCATAAGGAGGCCCCAGTTAACACAGAGGGCAGCGCAGGAAACACGGAGAGAAAGGCAGAGAAGAGAGCTGAGAGCAGAACAGATAAGGAAGAGAGAGACGGAGACGAGGAGGAAAGGTCAGAGGCTCTGTGTGAGAGGTACAGCAGGAGCAGACCTTGTCAGTGGAAGTCCTCTCTGGGTTCTGAACAGGAGAAAAGGCCAGGAAGGCCATTGAATTATACTCTGCACAAGTCAGGTTGGGAACCGACAGCAATTTACAAACCTCAGAGAAAACCTGATACAGCCAGAGTAAAAGGTAGGCCCAAGGGCTGGAAGTACAATAACTACTGGGGGTTTATTGCCCAGGAGAGTTGGGGCTACGGTACAGAGGACTGTAATGAGAATGGTTATTTAGAGCTGTACCAAACCCAAGTGCTAATCCCAAGGCCTAGTGTGGGAACGGGCGTGGCTCCAGAAAGAAAGGAGCAAACAATTCCTGCCTCAGAAAGGAGGGCAGGGGAATTGAACTCTCTTTTGTAAATAATTCTTTGGAAGTAAGGAACTGTATTATTTCAAGGACAGAGGAAATAATATCTCTGTGTTAATGTTTGATGCTGAAGGAAGCTGCTTTATTTTGTCCTTTTGTCTGCCAAGAGTGCAAAAATTTATGTTACCTTTTATCCTGGTGAAATCCACCCCGGGAGGGGAATAAATCCCTTTTTGCTTTACCAACTTGAGTCACACTACTCTTCATTGAGCTATCAAAGGAAATACATTTCCCTACATGCAGTTCTACAGGAAATAGTAAACCTCAGTTCAAGAAGAAAACTTAACCTCCTTAAGCCCTACCTACCTACGGGTACTGGCAAGGGGGGGAACATCACAATATGCACACATTTACTTAACATGCCTACATCTTGCAAGCCATTTTAGAACTAGCAGTTTTAATTGATACTTGTGTATTCTGCATTATTTATATGAATCTATTTTAATCTATTCTTTGTACAGATGTCTTAGAGAAGTATTAGCTATTTAGGAGGATAAGAGGCCAGAATAATCAATGTCAGAGAGAAGTAATTATGGATCTCATCAACTTAGAAAGGTCTCGAAGACCAGGAGAATTGTAGCAGGCTGCAGGGCCAGGGTCCCAGAGCTGACAAGTAACCCGGTGCCCCGGCTCCTGCAATCCTCAGGAACATGGTGGGTAGCATGGGAAAGATGGGCGGGGAGAAGGATGCTAAGCGAAGGGGGCCCTGAAGCGACTTTCAAATCGGCGTGTGCCTTCGCGTGGGGAGATTTCATTGGCCATATCAGAGTTTGCGTCACTGGAGGGGAGCTGAGTTCCTCAAAGCGTCGGCTCCAGCAGTTGTGCAGCGGTGGGTGGATGAGGGGCGGGATGAGATTTGTGCAAATCCAGCACAGGCAATTGTCAGGTGACTTGGATAGGTGTGAGGAGGATGCGTCAAACCGATGCAGGGTGGCGGCGTCAGATGGCAGTGGGAAGCTAAGATTTGTGGGGGAGCGGGCTTATCAGTGGCACCATGGTTCGAGGGGCAGTTGCACGGCTCGGAGAAGATGTGGGAAAGGAGTCATAAAGCTGGGGCTCGGGCTCGGAGGCAAAAGCCTGGTGGAGAGAGCGTTAGCGGGCCGATAGAGCAGTGTGGGGCCATCCGAGATAAACACAGTGAAAGGGGATTTTCTCGGGGGCAACAGCTGCAATCAGGGTAAGTTGCATGAGTAGCAGGGAGAGGTCAGAGAGGAGGAATGGTAGTATTGGATGCAAGAGACGGGGGCTGTAGCTGGAAGGGGTACTGCTACAAGGGGAAGAGGACATTGGAGATCACTGCGGAGAGGGGAGAAAAGAGGTGACAGATAAGGGGTTGGAGCACTCTGCAACAGGGATGTTGGCCAAGGGATAGGTGCAGAAGGGGATGTGGGCAACCAAGAGGATTTCAGAGTAGATGCGAAGAGTGGGGAGGGGGCATTCCGGTCTGCAGCAGGGGATATGGTAGGTAGGCAACCAGGGGAGGGCTATCATCAGGAAGGGAGAGGTATGCACTGGGAGGCAGAGGGGAGACCTGAGGGGGAAGAACAGCTAAGGGGGGAATGGGAATTCAGGGATGTGGGGTGATATGGGGGGGGAATGGGTGTGGGACTGGTTCTGCTAGGTCAGTGGGTGGGGGTGGGCTGCAGTAGCCCTCTTTGGTCCACCCCCTACCTACTTACCTGGTTGGATGGGGTAATGGTGTTGGGGGAGAGCTGTTGTCAGGCCTTGGGGGATATGGGAGTGTTGTCCATGGAGGTATGACCTCATGGGCTGTGGGGGGACAAAGGCTGTCTCACATAAATTGGGCAAGACAGGTGGGGGCCACACTTCCGGAGCAGTGTCTGGTGGTTTTTCTCCTTTAAACTCTCCCCAGGTGGCAGTGGAGCAGGTGACCGGAGTGGTAATCGTGGAGAGGAAGCATATAGAAGCGGAATTACTGAAAGTGCAGCAACAGGGTCTCGACAATGCCATGCAGGGTCTCGACAATGCCAGGCTGACGTCTTCAGCAATGGATGAGTATACTTCTGAGGATATGATTGGTTTCAGAGGGGAGCAGATCTCAGAGGTGGCTTTGGTGGAGGGAAGGAAGACTAGGGCAAAGCACAGGCATATGCATAGGTGTCAGCATGATTCCACTTCATCATTGTACTCTACCTCGTTGAGCATGTATTTGGCGACGTCAACGGAAGTAGCTCACATGGATAAGGAAGTTAGCACGCCTACTTTGGTGGCATATTTGGAGCTCTGGGAAGGAGTTCCGCATAAGTTGTGGCACAGGATTAAGAAGAGGCGATACATTGCCATTTTTCAGTTTCTCGAAGGGCGAAAACATTCAGGCAAGAGCCGGAAAAAGCGGAAGGATGTCATGGAATACCCTTAATTAGACTAGGGCTTTCCTGAGATTAGCCAGTGTATAGGGGCACTACTTTCCAAGGCAGTACAGGTCATTATTAGCTTACGTGGAAGCTATACTCTCGGCATCGCAGGCCCATGAAGAGTGGGCTTGATTAAACTATGAGGAGGACTTTACGGATATGATGGAGGAGAATACCCACTTGTTCTGGGGGATGAATGACATCAACCTATGGCTTACAGAGATGTCCACCAAGCATGGGTCCACAGGTGGAGGAGCGATCGGGTCCTGGAGTGGATGTCAAGGCACGCTAGCCAGGATCCAGTCCTTTTGGAGCATGGCAGTTAGCCCCATTACCCCAAAAGCAGGGTTAGGAAATACAGATCTATGCTGGTGCTTTAACAAGTCATCCTGTCCGTTCCCAGACTACAAGTTCTGACATGCCTGTTCTCTCAATGGGGGTAGTCATCCCACAGCTAAATGCAGCCAGAAGTGTGTGATGGGGGCTCTGCCTCCCAGCAAGTGATGGTACAGCAATATAGTTGGCTTCAACTCCAGTGAGGGTTGAGGCTTTGCAGCCCTGGCTTTGGAGTTATGGGGAGCAAGGGGTGGGGGACATTTGATGCAGGGTTTTGAGCAGGGGTTTCTGATTCCTTTCCAAGGAACCATACAGGTTACGACAGCATGTAATACAGGGTCCATATGGCGCCTCATGTAAGTAGTACAGGAAAAAGTTGTGGCTGAGTGTGAACTGGGCAGAATTGTGGGGCCGTCTATGGAACTTCTTTTGCGGCCATTTATCATTTCTCCCTTGGGGGTCATGCCAAAAAAAGGAACCTGGAAAGTTCAGACTCATCCACAATTTATCATTCTCAGTGGGTGACTCGGTAAATGATTATATCCCTCACGAACTGTGTACCGTGCATTATGCTTCCTTTGATTCTGCAGTCATGTTGGTCCGCCAGTGCGGGACTGGGGCACTTATGGCCAAGGCCGATATTTAATCAGCCTTTAGGCTTCTCCCAGTGCATCCATCTGCTTTTCTGCTACTGGGCTTCCATTTCAAGAAGGGCTATTACTTTGATAAGTGTATGCCAATGGGTTGCACCATTTCCTGTGCATACTTCAAATCCTTTAGTAAGTTTTTGCATTGGGTGATGATACAGAAGATGGGGTTGACTAGTTTGGTGAATTATTTGGATGAATTCTTATCTGTAGGCCTGGAGCAAATGGATACATGTGCAACACTACTTAGGACTAATGAGTTTGGTGTGCCTTGGCAGTGGAGAAGACGATAGGTCCGGTCACATGCCTTACCTTTCTGGGGATTGAGATTAATTCCATGACCTTGTAGATGCATTTGCCCCAGGAGAAGATGGACAAGTTGAGAGGGCTGATATCCATGGTTGGTCAGCTGGCAAGGTTACGTTGTGGGTGCTGCAAACATTAGTGGGGTGCCTCAATTTCGCATGTAGCGTCATCCCGGTGGAACGCTCCTTTTTAAGGCTATTATCTCTGGCAATGGTGGAAGTTGTTAAGCCACACCATTACATTGAGTGGAGGAGTGGAGGAGTAGCCTAATGGTTTTATTTAGCTTTATTTATATCCCGCTTTTCATGGTTAAGATCACTGGCTTGGAAACCCAGAGACCAGCGTTTGATTCCCACTAGCACTTCTTGTGGCCTTGGGCAAGTCACTTAACCCTCCATTGCCTCAGAAAAATCCAAGTTATCAATGTCCCTGTTTAATGTATATTACCAAGTTTAAGTTTCAATGTAAACCGCTTTGATTGAAATGATAAAGCGGTATATAAAACCTGTTAAATAAATAAATAAATACATACATTAGGGTGATGCAGGGCATGTGAGAGGAATGCCTTTTTGGTTGGTTACAATGGGTGCACAATTTTGCAGTTGGCTGAAGTCTCCAATTTAAATTTGCAGTTGTTCACCAATGCAGCAGGCAATCGGGGATTCAGACTGTATTGCCAAGGGGTGTGGTATGCAGAGCCATGGCCAGCAGATTGGCATGCCTCTGGACTGACGTGCAATGTTGTTTTTTTAGAACTGTTCCCTATCGTGGTGGCCCTGGCAGTGTGGCCTGAGCGCTTACAGAATCGGAGGGTGGTTTTTGGTGTGATAATGCAGCAGTAGTTTAGACCATTAACCGACAATCTCCCAAGTGCCCACAGGTGCTGGTTTTGATGTCAGAATTTGTACTCCACTGTTGGTATCTCAATGTAACCATGAAAGCTCATCACATACCGGGTGTGCAGAATCGACTAGCTAATGCGTTATCTCATTTCCAATATTCACAGTTTTGTCAGCTGACTCCAGGAGCAGATGAAGTAGCCACAATAGTACCAGCGCATCTTTGGGAACTTGAAACCCAGACGTGATGGGTTTGTTACTGTGCTCAGTGGAACCTACGATGTGGATATCTTACCTATGAGAATATAAAAAGGAGGGTAAGTTGCTTTCAGCTTTGGGTTGGTCTGAGGGTAGGGTTGCCGACGAGCTGCTCAGATTGTTTCTTGTCTGGGCCAAAGCTGTGGGGTGATTGAAGTCAGAGGTTCCGTCAGCTTTGGCTGGGTTTTCCTTTTTCAGTAAGGCAGCGGGCTAAGACAATCTGCGGACCACATTTCTGGTCTGGCGCATGATTGCAGGCTTGGAAAAAGGGACTCTGGTTCAGCGGGACTGGCAACTTCCAGTATCTCACCAATTATTAGTCCGCATATGGATGGCAATGCCAGTAGTCACAGCCTCCACCGATGAGACCCTGTTGTTTTGAGCTGCCTTTTCACTCGCCTTCATTGAGCCATTCAGAGTGAGCGAGTTGGTTCCACGCTCGGCGAAGGCTGGCTCAGTGGGAGGCTTAGACAAAAAACATTTGTTGGTCAGATCTGCGCAAATACACATCTTTCTAACCTGATCTAAGACAGACCAGGGCGGGTGGGGGGAGTGGGTAGTGCTTTGCAGGACAGAACGGTTGCCCACCTGTCCAGTGCAAAACTTGCAAGCCTACTTGTCACAGCATTCAGCAATGGAGGGATTGCTATTTCAGCACAGAGATATGCATCTGGTGATGCAGTTTCAATTCATGGAGGTGTTGCAGCTCGTTCTTCAACACTTAGGCTGTGATGAGCATCAATTTGCGTCACATTCTTTCTGGATGGGGAGGCCACCAGTGTGGCATCAGCTGGGCTTGGTGAGGCAGTAATCCAGTGGATAGGCCAATGGCGCTCTGGAGCATACGTGGGCTATGTGTGTCCTCACGCAGAATGAGAAAGGAACGGGGGCGCACATGGGTCTGGATATGTGACAAGTGGGGGGAGGGGATGCATTTTAATGGTTCTGTTGTTTTGCAGATAACACATTGTTATCCAGGCCTGCAGGAATTGTGGATACTGGGCCATACCTTTGTGTACTGGGCTGGATGATGGACCCCTCCGTGACCTTTGGGCCCACATCTTGGGTTGGCATCAATGGGCTTATGCCTGGTATGGCTGGGTGAGCATGGAATGCAGTGGAGTCATTTGCTTGCCACTGGTTCGCTTCCAGGCCAGGCAGTGGCACCGGCCTGCTGGACTCCTGATACACTTGGGCAGCAACAACCTTATAGAATGAACTTGCAAGCAGCTCATTCGAGCAGTTTACTGGGACATTATGGCTATATGTTCATTATTGCCGGTATGACTAAGATATGGTCGGATATCATTCCGCACCCAACCTGCCAGTCACAGCATAGGTGGTCTCAGAGCCTGGTGAAGGTGAATGGACAGATTGGTGGTGGGTGATGCAGGGTGGAGAGTTACAATTCAGCATACTTGGGCAGATGTGTTCTGTTCTCTGGGGCCTGGTGTCCAGGCTATCCCTTTTTATTCACCCTCTCTGTAAGACATTTCTTTGGCCTCAGAATTCTCACTAATTCTTCTCCTTGGAATATAGACTTGGTTAATGCCAGATCATAGGGGTGAGCACAGCCCAAAAAAAAATGTGACTCATGACCTTTTGACATATTTGTTTTATAAACATGGATTGTACGCGCACAAGAACGATTGCACATGCATTAATTCGTAGGTATATGTGCTCACAAGCAATTTGCACACACCACATTTTAGGTGGTGTGTGCAAATTTCTTGTAGTTTCACATTGTTATCTGTAAAAACAGCATTGCCTTGTTTACTGTTGTTCCATGTAAACCGCAAACGATCAATGGAAGGTGCGGTATATAAAAACTCGCTAATTAAATTAAATTAAATTTAGGTGCCCAAATCTGTTGCACACCCCTACCAGATCAGTAAATGGAAAATCTCCAATTATGATTTAACAGCTGATAGGCTCACTATTATTCAGGTTGGATGAAATACAATGGATCCCTCAAACTTAATCTTATAATAATTCAGCACCAAACAAAGGTGTGTTTGGGGTGGGGTGGGGGGGGAGGTTGGGGAGACACAGGGAAAAACATTTTCTATCAGAATTCGATTCTTTTATGTAAGCTCAGTTTTGTCAGATATTTCTTTCTATAATTTGGTTCAATGGGTGAGAACACCTTCTTCAAGAATTTTTCCTCAATGTAGATAGAGCATCCTAGGATATAGAAGCTTCTATGCAGAAACTTCAGGAATAATAATAGATGTTATATTGAATTCTTTAGATAATTGATTGTAAAAGACTTTAACTTGCATGTAGAGTTTTCTTCCACTGATGCCCCCCTTTGATGTTCTGGCCACAATGGCAGTTTAGGTCTCTTATGTGTTATTTCACATATTCTACTTTTTTTTTCCAAAGGAAATGGCGTATGACTTCAAGTTGATAGAACGCAAACAATTTGACTATCCTGGATGGATCACTTTTTAAAATAAAATATGTGGAATAAAACTTCCTCATAAATTGGTTACTAAAGTACTCATTGAAGCTCTTGATACAAGAAACTTGTCAGGTGAGCTTTTTTTTTTTTTTTTTTCAATGCCTTAGGTTATAGAGCTCCAGATTTAGGGAGGTTTCAGCTGCTGAATTGGTGGCTAACTGGAATAACTTTGTAAGGTGTTTGAAAAAGATTGCTCTATTAAAACAAATTTCACACTTTTAAAATAAGTTTTCTCTCTGTTATGCCACAGAGCTCCGAGATACGAAGTTCCAAGGGCATCAGTTCAAAGATGATAGCGTAAAACTGCCTAGAAGAGGTGAAGAGTAATTGCAGACCACATTTGGTAGCTTATCATTCTGCCACAAGTAATGCTAAGAAATGATATATTTCTTACACCACTGAGCTGGCATTAAACACTTGTAAAAAAGTTGTCCAAAAGTGTCAGCCACCTGCTTTAATAACTCTCAAAATATGGTTCTATCTGCTGGAGTTTAACCAGTGGTGGGTTGGTTTTTTATATAACAGCTAAAACTGAGGCAATTCATTGAATTTCCGTATCAGTGGAAGCAGAGCCATTTAACTATAGCTTCTTAGTTCCCATTGTCTTCTTTTAACTAGTAAAAATAGTGTTCCTATACTTTGTTAACAAAGGTGAAGGTTGAATCATCTAACTATGGCTCTCGGGTCCTATTAGGGGCACTTTTTATAAAGTGTGGTAAGCAGTTACTATGTGAATTGACAGGTACTAACTTATTGCACAGCCACGGTAATTGTTACTATGCTGGCATGATAGATACTGCATGCAAATTAATGTGGCAACTGCATACCCTGTTAAGGGGCCAGAAATAGGCAGGGACTGTGCTTTAAATGTAATGCACACATGGAGTGGAGGAGTGGCCTAGTGGTTGGGGCAAGGTACTTCAGGCTGGAAGGTCAGGGGTTCAAATCCCACTAGAGGACAGCAACCTTGGGCCGGAAGGACTGGGGTTTCTAGTCCCACAGGTGCTCCTTGTGGTCTTGGGCAAGCCACATAACCCTCCATAGCCCACGTTCCCTGTAAAATAGTTATCTCCAAGTTATAATGCCCTGTTCAATGTAATTTCAGTTTGTTCAATGTAAACCACACTGATGCAGAATAGCATGGTATATAAGAGAATGTAATAAATAATAATAATAAATAAAATGCATGGTAACTTATCACTGTAAATGTTGCAGATATGAGCATGGATGTATTTACCACCTTCTAAAAAGGAGGCACTAAGTGCATCCATGCTATCTGTAATTACATTTATGCAGTCCAAGCATAACACTTGTAAACAGCAAAGGGACAGGTGAAAGAAATATATAATAAAGGATAACCTTTTTAGAAAAATACCCCCCCCCCCAAAAAAAAACCAAACAAACAATCAAATAAACCCAATCCCACTAGCCCAACAATACAGGATCCAAGAAAGGAAAATAACCCCAATACAGACCACTTAGGCTTCAAATTAAACAGATGCTGCCCACAACAATCACCCACTATCCTAGGAGTTTGGGAGGCGAGGACTAATAAAGGCACCAACTGAGGGGGGTCAAAGAAAACAAAAGATCAAGTTTTATTGTGTATGTATTAAGTGGCTGCCCCTATGCCGGTTCTTGTTGGATCTCTCAATCTGCTCGCTGGCAGCTTATTTCCAAACAAATGTAAATATGCAGACAGCACCTGAAGTTACCTGCATAAGTGTTTCCTCTAATCAACTTCTATGTTTATCGACGTTTCATTTCTCTCTATTTGGTTGAAGTTTTGGAAAAATGGCTGCAAATTACAAAAGTATTATATAAACTTATAGAGGGGTATTTTAGAAAGGACGTCCATATCAGTACGTGCAGAAAAACATAAGGGATGTCTATGTCTCTGGCTGATTTCAGGAAAAGATGTTCCTGACCTGACTGTACACATGAGCAGCCACACACACGTCTCCTGTAGGGATGTTTAGGTTGGGAATGCGCATCTCAGAAAAGCTAGCATAAGGGGGTATTAGTGCAGCTCTTTCGCCCAATGTGAAGCAGCGGCCAGGAAGGCAAATAGAATGCTAGGAATCATAAGGAAAGGAATGGAGAATAAAACAAAGGATATTATAATGTCTCTGTATCATTCCATAGTACAACCGCACCTTGAATATTGTGTGCAGTTCTGGTCGCCGTATCTTAAAAAGGATATAGTGGAATTAGAAAAGGTACAGAGAAGAACCACCAAAATGGTAAAGGGATGGAAGGATGACCCTATGAGGAGAGGCTTAAAAGATTAGGGATCTTCAAATGAAAAAAAGACAGCTTAGAGGAGATATGATAGAGGTCTATCAATTAATGAATGGATTGGAATTGGTAAACGTAGATCAATTGTTTACGCTATCAAAAAGTAGAAAGACTAGAGGACATGCAATGAAGCCACAGTGTAACCTGTTTAAGACAAATAAGAGAAAATATTTTTTCACTCAATGCGTAATCAAACTCTGGAATTCATTACTGGAGAATGTAGTAAAAGCTGTTAGTGTAGCTGGGTTTAAAAAAGGTTTAGACAATTCATGGAGGAAAGGTCCATAAACCATTATTAAAGGGGACCCGGGAAATCCAATGCTTGCCCCAATACAAGCATTGTGGAACCTGTGTCTCTTTTTTGGGAAACTGCCAGGTACTTGCTGGAAACAGAATACTGGCCTTGATGGACCTTGGTCTGATCCAATATGGCATTTCTTATGTTCTTCAAATGTTTGCCGGACAAAATGAGCATTTTTCAGATGCCTGTTTGTGTCTGGAGTAAGTGTAATTTTAGACATGATTCAGGACTTCCAGGGCGCTGCTGAGATCAGGCAGGGCCATTCAGGTTCTTAGGCATGCCTCCGCCATGCTCCCATTCAGACATGGATGTCCTCGTGCTGGGGACATCTACAGACCAGGGCCGGATTTACCTATACGCCATGTACGCCATGGCGTAGGGCCCACAGCCGGCAGGGGCCCACAAAAAAAGAACAAGTTCATTTTTTTTAAATACAATTTAAAAAAAAACCTGGTGGCTGCCGCCGCGGGGCCCCCTCTGCTGCCGCGGCAGCACCGACTGACCCGCGGGGGCCCCGTCTACAAGCTGAAGCCGTCGGGTCGGGTCGGGTCGGGTCGTCCCTCCCTCCCTCCCTCCCTCCCTCCCATCAGCCCCTGCGGGCTTAACAGAGACGCGAGGAGACGCTCTCCCTTCGCGTCTCTCGCAGCCTGCAGCCTGCAGCCTGCACGGAGGGAGGGAGAACCGACCCGACCCGACCCGACGGCTTCAGCTTGTAGACGGGGCCCCCGCGGGTCAGTCCGTGCTGTCACGGCAGCAGAGGGGGCCCCGCGGCGGCAGCCACCAGGTTTTTTTTTTAAATTAAATTTTACTTTATGCCGGGGGGGGATAGGACTGGTAATGGGCTATGGGGGGGGGGGGTAGGACAGGTCATGGGCTAATGGGGGGGCTGGGGCTGGAAATGGGCTGTGGGGGGTAGGGCTGGTAATGGGCTATGGGGGGGGTAGGACTGGTAATGGGATATGTAGGGGCCACGGGCTGGAAAACGGCACCGCAGTGCAGGGGGGGGGGTTAAGGCTAGAGGTGGGCTGATGGGTTTAGGACTGGTAATGGACTGTGGGCTGTTGGGGGGGCTTAGAACTGGCAATGGGCTTTGTGGGGGGTTAAGACTGGTAATGGGCTGTGGGCTGATGGGGGCTGTCTGGTAATGGGCTATGGGGGGGGCTAGGACTGGAAATGGGCTGGGGGGTTAAGACTGGAGGTGGGCTGATGGGGTTAGGACTGGTAATGGGCTGTTGGGGGGGGTTATAAATGGTAATGGGCTTTGGTGGGTTAAGACTGGTAATGGGCTGTGGGCTGATGGGGGTTGTCTGGTAATGGGCTATGGGGGGCTAGGACTGGAAATGGGCTGGGGGGTTAAAACTGGAGGTGGGATGATGGGGTTAGGACTGGTAATGGGCTGTGGGCTGATGGGGGGGGTAGGACTGGCAATGGGCTATGGGGGCTGACTGGAAATGGGTTGATGGTGTTAGGACTGGAAGTGGGCTGATGGGGGGTTAGGACTGGTAATGGGTTATAGGGGGGCTTAAACTGAAAATGGGGTGATGGGGGTTAAGGACTGAAAATGGGGTGATGGGGGGTTAAGGACTGTAAGTGGGGTGATGGGGGGGCTAGGACTGGTATTGGGTTGGGGGGTTGCTAGGACTGGAAATGGGCTGATGGATGGCTAGGACTGGAAATGGGCTGATGCAGGGACTAGAAGGGAATGGATGCTGGGTGAGGCTGGAACTAGAAGGGAGCTGATGTTGGGGGAGGATTAGAATGGGATGGGGCTGGAAGAGTAAAATGGAGAAGGGAAAAATATTTTGTGTGGGAGGGATAAAAAATCTACAATTGGCCGGGTATTGGGAGAGTAAGTGGGGATTGAGGATGGAGGGGTAAAATTTGAGTGGATGAAATAGGAATGAGGAAAGAGCAAAAGGAGAAAGATTAGTATGTTAAAGCAGATGTAGAGAGAGAATGGAAAAAAATCTAGAAGAGAGAAGAAAGGACAAATGGACAGCAGACGATGGAGAGTTAGCAGAAGACACGAAGAAACCAGAAGAAAGTGGCTGGAGCAATTGCAGCTGAAAAAAATGCACAAAAGGTAGAAAAATATCTCTTTATTTTGAATTTATTAATTGGAATATGTCAGCTCTGGTAAATGTGCATCATTAACGTCTGCGCTTTGTTTAGTACAAGAGCAAATTAATGTATAGTTTTATTTCTACAGTGTTGTACATTCCAAGTTTGGCTTTTGGGATTCCCAGTTTAATTATTGTCTTCCTGTTTCTAAATTGTGATTACTTGTTTGGTGATGGTCTATGTTCTGCATGTGTAACTGAGCTGAGGTGTTCTGTTTATATAATTCCTATTTGACATTGCCACTTGTTTTCTTTCCCCAGTAGGTCATGTATTGTTGTTCTCTGAAATGTATTGATTTAATATTTGCAGTGTTGCCTTTTGATTGGTAGAGTATGGTGCTTTGTGAGTCCTGGTAGTGCTGTTAGGATACGGCGGGTTTACTATGGGCAGTGTTTGTAGTAGTTCCTAATGTGTCTTGCAGTTGGCACTGGATTATAGTAATGTAGAAATCTTTTAGTCTTTCTTTATCCATACACTCATTAAGAGGCACGTTTACTAAAAGTTAGTATATGGTAACATTATGCAAATATTTATGCAAATGAGGCCCCTTATGCAAATGAGGCCCGCACCCCCCTTGGGCCGCCCCTGCTGGGGGCCCACAATTTTTGTTGGCGTAGGGCCTCACTCAAGGTAAATCCGGCCCTGCTACAGACCCAACTTCTAAAACGGCTCTGGGATGTCTCTGTGGTTTGGACATCTGTATGCCCTTTTGCAGACATCCAAATCACAAATAGTGCTTTTAAAATAATTCCCATATAGACTGGGAAACTTGCAGACTATCTTCTCTTGATTATTTTTTTTAATTATGTTCATCTGATGAAAGCTATTACATTCTGAAATTCAGAGTTTTCTTCAGTACCAATATATCTTCTGACACTTTGGATTATCAGTAGAGCAAAGATACTGGCAATAGGGAATGAGAGAAAGGCAACAGGAAACGTTCATCATGATTTTAAGAAAGCCTTTGTTCTTAGATATTTAGATGCTGCCTAATTAACATGCACTAATTCCATTAGTAAGCATTACTAGTAAATAGGTTCCACTGCATTAAGCTGCATTATTTACCCATGGTAAATAATGTGATTTGTACATCTAAACAGGACCACTTACATGTGTAAATTGCATCTACATCTTAGAAAGGGCTCATTTTTATTTATTTTTTATTTATTTATTTACATTCTCTTATATACCGCGCTATTCTGCATCAGTGCGGTTTACATTGAACAAACTGAAATTACATTGAACAGGGCATTATAACTTGGAGATAACTATTTTACAGGGAACATGGGCTATGGAGTGTTAAGTGGCTTGCCCAAGACCACAAGGAGCACCTGTGGGACTAGAAACCCCAGTCCTTCCGGCCCAAGGTTGCTGTCCTCTAGTGGGATTTGAACCCCTGACCTTCCGGCCTGAAGTACAAAATTTTACAAGTGGATGGTCCATATCATGTTTACAGTAAGTTACATTGGGGCTTGTCAGGAGCATTGTCAAAGCAGCACTAAATTCTACACAATCTACACAATTTTATATAGGGGATTGGCATATAAAACTAAAATTGTCCATCTTCAGACTTACACAAGCTCCTTGACACAAACAGGAAAAACGTGTTCCTTTAGCCCTTCCCTTTACAGATTGATTAAAAGGGATATCCCCCTTCATCCCTAATATTTACTTCCCTCTCTTAATTGCAACAAGGCAAACATAGAGGCCTCTATAGTTAAGTAGCCACATCTACATGTCTAGATTTGCAAATGGCAAAGATACATCTGTTAAGTGACAAAATTTATATGTGCCAGCTGTAAAACACTGACACTTAAATAAGTAAGTTGCTGGGTTTTGACACAGATTTTTTACACTTAGGGGCATGTTTACTAAAAACCGCTAATTTGCGTGCCGCAAAATAGCGCACTAAAAGCGGTACTTAAGAGCGCTTAAACGCCCCGCAATCGTGCGTGTCACCCCCGCACAGGTGCGCAGCACAATAACGGGCCCCGCACAAGTACGGGCCCGCAAATGTCCGATAGAGGCGTGGAACGGCTAACGGAGGGCGGAGGAAGGTTCCTGAGGGGCGGAGAGACGGGTTTAATGGGCGGGGAAGGGGAGGGGAGAGGCTCCCCGCACATTATCGGGGCCGAATCCCAAAGCAAAACACTCGCGGTAGAGGGCATTTAAAGGGAAGAGAAATCATTTCCGTCAGCAATGTACAGCAAAATCGGGGAAACCTGCAAAACGTGAGCAGTGTGATACATGTGCACAGCACAAAAGTGAAAATAAAAATAGAAAGTGACCACAACAAAAATATCACAAATAGTAATGCAGCTGGGGAACAGTTATAGTAATGGGCAAATATAGAAAACACACCCAGGAAAGCTCCAGAAAGAAGGAATGAATATTGGAAGGGTCTACGGAGCGGAGACTCATCCAAAACAAATGTCCTTTTTGGAGCTTTCCTGGGAGTGTTTGCTATGGTTGCCCATTAATATCACTTTTGCCCAGCGTGGTGATATATTGTCCCCCAGTGTCTGTGGTCATTTCCAGGGTTTATGTGCACGTTTGTCACCAGACAGAGTGCATGTGCCCACAGTAAAAATGCGTAGAGCAGGGTTTGTGACTCCATCCTGCCAGGTATACTACCTCCAGGGGCTGCATTGTCTCTGTGGCCATAGTGTGGTGCAGCGGACAGAGCCAGTACCTCTAGGACCAGAGAGTCAGAGATTCAAATCCCAGCTGGGGGCACGTGCCAGCCCAGCCCCTATATTTTACCCACCACTAAACAAAGATAGCGCAGACACCCCTGTATTGCAGGGAACATAAGCATGGGGAAAACACCCATATTTTACACAACACTGCAAAAACACAACAACAATGGGCATTACCTACAGCCAAATCCCCCAAATGCAGTCCCGTACTGCCACATTGCAATCTGGTCATCTGCTGTTTCTGAGAGAAGCTCATGCCAGCATGTTGGCAGACGAGTACATGTGGTGCAGGGGGCAGTGGCTGCTAGCCACAGAAGACAGAGGCCTAGCCATGTGCAGGCTGGCACAGTCCACTGCAACAGACAGGCCCTGCCGGATCCACAGTCATGGACGTTCCAGGGAAAACAGCCAATCTGTGGCTACACAGTGGTGCAGTGCACGCAGACAATGCATGTAAGAACAGAAGGTCACAGGTTCAAAGCCCAGCTGGGGCTTCCACCAATCCTAGCCACATATTTTTCCCACACCTACACAGTGATAGTAAGGACACACCTTTCGTGTCGAGGACATATGCAATGGTAATACGTCTATCTTTTACCCCACTGAGCACAGACACCATGAACAGGGGCAGTACCTAGAGCAGACTCTCCCAAATGCATTCCTGGTGTGCCACACACCAGTCAGGTTCCATGCTGCCACTCATACAAATGCCTGTGCTGTATATCTATGCACCACCCCCATGGCATGTAGATGTAGCTCATGCATATTCATGAGGGACAGCAGGAAAACACGAACAGTGTGATGCAGACCTGGACTGGGGTTGGGAATCTCTGCCGTAAAGCAGCAGCCAACAGGGGCAGACACACCCATACCCACACCCACAGGCCCCATTGGCCAATGTCTCCTGGAGAGGCAGAACAGTGGACCCTGCGTGCATCTCCCAATACTAGGACCTGCATACCTTAGCAATGTCACCCTACACCTGAGGTATACGGTACACAGCTCTGAGACGTTTGCTAGGAGTACTGGCAGATAGATATCCATACGTTACGCACATACTGCTAGTTGACCCCATCAGAACAATCTGTTAGGTGTTTGCGGGGCGTGCTCCAGGACTGGCCTCTGACGGTGTTTACCACCCTGGGGAGTGACCCCCAGCAGTACTGCGTACCATATCCATGCCTTGCCGTGCCTAGGACAGGTTTGGTGGCCAAGGCTAATTACCTCCTCAATAGTAGCACCATGCTGGCATAGGTGTGGAAGTGTGTGTCTGTCTATACAGTGGGTGCTGGCTGCAAGCCCCTTCCACAGCCCACACTGCCAGCACTGTTGCCAGTATTGGCCTGCTAATGTGCATAATGAGTAGCAAGGGATCATGGGTATATCTCAGACAGGGTGGGCTGACCAGGATGCAGCTGCACAGGGCATAGGGCACTGGCAGGGACATGGTAGTGCCCGGCCACCACCTACACAGACAGGGGGACCTCTGTATGTGCTGCTGGGGGATCACTCTCACCCTGAGTGTGCAGTGATGGCAGCATGGCTAGGCACACCCATAGTGCTGTATTGTGTTTCTCTTATGTGATATATATGGGTTTCCTGTTGGGGCCTTTTCACTGACTTATCTGCTTGTGTGTGCTGCCACCCCAGTTGTGGGTGCATGCATTTCCATCAGGACCAACCAGCAGACTGAGCACAGATGGTATGTGTCTTGATGGAGTGCCTTGCAGGGTGCAGTGGCTGATGGCTTGCTGCAGGAGAATATCAGATAGTGGTGGGGTGCATCTATGAAGGTCCAGGCCTAATGTCTGTCTGATATTGTGTTATGGATGTGTGTGGAGCTGCTTGGACTGCCCTGTGGGGGGTCTACTTCCCCAGCAGGACTGTGGTTGATGGTTGACTCTACTGCTGTGGTGGGGGGGAGGGGAAAGAAGAGAAAAGATAGTATGGGGATCTGTTGGTGGGAGACCCTGTTGTATCGTGTGTGTGTGTGTGTGCGTGCGCGCGTGCGTGCGTGTTCCACTAACTGTGGCAGACAGCGATCTTCAAGATGTTTATGCAGCACCTACCTATTTCACAGGTTATTGCTGCTTTGGAGCTCTGGCATGGCCACATTCAGCCATGCAAGGTGTTGTGCACCTCATCCTGGGCGCATCATCACACACTCAGGGTGGGCATAGTAACCGCACAATGTGATGGTGTTTAGCTACTCTTTGCCGTTTGTCCACCCACTCAGGGCACCCTACCAGGCCGAGGTGCTGTGTGGGTGCACAAGGACACCTCCCCCTACCAGGCCAGGTAGCTTTAGGGGTGCAGTTCCCATCTTGTGTGCATCTGTGGACAGCTGATTTGCATGTGCAGTGCATCATGGGTACGGGTGGCCTAACCCTATCCTGTTTACACCAGCAGACTGTCTGTGATGTGACGTGCAGGCTATCTGCAGCCAGGCAGGAGTTTGCTTACAGCTATAGAGGTGTAGCCCAATGGTTATGCCACTGCCTGTGCAGCCAGAGGTTATGGGTTCATACCCACAGTGGGGTTCTGTGATAGGGTTTTCCAAAGCATTTTTTACATTTACTGTACATATGTTGATGCCTGCAATAACACCCTCAGCGTACTGTACCCATAAGGTGCCTCTGAGGGTGCTTTATTGGGCGCCCTATGGGGCACTTTATGGTTGGCATCCATATAGGGTGCACTATACATTATCCTGTGTCGCAACATACATGCTGCCCTATAGGGGACATTCTAGGGTGCCTTGGCGGACGGTGCACTGTAACATGTGCCTTATGGTCCGCCTTATGTTAACATGCTGTGAGAGTGCGTTTGCTAGTAGTTATCACAAAATAGAATTAAAAAGCCTCCTAAAGCACTCCACAACATAAAATATACTGCCTCAGCTAGCCTTTTTCAATGGGCATTGTGAGGGATTGAACCCCTGGTCCCTGCACTATTGGTCAGTGTCTTAACCATTGTGCTGTGGCTGTGTTCCTTTGCTTTAGCATCAGCGCGCCACCTTGTGGCCATCAGCGCGCCGCATCCTGCTGCCCACAATTAACAGTGTGCCGCATCCTGCTGCCCACAATGAACAGTGCGCTGCCTTATGCCGCCCCACAATGAACAGTGCGCCGCCTTATGCCGCCCCAATATGAACAGTGCGCCGCCTTATGCCGTCCCACAATGAACAGTGCGCCGCCTTATGCCGCCCCAAAATGAACAGTGCGCCGCCCCAAAATTATTTTGCCTCCTGACACACATTTCCACATTCAAGGTGGTGCCTCAGCCAGCCTTTTTGGGCTGCACACACTGGGGGATTAAACCCGTGGCCCCTGCACCATTGGTTATTGTCTTCACCGTTGTGCTACAGCTCTGTTCCTATATGTGCCCAGCTGCGCCCCACTTAGCCTTCCCACGCGCTAATGTGGGCCCCGCACATTAACGCGACGCGCACACATACAGTCTTTTTTTTCCCTTTTTCGGCCTGAACCGCCCACTCCTTATATGGCACAGGCACACTACCGCGGCCCCGCACGTTAGGAATGTTTAGTAAACATGCCCCTTAGACTTTTGTGAAATGACTCTGCCCGCTGCATGTGGGCACCCATCTCCATGCGTTCCTACACGTCACGTCTATGGTGAGGGGCAGAGATATGTCAATTTTACATGGGATTTAGAAGTGTCCACCCTCTCCTCTAAAATTGACATAGATTTGCAGAAGTTTTCACTTGGTTGCCGCCGCAGCCTCTCTATAATGTACCTTCCCATGTATTATTTTCTGTTCATTGGAAATGTGTGTAATACACATCACCCCAAATCCATCAGACTTATAAATACTGTTGTAATTCATCTTGCAAAATTTAAGTTGCATCCCTGGGAATTATACAGTTGCACATCACATAATTTTGCAAAACATGCAGAATTACATTACTTAGTAAAATTACTCAGATGTATCAGGTGAAACCAGAAAGGAAAAGTGATACGATCAGCCTATGTGAGCAAGAACGAAGGAAGCGTCATCAGAAGCAGGAATAAACATTTGTCCATGCAGGCTGGATAGATGTAGGAGACATCGGTTTGTGAATCGTTTTTGCTGCTGGGGCCCACGTTGCCTTCCTCGGCAGGTATCTCTGGTTCACCCTTACAACCTGCCGAGGTAAGCGCTCTGTTCGGTAAATGCAGACAGATTCTGGGCATACCCCCTGCATTTACCACACTGGCTTTGCACTTACCACATCTTAGCTTCTGCAGTTAAGGCACAGTAAGTGCAAAACCTTAAGCACTTCAGGAAAGAGGCCCCTAGAGCATGGAAAAGTAGTGGAAAAAAGACTAAAAGAAAAAGAACAGCCAGGACCAATATTATTAGAAAAATAAAATATCCAGAAATAAAGGTAGAACAAAAATCTTTTTATTTTCACTTTGGTGTTAGGAATATATCAGCCTTAGCAAGGCGTATCTCTTATATCTTTGTATTTTACTCAATACAGGAGAAAAAAAACACTTCTGGTTGTGTTTGTCCAGCTTTGCAGTCCATGTAGTCTGACACCTTGCAGTTTGGATTTGAGATTTCATTACTCACCTTTTCTAAATCTGACCTCAATGTGGGTGACAGATACACAAGTTATTTCTCTGTCCAAATGGACTTACAACCTAAGTTGTATCTGATGCACTGGAGGGTGAAATGACTTGCCCAAGGTCAAGAGGAGTGTTGATGGGAGAAGGAGGATTTGAAATCTGCCTTTTCTGTTTCTCAGCCTGCTGCTCTAACCTCCCATTCTCTTCCATTTCAGTTTTCATCTCCATATTTCAAATTTGCGGTCCCGTATTCTATACTGAATGAGGGTTTGTCTGTGGTCTGTGTGTGTAAATTAATGGAATGCGTAGGTTTGGGAAACCAAAGAAAATTAGCTAATGCTGAGAAATTTATGTGTGCAAATTTGTTTTGTGCTATATGGAATCATATACGGAGGACCACCGCCACTATGATAACCTCTCAACCTGCCTCGCCGAAGCCGAACTGTGGCTTCGCTCAAAGAATATGAACATTAATTTTAAGAAAACTGAAATACTGTTTACATCAAGAAACCCCAATTTCTCACCTCCACCAGAAATCAAACTACATAACTTCTCCCTCCCAGTGAAGCAGAAAATCAAGTACTTGGGAGCCATTCTTGATAGAACTCTCAGCTTCACTTCCCACATTAAGAAAATAACCAGAACAATCTTCTACAAGCTTAGAACTATCCAGCAACTTAGACCACTTATAGAAAGTGACGACTTCCGGACCATTACTCAAATTTTAATAACACCTCACCTTGATTATTGCAATGGTATCCTTAAAGGCATAACAAAGAAAAATCGAAATATTCTCCAAATGGCTCAGAATGTTGCCGCAAGAATAATTTCCAAGGCTAAATTATCCGATCACATTTCTCCCATTTTATACTCCTTACATTGGCTTCCCGTTGCATGCAGGATACATTATAAAATTATACTGACTACATTCAAGTTAATTAACAACATCGCCCCGTCATATCTATCTACCCTTATCCATAGCCCCTCAGATAGTAGACTAAGAAGAAGGAGGAATCTCAATACCGTGCAAGTACCAGATACAATAAGAAAGACAAAGCAAATAACAAGCAACAGCGCCTTCTCATACGTAGCACCTACACTATGGAACAAACTCCCTGATCAATTAAGAGAGACAAAAGATCTCCAAACGTTTAGAAAGGAACTAAAAACATACTTATTCACCCAACATTACTGCCAATTCTCAGATCTGGCCTCCAACCCCCATAGCTCATCCTGCCAATCTGCCAAAAATACTCACTCACTTAATAACACTATCCAAAACTGATTTATATCACAGGTTGTAAATGTCACAGTTCTGTCAATAGTCAAGATTTTTGTTATAATTCTGTAAATAACTAACTGTCTAAATAATCAAAGGTTCATGTTATGAGCTATGTAAGATTACTTTTATTTATACTGTTCCTTGTACATAGTTGCAATGTTGCATAATGTTCCATGTATTTTTCACCATTGTTCTCTGTAAACCGCCACTGATCCTGGGAAGGGGCAGTATATAAATGTTTTCAAATAAATAAAAAAATAAATGAAATAAATAAATGGACAGCAAAGGAAGTAAGAAAATGGCAGGGATTTGTATCCATAAGGACCAGTGAAGCGAGATTGTGGCAAGAATGAATGTAACCCTGTAATTTTAACTTTAAAACAAACAGCAACATAGGTAGAAACACTATGGTCAGGGACATTTGAAATGAGTATGAACGGAGGCGGAGCCTAATGCCGAGCGGGACAGACGGCTAAGGTCGGAGCTCCTGCGGAGCGAGACTGAGAATCCTGAACATTGCTGACTGTGGTAGGATTTTGCTGGTTAACTACTGCGGAGTGCACTGAGGGACATGTCTGGCCCCAAACCTGCAAGGCTAGACTTTGCCGCAACGCAAAGCAACAGTGCAAAGCGATCCAAGACTGAGCCTCCCTCCCCTCAAAAAATGGCGGCCGCCCGGGAACATCCGCAGCCTGAGGCCCTGCAGGAGATCTTAACTGAGCTGCGAGGGATGAAGGAAATAATGCAGGCCAATGGAGAGTCTTTAGCGCTGATGCGTGAGGACATCGGGGAAGTGAGAAGCTCCCTAGAAAAACTTTCGGTGCGCCAGGAGAAGGTGGAGCACACTGTAGCGGCGCACGAGGAGCGGCTGCGGGTCGTAGACAAACAAGCGAGGCAAATCCGCTCTCTGCAACGGGAACTTGAAGACGGCAATAACCGGGCCCGCAGAAATAATATCCGAATCGTGGGTGTGCCGGAAGGTGCAGAAGGGAAAAACATGATTACCTTCTTACAGAAAATGGTCCCGATGGTGCTGAAGCTCTCTTTTGACATGCCCTTTGAGATTGACAGGGCTCACAGAGTACCGTCGCAGGTTCAGCTTACTCACAAGAAGCCTAGGCCGATTATTCTGAGGGCCCTCCGGTACCAGCAGGTAATGGAAATAATGGAGGCGGCACATGCCCGTTCGCCGGTGGAGTTTGAGAGCCACCGGTTGTTTTTCTATCCAGACTTTGCAAAAAGCACCGTGGATCGCCGCAAGAGGTTCCTGGCATTGCGACCACGACTCCAAGGCCTGCAGGCCAGATTTGGCCTTCTGTATCCTGCCCGGATGCGCGTAACTCTTCATAACCAGACAAGAACCTTTGACGAGCCTGAAGCCCTGCATCTCTACCTGGAAGAGCAAGAAGCATCGGTAATGAGATGAGGATATTGGTCTGCCCAACAGGGTGGCTGGTTGTGTAGCAGCTCGTGCTGGAGGAAGGGAAGAAGAAGCTCTGTGAGCAGTGGTGAACTGGACATTGGCTTAATTGTTTTTTTTCTTTTTGTCTGTACTCTCTCATACTCCGGTCAGGGGGTTCTGTACTTTCTGATGGGTGTTTTACCACAGCATAGATGGATGAATGAATAGGGGTTGGGTGGGGGGTTCAGTGTGGGTGTTTCGGGGCACTCGCTTGTATGCATGGATTGAGGTCAGCAAAGGTGGGACGAGACTCTCGCCCGCCGGGGCCATCCGGCTCGTCTTGGGCTCGCCCAGTTTTTTCTTGGTTGTTGGGGTATCCCCGGGGCTTACTAACATGAAACTAAGGTGTGGGCGGAATGAGCCTATTTATTGGGATCGGGGGACATGTGTGCCGAAGGGTAAGGGGTGCAGATATATATGTGTGTGGAGGGCATGGTGTGTTCCAGTGGGTGGCGGGGGCACGGGAAGTGTGCTTGTGCTCTACGGTGGCATTGCCAACAAAGTTCCAGATGGCTGATAAGTATATGGAATGGCTCAATTAAAAATTCTCTCTTTGAATGTCAAGGGTATTAACAGCCCCCTTAAGAGAAAGAAAATAATCACCTTTGGTAAGCATGAGCGGGCTGATATACTGCTGCTTCAAGAAACCCACTTAAATAGAAATGAATCTTTGAAACTCAGCATCAAGCCCTTCACGTTGGTTGCGTTCTCAGCTGCAGTGAGTAAACGCAATGGAGTGGCGGTCCTAGTTCGCAGCGCTCTTGCTCCTCAAGTCTTGCAGTCTCGCTCAGATGTGGAGGGGAGGTGGGTAAAAGTACAACTTAAACTGGGTCTTTTTGACCTGACTGTAATGAATGTTTATGGCCCCAATAGAGATTGTCCAGAGTTCTTCAATTTTTTGGCTAAAGAAGTGCACTTGGTCAGGGAAGAACATTTACTTTTGGGAGGGGATTTTAACGTAGTGATTGACCCCCTGACTGATCGGAAGTCACCCAGAACTACCAGACCCCCGAAGGCATTGACAATTTTTACATCGTTGATCCGAGACAGGGGACTGATTGATGTGTGGCTTTGCTGCACCCAAGAGAACTGGAGTTTACTTTTTTCTCCCCACCGCATCAGTCCTTGTCGCGGATTGATTTTCTCCTGGTCTCTAAGAAATTGCTGCCCAACATAGTAACTGCTACTATCCATCCAGCACACCTGTCCGATCATGCGGCAGTCTCGCTTTTGTTAGAAATTGCGCAGGCGGCTCCTACTTTCCCTAGGTGGTCTTTAGATAGATCCTTGGTTGCGAATGAAGACTTTTGTTTACATATTTGAAGTGCGATAGCTGAGTACTTCCAGTTTAATTCTTTGCAGGATACCGCACTATGGGCCTGGTGGGAGGGCTTTAAGGCCTCCATGAGAGCTACTATTACGAGTTTTGGCATAGCGCAGGCACAGGTTAAGAAGGAGAAGCGCAAGGCTCTGGAGGCTCAGATCAAGGCTGGGGAGCGAGTCCTAGTGGCAAGGTCTGATCCATGTGTGCTTCTGCGGCTGCAGCATTTGCGGTTTCAGTACAATGTGTTGTTGTCGGATGAAGCTGAGCGTAGTATAAAGGTGCAGAAAAGTGTTTATTATTGGGAGAGTAACAAGGCTGGGAAGTTGTTGGCCAGCTCCCTTAAGGCACGGCGAGAGGCTAATCATGTAGCAGCGCTCAGATGCCCCGTGCGGGATCAGCTGGTAGTCACTGATGAAGATATAGCAGAGCTTTTTAGATTGTTCTATGCCAAGCTCTACTCCTCTGAAATTGCATTCTCCCAGAGTGACTTTGATGGTTTTGTACACGAGCTGCAGCAGCCCATTTTGGATGAAAGTCTCTCTGATATGCTGGGTGAACCGATTTCTCAATCGGAGATTCAGCAGGCTATCCGGTCACTGGCTTCGGGTAAGGCAGCGGGCCCGGACGGGCTTCCGGCGGAATTTTTTAAAGCATTTGATAAAGATTTGGTTCCCTATATGCAGCAGTACTTTCTGCGGTTGGGTGAGGGGCCTGCGGCAGTGGGTACTTTTGCGCAAGCTAACGTGATAGTTCTGGAAAAGCCTGGTAGAGATCCGCAGTTAGTAGGTAACTACAGGCCTATCTCCTTATTAAACACAGATTATAAGATCTTTGCAACTGTCTTGGCTCAGCGATTGAAAGAAGTGTTGCCTAAGTTGATTCACCCAGACCAATGTGGATTTGTTGAAGGGCGCTCGACGGCGGATAACGCGAGATTGTTGTGTCATATTTTGGCAGGCGCAGAGAGCATAAGTAGTCCCTTAGTTGGGCTGTCCTTGGATGCTGAAAAAGCTTTTGATCGTTTAGAATGGCCTTTTCTGTTTGCGGCTCTCAGGTGGTTTGGGATAGGGGAAGGTTTCATTGCGTTGCTTAAGGTTCTCTATACCCACCCGGTGGCCAAGGTGTGTGTAAATGCTACTCAATCGCAGGATATTTGTTTGGAAAGGGGCACTCGTCAGGGCTGTCCTTTATCCCCGATGCTTTTTGACTTGGCCCTTGAGCCATTAGTCTTGCGCGTCCGGCAGTCGCTCGCAATTAAGGGGGTTCAGCTAGGTACTAGAGAAATTAAACTGTCGGCTTACGCTGATGACCTTTTGCTCTTTACAGAGCCGGCATCAGTACCGTCTGTGCTTGAGCAAATGGAGAGGTACTCTGGGCTATCTGGCTACAAGATCAATTGGGCAAAATCGGTTGCGTTCCCACTAAATTCTTATGTTCACAAGGAAGATATGGCCCCATTTCCATTTGTGTGGGAGATGAAAATGGTGAAATATCTGGGAATTTATTATTGCCATCCGTTAGAGGAAAAGATGCAGTATAACGCCAATATGCTCATAAACAAAGTGCGGGAGATGGTTACCAGATGGTCCCCTTTAAACTTGTCTTGGTGGGGTAGACTGGAGACGATTAAGATGACTATCGTCCCCAAGGTCAACTATGTGCTGGAAATGCTGCCAAGTCTTCTACCGGGTTCAGTGTATCAACAGCTGGAAAGGCTGCTGACGCACTTTTTGTGGAGAGCTAAACCCCCCCGGATTGCTCTTAAAAAGCTCAAGGGTAGCAAAGAAGTGGGAGGGGAGAAATTTCCTGACTTTCGCTTATATCATTTGGCATTCCTGTTGAAACAGGGTTCAGGCTGGATTGGGAATGGTTCTGCTCAGCGGCCAGTTTGGCTGGACGTGGAGGAGACCCTTTTGGCACCTTTCCCGCTTCAGTACCTTCCTGGTATGCTGATCCCTGAGGTCAAGCGATGCCCCCCGATGATAGCGGACACACAATTGGCTTTGCGCGCTCTAAGTAACGCTTTAGGGTTGGAGGGCCAAGAGACTTTTGACCTTCTTCCCCTATGGTTTAATCCAATCTTCAAAATACAACGAAAAGTGTTTGCTCGGAGTAAATGGTACTCCAGAGGGGTGTGGGTTCTTGGACAGTTGTTGGTGAAGGGGGTGTGGAAGCCGTTTGAGAGATTGCAAGTGGAGTATGGCCTCCCGGGCTCATTGTATTTCCAATGGCTGCAACTTAAACACTGTATTAGTAAGGCCGGGATTGAGATAAGTTGCCCGCGGGTTGGGGTAGGGATAATCGGCACCATCTATCAGGTGAGGGAGCAGATCATTGGGAAGGGTGCAGCTTCGTATTATTATGACCTATTGTCCCAACAAAAACGCCTGCAGGTTAGCAGTACGCAGCAGGGCTGGGAGCTTGATGCTGAGTTTTCCCTCTCGCCGCATGATTGGCGACGATTTTGGTCTAAGCAGACAAGAATCTCTAAATCTGCTGCGATCACGAAGACGTTGTTCTTCTTTGCTCACAGAGCTTACTATACCCCTGCCAGGGTTAGCAGATGGGGCAAGGGGGAAGAAGTACGCTGTTGGTCTTGCCATGGTGGACAAGGCACACTTGCTCATACTGTTTTTGAGTGTTCTTGTTTGCAAGCTTTCTGGTCAAAGGTCTGGGAGCGGATACAGCTGGTCTTGGACTTTCGCGCTGTGTTGTCCTGGAGGATCATATGTTTCCGCTCCCTTGCTGCTATTCCGACGCTACCAAAAAATTGCTTCTTTCTACTAGATTTTATGTTAGGAATTGCGATATACCTGATTGTATCTAATTGGAACCACACCTATGATGTTAATTGGGTGTCATGGTGGAATCAAGTTTGCTTGTATAGCAAGTATGAGCAGATGCCTCGTAAAGGGGTTCAGCAGTGTCTAATTCCGCACCACGGTGGGCCGCTTTGCGAGAGTTTATCGCACACAGAGCTACTCGTGCTGCTTATTAAGCCGGGTAGGAGGGAGGTTTTATAGTGGCTCCCATGTATATGTTTTGGGGATGTTGGGTTTGGTGGGCCTTTTCCGGATTGTGATGTCTGATGATGTTAGTAAGCACCAGGGGGGGGGAGGGGAGGGATGGGGGGGGGTTCTGGTCGTGGGCTATAGGTTTCTGGGTTTAGGTTTTCGTTAGGGTGCGGGTTTATTCATTTTTAGTTATTCAGGGGGTTATTGTACCTACTTTGTGTGTTTCTGTTTGTTCTGCAAAATGCTATAAATAAAGATATTAAAAAAAAAAAAAGAAATGAGTATGAACGTACAGTCTATGGTATGGAAATGGATGTATCAGGAAAAGACCCAAAGGGTTGTTGTTTTCAGATTCTAGTGGAAAAAAAGGAGAGTGCTAGTATTGGTAGCACAGTAAGGCCAGCAGTTAGGCCTTTCCAACCTCCTAACAATGCCACAGTAGTGAAAGTAGTGGAAGTTAAGGATCTGAGATAGATCTTTGAAATTGAAACAGGGGTATGGAGAAACAAACGCCTGGATTGAATGGGTAAAATATACTGTTAAAAGTTTGAATAAAAGCAATTGCTATGTATGTGCCTCAGGAAGACCAATAGCACAGGTAATACCTTTCCCTATGAACTGGAAGTCAGATCCGGATGGTATGAAGTGTATGATTTTCCTGTATCAAGACACAACTGTCTGGGGAAATGGGAGCTGTAAGTCCCCTGCCCTTCTATTTCCACCTCTGAAGGTGATGGACATGAAAGTGCCACCGGTGTTCTGTGCAGTATATGGGAATCACTCTGCCTGCCTCACCAGGCAGGGTGAGAACTATACCAAGGCTGTAGGGGAACTAACCTCATGCACTGAAGTCCTTAACCTCATTGGAATCAGCGACATGCAAGGGAACTACTCTAAGCTAAGAGTACCCAGGGCAGATCTGTGGTGGTACTGCGGAGGGAAGATCTTGAGGCAGACACTACCAGAACTATGGTCAGGAACATGTGCAATTGTTCAATTGGCTATTCCATTCACCCTGGCATTTGAGAAAGAAAAGATAACTTATAAGGGTAGAAGCAAAAGAGATGTGTTAGGAACGTCATTTGATGATAGAATTTACATTGATGCTATAGGGGTGCCCCAAGGAGTCCCAGATGGGTTCAAAGCCAGAAATCAGATAACAGCAGGGTTTGAATCAGCATTATTTTGGTAGTCCACAATCAATAAAAATGTAGATTGGATTAATTACATATATTATAATCAGCAAAGATTTATAATCAGCAAAGTACACCAGAGATGCAGTGAAAGGGATAACAGAACAGTTGGATGCCACAAGCAGGATGGCCTGGGAAAATCGTATGGTTTTAGATAGGATATTAGTTGTATAATGCTCGGGGGGGGGGGGGGGAGGAGGGGGGAATTTTGTATGTTTATCCCAAATAATACTGCCCCTGATGGTACAATAACAAAGGCATTTCAAGGTCTTACCACTCTAGCAGAAGAGCTAGCCGAAAATTCAGGAATAGATAGTTCTTTGACAGGATGGTTAGATTCCTGGTTTGGGAAGTGGGAAGGAGTGGTAGTATCAATCCTTACATTTTTGACAATAGTGGCAGGTGTTCTAACAGAGGTAGGATGTTGCATAATACCATGTGTCTGAGGGTTGGTACAGAGGCTGATAGAAACAGCTGTAACTAAACAAATGACAATTAAACCTCTACCATATGAGGGCACCCTGCTATTTATAGATGAAAGGGAGGAAGATAACCGAAGAGAAGAGGAGGGAGAGTCAGAAATAATGTTGTTTAGATTAGAAGCTTCATATGAGATTGTATAGTAAGTGTAAAAACACAAAATCGGTATAGAAGAGAAAGGGGAGAATTGTCAGAAATGTTTTAAAAGTGTCATTTGTTGTTTTTACAAAATATATGTAGAACTCAAAGTAGAAATAGAAATCTATAGGATGCTATTTGCTTTCCACAATACATTGGCTCACGTTAATGTTTTGCACCTGGTAAAAAACCTTTTCTTTTGGCCTTGCAAATTTTAGGTCCCCCCCCCCCCCCCACACCCTTAGCTTCTAGGCTATAGCACATAAGTAACAATAAGTAGAATAAAAAGCTCAAGGACAGAAGGAACACTGAGTCATTTTGATAAAGACGTTTTTCAAAGGACCTGGAAAATGAGAAACAAATCTTAAGGCAAGTTAAAGGAACATGAAAGTTAAGACCCTAGGCAGTGAGGAAGGGGGATTTCTGAGAAATCATGTGACCAGTCATACAACCATAAAAGGAATAAGGTAAATAAGGGAAGAGAGGTAAAAGGGGCAAGGATTAAGAGAAGTAAACAGAGGCGGAGATTCACATGACCTGAATAAAGATCACTAATAGATAGGTTAGTAGTACCTACACCAATAGAATAGTACATCCAGGGCTGGCGACATGTGCGGAGAGGTTATTCCACCTCGGAGGTGGAATAACTTCCCTGGACGTGACATTTTTTAAATGCTGGCGCACGGATAGGGCAGGGGGGCAGGAGGTCATTCCCTGCAGTCTGACCCTGGCCTTAGGAGACCAGATCGCGGGTCAGGCTGTGGGGAATTAGCTTTAATTTCCAGCGGCCAGCATCGCAGCTCTTCAGTGGAGCTGTGGTGCCATGGCAACATTACGCCATGGTGCCACGGCTCCATTGAAGAGCCTTGGCTAAGTTAGCTGGGGACAGTCCTGCATGTGCAGGCCAAACTGGATCACAGTCCCAGCCTGACACATGCAGGAATGTTCGCAATTCTGATCCCACAGGGTTAGACATGCCCCGTGGAATCAGAATCGCGACCCCCTCTGTATGTCTGGTTCAGACCAGACGTACAGAGGGGATCGACATTTGGGACAGAATTGAGCCCTTTACAAATAAAACTATGAAATAATCAGTGAGTCATACAAAGTAAAAAAGACACCCATAAGAAAAAAAAGCCACAAATAAATAGTTAAAGCAACAGAAAAAGGACTTATTAAAACAATTCATTCTAATCAAAACCCTGATGGAAGTCGAAAGCTTTTAACTTCCTCTGAAAATCTGTCATGTCAGAAGGCAAACAAGCAATTTGTTTCATTCTTGGGAGGCTGATATGAATAATAAACAATTAAGAATACAAACCCCTTGTATAGAAGGGGCAAAAAGAGTTGCTAACAGTTTCTCACCCTGTGATCTTAATGAACGGTGCAGACAATAGAATTCCCAGGGAAGGTTCCCGTTTGCAGTGCTTTAAAAACTGAATTTAGTAAGAAAATGGAGATCTTGGAGATAAGGGAATATATGATCAAAGTGACATAGTGCTAGAATTAAGTGGGCTGCAGCATTTTGTATCACTTGTAGTGGTTTGAAAGAAGAAATGCAAGCCCTCGTAATATGGAGTCAAGAGGAGAAAGCATAATTACATGAATAATTGATCTAAAATCTTCTGCTGCCAATAAATTTTTAAAATGTCTCAGCAACCAAAACCTCTAAAAAGAACACTGCACAAGCTTTCTGATAGAAAGATGAGGCCTGTATCATTCAAAACTCCACGGTAGCGCACACACATCACTATAGGGATTATATGACCATCAACACCTAAGTTTGCTAGTGATTGTCATGCTCAATTACTAAGATTTCTGTTTTAGAACTATTTAACTTCAAAACCTGAGCGGCCAATCAAGAGACAACTTGAGAAATGAAATTACCCATTTGAGCTACGGTAGAGGAGAAATATGGAGTTTGTGCTTTGGATGTCTGAAATGGGCACACAGATGTCCAGAAATATCCCTAGATCCATTTTAGAAAGCGTTTTTAAAAACATCTCTGGCACGAGGACATCCAAAGTGGAATGGGGGAATGGTGCAGGCATGGCCAGGGTGTTCCCAAGAACCTGGATGTCTTTAACTGATTTCAGAAACGACCTGCATGTCCTGAGCCACGTCCAAGTTTATACTTGCTCCAGGCATGAATAGGCATTGGAAAAGTGCTTGTTTTGTCACGCAAACATCCAGAGGGTGTGGAAAACGAGTTACAATCTATTTGCTATATTTTCCATGTTGATAACAAACACTAATGGCGAATGTGTGTTCTTTTCATTTTACCATACTAATGAACTTCCTGTATGCAAATTAGCACGAGATAGACATCTTTGCTCCATTTTTTTGTAGCGGGGATTTCTATGTCGATGCTGGTTTGAGGGTCCACATCAGGGGCCTTTCTAAAATCAGACCAAAGCATAGATGTCCCCAGTGTTTTTTTGAATGTTTTGCCCTGAACTTCTCAGATTGCACTTGGACACGTTTTCTAAAATGCCATTTCACATCATCTGCATATAATGATTATTGAACCTGTAAAGTCTGCAGAAAATTACATAAAAGGTGTAAGTAAATATTGAAAACAACAGTAGAAAAATATAACCTTAAGTACTTCCACAATCAAGGTACAACCACTCGGATTACTGTATGCACAGAAAATTTCAATCCTTAAAATAAGAAGAAAACTAATTGAACACAGCGCCTTCTATCTCAAGGGGAAAAAGATGATTAAAACCTCATACACTACTGAACTGAGGGCTGCTGATACATTAAGAAATGCTACAATGTGCTTCTACCTCCTCTCTAGAGCACTAGCCATTTATCTACTACTGAAGATAACAGAAACTCTGTGCTATAACCTTTTTGAAAACCAAACTGAAAGGTATCGCAAATAGAGAATTCCTCTAAATATGCCTGCAAATTCTCAAAGACTACGAACTATATCAGTTTAGCCAAGAAAGGCAGATCAGAACTAGGTCAAAATTTTGACATCACTGTAGGATTCAAACCATACTTTTTGCTAAGATGACATGCTCTTGTTTGTTTCAATACTGCAGGTAAATATTGGTATTCTAAAGAGCTATTCACAAGCTCAAACAACATGGCTGATAGAACACCTTTACATGCATTAATCAAGCACGATGGAACAGGCATAATATTTTTTCAGTATCTGAGGTGGTCAAGATTAAAATTTGCCCATGTCAAATCAGTAATTGATGGAAAATTATCAGTTAATTGATTTGAAGGCAAGTTACTCAATCCAATTGAGACACCTCTGTCACACAAATATTGGGAAGCAACTGCAAATCAGTAATAGTAGAATCATCATCATCAGCCTGCTTATCAGTAGTTAAATCTTTTACAATATCAAATAGCTCATGGGAGTGTGAAACATCTCTATTCAATTAAGTACCAAACTAAACCTGTTTTGCTTAAGTTACCAAATGATGATAAGTCATCAGTAAAGAAGAGCAGCCAAGTGGTTAGAGCAACAGCCTACTACCCAGGCCTTTTGGCCTAGGGCAAGTCACTTTATACTCCATTGCCTTGGAAGAAAAGGCCTGGCAATCTACTTCCAGTTATAACTTGCCAACTATTACAACTATTATAACTATTTGATAAACTGAAGAGTAGCAAATCACCTGTACTGGATGGTATACATCCAAGGGTGTTGAAAGAACTAAAATATGAGATTGCAGACCTACTATTAGTAATCTGTGAACTATTATTAAAATCATCTGTAATACCTGAAGATTGGAGGATGGCCAGTGTAACGCCAATTTTTAAAAAAGGTTCTAGGGGTGATATGGGAAACTACAGACCAGTGAGCCTGACGTCAGTACCATTATAAAGAACTAAATTACTGAACATGTAGATAGTCATGGCTTAATGGGAGACAGCCAACATGGCATTAGCCAGGGAATGTCTTGTCTTACTAACTTGTTATGTTTTTTGAAGGTGTGAATAAACAGGTAGACAAAGGTGAGTCAATTGATATAGTATATCTGGATTTTCAGAAAGCCTTTGACAAGGTCCCTCATGAGAGACTCTTGGCAAAATTAAAAAGTCATGGGATAGAAGGCAGTGTACTATTGAGGATCAGCAGAGGATAGGTCTAAATGGCCAATTTTCCCAATGGAAAAAGATGAATAGTGGAGTACCCAGGGATCTGTGCTGGGTCCACTGTTTTTTAACATATTCATAAATGACCTGGAAAAAGGAATAACGAGTGAGGTAATCATATTTGCAAATGACAAAAAAATATTCAAAGTTGTTAAAACCCATGAGGATTGTGAAAAATTGCAAGAGGACCTTAATAAATGGAAGACTGAACATCCAAATGGCAGATGAAGTTTAATGTGGACAAGTGCAAAATTCTGAACCTAGGAAAGATCAACCCAAACTATGGTTACACGATGCAAGGTTCCACATTAGGAACCACCACCCAGGAAAAAGATTTAGGTATGATCATGGATAACATTTTGAAACCCTCTGGCCAAGAGAGCAAACAGAATGCTAGGTATCATAAGGAAAGGAATAGAGAACAAAACAAAGGATATTATAATGCCTCTGTATCGTTCCATGGTGTGACTGCACCTTGAATATTGTGTTCGATTATGGTCACCGTATCTTAAAAAGAATATAGCATTATTAGATAAGGTACAGAGAAGAGCCACCAAAATTGTAAAGAGATGGAAGGATACCCTATGAAGAGAGGCTAAAAAGGTTAGGGCTCTTCAACCTGGAAAAGAGATGGCTGAGGGGAGATATGACAGAGGTCTATAAATTAATGAATGGAGTGTAACAGGTAAACGTAGATGGATTGTTTATGCCATCAAAATATAAAAAGACTAGGGGACATGCAATGAGGCTACAGGGTAACCTATTTAAAATTAATAAGAGAAAATATTTTCTCACTCAACGTGTAATCAAGCTCTGGAATTCGTTATCGGAGGATGTAGTAAAAGCTGTTAGTGTAACTGGGTTTAAAAAAGGTTTGGACAAGTTCCTGGAGGAAAGGTCCATAAACCATTATTAAAGGAGACCTGAGAAATCCACTGCTTGCCCCAGTGCAAGCATTGTGGAACCTGTGTCTTTTGAGGAAACTGCTGGGTACGTATGACCTAGATTGGCCACTGTTGAAAAAAGGATACTGGGCTTGCTGGACATTGGTCTGACCCAGTATAGCATATCTTATGTTCTTATGTTCTTAAAATGCAGGAGCTGCTGGGTTGCCAGAACTCAGCATTGACTTAAGGGCACTTACAAAAAAAAGATATTATAATTTTCTTGAGGTAATTTACATTTGCACCATTTTCATTCTTGCTTATGAAGATTAATCTTAGAAGTTCCCATCTCATCTGAAAAACAAGTAGCTCAAGAAATTCTCCTAGAGAAACTTACTTATGGAGGAGCAACTATATCAAGTGCAATTTCTAATAAATGTAATAAAACACGGACTTGGTAAATAAGGTCTTGACCTTGAAACTGAGCAAAAATTCCATTCCAAGCTGAAGAAAACAGTTGAGAATTAATACCTTTGTGATGTTTTCTAGTGTGAATGATTCCAACAATCTGCTTATGTTGAAGACTTATTTTACAATGAAAAGTTAAAAGCTAATGGTCCGACCATGGCAAGACCACAATCTGAGCTGCTGTGGAAGGATATATACAGACTGTTAGGAATGAAAACTAATTCAAAATGGCGGCCTCTTTCATGGGTGGAGGCTTTCACCAACTGAACATAGTCCAAAGACTCCACTATCTTTAACATCCTGCTGTGCATTAGAAAGCTTCAACCAATAAATTTGAATTCTTTTTATCAAAGGTGGTAAAAGGAAATACCTACAGGTCACTATTCAGCTGTAGCAATTGACATTATTTCAAAAGCCAGCCTTAGTAGGCAAAAATAATCCAGATATTCAGTGTCAATATCTTTTTTTTTTTTAATCTTTATTTAAATTTTCCAATTACAAAACACAAGTAACTAAAACAGACATTAATATAATCAAAACCTGCAAAACATACATCCCCCCTCCCTCCCCTCCCGTCCCCCTCCTCTAGAGCACATCCCACAGGAAAGAAAACAAGTAGTACATGTTACCACATGGTGAGCGATCTTATATACATCATAACCATCTATCCCTCTGATAGTAACAATATTAATACACCAATCAATGAGATAGAAGATTAGTAAGCTAAGCCTCACTATCTCCTAGTCTATCTTAGCTGCTTTCACAAAGTCATTTAATAGTTGCCATTTAAGGCTCCCTGGCTGTGGGCGTTTCTGTTGAAAAATTTGTTCATATTGACTGTACAAACATACTCGATTCCACCATTCCTGCGCACATAAATTAGCAGTACATTTCCAGTTACTAACAATTAAGTATATTGCTAAGCCCATCATGAAATCCAATAAAAAGGTACCCTCTTTGGGCAAAGAAGGCAGCTTCGCCGCCGATCTTAGACTAATGAGCTGCCAGGATAGGGGCTCTTTGAAGTGGAGAATAAGCTGTATTCGTGCCCACACCCATTCCCAAAAGGCTTGTACCCCCGGGCACTCATACATTACATGGATCAATGTACCAACCTCCCCGCCACAAGTCCAGCAAAGAGGGCTGCAGCTCCTGTCCCACCTCGCCACTCTGACAGGAGTATAAAAGCATCTATGCGCAAAAAAGAAAAGAGTCTGAGTTACAGAGGCCGATCTCGAGACTCTCACTTGTTTACACCAGAATCTCCTCCACTCCTGCGCGGTGAGGACTATTCCTGCATCTCGCTCCCAGCTGTTTTGAATTTTCTGTATCGGTGTTCCCGGGGCAAAGTTCAATTTCTTGTAGAAGCTCAATGCTATCCCCGCGGCTTGCACAACCTCTTGAACCATCTCAACCACACCAGCAGACCCTGTCCCACTTTTTGGATCAATCTTAGCAGACTCCAAGCAGTGCCAAAGCTGCATCCATTGGAAGTAACATTTAGACGGGAGGCCAAACTCTAGTTGCAATTCACTGAAATCCTTCCACTTATTAGCAGCGATTAGCTGAGAAACATTCCAAATTCCTTTCATATACCACTGTCTCCAGGCTATAGGTTGCTTTTGGATTTTAAAAAGGGGATTATTCCATATGGGCAACCGAGCCGGCGAGCACTGATCCATCCCACATGCTTTGATAAGGGTCCCAAAAGCCTGAAGTGAATCCACTATCATACAGGGATACCGTATTCCCTGCACCAACTGCATTCCCAAAACATGTTCCAATGGCAGCGGAGCTAAGAGCCTCTCTTCTACAACCACCCAGGTGGGCCTACTATCCCCGTGACCCTTCAGCCATCGAGATCCTTGCTTGAGGAGAAAAGCCTTGTGATAGGATTGAAAATCAGGGAAATTAACGCCACCTTGTTCACGACTAAGCTTTAGTTTCTGTTTTGCAATTCGCGGGACTTTGTTATTCCACAAAAACTGACTCAATACCCGCTCTATCCGCTGATATATAGACACAGGAAACAAACAAGGAATCATTTCTAAGATGTAATTAACCTTGGGGATCATCATCATCTTTATTGTCTCCAGTCGCCCCCACCAGGACAGGACTAGGGGGGACCACTTCAACACCAATTCCCGAACCATATTAACCATCCCATCCGCATTCCAGCGAACCGTTTCCTCCAAAGGATACCTATAATAGATGCCTAGATACTTCGCCATGCCGGGCTCCCAAACGAAAGGATAATCACTTACATCCGCTTTGTGCACCAAATTATTTAGGGGAAATACTACCGACTTAGTCCAATTGATTTTATATCCAGAAAATGCCGAGTATCGCTCAATTTGTTTTAAGATCTCAGGGACAGACTCCGGCGAGGTAAACAAGAGAAGATCATCCGCGTATGCGGAAAGTTTGATTTCAAGTTCCGCAACTACTGCCCCGCGTATCTCGGCACACTGCCGAATAAGTAGAGTTCAGAGTTCGAGTGCCAAATTAAACAGCATGGGAGATAAAGGGCAGCCTTGCCTAGTCCCTCGTTTTAAACCAAATGTACGGGACTTAATCCCATTTACACAAACCCAGCCTCAGGGTGAGTATACAAGACTTCTAAAGCGCGAATAAAACTATTCCCAAAGCCGAACCACCGAAGGGCTGCAAACAGGAAAGGCCATTCCAGCCGATCAAAAGCCTTTTCCGCATCTAAAGAGAGCCCCACTAAAGGTGTTGGTATCTTTTCAGCACCTGCCAGTATGTGGCATAGTAGTCTAGCATTGTCGGCTGTCGATCTCCCTTCCATGAAACCGCATTGATCGGGATGAACTAATACAGGCAAATGACCAGCGAGCCGAGCTGCCAAAACCGACGCGTAGATTTTATAATCCACATTTAAGAGTGAGATGGGTCGGTAGTTAGCTGCCAACAACGGGTCTCTACCCGGCTTTTCAAACACCACCAAATTAGCCGTTGCGAAAGCACCTGTTTGCTGCTCTTTCTCAGCTAACATACTATAATACTGTGCAAGCTGGGGAATCAGTTCCGCCGCGAAAGATTTGAAAAATTCTGCCGGCAATCCATCTGGTCCCGCTGCCTTGCCAGAGGCTACAGAAGCTATCGCACATCTGATGTCCTCCTCAGAGAAGGGCTTATCTAGCTCCTCTCTGGCCTGCTCATTTAAGACTGGCCATTGTATGCCCGCAACTAATTGGTCAAAACCTTCTTGCGAGAACTCTCGTTCGGAATCATACAAGCGATTGTAAAAATCTCTGAACATTTCCGCAATCTCTGAATCTTTGACCACCATTCCTTGCCCCCCCGGATTCCGCAGAGCGGCAACTCTTTTGGCCTCCCGTCTACCTTTGAGTGCATTTGCCAACATTCTACCCGCTTTATTTCCTTCCCGATAGTAGTTCCCTTGTTGCGCTCTGATACTTTGTGAGGCTTCAGCGGCCAATATCACATTATATTGAAACCTTAACCACTGGAGTCTGAGCAAAGCACAGGCGTCGGAGCGCCGACTTAACACCCGTTCCCCAATTTTGATTTGCTCTTCAAGCACTACCAGTTGCTGCTTCCGCTGTTTTGCCTGACATATATTAAAGCTGGTTATGACTGCTCTTATTGCTGCTTTGAAGCCCTCCCACCAGGCCCATCCCACGGTGGTTTGAGAGGAGTTGAAGTGGAAGTACTCTGCAATAGCCCCCTTTATCTCTAAGCAAAATTCTGGGTTATTAAGAAGGGCTCTATCAAAACCCCATTCAACTGAGTCCGTCCTCAGTGAATTATCTTGGACTACCAGGGAGATGGCCACATGGTCGGATACATGAGTTGGATGAATACTCGCATCCACTATATTCGGAACTACCGTCTTAGACACTAGGAAAAAATCGATTCTAGACTGCGATAAGTGTGGAGCAGAAAAATAGGTAAACTCCAGGTCCTTGGGGTGAAGTATCCTCCATATATCCACCAGCGCCATCTCCTTGATTAGGGAGGCAAGCATTAATTGCCCTTTGGAAGGTTTAATAGTTCGAGGCGGTTGTCTATCCACTAAGGGATCTATCATCTGATTAAAGTCCCCCCCTACATTAAAGGTTTATCAGCCTCCAGATGTATTTCTCTCGCTATTGTAGCAAAAAATTCGGAGTGATCAGTACTGGGGGCATAGAGACACATAATGACAATCTCCAATCCCCCCACTTTCAACAAGGCCTTAGACCACCTTCCTTCCGTATCGGACTGACAATACAGCAGTGTGGCATTTAAGGACTTTCTGACCAAAATGGCCACTCCATTTCTTTTCTTAAAGGCCGCCGAGTACGCCACAACTGTGAAGGGTTTTATGCTCAGCTTAAGCGATTCATTATTATTTAAATGCGTTTCCTGCAGCAACAATATATCCGTTTTCTTATGTCGTGCATAATCAATGATCTTTTTCCTTTTAACTGGATTATTGATCCCTTTAACCTTTAGCGACATAATATTACAGGGGGCCATTACTATACTTGTTTAAAAATGTCCCCTTCGGCCCGGTGCAATATAGCTGTTCATTCAGCCTAAGACCAGAGAGGCAAGTGGCAGCTCCCACCTCCTGGTTGCACCAGTTTCTACCATGCCTGCTAAAGTTATTGTAGCTATGTACATATGTGTGCTCTAGAGGAGAAACCCTTCCCAAAAACAGTATAGGTGAGCTTAAGTCAGCAGGACTGCCTTGGGAGACCCTCCGGCCTCAAGTTAAACAATATCTTATCTCAGCTAATAATAATAAAATAAACACCAGCGACCCGCATATATAACTTCTCCCATCATCCCACCCACCATTAATACAGAGTCTAACAAGTCCCTACAATTGCAATTAACCAGGTAAAGAGAGGGGACTGCACTGTCCAAATCATCCGCGATGCGGGGCCTCACCAGCACATCCTCTGCAGTCCGGCCTTGCCGGTTAATAGACCGCATGCCCTGGTTATGCTCATGTTGCCAAGGAGCCTGAGTTGTCTGCCGCCTTCCTCAATGCATTTGTGCCGCTTCTTTTTCTTCAAGGTACGCCAGTAGAGAGTCCGGCTCATCCAATGTCCGGGTCTGGTTATGGAGGGTGACCCGCATTCTTGACAGATACATCAGCCCGAAGCGTGCTTGAAGTTGTTGCAGGCGCGGTCTTAGTGCCAGGAATCTCTTCTGCCTGTCCATGGTGGATTTAGCCAGATCGGGATAAATAAAGAGCTTTCGTCCCTCATATTCCAATGGTGCACGCGCGCGCGCCGCTTCCATTATCTGTGCCACTTGTTGATATCGCAAGACTCGAAGAATGATAGGCCTTGGCTGCGCACTGTGCGACGTGATATGCGAGGGGACGCGGTGGGCCCGATCAATCTCAAAGTCCTTCTCAAAAGTAAGTTTTAGGACGGTGGGGAGCAGCTTTGCTAGGAAGGCTCTTATATCGGTGCCTTCTGCTCCTTCCGCAATGCCAACTATGCGGATATTATTCCGTCGGGCCCGATTATTGCCATCTTCAACTTCCTTTTGGAGCGCTCAAAGCTGTCTCTTGATTTTATCTACTTTTCCCAAGCGGACCTCATGCGCAGCGATAACACCTTCCACTTTTTCCTGACGCAGTGAAATACCTTCTATTTTACTGTGTAACGCATTTATTTCTTCATGCACAGTGCTTAGTGAGGCTCCGTTGGCTTTGACCAGCTCTTTCACCCCTCTAATCTCAGCAAGGAGCTCCTGCAGGGTGTCAGGCCCTTCCCGTGCTGGCGCCATCTTTTGTGGGGAGATGGGCTCCGTTTTCAGCGCACCTACATAATCTAGCCGGGTCGGTTTCGGTCCCGCCATCCGTAGTCTTAACGCTGCTACAGTAAGCAGGTCTGTGTTACCAAATTATGCAGTATTTACAGGATTCTTGACTGGTCTCCCGGGAGCCTCCACACTAGGTGACTATCCTGCTCGGCATCAAGCTCCGCCCCCTCTCAGTGTCGATATCTGAATAGAGGCCAGAACTGAATATTGGGATAATGAGGTGACCAGTGCCGCTATTCAGAAAGCGGAAATATTTGAACTACTATCTGGAAAACAGACTGAATATTGCTACTATCTGGATAATTACAACGCTGTCCTTCTCTGGCCACATACCACCCCGGCACTATCTAGATAGTACCAAGGTCATCAGGACAATATTCCATTGCACTATCCAGATAGTACTGCTGAATATGACACTTATTTGGATAGCAAGTGATGATATCCAGATGAATGTTGTGAATATTTACCCCTAGATTTCATTATCTGCAATTTTGTCAGATTTGTGGACATAGAGGTTTTCTGACACTTTGATGTGATACGTTTTAGATAGTTTAGTTTACTGTGTTTGATATACTGCCTTTCGTTAAGCTAGCAAAAGATGCTTGGTAATAATTATAAGAAGATTGGGGAGCATAAGAATATATAAAACAAGACAGGAAGGAGTAAAAGAGAAAGCTGCAATAATCAATAATCTTGGAGAAGAACCGTGAAGAAATGATTGCAGGAAAGCAGATTTATTACATTTATTTAAAACACAATTTTAAGCCACAAAAATGATAAAAACCATCGTATGTGGTGAATAATGAAACTTTTTTTGGGGTGGTGGGGGGTGAACAATGAAACATCCATGAAACTGACCAAACATAGGTACAAAACAACACAATCACAGACTGAACAAAAAATAAATGACTCTAAAACACCAGAAATGCATTTCCTTATCCAAAGATGATTACCTAATAAAAGCCTTCCAAAATAAAAATACCTTCAACTGCCTTAATGGGAGCACACTGCACTCAGTCCTTAAATCAGCAGCTAATGAATTCAAAGGACAGGGACCTACAATCGAGAATGCCATAAAATCTGTAACTGACAGCTTTGTGTATTCCAAAGAAAGCATATCAATAAATCTGCAGTCACAGAGCATAAAGTATGCTTAAGGTAATGCTAGACCAGTAACTTTTAAAGGTAGCTCAGAAAACTGAAAGGCTCTGTTTAAAGATTAACCAATAGATATGTATTTGATCTTCTTCACCAAAGGCAACCAGTGAACAGAATGGAGGACTGGAGTAATACGACTGCGCAACCCACAGACAATCAGAAACCTAGCAGCAGTATTTTGATCCCGCTGTATAGCACCAACCAAATACATTGAATTGCAGTAATCCAGACCACTCAAAACCAGAGACTGCAGAATAGCATGAAAATCATCAGGTACCAATGTATAGTGTGGTGGTCTTAAGAGACATAACTTCAAAAAAGCAGATCTAACTACCTCTCTTAAGTGGCATTTGCTCTTGAAAATTGAACACCCAGATTACAAACCATGGATGCGAAAGAGAATACTGCATCACATATTATCACTGAAGAAGTAGGTAAGTGACACAATGGTTTTTGTGTCCTTAACAATTCATATGTCAACAATTTTAAGGATTGATCTGTTAGCAACACCTGATAAGTGGATAAGTCTGGCTGAGAGGAATAGTCCATGGCACTATCCAGTCAGCGTTGCTGATTATTCCCTCTGACCAGGGCTGGTGCAAGGTTATGAAGTGCACTAGGTGAGCCTCATTTCCAGCACGGCCCCTGCCCCAGCCCCTCTACCCACTGTCGCTGCCCCCACCCTCCCCTGGGATGTGCAGCGGTGGTAATACCTGTTAAAAAGGCACAGTGGCACAGGCCATGGAGCCGTACACGCTTTTGCCATTCATGCTCCGAATCCACTTCCTGTTAGTGTGGAATTGGAGGGGAGGTGCAAGTGCGCATGGCACCGTTACCTGGAAGAGAAGGTAACTCTGGCACCATGGAGCTTTCTGAATATTTCTGCCGCTGCATGTCCTGAGAGAGGTGGCAGTGAGTACCCTCTAACCAGTGATGCTCTAGGCAAATGCCTAATTTGACTAATAGCCAAGGCGGCCCTGCTTCTGATTACCTTGTTACTAGAAAAATACTACCGGGTTTGTCCAGAGGTGGAGCTAGGGAGGAATCAGCATTTATCCTGATAACAGTAATTTTCTGTGCTACTATCTGAATAACAATCCACATAACTTAGCACAGCACTGGATAGCGCTGACACTCACTGCCACAGTATTTAGATATTTAGTACCAGCTGCCTTCTGGATACTGGTGCTGACTATCAAGACTTTAATTGAAATGTGGTTGCTGGTGTTAAATAAAAGCATTGACGGCCATGTTAATTATCAGGTGAACAGGTTGGCCCCTATCTACTAACCACCATTCCCAGCAAAGGTAAAACCAGATCAGTCTGCTTGATAATGGAATCAACAATGCCATCAACGTATATGCCATCAACAATGCCATCAATGTATATTCTAAAGCTCGAATAAAGCATCTAGAGGTTGAGCCCAGATGTTAAATAACACAGCTGAAAGAGCAGAACCATTTGGTACCTCAAATCATAGTGTTGTCAAATAGGATGTGGACATGCCAGTCTCCAAGACTCAAAACTCATAATCAAGACAACAATGGTTATTGTGTTTTGTTTAAACTGCATGAGGGGTCTCCCTATGCACGTTTATAAAAGGCATACAATGGGGTGCCAGTTTGAACATACGCATCCTTTTATAACATTGCATAAATTAGGATGAACTTGAAATTTAAATGTCATGATAAACAATTATCAGCTTTATCCAAAAAGGACATTTTCCTATGAGTGAAATAACATTTTATTTAATGTGGCCCTGTAGTGGTGTGGCATGGGGTTGGAAGGGATTTTCTGTACAATGCAGGCCAGACAGCAGTTCAGGGGAAAAAAAACAGCTTTAATTTTGTCCCAACTTGTTAAACCTCCACAAGCTAGTTCTACCGGCCCTTCCTCTAGCCCCAGTTAAAGTTCCTGCCTCAGAATGCCTCTGCACAGCTTGTCTTGGAAAGACTTCTGGATCTGGTGGTCCATTATCAGCATAAAGGATGGCCAAGCAGGTAGCATTTGCAGGTCTCAAGCTCCCACTTGACAGCCAGAGCTTCCTTTTCAATCACCACTTAATGCTGCTCCCGAGGAAGCAGCTTTCTGCTGATTAATACTGCGGGATGTTCTTCACCCTTGACTTCATGGACCACAATGGTTCCTAAGCCTACTTCTGAGACCTCAGTTTGCACAACAGAGAGAAATCAGGATGGGTTCAGAGTACACAGCCTTCTTGAGGTGCTGGAAAGTCAGATCCAAGTCCAGTGACCACTGAATCCATTTATGAGCTCTCTTCCAGAGGAGATTGGTTAACAGCTCCACCACCTCTGCAAAATAAGGGATGAATTGGCAGTAATAGCCAATCAATCCAAGGAAGGCATGAACCTCTTTCTTCAACTTTGGGGTGGGGACCTGGGCAATAGTATCCAGCTTCTGTAGCTGAGATCATATCTGCCCATTCCCGATTAAATATACCAAGTACTAAATGTCCCAATCTCCCAGAAAACATTTCTTGGTGATGGCCATCAAACTGGCCTTCCACAGACTGGTCAACATGGCTTGTACTTGGGTTAGATGGGTGGTCCAGTCTCTGCTGTAGATGTCATTAAGGTATGCAGCCGCATACTTCTTGTTTGGTCTCAGTAGGCAGTTGACTAGGCATGGAAATGTGGCAGGAGCCCCATGTAATCCAAAGGGTAGTACTGCAAATTGAAACAGACTTTGCGGTGTCGAAAAAGCAGTCTTCTCCTTGGCAGCTGGAGTCAAGGGCACCTGCCAGTATCTCTTGGTCAGATTCAAGGTTGATATAAAGTGCCAGATATTCAGTGCCAATTGCTGGATATATCTCGGCATAGAATACCCATTTTTTAAATTAAAGTGGCAATAGCCAGTCGCTTAGCAGCATTAGCTATCACCACTGAATATGGTCCACTAGGTGTTTATTTTCCATCTAATTAGGAAAACAAATATGTACATTTGTATCAGTTAGGAGTGATCACTGCAGAAAAGGCGCAAAAACTGACTGGGGATACAAAAGAAACCAAGGAAGGGGTAAGAGAGTAATAAAGGCAAGTGGTATTTTTCTGGAGTCCACCCAATAAATACCTATATTTGATTTTTTTTTTTGCATTGGGGGTTTTTATTAGTATTTATGGATTAAAACCTAATTATTAAGCCTTAGTTAAAACATATACAAGAAACAAATAAATCATTCCCTTGTTATCTAGGAAGTAGATTTTTTTTTGACGAGCGACATCTTTAACAGGATGTCACATTCCAAAATCAGATACCGACACTTAGCAGCATTTACACTTCTCCAGATTGGAAAGATACTAACTCAGTGATGATAATCACTTGCAGTTTAGCAAGGTTTTCAGTCATCAATCAGAATTCACTCTAATGCAGAAAAAAAAATCTTTTTGTTTAGTATGCAGCACACCCTTCAGCTCCGGTCTCTTGATCACAACCTACAGGTTATTTTATGCTGTTTTCAACAGACAATGTACCGGGGGAGATCAGAACCTACCTCTTTTCAGAACTCTGCTCAAGGAACCCATTAGAATGCATGATTGGTATCTCTTTGAATGTAAGTATTTCCTAGTGTCTCCATGGGGACTCCTCCTCTGAACATTTATGAGCTCTTTCCTCGATCTAGTGCCTTATTTCCATCTGCTGCTATACATTTCTTGGAGGATTGTTTAAAACAACAGCAATTATATACCTTGTGATACAAGGAGATACATAAATTCCCACCAAGGCAACTATATATAAAACATAATACACTGATGATTTCAATCTCTAGTTATTAGAGAAAATGTAATTCAATATTTTTCAAGGCATCTGTCTACAATGCATAGTTTATGTGAACTATTATTTGTCACTGGATATATATACTTTAAAATAGATTTAAATGACATAAATGCACATCTTAGAAATGATGTCAAGGTGCAATCGTGGATGCACATGTGAAAACGTACCCAAAAAAGCCTTGTGAAATCCAAGTTCGGGCACGATTTCAGAAACATGCATGTACCCTATATGGACGTCTTTGGGGACATCAACATAGATGTCCCCGCAACGGCATCTCAGACAGGGAGGATATATCCCAGCCTGCCATTCTATAGATGGGGATATTCAGCAATGCCAAAGTTACAAATACATTTTCCCAGTTCCCCATGAATATCTTTACTCATGAGATACATACTGGGGATAGTAGAGTACCATCTTCTCTATACCCTCCTGATGTGTTAATGGTAAAACAAGCACTAGTTTGAAGCCTTTTCATGCCTTCAAACAGTCTAGTCTTGGACGGTAGTGGAGACATGTCCTGCATTTCTGAAATCGGTCTCATACATGTACGTGCAGAGGAACGCCTAGCCACACCTCAAGCACGCCACCTTTTCTTGATAAATGTGCCCATGCCAGAGACGTCTCTAATCCTGTTTTGTGAAATAGTTCCTTGGATGTTTTTTTGTGATTTGGACATCTGTGTAATCATTTTCAGATTTTGAAAGCACAAACAGAGCTTATAAAATGACCCACATAGGTTAAATGATAAATATGAGCCTTTGAAAGTCTTGAGAAGGTACGGGGGATTTGCTGGTATCTTTTCTTTATTCTAGCCATGTTTTATATGCTTCTCTGGACTTTTAAAGTTACATTTATATTTGTATGACTGTGTCTAAGTCGATATATATTTTTTAGAGTTGTGCATGATTGTGATGATAATTTTATGCTCAATAGAAGACACTCACAGTGCTGGCCATAGGCCAATTGTACCTATTCTACCCAATGGGCCGTGTGTTCACAGAGGACCTGTACTAGGGTTCAGAGAGCTACTGGTTTTTGAAAGAGTTTGCAGAAGATAGCAAGAAAGATTTCTTTATAAGTATAGTTTTGTTTTAATTTGTTTTATGTCAAAATATAAGCTAATAAATATATTTTTTTTTATTTTTTATAATACATACAACATACCTTGTATCAAATCTAGGAGACCCCCCCAAAATGGTCTAAGGTTGGCTCGGGATACTGAAAACAAAAGCAACTCCAAAACTTTCAAAATCGAGCATATGTGTATCTGTTATCTAAGAATCAAACTAAAATAGTGTACATTTTTAGCTTGATCAAGTATCTGAGCTTGATGGTCTTCAGAAATCAGGCTGATTCAGATGCACTGAATTTCATTTAGTGCAAAACAAGTTCTTTATTTAGGGGCCTATTTGCTAAACCACATTAATTATTTACAATGGGGTCATTTTGACCAGCGAATAGCAGGGATATACATACAACCCCAGCTATTTGCTGGGACCGTATTCCGAGCTGCCATCTCCCCATACGTACTGAGGGCTTGTGTGGGAAGGACTGGATGGGGTGGGAGGGGAAGGCTAGAGGCAGAGAGTGGGCAGAGTTGGGGCAGGCCACAAAACCCAGACGTACAGGGTCTATTCAGGCCACAGCCCTGTATGTTCACCGCCATGGCACCAGCACTCCAGCAGGAGCAATGTATGGTGGAGATGGGCTGGCACTTGGACTGGGACTGGGACAGAATGCAGTGCACGCTGGCCCATCCAAGTGTCCTGATTCTGCAACCGTGGGAACATAGAGCTCCCTCCCATGGTAGGGTCCAGCTGTGGGGATCTTCCTGTACCCCCCTACCTTGTGGTGTGGCTCGATGGTATGATTCCCTGATGTCCAGGGGGACTTATTTCACCTCTGTGGTGGAGTAAGTCTCCCGTCCATATTCACAGTCCCAGACATACAGGGCCGACCTCAGAATCAGCCCGTATATCCGGGGTCGCAACCTGCCCTAGCTCCGCCTCAGAATTAGCTATATTTGGGGGCCGTACATTTTCTGCATGTCCGGATAGCTCGGATGTGCAGGAATCTAAATTGGCCTCCACAACTTTGAAAGTGCACTAACATACAAAGGGTAATTTTATAAGGGGGTACCAAGCAAACAGAAGTCTTAAAGTGCCTATGTTAAGTCTATTTTCTAAAGGCAAGTAGCAATATTTATTTACATTCTCTTATATACCGCGCTATTCTGCATCAGTGCGGTTTACATTGAACAAACTGAAATTACATTGAACAGAGCATTATAACTTGGAGATAACTATTTTACAGGGAACGTGGGCTATGGAGGGTTAAGTGGCTTGCCCAAGACCACAAGGAGCACCTGTGGGACTAGAAAGCCCAGTCCTTCCAGCCAAAGGTTGCTGTCCTCTAGTGGGATTTGAATCCCTGACCTTCCGGCCTGAAGTACCTTGCCCCAACCACTAGGCCACTCCTCCACTCCAAAAGAAACTGCACCTTAAGTTTTTCACCAGCCTTAGAGCTTGCACATAAATTACAGTATTTTACAATCTATGTGCATAGTTGAGCATGTTGCCCATGTGCACACCCTTCAGTAAACTACATACCATCATGCGAAAGTGATTGCTATTTTATATGAAGCCTTTTGCTAATAAAAACCTCATCCAAAGGCAATTTATTGTCTTTGGCCCTCAAGCCATTGCATATGTGAGTGTGTACATGAGTGAGTGTTTGCCCTTAGGGGCAAGTGTCTCTGATACCCAGCATGGATAGTGTATCAACTCAGGAAGAAGATCTGTACCAACCACCCTAACCAGAACAAAGAAGAAAGGAGATATGGAGCCACTGCATGAGTTCAGCCTGAAGATGGAAGTTCCTGTTGGACTTTCTAAGAGAAGGTTGGAACCAAAGAAACTTTATTCGTAAGAATGTAGATTGTGGAAGGAATGGGGTAAACTACTCCCATACACTACAGGATGAAACTTAAGTTGAGTTAAAAGATTGTAAGTAGTTCAAAATTAAAATTGTTTATCAGTAACCAAATATTTGATTCAGAACACAAACTTCTGGCCTGGACTCTAATTATTGAGAAAGATGAATGAGAGTTGTCAGGTGCCTAAACATTTATACTTCAGGAGATAGTAAGTGCATCCACACTATCTGCAGCTGTGACATGTTAAGTGCCAAGTGATGTCCATAACCTGCCCATTTCCATCTGTGGGTATTAGCATGCAGTATGCGCCATGGCCAAGCAGTAACTGTTACTGCATGCTAATTCCCATGGTAACTGCTTACCAAGCTTTAGCAAACAGCTCCCCAGGGGCAGATATTTAGAACTTCAGTCTATAAAACTGTGATAAGACTTTCTCTGGAAACTTTTATTGATTCAAATTCACTGTGACGTGGAGATGAACTTCTCGGGTCCCAGCATGATGTCAGCTGCAAAGATAGCTCGACTTTTGCTTGCAATGAAGACTGGAACTGGGAACAAATAGCATCCCCTGCATTTCCTGCTTCCAGTGTGGCAAACTGGAAAAGATATTATATTGTGCATCAGGAATCAGATGCAAGGCCCTCCAACCACAAGAATATGCCTGACCTATTGTATCAAAGCTTACTGACCTAAAGATTATCAGTTTCAACCAATGTAGTCAGATGCCATAGGATCACAGTATATAACACAAATATAGAAACTCTGGGAGCTGTGCTGATTAGAGTAATTAACATATCTACCACATATAAAGAGAAAGGAGAATGGTGAATCCCATTCTCCTCCACCACTCATCTGCAAAAATTGGGGGTGCAAGAACAGTGGGCACCCATACTCTGATGAGGGCCATCGCTGCAGTGATTAGACTACAGTACGTTGGGAGGAGAAAAACAAGGAGGGAAGAATCTTTGGATAGCTGCAAATGAGGACTCATAGCACTGAATCCTAGCCTTAGTTTTAAATAAGCCTGAAGCTCAAAGAAGCAGGAAGAAGGTGAGGAAAGTGCCAGATCAAAAAAATACAATTTTTGACATGCACGCTTGTGCATGAATTAGCTCAGCCTTATGATTTCAGTTTGCACCTTGCCTGCACATATGGCTTTGAAAGTTAATATCATCTATTTTTATGGCGCTCGTTTGCCTGCATTTAGTGGACCCTTTAACACTGCTGTAATAATTAGCAATAAAAGGCACCAGCTATTGTGCTACTCCATCAAAAGCGAAACCTTACTTCATTAATACAAGTTTGCACATTTTTGCGTATGTTTATTCAAGAGTTTGATTGTTTATCTTGTAATTGAACAAAACAACAAAATAGTAATTAATTCTTCCACAGTAACCTTTCAATCCAGTGCAAAAAAGCAGCTGTATAATCTTAATAGCACTGTATCTCTTTGTGCTCTCACACATGAATGCTAAGGCTAACTCTATGGGGCTTGTTTACTAAGCTGGGCTAAGAGTATTGCGGGCTGTTTGTAACTAGGTCACTAGGTGAATAACATGGGATCTAGTTACAAATAGCTTGTGCTAACCATTAGCCCTGCTTAGTAAGCATGCCACTATATAATATGCTCAATGTGCAAACTGTGGGTCTACTGGCCAAAATGCTTTTAAAAAGCCAGATGTTTTGTTGGTAAGTATGTGTATTTTTTGGCACACTTTCAATTAATTAGCATGCCTTAAAAAGATTAGTGCACGCTAAATCAATTTAATGCACATTAACCAAGGAATTAATATGCATTAAGTTGATTACTGTGTTAAAAGTTCTAATTCATGCTTAAAAAATGTATTAAAATGTATGAAATTAACCAAAAATATCCCAAAATACGTAAAAGCCAAATAAACCAAAAGAAAACCAAATAATGTTGCCCTGTGCACATTCCTAACAGGTTGCACGAATTGTTTTATGGGGACTTGCACTATCATAACAGCTCGAAGCACCGTGCCCCTAGGAACTCTCTGGAGATACTTCCTTTCTGAAAGACTCTAGATTCCTTTTTAGGGATACTGAACATCTGTCTGCTGAATGTCGGGAGATCCTTGCCATAATGAATACTGTTTTGTAGGATCTTTGCCATGGCTGGTAATTCATCCTAAGTGCTTTGTCTTTCAGATTTCAGGCAACAAAGTAAATGAATCTGCCTCTACAGTCAGTCAAGTCAGCTGTATCAATGGCTTCCAGGTAATTCTGCTAACAATGCCTCTATTGTTGCTAAGGGAAAGCTGGTTCTCCTGAATGCGGTAGGAAAAAATAATAACAGTGAAATCTGCAATGTAGTTGCAGTTTGGGAGTCTCAGAGGCCTTTTTGTGGAAGAACAGCAGTTTCTTTGATTTTAATTACAGTCTATTTATGTAAAAAAAACCTGTTTAAGAATGTGTCTCTAAATCAAACAGTTCATTAAGTAATGGTCCAAAGTCTCTTGCTTCTGATTTGCTTCCTGTTGTATTGCTCCACATGTTTTTGCAGCATTTTCTATAGTTCTTTCTTATTGTACCGCTAGGTGCATATGTTGAAATTCAAAGTCTCCTAAGGAGGAATGCTTAATTTTTAAAAGTAGAAGAATAGGGTCATTCTACAAACGGAGAGCCATTGCAGTTTTCTTCATTTTGGCTTATCCTTGAAAAAGTAATTAAGAGTCCCAATTATTTATAAATGAAAATGCCTATATTTTTTCATTTAAATATGCACATAAAATAAAAGAAAAAACTAGCACTGGCATTCACACCCTCCCACCAGTCAATCACCCCCACACATGCCCAAATGTTCTCCAAATCACCAAAGCTTGAAACATAGGGTGGTGGCAAGACTTGGCAGCAGCTTTATTAACATTAAGACTGGAACAACTCATTAATCACATGTTCTGTTGTGTGTGTGCCATCAAGTCAATATGGACTCCAGGCGACCCAGCAGCCTGAACATATTTCTCCAGCTTGTCTTTATCCAGGACTAGACAGTGTTTCCTTGGCTGGCGACTTTTAATTTACATAGGCTGGCTTTGTTCAGGTCTAGGCAGCAACATCTTAGTCCACCAATTACAGAATTACATATCCACATTTCTCTTCCTAGCCTGAGGTATTGCCAAACTAAGGCTACAAATAATGGTGCCATTTTGACCTTCCACTGCACATGGTAGTGACGCCTCTGTGCCTGGAGTCTAAAGTCTCTGCTCCATTCCTTCTCTCCCCCAACCCACTCAAGCAGCTGCTCTGACTCCTGAGAGGTCAATTCCTCTTCCACCACCACCTCAACTATGACACTATCCCTTCCCTACACCCTAACCCTACTAGCTTCCCTGCACTCTACTTCTTCCACATCACTCCCCTATCCTAACCCTTAAAACAGGGAAGGGGGGGGGGGGGAAACTACCACTGCAAACTGCACTGCAACCCACCAAGTCAAGACCACCAAGACTGGTTGAAATTATAACTTCCTAGTCCCTAACTCTCATCGTACCACCCTTGCTTACTCTTCCCTCTCCAAGCCTTGACACAGTCACTAGCCTTTCATTTTCTACCTCCCTTTCCTTTCCCCCTATTTACTTTCCCACCCATGGTGATTGTCCTTGAGGGGCTCAGCTGTGTTATGAGCCCCCTCTCTAAATTCAGGACACGGACAATATTTATCTCTTCTGCTCAGAGCCAAAAATATGTCAGAAACATGAAGAAGTCTCGACATAGGCAGTTTCAAATAAGTGGCTGGCTTCCTCAACGACACAGCAACTTTTTAAAGTCAACAGAGCAGTATACTTCTTGTAGCAAATGTATCTATAGGAAAGGGAATTGGATAGCCAATGTCTTTTCTCAGGTTCTGGTCTGCTGTGTTAACCCATTAGACTAATCCTCGGCTCTCATGTATGGAGTCGCCAGAAGAATCACATTAATACTCAATACAGAGGCTTCCACTGCAGCAATTTCATTCAGCTAAATGGAGCTTACTTGAACAAGTGGTGACATCCTGGCATGGTGATAATCTTTTTAAACTCTGGGGAGCAGAGGTGGATATATTGTCCAGACTCTCCAAGTGGGACGGACATATCAACAGAGTGGGCTTCATTGCTATAATTATGCATATCAGCGGGTTCATTTAAAAGGCCCTTTAACAGATATTTAGAAGTGACTCCATAGATGAACCGAGTGCAAAAAGTAGACAGCTCTGCTGGGTTCAGTGTCGGTGTTCCCTTGAAGCAGATTGTTACTCAAAATACTTACTGTGTCTGCATTCATCAAACTTCTATAGCACCTTCAGGAGAGGAAGTGGACTTCTGTATAGAGCAATAGGCTGAAAATCATGGAAGCCAGGGTTCAAATTCCACTTTCATCACAGACATTCTCTATCATGTTGGTCAAGTCACTTCATCACATGTTGTCCCAGGCACTCACTGACTACTTATCAGTATTGCACGATCCAACAGTTCTATAAAAATAATAACTAAGCAGAGAACAGTGTTTTGTTTTATTTTATGTGCATATTAGAAAGAAATATAGCCTTGAAAAATAATTGGGGCTTCACCAATCATTATTTTTTCACAGGCTGACAAACATGGAGCAAACCTGCAACAGCTATTCCTTTGTATTAAAGTTCTATTCAATTTAGAATTATTATGACATTTATGCAGGTGTTGGAATTTGCAACTGGGCACTATGAGAGGATGCATTTGTAGATACAGTATAGAGACTTAATAGCAGTGGTTCCCAAAATTGGGGTGAGGACCCCAAATGGGGTCACAGAAACATGATCATTTCCTCTTCTCTCTCGACTTTTACTGTGACCTATGCCAAGTAGTGGCAGTCACTAGTCGGCATGTGGCCTATGAGCCAGTGAACATTCATAGCCCTTGCCCTCTCCTGGGTAAGCTTCTGGTTAGACTGGAAACCCATGCAGAGTACTGGGGACCCTGTGCTGACTTCTGCGCTGTTGCCACTACAATCGCAGGCCCTTACCCCCTACTAAGAAAACGTCATGTTAGGCTGTAAAACCATGCTGAGTATTGGAATCTGTAAGCACAATGCACACTAACAAAAAGGACTATTTGACTGCTGCTGCTGTTGCAACTACTGTGGCCGCTGCCTTCCTGTTTTAGATCAGTGGATGGAAGAGGAGGCGGCTTGAGACCTGCTATTTCGATTTCATCATCATCAGGGGTCATGTGAATTTGCAGTTGTTAAAATAGGGTCATACAGTATAAAAGTTTGAAAAGCACTGCATTTGCATGTTTATTTCTACATATGCATTTATATATATTTCTATTTCTTTATATACCCAGCAGCTGTTGGTGCCACTTTATCAACAATGAGCCACCTGACTGAAGACCGAATACAGTTTAGGATAGCTATCCAGAGGGTTGCCATGAGTTGATACTGACTCGACAGCACTTAATAACAATATACAGCTGTGGTTAACATTATTGTCACCCTTGCATTTTAAGTAGGTCAGTTGTCTCTTTTCCAAGTTGAAGAGCCCCAACCTTTTAAGCCTTTCCTCATAGGGAGTATCCTTCCATTCCCTTTACCATTTTTGTCGCTCTTCTTTGTACCTTTTCTAATTCAGCTATATCCTTTTTAAGATATGGTGACCAGAATTGCACACAATATATAAGGTGCAGAAGCACCATGGAACAATACAGAGGAATTATAATATCCTTTGTTTTATTCTCCATTCCTCTTCATATGATTCCTAGCATTCTCTTTGCTTTCTTGGCTTTCATTGTTGGAAGGTATACAACAAAAAAAGAGATGTCTGTGCAACTTAAATGTAATAATTTCTGTAAAAAAAAAACTAAATGACTTGGGCAGGATTAATGGTACCCTTCACTAATATTTGGTTGCACAACCCTTGGCAGTGATGACACTCTTGAAACATTTCTTGTAACCATCTATACATTTCATACATCTGCCTGCTAGTATTTTCTCCCACCCTTCAACTGCAATTTGTTACTGCTCATGAATGTTTCCAGGATTCCTTTTACCAATGGCAGATTTCAGCTCTTTCCAAAGGTTCTCAATTGGATTGTGATCAGGACTCATTGCTGGCCAGTTTAAAACAGTCTGTTTGTTCCTTTTTAACCATTGTTTTGTACTTTTCGCTGTATGTTTTTGGTCAATGTCCTGCTGGAAGACCCATGACCTTTGACCCAGACCTAGTTTTCAGACACTAGGGGGTATGTTTACTATACAGCAGTAGCGGCTTCCGTGTGATATCAGAGCAGCGGCCCCATTGACTTCAATGGGGCCGCGCCTCTGATGTCGCATGGAAGTTGCTACCACTGCATAGTAAACATACTCTTAGGTATCAAATTTCAATCAAAAATTCCTTTGACTTCATGATTCCTTTAATATGTTCCAGGCCCTGAGGCAGCAAAACAGACCCACAACATTATAGAACCTCCACCATATTTAACTGTAGGAAGGGTGTGTTTTTCCTTATAAGCTTCATTTCTTTGGAGATAGCCTTGTACCCCTTTGAAGTTTTATATTTGGTGATAATGAATTTACTCAGGGTCTCAGGCAGCTCTCTTGTCCTCACCATTGTGAAAATGGAACAGAGAGTGAATAGAAACATAGAAACATGATGACAGAAAAAGACCACAAGGCCTATCTAGTCTGTCCTTCCATATCAACAACTACAACAGTCCACTTTTTACCTTTAGAGATCCTCTGTGTTGGTCCCATGCTTTTTTGAATTCAGTTACTGTCCTCATCTCTACCACCTCCACTGGGAGACTATTCCACGGATCCACTACTCTTTCCGTAAAGAAATATTTCCGCATATCACTCCTGAATCTATCTCCCTTCACCCTCATCCCATGTCCCCTCGTAGCAGAATTTGCTTTCAATTGAAAGAGGCTCTCTCCCTGAACATTTATACCACAGAGGTATTTAAACATCTCAATCATCTCAATGTGGCCATTTTAAACATTAGAGCCATCATTCATTCGTTGATTCAAGTCATGTGAGTACTGGCAGGTGCGTCTAATTTTACTGCAATGGTAATGAGGTTCTTCTGTTCAAACAGATTTGAGTTGTTTATAAGGGTGTCAATAATCATGTCCTATCAATGAACCAGTCAAGAGGTGAAAAATCAGTCATAAAAAAAACCCTTCACAAATCCCCTATAATTCACTTTTAATGTCGGACTATTTGCCGCGAGGAAAAACTTCCTCTTGAAGCAAAACATTCTTTTTATTCTTTTTTTATGATGTGAACCCACTGCTCACAGGTCACTAGCCACATCAAACTATATTCAAGGGAAAATGGCATCATGCCAGTCCCTCAAAAACTGACAAAAGCAATAGTGACGAGGCACTAACTAACAAATAAATGAGAAACTGCCATCTTAGCTTTCAGGCGTAAATCCATTCATCATCAAATTGAAGATGGTAGTTTGCTGCAGTTAATCCTCATCACCATCTACAATGATTCCCAGTCACTGCGTTCTGCTATTAAAAAGTCATTTAGCTACACAGTGCCATGTTTCAGGCCATCGATCTGGCCCTTCTTCAGGCTAAACTGAATACCGTTGCAGAACATTCAGATCTTTTTAAAGGAAAAAGGAACTGACGTCAGAAGATCCAAAACTCAGAGGCTCAGAGTTTTCTTATCGGCTACTTTTGGATCTTCTGATGTATTTATTAATTTGGCATACTATCTTTTGCCATCATCGACAATACTCGTATAATGAAATTTTCAGCCCAGTATGCTACATTTGCTAAAGAAGCAAATAGAATGTTTGGTATTATCAAAACAAGAACAGAAAACAAAATTGAGAATATCATTGTACCTTTGTATATGTCTCTGGTGCACCTTGAGTACTGTGTGCATTTCTGATCACCCTCATCTCGAAAAGGATATAGCAGAAATAGAAAAGTTTCAAAGAAGGCAACAAAAATGATAAAGGTGACAGATCACCTCCCATATGAAGAAAGGCTGAGATAGTTTAGCGCTCGTCAGTTTGGAAAAAAGGCAACAGAGGGGAATATGATAAAAATGTATAAAATTCTGAGTGGCATAGAATGGTTAAATAATAAGGAATAGTAGTTTAACTTTTCAACCAACACAAAACAAGAGGACATTCCTGGAATTGAATGACCAGCAGACTGAAAACACATCACAGAAAGATGTTTTCATGCAGTACATGATTCAGCTGTGGAATCTGCTGCTGAAGGATGTGATCAAGGCGACTAACATAGCAGGGTTACAGGACGAAAAGTTCATACAAAATTATTAGCCAGGTAGACTTGGGAAATCTATTGCTAATCCCTGGAAACAAGCTGTGAGAAATACTTGTGGGATCTGCCAGATACGTGTGACCCAAACTGGCCACTATCAGAGGTAGGATGCTGGAATTAATGGAAGAGGTGGAATTAAGTGCAGCTGTTCTACTGGCATTCAGGTAGAGAAGCTGCTGCCTCAACGCCACACCAAGAAAAAAAAAAAACAACGGCGGCAATCCAGGATGTAGATGCCGATTTGGATTGGATTAACTCTCCATTGCCCATGTTCCCTGTAAGTATTAGTGTACGTGTCTCATATCCCCTCATGTTAAATGTATCCCCCAATTGTGTTGTGACCGCCTTGATTGAAGGATAAGGTGGTATACAAAACGGTCTAAATAAATAAATAAAAATAGATATCCAAAAATGCCTATCTGAACAGAAATGAGAGATTAGTTATTAACAGAGCTAAATATAATTCTGATGTTACACTGTGCTTTAGTTCACGTTTTGTGAGCACTGATCCATGTCAAATAGAATAATGCAAAATGTTAAATTATCCCTGCCTCTGTATTTGACAAGATTGCGTCTGTAGCCTTTTTATAGTCCAATATACTGCATGACGATGGTGCAGATTAATTGGCAATTTAACATGAGATGCTGTACAGTATTATATACTCCGTCAAATTAAACGGAGTTAAATGGAAGTCATTATTTTCACAAGGAACATTGGCTTCTTAACATGCTAAATTGCAAAGTAACCCCACAACCTCATCACACATTATCTTTAAACATGTGCAGATAATCCACTGTCACTGCATTTTTATATTAAATCTATACTAAGGAACATTTTCAAATGATTTTACCCAGGTAATGAAACAGTAGGGATAAAAATTCTCTAACACTTTAGAGGCATAGGCATGTTTATTAAAGTGTACAATGAACGGGGGGGGGGGGGGGGCGGCGATTGGACAGGGGCTGGACAGGTTAAGGGTGGAACATGAATATTGATGGTGCACATCGGTTAGCATGGACATCCTGGGCATGCACTAGCCGTGGTTGTTGCAATTGGCACAGGCGCAATTAACTCCATTGCATTGACATCGCCCGATGGCAGCTCCACGAGACTGGCACCATTTTGTATAGCACCAGAGACGGGAACAGGAGAAGGGGGACTGCTCCCCCCCCCCCTTCTTGCTGGACCTCTAGGGCTACCTGTGTCTGAATCACCACCAGCTTCAGGTACACTGGGCAAGAGTACTCAAAAGAGGAGAGAGGAATTCCCACTCAGGGAAACCAGACTAAAAATGAAGTGCAGGAGTGGGGATGAGTGGAGTAGATGTTCAGCTTAAGATGAAGAGTAATTGAAGGGAGTGTGGCAACATACCAAACTAAAAGGAGAAAGGAGTAATCTACCTGCACCCAATTTTGGCTAAGGAGAAAGAGTTAATGGCTTGTAACATAGTTCTTCTTTGTTGTTTCTGCCAATTGTTCTTGTTGTCATTGCTCAGTGACCCTAAAGTTTGTGAGCCCTTGGTTCTGAACACAGTTTCTGGCCTGGACTCATTTATGGAGGAGTGGAGGAGTGGCCTAGTGGTTGGGGCAAGGTACTTCAGGCCGGAAGGTCGGAGGTTCAAATCCCACTAGAGGACAGCAAATCCCACTAGAGGACAGCAACCTTGGGCCGGAAGGACTGGGGTTTCTAGTCCCACAGGTGCTCCTTGTGGTCTTGGGCAAGCCACTTAACCCTCCATAGCCCATGTTCCCTGTAAAATAGTTATCTCCAAGTTACAATGCCCTGTTCAATGTAATTTCAGTTTGTTCAATGTAAACCGCACTGATGCAGAATAGCACGGTATATAAGAGAATGTAAATAAAAATAAATAAATAAATTTATTTGAGAAGGGAGAGGTGTGAGAGTGTCAAGTGGCAAGGTCACCACCAAGAAGAACCCTGGTATTATAATCCAAGAATCCAAAAATAAAATACTGCAAATAGACTCATTGGATTAGTGTTTCCCCTTGTCTGCCAATCCACTAGAAGCAGCTGTGAGGACCACCCAAAAGGGGGAGGGGGTAAGACATAACACATAAAACCAATTTCATACACATTCATTGTGGGCATACAGGAAACTTGACTGGTTATTATTCACCAGGACAGGTTTGGGAAGCTCCATATTAACCCCTATCTAGAAAGGCCAGAACAAGCAGAAGTCATCAGTTTTCCCATAGATGAGATCCATTTTTTTAATTACAAATACATTCTCTTACAATTACCACACCACCCTGAGGCTCCCAAATCACAACTTGTTTTACCTGTCTACCCCTGGGTTGTAAAGCTGGAACAACAGCATCAGGACTTGATAAAGGCAATTTGCCTCTGAAAGGTTCTGCCAGCTGATTAAGATCATAATAAAGCAGCTCCTGTCCCTTAAGTCTTATCAGACATTTACAAGGACACAGTGTTCAAAATTCCTCTTGTTCATCCAACACATTTTGCCTCATCACCATAAATTTCCAGCGATGTGAATGTGTCACTCAGGCATCATTTGGAAGAAAAGGGGCCCTGTGTCCTTCTACTGAAATAATTTTGACATTGGCAAATAAGGCAGATTATCCACTATTAGATTCCAACAAATGTGACTGGAATGGTCCATTTTACATCATCTTCTCTCAAGTTTGAAAATTTACTGCATCCTCAGTATTTCATTTTCCCTATCTTTCGATTAAATATATCCAGACTGTTTGATCCTTTTCCTTAAATATCCAACATGAAAAAATAAATCATCTGGATAATTGTTAGGCAGGCACATTAGACTAGGAGGGATACTTTAGAAAATTCTTTCACAATTTCCATGTAGAAATTTTGATATTTACATGTTGAAAATAGAATCCATGTGTAAATGGCAATGTTTGAAATGGCTCCGTTTATATGTGAATGTCCATAATATGTAGAAATTGCAAGATGACATATTGGGGCCATGGTTTGGTTTCACTGGGTAGGTCAAAAAATTGTTGATGATGAAAGTGTAATTGTGCTGACACAGATCTGTATGCTTGTGATTACTTTTGAGCTCCTTTCCCTCCAAATTTTAATTATCTTTGTGTTTTACATGGTTAGAGTTATACAGCTATCCGGCATTTCAATTTAAATAAGAGTAATTCATAACGGGAAAAGAATAACAAAAATAAATAAATAAAAAAATTTGTAGCATAATTTGTTTGCACAATAGTGTAGTAGTATAGAAGACAATTGTAAATAGTTACCCTGTTATCCAAGTTGCATTACCTGTTCAACTGTAAACACAAAGTACCATCAGAAATGTGTATTTTATTGTTCATTGTAAACCGCACTGATGCTGAATAGCGCGGTATAAAAGAGACTCTAATAAATAATAAATAAATTAAGGGCCCAGTATTCTAAGGCCTGTAAACCATGTAAATGCCCCAGCAGGCCCTCAATGCCACTATATGCTTAGCATCGGGGCCTGCTGGGGGCGTTCTGGGGTGGAGCAGAGGTGGAGACTATGGCAAACTGGTCAGCAGCAATATTGAGCCGCCGCCTGGTTTGCAATCTGCAGTGTAACCCTGGCTTAACTTTCAGAGCATATCGCTAACCAGGCAGTGGCTCAATATCGTCACTGCCCAGTTGGTGACCAGGTTCTGCGGTGACCCCAAACAGTTAATGCCAGAGCCAGATATGATCCCAGCATTGAATATCCAGGTTTAATGTTCAGCACCAACAGCTAGCCATGGTAATCACACTAGCCGTCGGTACTGAATATCGGGACCTGTTTCTTAGGAGATATAAGAAAATCAGTTAAATAGGATGAATTCTTATCATGAGACCTAAGGCTCGTTGGGTTCCCTCTGGAGCAATGGAACTTCACATAAGTAACTTTCAATGAAGTTGTTTTAAAAATTTTGTCCTTACTGGAAACTCAACACTATAAATATCATACAAATTTGCATACCGAGGAAAAGAGAGCTCTCCATCATTTAGCAATCAACACTCATTTTATTTTTATAGCCGCGGAAAAGGGGGGAACCGTTGTTATTCAACATAGGATTCGATATATTGAAGCAGCAGAGAGACAGTTGCATAATAAGGACCATTATTCTTGGTTTCCTCAGAATCCCACTTCAACATTTTGTGCTGATATAGCTTACTTCATTAAGAATGCCCTTACAAAGGTTCTCTCACTAAAAGTGAAGCTGAGTTTTTAAAAACACACATCCTAAAATACCTGGATTCTACACAATTCCAAAAATAGAGGTCTTTTCAGTTGCCACCTGAGAGACCCATCATCTGAAGGGGACTGTATTGAAGCCTTAATCCTTCATCACACACGTTAAATTACCAATGACTTTACACACCTGGGGTCAAATTGACCCCATCAGTAAATGACCAGAAACCGTGAACAATTTCATCCACATAGGATTGGTATTTTAATGCATTTATTAAAAACAGTTCTCAGTTTTTGCTGTTTACAAATGTTCAGTGTTTATGATATAAAAGTAGTCTAACTATTAACTTCAGTTTATCATTAAATTGTAATTAAGTCTCGACACCCCTAGTACAATCATCTATCTAGGCGTCTTTTAGTCAGCACATTCATTGCATAACAGCTGGCAATGTTCTGGGCATATGGCTGTACCACATCGCTTGCAGTATTTTGATGTTCTATCTGATGATCTGGTGCAAAGCTGGCAGCACGATCATGCCCCTCTGGATTCACAGCCTGTAGGACCAAGTAAGCTGAATCCAAGTAGTTGCATGCAGATCCACACCCCTTTCTGAAGTGTTCTTGGGTTCTGCAATCGCAATGTCTGCTGTGGCAGAACTAACTCCTTTGCCAGTTCTGTTAGGAACAGTCGCCGTTTTTGGGACACCTCTGTTTGCCATTTGGGTTTTTGCTGTGCCTAAATTATGTATATGTACGCACAAGCTTGTCCAGATTGTCTACTCCAGACTTAGTAGCATTATAGTGCAGAATCATTGCAGGCTTCTTTTCATTCTTGTCGTCTATCGTCTTGTCATGATGCATGCTCCTCAAAACAATGACCGTTTTGTTTTTCTTTGGAACATAACTCACTAGTGTGATCTCTTTGCAAAAAACAGTGATGAAAACAGTTCCTTGTTCCGCAAAATCAGCAGTTCACCTGGTATGTCCCTTCTGTTTTTTCTCATGGTGCCAACAACTGTAGTGTGTTGAATCAGAAGATCTTCAGCCAGTCCTACATCAGTAAAGTAATTATCACATGTAACATTGCGGCCAGTTTTCCACCAATGTCTAGTCAATCTTTTCACTACTTCAACTCCTTTCTTCAGTTCGACCGCTGCTCCTGGTTGCTTCCCCAGATAAATTTCTCCTTTCAGTGGATAGCTGGTCTCTGCATCGCAGTTCCAGAATATCTTTATTCCATACTTTCCTGGCTTTGTGGAAATGTATTGTCGAAAGCCGCACTTGCCTCTGAAGCTGACCAGTTGCTCATCAACTGTCATATCCATTCCAGGTAAGTACATCATTGATAAGCGTGCATTTAGCATGTCCCATATATCACGGATGGGTGCCAACTGTCGGTGGCTACGCGTTCTGGACGAGTGCACAAGTTATCCATTCTCACAAACCGTGAGATATCCTGGAAATGATTTATGTTCATTACGGAGTGATAAAAAGGTTTTGAGTCAGGTGCAAACAATGATGTAATTGCTTCTTTTGATGATCTGTCTTTACCGGCATGCAGCAATATTTCAATGATTGCCTTTAGTTCAACAATGTCAATATCTGTCCACTCTTTTACGTTTCCATCAAGTTGTTCGGCTTGTGTGTGGTAGTAGTTCTTGGCATAACGATTAGTCTCTCTAAGAATGATGCCCAACATTTCATCAGTAACGAACAAAGAGAATGCCTCGCCTATTGACTGAACTTTGCCTGCCCTTGTAATGCCTCGACGCTGTTGTATGCAATGCAGCATTAGGCTCGTCTTCTGACCATATGCGTCCACTTTTTGCCTTGTAGATTTTACCTGATTTCTTCTGTTTATAAAATCCTGAGTTAATTTTTTCTTTTCTTGCTTGGTTGTGGCTCATCATCATCATCAGATGCACTGTCTTCATTCTCCGCAGTATCACCTGCCAGGTACTGTGCTTCCTGTCCCTCAATTTGATCGTTATAGTCCCTAGTTTGTTCAATACTGTCTGGCTCACCATCGGAGTCTTTACCTTCTATTCCTGTTTCATCTTCTGATGATTCATTTTCAAGTTCAGCTAATACTGCCTGAAGTACAACCTGGCTTGTTAGACGATGAGGACGACGACTACTACTCATTTCACTCAGAATTCTTGGAACAATAAAATAACTGAAATCATAATAAATAAATGTTATTACCAATCAAATATATCTCAGAAAAAAGAAATAATGTTGGCGGCAAAGCGCCATTACTTCTATAACAGCAATGAATAGGTCTATACGAACACATGCCTGGTATGAACTCAAACGCTAAAAAATGTTGCCTTAATTTCACATGACGATCACAGTAGCCTACAGATGAAATAGCCTAGCAATGCCAAATTAACAATAATAACTACAACATGAACCTGAAACAGGAATTCTGACAACACTGGTTTCGCTAAGCTGGGGTCAATTTGACCCCAGGTGTGTATAATAGGTATATACACCATAAAAATGTTAACAAAAAATTACTGTTCCGATTAAACGAAAACACTCTACGGGAAATTCAATGGCTGTAAATATTTAGAAGCCATACCCAGAAGTTTTAAGTCATGGCAGAAATAAATAAGTAAGTAATTTGACATAACAAAAGGCTTGGGGTCAAAATGACCCCACGTGTGTGGTGAACGGTTAATCCCAATTTGCAGATTATGTTTTAAAACCATGTGTAGCTATGGCTCAATCAAACATCAAAAGATACAGTTCATTTTTTACATATAATTACGTAAATGTATCTTCTGATATAATTTTGTGTACTATAGATATTGTAGCCCTCTATTCTAAAGTTTCCCAAAATAAAGCTCTTCAGATAATTATCAGCCTGCAAGAGGAGAATTCTCTTCCTCAGAGGGGAAGACCCAAAGCATCTAAGCTTTCAATTTATCCATTCACTACCCACAAATGATTATACAGTCTGGACAACCAAGAATTTAATCCACTCATACTTAGGGATGCCTGATACCTGTGGTCCAAAATAAGGACATGTTTTCAAAAAATAATACTTCAAACATAATAAAACAGGACATCTGGCAACCCTACTCATACTCACCCACAATCATTCATATTTATCCCTATCTCTCCAATCCCCGATCTCACTCTCCCCCCATCCAGCTACAGTTCAGTCACCAGTCAACATTCACAACCACACACACTGCACTCATACATTATAACAAGAAAACTATCAGCCCTCCAAACCCCCAATATAGGGCATTTGAGAAAAGAAGATAATGCATAACAATACTGAGAACGTGGTGAAGTCCGTAAGAAGCTGAGTTCCCCTCTGTCCTTATATTCTGCTTTGCTCTTATCCTAGCCTTGTCTCCTCATGTTAGGAAAACAAAGTGTTGTCTATTCCATCCATGAACGAGTTGTACTGCTGCAATGTGGCACAAATTAATAGATTTATTATTACAAAAGAAGGGAGAAATTCAAGGTTCCTGATCTTCTTATTGGGCTGATAACCCCTGAGCCTTTCCTCGATATTGATAAGACACAGTCATAACTTCCATATAGAACCAGAGACACAGTTAAAATTACCATTGCCTTTAAAATAGAACTCCCAGCGGCACCCTTGTTGTCCAGAGATCATAAACCATTAGGTTGGCAAGAATTGTCCCTATTGAGGAAAAATAAAGCTAGTCTTGAAGGACTACCAAAAGGGATTGCTACTGCTGGAAAGAAATCTGCACTTGTATTTATTTTCTGGGAAATTCTCTAAATCTTGGGGAAAAGGAATTCCTTGGGTTAATGCTGACATATCTGTGTATTTTAGAATTCAGTGTTTTTGTTAAGTCAGTCAGGGTTTCTCAGCCCAGCCCACCCTGATCCATGAACAGAGATGCAAGCCTCAGTTCTTAGCAGTGTCATCCTGTTTGGAAGCTCTCTCACTCTCACTCTCATTGAGCCCCTTGCCTCAGCACTAGAGCCTCGTGCCATTGCATTGATCCTGGCCACTGCTTTCATGACAGACAAGCCTAAGAAAAGAAAAACCAAGTGCTCCAGCCAGTAGAAAGAAATCTGAACTCGCCTCCTACAGCATCTCTTTTCTTTATACCTACAAGTACATATGCGGGAGGCCTATGCACATACGTTCGACAACTGAGTGGAAAGCAGTTTTCAGTCCATACTGCATCCACTCTGCATCCTTTCAAATATGATTTTAGGATGCTTTTTTCATTGGCAAAGCAATACTACATTTAAATTTTACTAGATTCATACTCTGGATGCACCGACTGAAAAACTCTCATTCTGGACTTCAATCTCGCTCTCTGGGGTGGTTCACCTCTGGGGTTTCTGCATTAGTGATGAAGTCCTCCTCAGCCCAACCAAGCCCTGCATCCCGTTCACACCTACCACAGTTTTCCTGGTGGTAATGAGGGGGCAAAACTGATCTCCTGATGCTACTGTCTGAGCAGCTCTCTCGCTGAAAATGGCAGTCTCACCCCCTAGCTATATTTTTGTGATACTACCACTAGGTGGCTAGACTGCAAAATAAGGATAGAAAAGCCCTCTTGAGGAGGTGCTTAATACATTCTTTATTATAATGAGCTGCTGTGCACTTACAAGCTTCACATTTCAACATTTAACATATGTTGTGATGAAAGACTCTGGATCCATTGATAAAATAAAGTGCTAAGCCATCCAAGAACACATTCCCTGCTCCTAATCTATTGTTATGGAAATCTGCACCAACACCCCCCCCCCCCCCCGGTCAATGAGTAATGATGGGGCTCCAAAGACCACCAGAAGGTAGTCTCTCCTTCTGCTTTAGGTGGCCCCCCTGTGGCATGGGAATCCAACAAAAAGATGAAAAAACTGCTATTGAATACACATGTCCTCAAAACCTTACTACTATAGACAAGATGGGAGGAAAAAGACCTCAGCACATATGAAGGGCTTTATAAGGCTGGCCTCGTATTATCATGCCTGCTTGCTCATGCCCAGTTCAATGCCATCATAGGTCATAAAAAACATCCCTAATGCAATCTTTAAAATTAAGAAAGATTTGAAATAAACACTAATCTTGTCACTTCTGTTGCCTCTGTTCCTAAAATTTCAGTCAGAACTCAAATATCCCAACCTCACTTTCTCCTACACTGACAGCATTTTACCCAGTGCTGCTTCAGGGAGTAGCTCAGGGAATTTCATCTTAAATCTCCTTCAGAAAATCTACGTTTCAAATCTTTTCTGGACATAGATTCAATTCTCACTCCTTGCCGCTGATGTCACCTTTTTCTTAACCGTTCCAGTAGCTTCACTTCCAAGGCAACTGCCCCGATTGCACTCTCCTAACAGCAGCCTTGATGAAGTCACCCAGATCTATTGGCAATGAAGCCCTCCTCAGCCCCCTATCTCTAGATCCATTAGGAATGAAGTCTCCTGTATCCCTCTTATCTCCATACCCAGATCCATTAGCATAAATTATAACTGGTATTTATTTAATGTGCGCTGTGGTAAAACAAATCCTACATTAAGCTGAATCAGTGGCAAATAATACCCATTATAACCTTTACACAGCTTAGTAAATAGGGACTTTAGTTAAGGTGGATTTTCTTGTGGTTTAATTTATTCTAGTTACAATGAAAAATATAAATCTGCATAAATATTCACAAAGACAAAGCATTTCAGCCTATATGCAACTTTCAAAAGGTCCTGCAAAGGTAATAAATACTGCCTAAAAACGTTTCAAATATAGGAAAGACCTTGATGAATCAGTTCCTTAGGGGTCTGTTTACTAAACATTCCTAACGTGCGGGGCCGTGCTAATGTGCCTGTGCCATATAAGGAGTGGGCGGTTCAGGCAGAAAATAGAAAAAAAACGGTAGTAAGCAACCGGATGTGTGTGCGTCGCGCTAATGTGCGGGGGTCGACATTAGCGCGTGGAAAGGCAAAGTGGCACGCTGCTGAGTATACAAAACAACAGAGCCGTGGTACAATGGTGAAGACACTGACCAATGGTGCAGGGGCCATGGGTTCAATCCCCCAGTGTGCGCAACGACAAAGGTCAGCTAAGGCAGTAATTGTAATGATTAACATTGTTTTAGGAGGCAAATTAATTTGGAACGGCATAAGGCGGCACACAGTTATTTTTGGGCGGCAGAAGGCGGCGCACAGTTATTTTTGGGCAGCAGAAGGCGGCGCACTGGTCCCCTTGGGCGGCAGAAGGCGGCGCGCTGATAGGCACAAGGCGGCGCGCTGATGCACAAGCACAGGAACAGAGCCACAGCACAATGGTTACAACACTGACCAATGGTGCAGGGATCAGGGGTTCAACACCTCACAATGCCCAGTGAAAAATGCCTGCTGAGGCAGTATGTAGTATGCTGTAGGAGGCTGTATAAATTTATTTTGTTATCACTACTAGCAAACGCACTCTCCCAGCATGTTAACATACGGCGGCCCATAAGGCACATGTTACAGTGCACTGTTCGCCAAGGCACCCTTGAATGACCCCTATGGGGCAGCATGTATGTTGCGACACAGGATAATGTATAGTGCACCCTATAGGGATGGCAACCATAAGGTGGCCTACAGGGCGCCCTATGAAGCACCCTCAGAGGCACCTAATGGGTATAGTAAGCTGAGGGTGGTCTTGCCGGCATAGACATATGTACAGTAAATAAAAATAAAGCTGTGGACAGCCCTACCAAAGGGCCCCACTGTGGGTTTGAACCCATGACCTCTGGCTGCACAGGCAGTGATGTAACCATTGCGCTACAGCTCCATAGCTGTAAGCAGGCCCCTGGCTGGCTGCAGATAGCCTACACGTCACCTCACAGACAGTCTGCTGGTGTCAACAGGATAGGGTTAGGCCACCCGTACCCATGATGCACTGCACATGCAAATTAGCTGTCCGCAGATGGACACAAGATGGGGAATGCACCCCCACAGCACCTCGGCCCTGTTGGGGGAAGTGACCGGGTGCACCCACACAGCACCTTGGCCTAGTAGGGGGCACTGACCGGGTGTTTTACTGGCACAGAGTAGCCACACACCGTTACATCGTGCGGGTACTGTGCTCACCCTGAGTGTGCAATGAGGTGGCCAGGACCAGGTCAACAACACCTGCCATGGCTGCTGGAGGCCAAGCGGGCGTTCCAAAGCAGTGTTAATGTGTAAGATAGCTAGTTTCTGCACAAACACCATGGATATCCCTGTCTGCCGCCATCAGGCACCCCCCCCAGTGGCAAACATGGTCCCCATCAAGGGATCCACACTCTACCTCCCTGCAAAGGTGGCAGTAGAGGGCAACATCAACCCCAGTCCTGCTGAGGAACACCACCACCCCCCCAGGCAGGCAGCTCCATACACAGCCATAACACAATAGCAGACAGACATAAGCCCAGGGTATGGTAAGCTGCACTCCACCACCAGATATTCCCCTGCAGCAAGCCAACAGCCACTGCACCCTGCAAGCCATTATAGCAAGACATTTACCAGCTACAAACAGTCTGCTGGTTAGTCCATAGTGCATGTTCCCAATGGAGATGCATGCACCCAGAACTGGGCTGTCTGCATACACAGCAAGCAGATAGATCAGTGACTGGGCCCCAAAGAGAAACCCATATCTATCACATGAGAGAACTACTATACAGCACTATGGGGGGGCCTAGCCATGCTGTGGTCACTGCACAGTCAGGGTGAGCGTGATCCCCCAGAAGGACATGCTTTGGCCACCCTGTCTGTGTAGGTGGTGGCCGGACACTACAATATCCCAGCCAATGTCCCTGCCAGGGCCCTATGCCCAGTGCAGATGCATCCTGGCCACGCCACCCTGCCCTGGCTATACCCATGGTACCTTGCACCTCATTATGCACATTGACTGGCCAATACTGGCAACAGTGCTGGCAGTGCGGGCTGTTGAAGGGGCTTGCAGCCAACACCCACTGTATAGACAGACACACACTTCCACACCTCTGCCATCATGGTGCTACGATTGAGGGGGTAAGTAGCCTTGCCCACCAAACCGGTCCTGAGCACGGCAAGGCATGGATATGGTACGCATTACAGCTGGTGGTCACTCCCCAGGGTGGTAAGCACCGTCAGAGGCCAGGCCTGGAGCATGCCCCGCAAACACCTAACAGATTGTTTGGATGGGGTCAACTAGCAGTATGTACGTAACGTATGGATAACTGCCTGCCTGTGCTCCTAGCAAACGTCTCCGAGCTGTGTACCGTATACCTCAGGTGTAGGGTGACATTGGTAAGTTATGCAAGTGCTCGTTTTGGGTGCTGCATGCACGGTCCAATGTTCTGCCTTTCCAGGAGACATTGGCCAATGGGGCCTGTGGGTGTGGGTGTGTCTGCCCTTGATGGCTGCTGCTTTACGGCACAGATTCCCAACTCCAGTCCAGGTTTGCATCACACTGTTCGGGTTTTCCTGCTATCCCTCATGAATATGCATGGGCTACATGTACATGCCATGGGGGTGGTGCATAGATATACAGCACAGGCATATGTATGAGTGTCAGCATGGAACCTGACTGGTGTGTGGCCCACCAGGACTGCATTTGGGTGATTCTGCTCTAGGTACTGCCCCTGTTCATGGTGTCTGTGCTCAGTGGGGTAAAAGATAGATGTCTTACCATTGCATATGTCCCCGCCATGAAAGGTGTGTCCTTACTATCACTGTTTAGTTGTGGGAAAATATGTGGGCAGGATTGGCAGTAGCCCCAGCTGGGCTTTGAACCTGTGACCTTCTGTTCTTGTATGCACTGTCTGTGTGCACTGCACCACTGTGTAGCCACAGATTGGTTGGATTCCCTGGACTGTCCATGACTGTGGATCCGGCAGGACCTGTCTGTTGCAGTGGACTGTGCCAGCCTGCACATGGCTAGGCCTCTGTCTTCTGTGGTTAGCAGCCACTGCCCCCTGCACCACATGTACTTGTCCGCCAACATGCTGGCATGAACTTCTCTCAGAAAAAGCAGTTGACCTGATTGCAATGTGGCAGTATGGGACTGCATTTGGGGGACTTGGCTGTAGGTAATGCCCATTGTTGTGGTGTGTGTGCGGTGTTGGGTAAAATATGGGTGTTTTCCCCATGCATACAGGGGTGTCTGCGCTATCTTTATTTAGTGGTGGGTAAAATATAGGGACTGGGCTGGCAGGTGCCCCAGCTGGGTTTTGAACCTCTGCCCTCTGGTCCTAGAGGTAATGACTCTGTCCGCTGTACCACACTTTGGCCACAGAGACAGTGCAGCCCCTGGAGGCAGTAAGCCTGGCAGGATGGGGTCACAAACCCTGCTCTACGCAATTCTACTGTGGGCATATGCACCCTGTCTGGTGACAAACGTGCACATAAACCCCGGAAATGACCACGGAAAATGTGGGACAAAATATCACCACGCTGGGCAACAGTGATATTAATGGGCAACCATAGCAAACACTCCCAGGAAAGCTCCAATACGTGGCAATGTTTTTTGGAAGAGTCTCCTCTCAGTAGACCCTTCCAAACGTCATTTCTTTTTTCTGGAGCTTTGATGGGTGTGATTTCTGTATTTGCCCATCACTATAACTGTTCCCCAGCTGAATTACTATTTTTAATAGTTCTGTTGTGGTCATTTTCTATTTTTATTTTCACTTTTGTGCTGTGCACATATATCACACTGCTCACGTTTTGCTGGTTTCCCCGGTTTTCCTGTACATTGCTGACGGAAATGGTTTCTCTTCCCTTTAAATGCTTTCTACCGCGAGTGTTTCACTCGCGGTAGTTTTTACATGCAAATTCGGGCCCGATACTGTGCGAGGAGCCTCTCCCCTCCCACTCTCCACCCATTGACCCCGTCCCTCCGCCCCTCGGGAGCCTTCCTCCGCCCTCAGAATGCCTTTCCACGCCTCTATCGGACATTTGCGGGCCGGGTACTTTTGCGGGGCACGTTAGTGCGGCGCGCAATTGTGCGGGGCCCAAGCGCACTTGTGCGGGGCGTTTAAGAGCGTTTCTGAGCGTTTGAGTGCCGCGTTTCCGTGCGCTATTGTGCGGCACGCAATTGTACGGCTTTTAGTAAACATGCCCCTTAGTCTCAAAATACTTACCATTAGGCATCAAAAAAACCTATTTCAGAAAAGTGGTTTATGATGTCATACAATATCTAAATAGGCAAATAATACATTTCCAGAATGGCAAAAAAGTAGTGCAACAGTCTCAGAACCACAGAAGACAGTTGTAGTGACTATTTGAAGGCGAGAATAGACAAACTTATGATGTCACCACCAACAGTACTAGCAGAAGGCTCCATTTCAAAAAAGCGTCCTGTCTACCATAGTCAGAAATATTGTAATGGTGTTTCATTTAGGTGTAGCCATGCAGCTCAGTGAGCTACAACACCACGACTGATGTTGTTGGTTGAGAACATAGGACCATGTCCAGAGCATTGAGGAAGTAACAAGGCCAGTCTGATATTGCCTTTGAAACCTGACAATGCAGACAATCCATATTTTTGGGGCCAGTAGACTTTTTTTAAGTCGTCCCACTTAAGACATCTACGTTATGAGGTATCCTTAGCCAGTGAAGATGAGCAGAGATAAATCTAATGAATAAATCAACCCTAAATCTGAAAGAAAAACCTCAGCTTCTTACCAGACACAAATCCCACTCATAATGTCTAAGAAATGGTGTCTGCCTTATTGATGGCCCTGCAAGCAAAATTAAGGGCCCAATTTTCATTTAGGCAGCTATGTGCCCGTCAGCGCATAGTCTGCCCACCGAACCCCTTAACCCGGATTTTCACTTCCATGACGACAGAAGTGAAAATTCGTGTTTAGCCCGACATGCCAGCAGCCACCAAGACTAAGGAGGTAGCAGTGATTTTCGATGCTACCCGGTTAGCCCCAGCGCCTCAAATATAGGCGAGGAAAACCCTCACCTATCTTAAAGGTGCCGAGGACTAACTGGGTAGCATCAAAAATCACTGCTACCTGCTTAGCCCTTTCCTCCTGCTTAGCCCTGGAACACCTCTGAAATACCCAGATGATAACTGCATAGCATTGGGGCACGTAAGAGGCAAACCAGGGAATTTTTGAAGGCACTACCGTGTAGGTACCTTCGAAAATTCCCTGTTAAGGCATTTACATGGGTAACTAGGACAGTTACTTGTCTAAATGCCTTCAAAAATGGGGCCCTAAGAGTTTGCAGCTGCATTAAGGTCATATTACATTCCTGGATCTCTTGCCAGCATTTGTAGTGTTAATAATTTGGAATCATAAGCTAAATAACAAGATGGTGGTAATCCAGTCAGGCAGTGAGAAAATAGTGGTAATAACCCACAGAGAGGCAGTAAAGTGCCCCATAATAGTCAACCTCCTGAAAGAAATGATTTTAACTTGCTTGGAAAGTAATATTTCTGTCTAGAAGAAACTTTCTCCTCAGTTTTCAGCAGCACATCCAGCCAGCAGCATCTGCTATCTGGATAATTGCTGCTGACCAGGTCTATTTGGATATTTTCAGTGGCACTATCTCAATAATGCCACTGAAGATAAGACTGATGCCCTAGCACTACCTTTACGTGGGGTAATTTTATCAAGTCAATTTTATCAACGGCTGAAGTTGATTGAAACTGTGTTGTATCCACTACTATATGTGCTCCCAAAGTTTTAGAATCGATGTAACTTATTTTATAATAAAAGACTTCACAATCTGGTCATTTACTACTGGTAGCACTGAAGATACTTAGCTTGGTCAGTTGTAGGATACTTCACAGCACAGAAACGTTTTTCTCATTTTTTCAAATTTTCTATTTAGATGATGTTCTTCAATGGTTGATGTTAAACCAGCACATGTCTGGGAGGATATTGAATCCCAGTTCATTTTTAGTGCTAATGGTTGTTTTCTGAGGCTGTCGTTGTGGGAAAACTGAACCTGTAGAAATTGTTGGATGAAGTTTATTTGGGTTACGTCATGGTTTGTGCAAAGCCTAACCCATTTGGAGACATTTTGTTGAGGCAGTATTCACAGTTTGCACACTAAAACTCACGAGAGAAGGTGAAGAACTCCATTCCATAAACTGTAGCACAATCCATTAATTAAAGAGCCAAAACTTCATGAGCTACTGTGGAGGTGGTGGGGCAAATACAGTGATGGAATTCAAAATTGCATGTGACAGATACAGTGGATCCCTTTATGGCAAGAGGATTAAATCAAAGCAAACTTAAGTATCTTTTATTCTTCAATAAATAAAGGGGACAACCTAATACACCCACTCTAGCCATCTTACTGGGCAGACTAGATACACCATAATGGTCTTTATTTGTTGTCATAGACTATGTTACTATGATTAAACCAAGAAATCCTATTGCATTCCTGAGACTGGAAGCACATGCCGCAAAGATGTTGTTCCTTCTCTGGGATGTTATCAAAGTGCAAAAAAGGAAATGTTCAATTTTGAGGTATTGCATTACTAAATACAGATGGTCTAGTGGAAAAAGCAGCAGGATCATCAGTGATGGCTGGAGTTTACTGCTGGCCTGCAATGATGGCTGGTTCTACAGCAATTGTTATTGAGATAAGAGAAAGCTCATCCACTGAACCTGATTGCCCTATTCTTTAATAATAATGCACGGTATATAACAATTTCAAATTTGAGGTAAAGACCCTATGCATTAGTGCAGAGATTCTCAAACTTCGGGTCGGGTCCCCAAATGGGGGTCATATTATCTGTGGATGGGGTCACAGAAACATGACCATCCTGCCACCACCAGATCTCCCACTACCAAAAAGGAAGAAGGGCCTGAACTGGGCAGTATATACTCGGCCCAGGCACCCCCTCCCTACACCAAGTTCATGCGTCAGGCCAATGAAATATCCTCCCTGCATCAAGGAAGGGATTTCAAACACTTGCAGAACTCGTCTCCCTCCCATGCTCTCCTAACGGCTCCTCACTCCCCCTCCCCCACCTCTGCCAAAGGCTGCGTGAGCTGAAGCCTCCAATTTAATCCAGGCCGGGCACACAATTACCAATTGCCGCTGGGGACTATGGCCCAACGGCCTGTGGCATTTGTGCCAGACTACAGTGCTCTACTCTTTATGAAAATATCTGGTTATTATTATAGGAAGCTGAAAGACGTCTTCTAAGCATGCAGCTTTTATCCGTGAGAAAAAAACTAGAAGATTTTTATTACTTGTTTTTATCCTTTATAAGAATCTATGTCAAGTTTACTGAGGAATATTTTTGTAACTGAGGCCCATTGTATGTCTTTACCAAATAATGGTGTTTAACATCAGGTTTTCTTAATATCCAGTTAATTATTCTTCAGCTGAGAGGTTAAATAGATATGATTAGTATTAATGACATACCCCAAAGAATACTTAAATTGCAGAAAAGATGTGGTGGAAGATTTGAATAGTGAAGTATTACTTAACATTTTTAATTTAACATGGTACCTAATCATTCATCCTATTTGCCATGAATTATATTAGCTGCCTCATTTTTTATGTGTTATCTATATTTACCTTGCTTCCTAATTATGTACCATTTGATTTTAAGCCTGCCTGATTTTTAGACATTTGTTTGTAAAGTAAAGCAAAGAAAGCCTAATGTGGAAGTTGATTCCATTCATCTATTTGTCATCTTGTTTCAACAGATAAACTGCAGGACAAGTTCACTTAATATTGAGGATTGCAAAGATGAGAAGCTACTACCACTACTACTACTACTAAGCATTTATATAGCGCAAAAGGATGTACGCAGCGCTGCACAGACATGTAAGCTTATCAGTCAAAACAGACAGCACAAGGAAAACGCAACGATATCAGGTGAGTCAAGATCTGAAAGAGGCAGCAAAGAGGTGAGTTTTCAGCTTGGATTTGAAAAGGGCCAGAGAAGGTGCCTGATGTACAGACTCAGGTAGTTTGTTCCAGGTGTAAGGTGCAGCAAGGTGAAAGGAGCGTAGTCTGGAGTTAGCAGTAGAAGAGAAGGGCACAGATAGAAGCAATCTGCCAGAGGAGTGGAGTTCCCGAGGATGGGTGTAGGAAGAGATGAGAGGAAAGGTAGTGAGGAGCTGAAGAGTGAATACACGTATAGGTCAGCAGGAGAAGTTTGAACTGGATGCGGAAATGGATAGGGAGCCAATGAAGTGACTTGAGAACATAGGATTTGTTAAGGTCCCCTGGATCAGCTGTTTTAGCACAAACAGAACATTTCAGCATAGCCTGAATAAACACTATGGGAGTCATTCTGAACCACGAATAGCGGGGATAGACATCCCAATGGCACCATGGATCCATTGAAGAGCCATGCAAAGGTGCTTTTCCCACAGCCTGATCCCTGATGTGGCCTCTTAAGGCGAGGGTCAAGCTGCAAGGAAGTTCTTCTGCCCCCTCCCGCCACTTCCTAGTCCTGGACCTGCCAGATCCACCTCCAAGGTGGAATAAGTTCCCCTTACAAGCCACCGGCCCAGACGTACAGGGCCGACATTAGAATCGGCCCTGTATGTCCAGGGCTGACGACTGCCCACTGCCCGCCCTAATGCCGTCCCCGATCCACCCCTTTCCTGCCCCATCTACCTTCCCCATACAATGTGCGGGGAAGGTAGATGGGGTCGGGAAAGGGCCCAAATTAACTGCATCTTGTGTTTTTCCAGATTGCAGTCACACCAGTTCAGCACATACTTGTCACAACCATTCTACTATATGGGAAGAATTGCAGAGCACAGTGGAATATTCTCTAAGTCCTGTCCTTATTCCATGTTTCAGCAGGAATAACGTGGATGTTTCTGGGAAACACTTAAAATGTACACGGACCTTTCTTGAATCAGCTTTATACGTCTCCACAGCTGACCACATCCCAGTTCCGTCTCTTCTGGCACGTTCTGCTAGCACCATGTACATGCATGATAGCAGTATTACAGAATACGGTCAGGGAAATTTTCGGCACATTAATGTCCCCGCCGCACATACAAATCCCTTATTTGTTTCTGAAATGACTTCCTAAATGCATACTATTTTTCTCGCTTATCGAGTGTTAAGTGCCACATTCTAATGGGTTTTAATAAAAGGGCCCTAAATCTCACTCTGCCCCAATTCCATCCCTGGCAATGCCTTTGCACTTAATTACAAGTGCATACGTTTATGCAAATGTACCCGAGCCAATTTTATAAAATCATATTTCTGCAAGTAAAATGGTTTCACTTGCAGAAATGCCTTAAAAATTACTCGATGACATTTATTTTCATTCCGCATACAAAACGATAAAAGGCACATACTTCTAAATATATTTACATCATGTACAAGCATAAAACAGGTGTTTATGCACAGAAGTGGCTTGTTATAAAACGATCAAAAGAACATGCAGTATGTATGTATTGCCATTTCCTAAATACTTTATCTGTGGTGAGAACATATGCTGCTTGTGGTAGAATTTGGGCAGGGTTTTGGTCTTCAAATGTTTGTGCATGTATTTACCAGAAAATTTAGTACAGTCAGAATATCAGGTGTAATATGTGCACTTAGTTTCAACACCAGTAATTTTCAGAGGAAAAATATTTGTACATACTTGCTATACAAGTTAGAAGGCCTTTCACTAAATTACTCTCAAGATGAATTTAAACAATATAAACATCTGCACCCCCCCTCCAAATTTATTTCAGTGCGTCATTTTTAACATGCCCAAGAGGCCATCAAGAAGAGAGGTCATCAACTCTAAACAAAGGAATGTATCCTAAGTGCCTCAAGTTTCAGCAACAGAATAGATCCTGTAATCCCCTTGACCCTGAGTGATTCACTATAACTGCTGTTGGCCGAGAGATGCTAGAATTATGTTCATGATGCTTGTCGGAGCATGGACAATTTTAGACCAGCTGAGATAAGAATGACTTGACATGGAGTAACTAAGTGAACAGGAATATAATACTGACAGAACTCCATTTACAAATGACACAGATATTTGAATCTCTGACTCTTATGCTGTGAGAAGTGGGCTTATAAATAATAAGAGCCTTGAAAAGGAAAATCACAGCAAAAGCCCCAGCATACTCTGACTGTTCAGAGGACAATGTAATGCTATTGTTTATAAGTGCCATCAAGTCTATGTTGACTTATGGTGACCCTGTGGATAGTTGTCCTAAACTATGTTCAGGCTTCAGCCGAACAGCCTATTGTTCATAGTGTGGCATCCATGGCTGCTGTTATTTTATATATCCATCTCTGGTCTTTCTCTTTTGGGTTTACCTTCATCCTTGCCAAGCATGATGTCTTTCTCTAATGATCTTTCTCTTCGCTTGATATATCTAAAGTATGAAAATTGAAGTCTCTTCATTTGAGCTTCTAAAGAAAACTTAGATTTTATCTCGTCTAGCACTGATTGATTTATTCTTCGGGTAGTCCATTTTATACAGTATGAGGATCATTCTGAGATGCGAATAGTGGGGATGGATATCCTGCTTGGATGACCAATCCCTGCTTATCGCAGGGAGTGAATTCCAAACTCCAGGCTCCCTATATACAAAGCAGGTTTGTGCAGGGAGCACTGGCTAGGGGCGGGAGGGTGAGGGCTGGAGGTGGAGAGGGGATGGAGCAGAGGCGGGCTCATTTATTTATTTTATTTATTTATTTAACAATTCTTTTATACCGCGCTATTACAATCAGTGCGGTGTACAATGAACAAGAACATACTACAATGCATACAAGTAACATTGAGTTTTACATTAAACAGGGAACTTCAACAATAGGACAACCGGGGGAACTATGTACAGATTAACTTAATGTACTATGTACAGATTAACTTAATGTTATATACAGTAATATGAAACTCGTTTGGATGTTGTAATGACCCTGGATGTTCAGGGCCCATTCTGGTCATGGCCCTGTATGTCCGGTGAGGCCAAAATGGACAGGGGACTTATTCCACCTTGGAGGTGAAATGAGTATCTCCGAAGATGGAGATCGGGCCTGGCAGACCCCCACACTGAGTTGAACAGCAGCAGGTGGTGCTCCTCTGCCTGATTTCAGCGCTAGCAGACCACTCATAGGGTTGGGCAGAGGGGAAATGTGGTCAAGAGCAGCATCAGGCCTTCAGCACTCTTGCTGAGCGTCCCAATGCCGACAGGACACCATGGCACCGGGAATCCAGCAGGAGAACAGGGCTGCCTGGATGTGCAGGGCAATGGATATCCCAAGTTTCAGAATTGAGGCACGCACAGGCCTTCTAATTGCCCAATTCTGCAACTGGCAGGAATGTCTAGCCCCCGCGGTTGCAAAATCGGGTGTAATTAGGGCACGTCCATTTTTTGGACGGCCAGAAGACCCAGACGTGTCCCAAGTAGAATTTGCATCCATATGACATTACTGAAAATACTATGGCTTGCACAAATCAAATCTTTATGTGCAGAGGTACATCTCTGCACTTTAAAATCCTATCCAGTTTCTTCATAGCCATTCTGCCAAAAATCATGCGGTGTTGAATTTCTTGACTGCTTGTCATTTCATTATTTATTATTGATCCAAACAAGTTAATGTTTTCTACTATTTCTATTTCTCCTCCATCAATGACAAAATTATTGATTTTGCTAGTTGTCAGGATCTTTGACTGCTTCAATTTAAGATGCAGGCCCATTTTAAGAGTATGGGAGGGGGGAGATTCAGTGGTGGTGGCTAATGCTGTTAAAGCAGCTAGCCATCACCACTGTAAATTGAAGCTGGATATTCAGTTCTGGGGGTCATATCCAGCCACTGACATTGAATATCTGGGTTGGCTAGATTGTGATTTTGCAGTCGGGCCAATGGCAATATTCAGCTACTGGGGAACCAGTCAGAAGTGAGGAATAACAAAGGCAATTTTTATTTGAGGAAGAATCACTAAGAGCCTTGAAACCCGACACGGATGTGTTTTGGCACTAGCCTTCATCCAGGGTATAGACCTCTTCTCTAATCCAGCACTGATGAAAGCTAGTGCCAAAACATGTCCATGTCAGGTTTTGAAGCTCTTAGCAATTCTTCCTCAAATAAAAATTGCCTTTGTGACACCTCGCTTCTGACGGGTTCCCTGATGGTTTTTGCAAGTGTGATTTTGCTTTCCGGTTGGACACCCAATATTCAGCTACTATCCAGATTGCAAAAGTGGCTAAAATTTGGACAGCCATGTAGCTGCATTAACTTTAACCAGTTTAGGATAACCAGCTAGTGGCTGAATGCTGCCGCTAGCTGGTTATCCATGGGTGCCACCTCCGCTCTATCCCAAGAATGCCCTCACAACAGTCAGCTAGCATTGGGGTGCTTAGTGGCTACAAACAGGGATTTTCAGTGGCATTAACCACATTAGTGCCAGTGAATATCCTAGTGAGCAGTATTTAGGTGGTTTGCAGGTCTGGAAAGAGCCTAAATGCCTTTGAATATCTCCCCTATGCTCCTTGGTCTTGATAAGCGGATGTTTTTCATCGTCTTCACTTTCAGCCAATAACATGGTGTCAGCAGCATAGTGAAGGTGGTGGATGAGTCTTCCACCAGTCTTCATACCTTGGCTGCCTTCATACAGCCCTGTTTCTCTGATTTGTTCTGCATATAAATTGAATAGATGTGGGAAAAGTGTGCAGCCTTTTATAACATATACCTTTGCCAATTCTAAACCACCCTATTTCTCTTTATTCTGTTCAAACTGTTGCTTCCTGAAGAGCCACTTCATGTGCACTGACCCATCTACTTACCTTTCTTTCTTTTTGCAGGGGATTGGGTTGGATAAGGGGGAAAGGGGATGGCGCGGGGCGGGGGGGGTGTGCTAAAACTGTAAGTATGGGACTGTTTCAATCCCTGGTTATATATGATGTTGCTTGTTTGCAAATTTTGTGCTATCTTTACCACCAATGATAATAAAAACATTTTCTCCTAAAGATTGTGCATCAGAAATATCTGGGTATACCCAAGCTTCTTAATGTGGCCCAGTGTTTTTCAAGATTTATGAAATCAAAAGACCTTGCTGTTGTCAATTAAATCAATGTAGATATCCTTTTGATATTCTTCTGTGCTTGAAAACCATTTGCAGAAGTTCAAGACCATAAACCTAGGTATCTGTTTATTAAAGGCTTTCTCCCATACTGGAGGTAATTTGATAATAACCCACATGAAGTTACATGACATCAATGCACTTAAGTCACCTTTTTTCAATGACTTACAATCAAAAATAGGCCCTTAAATGCATAGTTTAGGCTGGTGCTATTCTGTAAGTACAGGCACTATCAGGGTGATGGTGCATATTTTCAGAGTAGGCAAAGCCTACATTTTACATGGGCATTTACATCCAGTCTAGGTCTGGTGTAAGTGGTCGCACCTAGATTTGCCATATGTGTCTTAGCACTTTTGTCAGTATTTTATAAAGTTCAAGGGTGCTTTACTTTATAAATAGGTGCAAAATATGTGTGTGTGACAATGTGCACTAAACTAAGCAACCCTTATAACACAGCCTCCTTTGTATCTATGAGAAAAGGGCGTCATATAGGGTCCTTAGTTTATGTGAAATAGCAAAATTCTGCCCATTTCATGATGACCTACTGTCTAAAGCTTCATGAATCTCTGAAACAGAATGCTTGTTTTATTTTACCAAAAAAAATCAAAGCTCAGTTTTACAGCTTCCATTCACTAATCCAATCTGTACATTTAGTTGAAGAGTTTTGTAGCAGTAACTAGTTTTCATAGCTGTAAATAAATACCTGCTTGAGTGACTTCTAATCTTATTGGATCTCTGTGGGACTCTCTTCACTTGGTGGCATCCAGATGGCTTCTTCAATCTATTACTTCGGAAAGTATTGTGAAGAATCTTGCTGCACCACTAATCACATCAATATGCCACTATAAAATTAAACAGAAAGTTTATCATGTCAGAAAAGCAGCAACTAAAATGATGTTTGCTATCCAAGCTTTATTTTCCCAATCATTTGGAATATTATTTTGAGTCATTGTAATACTAAAGCACAGTTTACAATGTAGACATCTTGTTGTTAGAAACATTTTACATGGTCGTGGTGATATTACTTAGAAGCAATTAAGAAAGCAAGTGATATCATACCTTGGATGTTTCACAACACAAACCTAGCAGATGTTTATGTAAGTCTTCTGAATTTTTGCAAAATAAAGACATAACTTTGAATTAGGTTTCAGTACCATGTACGACCACTGAACAATGTTCAGTCCCTAGACTTGTAGAGAGGTGCCTTGTTAGAGCAGCAGACTGAGGAACAAGGGGAGAGATGGAGTTCACATTCCACTTGTCCTACTGATATCCCTTTTGACCTTGGGCGAGTCATTTCACACTCCACTGCCACAGGTACCAATTAGGGGGTTGCTAACATTTATTTATTTTATTTATTTAACATTTTTTTATAAACCATATTTCCAAGGATCGATGTGGTTTACCTGTAACAACTTTAAATTACAATGAACAAATGACGTGCAATCAAAAAATGACCAGGGATGGTATAACATGGAATCGTGCACTTGGATTTCTGTCCAAGACACTCGTAGGGATGCCCTGGTAAATGATATTACAGAAATCCAAGTGCGGAAAAGACCATTTACAGTCCATCCTTAAAAGACCACCAGAAAATAGATTTAGGAGAACATATACTCAGAACAGATTAATTGTACCTGTTGATAACATAACCGAGGTATCCGGATGCCCGACCCGAGCCACAATCCACCCACCCCCCAGCTCCCCATCCCCCGCCACCCCCCCCCCCCGACAAAGCATACAGACATCAGGTATTGGTGCAACTAGCTTGGTTGCAGCTTTATTATTAACAATGAGAACACCGGCCCAACATGGGCCAACTCAGGAAAGGAACAATACAGAAATACCACACACCCCCCCGCCCGTCCTCCGGATGAGCCCCCCACCAGCCGTAGTAGCAAAGTGGAGGACCATCCAACCCACCCCCGCCCCGTTACCCCTTGGCGCCCGCCTCGCCGTGTTAGCAAAGGCTGGCTGAAGGGGTTGCCTATTACCGGGTAGAGACCCCAGCCGGGACGTCTCCCCCAACTTGAAGAGCCGAGCCGCTCACCTGGGAAGCGGCATAAAGCTGAGATGAGCTACCGGGTCGACGAGCACCCGCTCGCCACCCCGCTCTCACCCTCCCCCCCCACCAGCTGCAACAGACCCACACCCTACCCCCCGTCCCTGCCGAAACAAGGGAGGGAAGGTGGGAACCTTCACACGGGCGCGAGCAAGGAGGAAGAGGGAGATCGCCGGCCGGCGATCCCTCCTTGCTCACTCAGCCACGCCCCCACGACCGCCCATGCGGACCAATCCGCTATCGCCACGGAGGACGGGAGGGGGAGGGGGCCCGCAGGCACGCAAGCCCGCCCGAGACCCTCCCCCACCCCCCCCCACCAACCCCCGCCACCGAAGCAAGTGCGGCCACGTGGTCGGGCCCCGGGAACCTGGTTACCCGGCCAGCCGCGGGACCGGGGCCCGACGGCTCAGCCTTCATAACCGAGGTATCCGGATGCCCGACCCGAGCCACAATCCACCCACCCCCCAGCTCCCCATCCCCCGCCACCCCCCCCCCCCGACAAAGCATACAGACATCAGGTATTGGTGCAACTAGCTTGGTCGCAGCTTTATTATTAACAATGAGAACACCGGCCCAACATGGGCCAACTCAGGAAAGGAACAATACAGAAATACCACCCCCCCCCCACCCGTCCTCCGGATGAGCCCCCCACCAGCCGTAGTAGCAAAGTGGAGGACCATCCAACCCACCCCCGCCCCGTTACCCCTTGGCGCCCGCCTCGCCGTGTTAGCAAAGGCTGGCTGAAGGGGTTGCCTATTACCGGGTAGAGACCCCAGCCAGGACGTCTCCCCCAACTTGAAGAGCCGAGCCGCTCACCTGGGAAGCGGCATAAAGCTGAGATGAGCTACCGGGTCGACGAGCACCCGCTCGCCACCCCGCCACCGGCGCGAGGTCGCGCGCGATCCGAGCGCCGCCCCCCCCCCCTGGAAGCTGCGACCAGCACCAATACTCCAAGGCCTCCTGCCAGTCATTCAGAAGTAAATCCTGCCCCACCGGGGCAAGGTGAACCCCATCCAGCCGGTACAGGCCGGCACAGGCGACATCCGCCCACAGGTGGCGAACTTGGAGCCCGCCCGTCTGCTGAACCCAACGCCCAATCTGACGGTTGATCTTGCACAGACCCCGCGCCCAGCGCCGCTGGGACCGGCAAGCCGGGCGGGGTATGATATCCGACCAAATAATGGCCACCCCGGGCAGGATTTCTCGCAGCTGGGCAATGTCACTCTGAACCGTGGTGATGAGGCGCCAGCATGGCCATCCGGCAACATCGTTGCCCCCCAAGTGGAGCAGCAGCCCGACCGGCTGCTGCCGCCGTCCAATCTCCGCACGAACGCTGTCCAGGAGCTGTCCCCAATGCATGCCGCGGCAACCCAGCCAGCACAACCGCACTCCGGCCGCAGCAAGGCCAAGGTGAGCTCCCAACGGCCGGACCGCCGCTCGACGTTCGGCCCAATAGACAAATGAGTGCCCGATGATCCACCAGTCCCCAGCAGGCACGCCATCTGAAAGCAGAAAAGAGCGGACTGCCACCAGCCAATCACTCTGCAATGGGAAGACAAAATGGTTAGTACCCCCCCCCGCTCCCCCCACGCCGCGGGCAGGCCACCACCCGGGCGCATCCAAGTCTTATGGCCCTCCGGAGGGGCGAACGTACCCCGCATAAGCCCCAGACCGCCATCGGCCAATGCGCTGAATCACCCGCGAGTCTAAGCCGGCTGCCGCCGCACTGGTAGCCGCTCCAATCCGGAACGAGTGCGAAGCATAGCTCAGCTCGGGACGACCCAAGGCGCGCAGAACGAGGCGTAGCACAGCCGTGAACTGGAACTGGGTCACCGGCCGGTCGTTAGCATGTATAAAAAACTGGGCACATGCCCCTGGTCGCAGGCTCACATACGCACGCAGAGCCCGAACAGGGCAGGACAAGAGGGGGGGAATGGCACACAGCAGGACCCAGCCCCCTTTGCCAGACTGGTCCGTCTTGGACCGCGAAAGAAAAATCCGAACCCGCGCCGGCTCCACCTGGACATGCCCCGCATCAAGCCCCCCAAAAGCTCCTGGCTGCGCCGACCGAGGAACCAGCTCAGACACGCGGAAGGCGCTGAAAAAGGCCACCGTAAACAGCGCCTGAAACAACACCGCCTCGAAGCCCGAGGACGCCACCCGCGGCAACAGCTCGCAAATCTGCAAAAGAAGCTCATGCGACACTGGTAACTGCCAATCCCACGGCCCCGGCCGCGCACGAGCCCAGCCGGCGAGCAACCGCCCGACTAAAAAGGAGACCCGAGGGTTCCCCAACCCGCAGCCTTACTGAAGAAAGAAAAACCCGCTAACGCTCCAGCGACCGCCGACCGGGCCCATCCCTCATTCTTTGCCCACAGGACAAAACGGGCGACGAAACCATCCGGCACTACCCCCCCGGACCAACCGCGCGCTCTCAAAAACTCACTCACCTGAGAGAAGCTCCGCCGATAAGACGCCCAGGTACTGCGAGCCACCGATGCCGCCAGCAGAGCCATCAGGTCGGGGTCCCAATCGTCCAGAGATGCTCCGGAACTCGAGAGGGCAGCGCATCCGCCCCGGGAGCCAGCCGCCGAAACTGCACCCACTGAAAACGGGATAAAGCGTCAGCTATGGCATTCTGGGAACCCGGCACATGCCGCGCCCGGGCGGTGACATTCAGGCGTAAGCAGGCTAGAACAAAAACCCTCATCAAAGCAGCCACCATGGGGCACCGAGGAGCATGACGATTAATTACCTCGACGACCGCCGCGTTATCGCACCAAAAGACAACCCGCCGATCCCGCAGGCGGTCCGGCCACACCCAAAAGGCCACCACGATAGGGAAAAGCTCGAGGAAGGTGATGTTCCGGACCAAACCGAGCTCACCCAGGCCGCAGGCCAAGGCTCCGCGCACCAGGAACCATCGCAAAAGGCCCCAAAACCCGAACCGCCCGCCGCGTCGGTGAACAACTGGAGGTCATGGTTAGAGATCTCGGGCAACTGAAGGACGGAGCACCCGTCGAAGCCTGCCAGGAAAGCGTCCCAGACACGCAGATCCTCCCGCATACCCGCGGACACCCGAATCCGATGATGAGGCAGACACAGCCCGGCCATCGCCAAGGATAAACGCCTCGTAAAGGGGCGCCCCATAGGAAGAACTCGGCAAGCAAAGTTGAGATGACCGACCAAAGACTGAAGAACGCGAAGGGAGGTTTTAGAGGCGGAGCCGACCCCAGCCACCAGCTCCCGAAGACGACGGACCTTCTGTGTCGGCAAACGCACAACCATCGCAACCGTGTCGATTTCGATGCCAAGGAAGGTGAGGCAGGTGACTGGCCCGACCGTCTTGTCCCCGGCGATGGGAATACCGAAGGCACCAGCTACACGTTGGAAGGTGCCCAAAAGAGTGGAGCAGGTGGGGGCCTGCCCCGGCCCGACAAACAGAAAATCGTCGAGGTAGTGGACGATACCCGTGGCCCCCGACTGCCGTGCAACAACCCAATGTAGGAAGGTACTGAAAGCCTCGAAGTACGCGCACGAGATCGCACAGCCCATAGGCATGCACATGTCGAAGTAGTACCGCGCCTCGAAGCAAAAACCGAGCATAGGGAAGGCCGAGCGATGGACCGGCAACAAGCGGAAAGCCGCTTCAATATCCACTTTGGCCAGCAGAGCACCCTGCCCACACTGCCGGACCAGAGCGACAGCAGCATCAAAAGAAGAGTAGTGCACCGTGCAGAGCTCGCGAGGTATCCGATCGTTAACCGAACCCCCCGGAGGGCAAGAGAGGTTGTGAATCAACCGAAACTTGCCCGGCTCCTTCTTAGGAACCACCCCCAACGGTGAGACCGTAAATGGGGAAAAGGGGGGTTCTAAGAACGGACCCGCTATACGACCGAGAGCACACTCCTCTGAGATTTTTTGCCGTACGAACTCCCCATGCTGCCGAACGGAGGCAGCGTTGCGGGACCGGCCCGGCCCCGAAGCACCCAGTACGGGGATCCGAAAACCCCGGGTAAACCCCCCCAGAAGTAAGCTGGCCGCCCTGCCCCGGCGGGATCGCCCGTACAGGAGGAGCCACGGGTGCATCGCCTCAACCCGGACCGGAGTCCGGGCCGAGACAGCCACCGCCTCACTTATTCCCCACGGGGCCCCCCGCGACCCCTTTTCGAGTGCACTTCGCGGCCGGGTGGGCGCCGCCACACAAGGAGCAAGCGTGCTTGAACTTACAATCTGGGAAGGGGCAGGACGCCTTGTTAAAGCACCAGCAAACGTCCCCTCCAACGCCGCCCCCCCTCTGCTGAGGCAAAATGGGGGTGGGGGCACGAAAGGAGCGCCCCCCTGGCCCCACTGGGGGAAGCCCCGCTTTGAGCTGCGTCGCGCCCGACCCCCCGCTCCGACCCTTCATGGACATCTGGGTCAACCAGAGGTTAATGTCCTTTGTTCCCCACTGCAACTGACAGTTCTCTTCCATCTGATCACGAAACTCCTCGTCGTAATTCAACCAGGCCCACCCCTCGTGGGCCTGGGACGCCGCCAGAATATTGTCAGCGTGGGCTAGCAAAGCCCCATACTGATCCGGGAAGTAGTGCCCCCAGACACTCGCCAAACGCAGGAAGGCGCGGGTCCAGTTGAGGGTATTGCGAGAAACCTTACGCACCCTACCCGCCTTTTCGTCCTCCTTGCACTTTTTTCGGCTCTCCCCGGAGCGCTTCCGGCCATCGAGCAGACGGAAAATGTCGATATATTTACGACACTTAATCCGCCGGCGCAACTTCAGCGGCACGGACTCCCACAACTCCGAACAACGTACCACGGGGGCGCCACCAGCCACCCCGCCGTCTGCCGTAACCGAGCCGTGCGAAGAGGCCGTGGACGACGACGAGGAGGAAGAGGAAGAGGACGCCCGCCTGCAGCGACGCGCCCGCTTGCGCTTAGCTTTGCCTTTCACCACCCCGGCGGAGCCCGGAATGGAGTCAACCCCCCCTACCCCGGCCCCACCAGCATACTCACCAGGAGCCCCAAAAGAGGCAGGAGGAGTACCCCCAGATGACCCGCCGGGCGCCGGGGCGCTCAGTTCCGCCATGGAGACCGAAGGATCCGCAGAAGCCATTCTGTCCGAAGAGGTGGACGGCGTCGAAGTCGTCGGGGCCTGCAGAGGAAATGAAGAAAAACAAGCAGCGGAGACCCCCGAAGTACCAGGGGCCGCCGGAGTCCCGGCCCCCCAAACCCGAGCCGAAGGCCCCAGCCCCCCGGCCTCCCATCCCGAAGCTGCACCGCGCCCATCGCCGAACCAGCCCCCCAATGGCCCCCCACCCCCCCATGGAACCGCTCCGTACGCCCAGGAGGGCGAAGGGCCGAAGAAGCCATAAGGCGAAAGTGTAACCGGGGGATTGAGGGTAAGACCCTCCCCCCCCCGAGGGAGGGAAGGCAATCGGAGGGCAGCCGGCCCCCAACTCCCCGGGCCGGTCGTGACTCGGGACCCCCAAGGACCCAGATCTGCCACCGCCCAGGCCCCCGGCCACTTCGGCCCCGGCAGGGGCGCCCTGCGAAGGGCCCCCACCCTCGACCCCCACTGGCTGGACCAACTCGCCCCGGGAGGCGCGCTCACCACCACTGGCAGGCGCAGGACTCCCGCCCGCACGCCCACGGCCCTGGGCCGCACCCGCCCGGCTGCGCCCGCGCCCTTGCCTAGCCCCAGAGGGGGCCCTGGCAGCAGTAGACGGGGGGCGCGAGGCCCGACCCCCGCCCGTGGGCCGCATGACCCCCCGCCCCTTAGCAGCGCCCCGCGCCCCATTTGCCGCCCCACGAGACCCTTTGGCCCCCCCCGCGCTGGGACCCCCCGGGCCATGAGGTAACTGCCGGGCCTTATTGTATTTATTGAATTAGATTAATTTATTAATTTATTTTTTTTTTAATTTTAAGAGTATGAGTAGAGTTAGTTTTGTGTTTTAAACAAAACTAAACGGGTGGGCAAAGGCCCGAGGCACCAGCACGCCCGGAGGGGGCCCAGCACGAGGTGACCCACAACCCCCACACGAGGAGCCAAGACGCAGGAAGAGCAGGGAAATAAGCCCTTTTTCCCCCATGTGGCAAGCGGCGAGCCCACACGAGGTGCGTCGAAGCGAAGAAAATCTTCCCCTTTATTAGCACTTCCTTGAACAGGAAGACAGGGGCCGATGCGCGCTGCACCCGGAGGCCCCCCCCCTCTATACCGCCCGAGAGCAGATATCACCCCCGACAAACAAGGCCGCCCCAGGCCGAACGCACCACGAGGCCCCACTCAGCTCCCGGACAAACCTGCACGCCAACCTTCACACGGGCGCGAGCAAGGAGGAAGAGGGAGATCGCCGGCCGGCGATCCCTCCTTGCTCGCTCAGCCACGCCTCCACGACCGCCCATGCGGACCAATCCGCTATCGCCACGGAGGACGGGAGGGGGAGGGGGCCCGCAGGCACGCAAGCCCGCCCGAGACCCCCCCCCCCCCCCCCCCCCCCCGCCGACCCCCGCCACCGAAGCAAGTGCGGCCACGTGGTCGGGCCCCGGGAACCCGGTTACCCGGCCAGCCGCGGGACCGGGGCCCGACGGCTCAGCCTTCATAAGTGTCAGAAAGGGGTGGGTCACACTCGCCCTGGCCCCACCAAAAATTGTGGCCAGCAGGCAGCAGGCTGTCTGAAGGATCCCATCCCCTGCAGGCAGAAGAGGAAGAAAAGCGGTGATTGTGGCAAAGATCCTTCCTGTCTGCCCTGGGATCTTCCCGCAAGTAGACAGGAAGAGTCTTTGCAATGATCACAGCCCTGGTTACTAATGTGCATTAAGGGAACAGTGCTTGACTTTTGCCTCTTCATGTTAAAAGGCAAAACCGTGTATTATAATACTATAAGCCAGGTTAGTTTTAGGCAACGTATATTCATAACAATGAGATGCAAAGCATGCAAAAATATCTCATTATTATGGAAATTGAATAACCTGTGGTAACTCAGTATACCAAATTTGTGACTCCCACAGTAAAGGAATAATGCAGTTTGCATTGAACTTCCAAGCTGAATTATTCCTGGGAAAATAATGTCAGTTCAAAGCTGATGTTATTTTTCTGGCCCAAGATCATCAAGTCATTAACACATGCCCGATACCCCAGGGTACTATTTTAAAGGCCAATGCCTGTTTAAATCTTTTGGACCCCACCTCCCTGCCATTCCTCATTCAATATCCTCCTCCCAGACCCTAGTCCAGACCCCCCCCCCCTCAAAAGTCAGTCCTAGAAACATCTCCCCCTTGCAAAAAAGTCTTTGCACCTATGCTTCTTCCTGAAAAGGTTCCCTCATCCTCCATGGAAATTCCCCTACCATGCCTACCTCAAGGCCTTCCTGGCAACCAAGTGGGTCTCGTGCTCTTCCAACACTGGGTTCAAAATGGTGCAGTGACCCCTAGCGGTAATCTTTCAGTACTACACCTAATGGTCAAGCTGCCGTAAAAGGGCAAAAAGTGGTGGGCTGGAAAAATAGCAGCTTTGAGCTAGCCTTATTTTCCCAGGAGTAATGCAGCTTATTAAGTTTGATGCAAGCTGCATTATTTCTTTACAGTGAAAGTCACAAACCTGTGATACGGAGTTACCACAACTTAGTGGTTCCTGTGGTAAATTAAGCTGAGGTAAACTGCAAAATTTTATCACAGCTTAGTAAATTTCCCATTTAGATTGTGATCCTCTGAGGCAAAGAGCTACCCCTCTACTGTATATGAATTAAAGCTTGCCATGAGCATAATTTGGAAGGCAATTAATTAAAACCAACTCAAAGCACAAAGGATGACAAGTCATTCTCTTCCTTCTCCTATTAAGGTTCAAAGGAGAACCAAAAATTAAACTCTTGCCTTACCAATTTCACAAATGTATAGTACAAATATATTCCTATAGGACCATATCAGAACCCTTCCCAGTTCCTGCTTTATACCCTGGATATGGATAAACCCAAAAGAAAGGAGAGAGACCACAGACACACAAAAAGATATTTTATTAACACACAGGTTTTAGTTTTCCTGGATATGGATAAATACAGAATTTAGCACAGGTGGCTGAATGTGAACTATAACGGAACTAAAGGTGATGAAGCTTAGCAACATGTCTCCTAGGCCTCAGAACTGTTTGTCAGCAAAAATGGCTATCCATAGTGCAGCTCACTTGGTTTGCAGCTTGTCGTGCTGTGAGGGCTTGTGTGCATCAGTGATGCTGAGAGCTAAACTATCGGTAGTTTAACTACTGGCAGGGTCTCCCAAGATGGACAGGTCTCAGCTGAGGTGCCAGACCAAGACAAACCACCCATCTGTGCAGCAGCAGAATGGGATAGTGTTGACGGCGGAGGATCACATTTTTGTGACAACGGCAACAACACCAAACTTAAACTGCATGGAAGAAAGGCCCGGCAATCTACTTCTGTATCTTGCCATGAAAACCCAATGGATAGTTACAACAGAACAAATTGTGCTATGGTGCTGGAAGATGAGACCCCCAGGTCGGAAGGCACTCAACTAGCTACTGGGGAAGAGCTGCAGACTTTTCAGAGTAAAGCCAGCATCTATGATGTGGTTGGATCAAAGCCCTCGGGAAGTCTGACTGCTGATTTAGCTGCGCATTAAATGAGAGTCAGAAGCTGTAAAGATGTCTTACACATTGGAACATGGAACATACGAAGCATGAACCAAGGGAAGTTGGAGGTGGTCAAGAATGAAATGGAACGTGTACAACTTGATCTGTTGGGTGTCAGCAAACTGAAATGGACTGGCATCGGGCACTTTGCATCAGATGATCACATGGTCTACTATGCTGGAAATGAAAAACAAAGAAGAAATGGTTTTGCATTTATAATAAAGAAGAAATTTGCAAGAACTGTAATGAAATACAATGCAGTCAGCAAACGCTTAATCTCTATTCGTCTATGAGGATTGCCTATCAACACAACTAAAATTCAAGTATATGCCCCAACAACAGCTGCAGAAGAGAATGAAATTGAAGAGTTCTATGAACAAGTACAAGCTGAAATTGACAGAACATGCAAACAGGATATCCTGATAGTCATGGGTGACTGGAATGCAAAAGTTGGCAACAAAGAAGAAGGCAAAGTAGTTGGAAAATATGGACTTGGCAACAGAAATGAAGCTGGAGAAAGACTGATAGAATTCTGCAAGACCGATGATCTATTCATCTCAAACACCTTCTTCCAGCAACACAAGCGGCGACTGTACACATGGACTTCACCCAATGGTTTGTATAAAAATCAAATTGACTACATCTGTGGAAGTCAACGATGGAAAAGCTCTATAACATCAACCAAGACAAAACCTGGAGCTGACTGTGGTACAGATCATCAACTACTAGTATGCAAACTCAAGCTAAAGTTGAAAAAGAGCAAACCACTCATGAATGCAGCAAAATATGACCTTGTGAATATACCACTGGAATTTAAAGACTGCCTGCAAAATCGATTTGCTGCTTTAGATACAAATGACAGAGCTCCGGAAGAGTTATGGAATGACATCAAGAAGGTTGTGTTGGAAGAAAGCGAGAAGTCTCTACAAAAGGTGAAAAAGCAAAAACGGACAAAATGGATGACAGAAGAAACTCTGAAAATTAACCAGAAACGCAGAGAAGCTAAAGCCAGAGGAGAAAGAAAGACAATCGCAGAACTCAACCGAGATTTCCAATGTGCAGCAAGACAAGACAAGGAAAAGTACTACAACGATGCATGCAAGGAAATAGAAGCAGAAACTATTAGAGGAAGAACAAGATCGGCTTTCTTAAAGCAACGAGAGTTAAAGAAAAAGTTCCAGCCTCGAATTGGAATGTTACAAGATGCTCAAGGTTCTATGTTGAATGATGCTGAGAAGATCAAGAAAAGGTGGAAGGAATATACAGAGTTTTTATATGATAAAGATCAAGTGGACCAACAGCCGTTTCAACCTGTACCTTATGATCGGGAACCATTGGTGATGAAAGAAGACGTTGAAGCAGCATTGAAAGCCTTATAAAAGATCAAAGCACCAGGCATTGATGGCATTCCTATAGAAGTATTGCAGCAATCTGATGCAGCTGTTACCATACTTACAAGGCTCTGCCAAGAAATATGGAAGACAACATCATGGCCAACTGACTGGAAAAGATCTGTGTTTATACCAATACTAAAGAAAGGTGATCCAACTGACTGTGGAAATTATCGAACAATCGCTCTGATCCCACATGCCAGCAAGATTCTACTGAAGATTATTCAAAAGAGACTACAAAAGAGACATACCTGGAACAAGAACTACCTGAAGTGCAAGCAGGGTTTAGGAAAGGGCGATGAACGAGAGACATCATTGCGGATGTGAGATGGATCCTTGAAAAGACTAAAGAATACCAAAAGGATATCTATTTGTGCTTTATCGACTATAGCAAGGCTTTTGACTGTGTAAACCATGAGAAACTCTGGGCCACATTAAGAAGCATGGGTATACCAGAACACCTGATCATTCTCTTGCGCAATTTGTACATTGATCAAGAAGCAACAGTTCGAACGGAACAAGGAGAAACAGAATGGTTTAAAATAAGCAAAGGTGTAAGACAAGGCTGCATACTTTCCCCCCTACCTGTTTAATTTATATGCAGAACAAATCATCAGAGAAGCAGGATTGTATGAAGACAACAGAGGTGTGAAGATTGGTGGAAGACTCATCCACAACCTGGCTGAAAGTGAAGATGATCTGAAACATTTGCTTCTCACAATCAAAGAACATAGTCTCAAAATGGGCCTGCACCTTAATGTAAAGAAGACAAAGATCATGACAACTGGCATAATCAATAGGTTCATCGTTGAAGGAGAAGAAATTGAAATTGTGAACAACTTTAACCTACTTGGATCAACTATCAATAAAGAAGCAACAAGCAGTCAAGAAATCAAACGACGCATTGCTCTTGGCAGAATGGCTAAGAAAGACCTAGATAAGATTCTCAAGAGCAGAGATGTCTCTCTCCATACAAAGATTCGACTTGTTCAAGCCATGGTATTTTCAATAACATCATATGGATGTGAAAGCTGGACAGTGAAAAAGACAGACAGGAAGAAAATTGATGCCTTTGAATTATGGTGCTGGCGGCGAATACTGTGTATACCATGGACTGCCCGAAGAACAAACCAGTCGGTACTAGAGGAGATCAAACCTAAGCTTTCTTTAGAAGCTCAAATGACAAGACTTCGACTTTCATACTTTGGACACATCATGCGAAGAGAGAGATCATTAGTGAAAGACATCATGCTTGGCAAGATAGAAGGTCAACGCAAAAGAGGAAGGCCAGCAATGAGATGGATCGATGCAATAACAGCAGCTATGGGTACCAGTCTGTCAACAATGAGCCGCCTGACTGAAGACCGAACACAATTTAGGATAGCTATCCAGAGGGTCGCCTTGAGTCGACTCCGACTCGACGGCACTTAACAACAACAACAGTGCAGCTCAGTGTTGCCAACAATTCCTACTGCAGCCTGACTCTTTTTAGTCTTGCAGAACACATTAGGGCTGATATTTAAACTCCCCAGATGGTATTTTTTCTAAGCATTGGCCATGATGTTCAAAAGTAAAACCAGATATTCACTGTCAGAATCTGGGTATCCTCTAGTGCTGAACATATAGTTTCAGCACTGACCAGTGGTGGCTATCTATTGTTGTTGTTAAGTGCCGTCGAGCTGGTGTCGACTCATGGCAACCCTCTTGATAGTTGTCCTAAATTGTGTTTGGTCTGTGTGAAGTAGCATTTCAGAAGGGACGTCTACGAAAAAATGCTGGGACATCCACAGCAGAATGTCTGAAATTGGTCATGACATGTCCCTGTCAGTCATGGGGGACCACTGGGGTGGGAGCATGCGGTAGTGCAGACATTGGAGGTGCATGCCCAAGGGTACCATCATCTGTGCTGACAAATGTGCACAATGTTAGAGGCCTCTGATGGTGCATTTGAATATGTGTTGGTGCTGTTTGTACTGTGGCATGCTCCCACTCTAGGGGTCCCCCATCATTGACAAGGAGATGCCCAGCTATGTTGCTGCAAGAAGCTGTACAGAGATGATTGCCCATTCACCCTGGCACCTGGGTAATGCTGCAGTCAGCCCTGTTGTCGAGGTACTAGCCAAGCATACATGCCCCCCAGAGTTGCAGATCAGCACAACAGGGCCTCCCCTACAGCCCTCATAACACACACACACACACACATACTCTTTTGCTTGTGGTTTACAAATAACATACCCCTGCCAAACCCATGCCCTGCACCTATAGACAACTGCTGGTAATACATAATAGCAGGACATCTCAGGACCACACCTGTCAGCCAAACACGCCTCTGCTCCATACTAACTCACATACCATCCCTACATCTACATTCCTATTTCTCCAAACACAGGCTTGTTAGGGAAGCCTAGAATAGACTCTTTAGCACAAACAGCAAATGCCAGCATAGCCAGAATAAAGACTATTGCAGTGCTATTTCTGCAGGGGTGTTTTTATTGTTCCTTAACCTTACAAACATCCCTCACCTGTCCATTCTATTCTTTACAACTGTATCTTGTGCTCTCCCGGACAGTAGACGTACCAGTTCAATACAGACTTGTCACAGCCATTCATCTCTATGGGCTGCAGTGAAGATCAGAGCAGAAAATCTTGAGTGCTGGCCTTATTCGACGTTGCTGCTGGTATAACGTAGGTGTCTGCAGAATACACTCAGGATGCACATGGGCCTTTCCTAAATATACTTTATATGTCTCCAAGGCTTGCCATGCCCCTGTTCCACTCCCTCCTGCCCATATTCCGAGATCCCTGCTTTAGTGCTGTGTACGTGCAGAGCCACATGATTTCAAAATATGGTTCTAGATGTTTTCGCGAGAAAAACATCTACCCCGCATGTCCAGGCGGCCTATTTGCATTTCGGAATGACTCCCATAGCCTAATATTACCCTCCGTGTTTTGCATGATTTATGTCTCTGGACCTTCACTCCCTCTTCTTCCCTGTCATTAATGGAGTTCCCTTCCTTTCTTGATATGAATGTGTTTTTTTTTAAATGTATTGTAAACCGCTCTGTCTGCCTTGCTAGTTGCGGTATATCAAGCCTCAAACGATAATGTCCAGAACTGGGGAAGTAGCAGTCATGCCTTCTGAAATTGCTCTATCTCCACCCTGAAAAATGAACATCCCAATAATCAGGTCTGGATATGCGTCCACGCAGATGTCACCAAAGTGGACGTCCACAGAGCCAGATACTTGGAAACCTTGGCCTGGTTAGGTCAGAAGGGGGGCATCTATATCATGAGACTAGCATACTCTACCCTGCCATTTTGGATACTCAGACATGTGGCGGTGGTAAGTTTGGAGTATGTATTTACAGGCAGGTTTCATTGGCCAGGAAATATTAACTGCTGCGATGCAAGTGCATTTTGCTCTTCCCTCTGGAAGCATTGCAGCTCTTCCCTCTGGAAGCATTGCAGCTCTTCCCTCTGGAAGCATTGCAGCTATGGAGCGAGTACTTTTTTGCACCTTATTCATGGCAGTAGCAGGTATAGGTATGAACCTCAACATGCCTGACATGCTTGTGACATTCTAAAATTGCACCACAATGTGCAATCATGGCTGGCCCAAGGGCCCTCCACCTGCCAAGCCGTGCCACCCTCCCCTCTTCCCTCCCCGGTCTGAGCCGCGCTGCCACTGATTCTGGTGGTGGGGTTGGGGGTTGCTCGGTGGCAGCGGCAGGCCATCTGCTTCAGCATTCATGGCCTGCTGCTTCTGACTCCTCTGACACAACTTCAGAGGGTCAGAGGCATCAAGCTCATGTGTGCCAAAGCATATGGTCTGCTGCGGGCTGGTGCCACTGAGCCGAGCTGACCCCACTGTCGGAATCAGCACGTGGGGGGAGGGGGCAGCAGGCCATATGTGCCATGCTACCCATGGAGATCTGCCACCCTAGGTGGCTGCCTAGCCTCCCTAAGGATGGGCCAGCCATGTGTGCAATCCCCTTGTTCTGCTAGGGAACTGCCCCTATGCTAGCTGGACGTTCTTGCGTCAGGAGTATTTGTAGTCCTGGCTTTTTAAAATGGGTCTGAGAATGTTTCCATGATTTTGATTTCTATGAGTGCCTGTTTTCAGGTGTCCTACTCATGAATAGAGCTTCTAAAATACCCCCACATAGTGAGCACCATTGAATATACAGGTATACATAGATGTTTTGCTTACTTATAAATTAGACATGTGTGTATGCACCTTTTGAGTCAATGCTGACTCTTGGCAATCCAGCAATGTGACTGGAAGTAGATTGCCAGGCCTTCCTTCTGAGGCAATGGAGGGTTAAGTGACTTACCCAAGGCCACATGGAGCGCTAGTGGGGCTCAAATCTCGGTCTCTTGGTTACCAAGCCAGTCTCTAACACTAGTGCCAAATATCAGTGCTTCTACATTCAAGAAACATGTTGAAGTAGTGAAAATTGGTCTTGTATGTATAGCTTATACATTTAGTAAACATACCCCATAGTTTCACAGAATTTCTTGCACAAGAACATGGCAAAAGAAAGATCTTTGAGTAAATCTCTACAGATTTAAAAGAAAAGCAATTATATATTTGGCATGGCACTGAACATACAACTGCTTTTTGAAAACTGGGCTCTACATTCTCAATTTCTCTTTTGGTTAAAGTACATAAAACAGATCTGAAGGCTCATTTTAGAGAGCCATGGAGAGCAGAATTAAGATCCCCAGGTTGTGATGTGGAAAATTCCCAAAGGCTCTGCCAAATATAGAGCCCCTTGTATGATACACAGAAGAATATGCAGGACTGCACAGCAATGTCTTGCCATGTAAAAGGCGAGTAGTGATTTTAAAAAGCTGTAGGTAAGGAGAAAATATCATTCACTCACCCCCCCCCCCCCATCCCCTCCTGCTGGCAGCACAAGTTCCCTTCACCTGCCAATCATCCATCTGGTAACCATACTCCACGTAATTACCCTCTGACATATGATCCGTGCTAACACTTCGCCTGACATCAATGCCAGTACCCAATGCCCCCCTGATATCCTATCAGCCTGACACTCCCCCCAACATCAGTGCTAGAACCTGACACCTCCCAGACCTCAATAACAGCACCTAATACCTCCCAATATCTGATCCCCCTGAAACCCCATATATCTGATCCCCTCAAATCCAGACTCCCCAAGAGGACCCTTTGGTCAGAACCCCACTTTCCCACATCCCCTGTCCACCCCAGCTGTTATAGTGTCCCTGGTAATCTAGATGGAGCAAAATAACAGCCTGACCTCTAATGGTGGTACTGCAATATTACCGCTATGGGTCATAGATGCCATTTTGATGTCATTTTGAATTTCTCCTACTTCCAGTAGACTACCTGGGAAGTTGGTGAGGCTGCCAGGAGGGACCACTCAGGGGGAGCTACAATAGGGGAATTGGATATCAGGGGGCTATAAATGGGAAGGGGGATCATTTATAAGGGGAGGGTGTTGGTGCTAGCATAAATGTCAAGGTCGGGAAGTCAAGACAATCAGATGTTGGGCATGTTGGTTCCTGTTACTGATGTCAGAGGGCAGTGTTGGTGATTATGCCTCCTTGCACTCTCTGTGTGGTATGCTTCAACAAGTGAAAACAGCAGGTTTCTAAAGCCGCTGTTTGCACATTTAGAAAAGCCACATGAGGAGGCTTCTAACTAACTCCCATAAAAAATTATCTTGCTTACCTCATACAAAATCCCTACAGCAGCAAGATAAAATAAGAAAAAAAAAACCAGGACAGGAGCTAGATGAGGCACGTGATTTTATCTTTTTTTTTTGTTTGTTTGTTTTTTTAACTATTCCATAATAGTAGCTGTGATTTTTACAGATGACCTGATACACCTATGAGCTTTATATATGCTTGCTTTAAGAATTTTATGGAAATATATTCTTTTGACATCTTACATACAGTAAAAGAAACACCCTATGATTTAAATGAAATATAAATGATAATGTAACAATTCTTGAGTGCATTTTATAGAGTTTGAAATATGTTTACTAAAGTGCGGCAACATTTAGTGCAGGGTTTAGCGCGTGCTAAGGAGTTAACGTACGAACAAGGTAACTGTTACTGTTTGCTAAAACAGCCAGTGTTGTAAAAATACTGGGCCCGATATTCAGCGGTGGTGGCTAACTTGAGTGCAGCGCCTAACCATTGCCACTGAAGAGTTAACCAAGGTACTCAATGCCAGGACCATATCAGACCACGCACTGAATATCTGGGTTTGCTGCAGAAACCAGAAGCCAACTGGGCAGCAGTGATAGTCAGCTCCTGTCCGGGCAGCGGTGATATTCAGCCGCTGCCTGCTTAGCTTTGGCGACAAAAGTTAGGACAGCTTTTGCTGCACCTAACGTTTGCTGCTGAGGGATAACCAGGCAGCAGCGAAATATCGGCATTGACCGGTTATCCCCGGGTAACACCCCTGAATGCCCCAATGCCAACTGTGTAGCATCGGAGCATATAGTGGCGGTATCCGTGGACAGTAAGTGACACAAACCATGTTAGTGCCGTTGAATATCCCGCTTAGAGGCAGTTACATGGTTTCTAGGTCTGTAAAGCATGTAACTCCTTTGGAATATCAGGCCCACTGTGCTTAGCATTCAACAGGGCAGAGAATGGGAACTCACTGCGCATCACAGTTAGCACAGGGGCAATTAATGCATACTAGCTGTCAATATTACAATTAGCTTGTGTGTACGTAACACCGACTTAATGGGTGATACAATTGCAGTTTTAGCACAATGAGGTACTTTGCAGACCAGTAACTAAAGGGGAACAAACTGGGCATGCCACCAACCATTAGTGTGATGCTGTTGCTCTAAATGCACACTAAGGGGGTTATTTTAAAAGTTTTAATCATGATTCGAACCTCTGAAGACGTGCACATGCACATCCAAATCATGAAGGCATTCAGAAATGGCTTTAAAAGATGTCAGCAGTTTGGCAAAGGAGTGTCTGTGAAGGTGCAATGGAATTACACGGCCCCGTTCAATTTCAGAACCGATGGGGATGTCTGCCAGCATGTCCACATTTACACCTGCTACATGCTCGAATAAGCAGCAGGAAAGTGGATGTTTTAAGGCCAAAACAAGCAGAGAGTATAGTGAAGATGGAGCATTAAGTGACTAGACTAAGATCAGAAAGACCCACACTGGTATCAGAACCCTGGCTATGCTGCTTTTAACTCATTACGCTAACTAACCATTATGCTATTAGACATCCCCGTTCTGGAATGCTATTCTGGGGACATCTATGTAAAAGTCTCCATAGACGTCCATATTGGGCACGTCCGCATTTGTGAAATTGTGCCTGAACTTGCTTGTGCCTGTGTTTTTTTGAGACGTTCGTTCTGGCTTTGATATCCCAGATTGCACTCTGACATCCTGTGGAAAATCTGCCTTTTAGAATGCTTTAGTAACCATGCCCCTTTATGTTTAGCCCTAGTTTAAAAGATTAGCTAATTCTGGTTTAAAATGTCAAAGGATTCAAAGCAAAGACAGTATGTGATAATGACAATGGTAAAGTGCTGAGACAAATTAAATGTTTATTTGACAGTGACAGAGTGAAACTCTGGCACTTGAACTTTGCCTGTTACTCTCCCTCCTCTTTGTGCTTTTATCACACAGCTGCACCAATGCTTTTACCGACCTCTTGATTAGCTTTGTTTTACATACTGAATCTTGAGCAGAAAACAATTTCCATCTTCTCCCCAAGGATAACACTAATATGTTTCTAAAGCTGCTTTGAATTATTCACAATAAATTCAAATTATAATGAACTTGAATCAAGCTGTTCTTGAAAATATCATTTTCTCTTTCCAGATACTGACTTGTCCTTCCTTTGTTTTAATAGGTTGTGGAGCATTTTATTTTTCACATAGTGAAGAATTCTCCTTAACAGAGCTGCTATAGCATGATTTGCTTTACATTGCACCATGCAATTTTTAAGCTCCTATGGCAAGAGGTAATATCTGTAATAAAATTGATTTCAGCTTGATACTGTAATAGTTTATGGTATTTCAGCACTTTCCCTGTAGTTTATTTGAACATACTGGAAGCATGATGCCATAAATCACATCCCATAAGGACAGATGCGCTGAAGACTGCCCCCCCCCCCCCCCCATGGTGGACAATTTTCAAAGCCGTTTCACTGGGTAATTATTTTTATTTTATTTCTTTAACCATTTTTATAGCCTGCTTTATCTTGGAGTCAAAATAGTTTACAAGTGACATTGAGCTTTAGAATATTTCATATAACATATAAACAATGATTAATATGACAAGGATAAGACTAAGATGTTACTTATTTGGAAACGTTGGCCTGGCATTATCAGGGGACTGCTCTTGTGGAGGGCAGCTTCTATCCAAGGGGATGGGAACTGGAAGGGGAGTTTGTTAGAGGAATCTCTGTTAATGCTATATTTGGGTGTAAAGGCAGGGGTAGGGAGTTGACTGAATATTGGTGTGGGGGGATCATACGGGGGACTTAATGTGTTAGAGATTGGATTGGGGAGGGGGGGTGAAACAGGGGCGGAAACAATTGTAGGGGGTTCCAGGATCATTGTGGCAGTAGTCACAGTATTTGCCAGCACATTTTTGGGCTGGGGCTGCATTCCTTTCCTTGGTAGATACCATGGTTGCTCTCACACTACCTGCCTAGGCAGGAAATGCGGCTCTCATGTGCAGCAAGAGTGCCTTGTGTGCTAAATATAGGGCCGATGCTGGCCACGCCCCCTCTCCCCCCACCAATCTGTTCAAAACTCAGCTGCATGGCTTAGCTTCCACCAGTATCACTATGCTCATGTAACCCCTTTTCTCAAGTCACTTCACTGGCTCCTTATTAGGGGACATGATGAAGATACAGTGTAACCTATTTAAGACTAATAAGAAAAAATATTTTTTCACTCAATGCGTAATCAAACTCTGGAATTCGTTACCGGAGGATGTAGCAAAAGCTGTTGGTGTAGCTGGGTTTAAAAACGGCTTGGACAAGTTTGCGGAGGAAAGGTCCATAAACCATTATTAAAGGGGACCTGAGAAATCCACTACTTGCCCCAATAGAAGCATTGTGGAACCTGTGTCCTTTGGGAAAACTGCTAGATACTTGTGACCTAGATTGGCCACTGTTGGAAACAGGATACTGGGCTTGATGGACCTTGATCTGACTTAGCATGGCATATCTTATGTTCTTATGTTTCTACATAGAGTTCAAATTTCTCCTACTCACCTACAAGTGCATTCACTCTGCAGCTCCTCATTACCTCTCTTCTCTTATTTCTCCCTACACCCATCTTCGGTAACTGCCAGGAAATCACTTTTATCTATGCCCTTCCATTCTACTGCCAACTGCAGACTACGTTCATGCCATCTTGCTGTACTAGATGCCTGGAACAGATTACCTGAGTTGGTAGATCAGGATCCATCTCTGGTCCAATTCAAATCCAAGCTAAAAAAAAATCTTCTCTTAGAGGCTGCTTTTGGATCCTTATCTTCCTATTCTCCAGGCTACACCCATGTGCATTGTAATCATTTCCCCATGAATTTCCCAAGTCCCCTGTTCTTTGTCTTTCCTGGACAGACTGTATGTTCTGTTGGACAGGGGCTCTCTATGAGCATTGTACAGTGCTGCATATTCCTAGTAGTACTATAGAAATTATAAGTAGTAGGCAGCACTGGAGCAGTCTAGTGATTAGAGCAATGCCTCATACCCAAGAGATCAGGGTTCATCTCCCACCGGTACTTCCATTGCCTTGGAAGAAAAGGGCCGGCAATCTACTTCCAGTCATACCTTGTCAAGAAAACCCAGGGGCTAATGGGTTGCCAGGGGTCAGCATTGACTTGACAGCACTTAAAAATAAAATAAACAGTAGTAGTAATTTACCTACAGGCTTTACTAGTTAACATGCCCCATATGGCCTTTGTTGGCTTCTTAACATTTATTTTTTGATACTGTTTTTAAAGAACTTTTATTGTTTTCATAGCCACTTTTTGGACACATTAATAGAGACAGAGACATATGTTTCCAAACATGGGTGTTACCAGGAATTTATGAAAATGAAAGGGGAAAAGTTTAGGGCAAATGAAGGTTAATGTTGACACGTGCAAAGTGATGCATATAGGCGAGAATAACCCAAATTATAGTACTCAGTGTTAGGTTCCATATTAGGAGTTACCATCCAAGAAAAGGATCCGAGTATAATTGTACAGAATACATTGAAATCTTCTGTTCAGCATGCAAATGAGGACAAAGAAGCAAACCAAATGTTAGGAATTATTAAGAAAGAAATAGAAAATACAAAAAAGGATATCATAATGTGTCTGTATTACTCTATGATGAAATCACACCTTGAGTATTGCCTGCGTTTCTGGTCTTTGTATATCAAAAACTATTTAATTGCATTAGAAAAGGTACAGAGGAGGGTAACCAAAATGCTAACGGGGATGGAACAACTCTCCTATGAAGAAAGGCTAAAGAGGTCAGGACACTTCAGCCTGGAGAAGAGATGGCTGAGGGGAGATATGCTAGAGGTCTTATACAATCCTGAATGGAGTGGAAGAGAGAAATGTGAATTGATTAGGATTAGGATACATGCCATGAAGCTACAAAGTAGTATAGTTAAAACAGGTAGGCGAAATTATAATTATAATTATAATTTTGCCTACCTGTTTTAACTATACTACTTTGTAGCTTCATGGCATGTATCCTAATCCTAATAATTATTTGTCCTCTCAATGTATAATTAGTCTTTAGAACTCAATGCCAGCAGATGTGGTAAGGGAGGTAGTATAGATGGAGTTAAAAAAAGATTTCAACAACTTCCTGGAAGAAACATCCATAAACTGATATTAAGGTAGTCCAAGAGAAAACCACAGCTTATTTCTGGAGATAAGCAACATGGAACTGGTTACTTTTGGGAGATATCAGGTACTTGTGACATAGATTGATCACTGCTGAAAACAGAAAACTGGGCTTGGTGGACCTTTGGTCTGACCCATTATGGCAGTTATGTTCTTATATTTCAAAAACTTATTAGAAACTAATTTAATCAATACAATAGTTGTTAAACAATGTTGAAGTATTTTACAGTACACAGTGAATACAGTTTTATTTTAAAAAAAATCATTTTTTCATTCACTCTTCTTCAGACTTGGGAATTATTTCAAGTCATCACACAAAGTTGCAAAATTCAATACCGTGTCTACTATGCTATATAAATCATATTATCAATGTTTCAAGACAAAATCAAAAGGAACTTCCATAGCCACTTTGAAAATACTGAATGTGATGTCTTTTGAGAGACATTGAATGCAAGCTTTTATACAGTAGTCTGATGTCAGTTTATTGATTTAAAATGCTTGAGGAATCAAGATTCCACTTTTGGTTTGTCACAGGCTTTACTGTGATCATGACAAATTGTCTGGGACACTCAGAGACATTCAGGGCTTTCAGAGATGACTGCTTTTCATAAAAATTGTAAGCATTTTAAAAAAGCCATAAAAATGAACCAAAATCAGTCCTGATACAGCAGATACCAAAATTTTAAATCAATAAAACATATGGAGTAATAAAACAGTAAAGCTACACAACAGGAGGTATAAATAACACATTAGTTTTATTCTGAAAATACATACGTATATATAACCATGTACAAATGTATATGAGACTCATGCAAAGTTAGCTGCTTGTATCTAGGTTCTTGACAGAAACATAAGATATCAAAACACCACTCAACAGGTTTCGGCCGAAGCATTCAGCAGGGGATCTCAGGTGTACACAGGTGGCTTTTGCAGTAAATTACAGCACACATGCTAAAAAATAGAAGAGAACTCTACTACCAATCCAAATGAAGTACAACCAATAAAGACCACAGAAAAGAGAGGAGAAAGGGGATGGGAAGTGAGAAGAAGAGGGAGGGAGGGAAGGAAGAAAGGGGGAAGAAGGGAAAAAAGAGGGGGATGGAAGGGGGGAATCAAAAAGCATGTGTAGTTAACATATCCAAAAAGGGAACTTCACATTCAAATGTCAAGGTGGTGCAGACCCTTTATACAGGGAACCTAAAAATCAAGTTGTAAACAATCATGAGGATCAGAGACACAAAATAAGAACATTTTTAAAAACCCCATTGCCATAACAGAAGGATGATCCAAGTACTACTTGATTTTTGTTCTGTTTTTTACAACTTGATTTTTGTTCTGTTTTTTAGGACACGTGTTGTAATTTATTGCATGAGCATCATATGTGGATCCAAAGCACAGTCCCTGCATGCCTATGAGTTACAGGTGTGAAAAGATAATACAGACACTATGGAAAAGAGAAAGGGGAACAAAAACTAAATATAATAACATGCCAAACACCATAGACTAGATCTTACAGCAGTCACTACTGGCTTCTGGAATCATGTGTGCCCATCTATTTTCCAAGGTCAAGTCTGGCAAGTAAAAATCTCCGCAAGGTCCAGGCATTGAAGCATAAAGAAAGTTGTAAAGCAAATGATAGCACATTTCAAAGCATAAATACATGGATCTTACAACAACCACTAACCTCCACCCTTTGTTTCTTTTCCAGAGTCACAGAGGAGAAAACCACAGATTTTCTCTCCTCTTCCTAACTCATTATCTGCTCCTCTAATTCAGTCCCACCCATCTACTAAGAAGTGTCTCCTCTGCTGACATATCCTCAGCATAGCACCTTCTACTGTAATTGTTCCTGCTGTAGTTATATTGCTCCTCAAAAAGCCTCCACGGGACCTTATCTGCCCTTCCAAATACTGGCCCATTTCCCTCCTGACTTTTGTATTCAAAGTAGTTGAATGTGCTGCTCACCATCACTGTCTTGAATTTCTTTCCTCTCAAGCCATTCTGGATCCCCTGCAATCTCGCTTTCATTGTCTACATTCTACAGAAATAGCACGTCAAATTCTCCAATGGCCTGTTTCTGGCCAAATCCAAGGGCCTTTACGCAGTCCTCATCCTTCTTGACCTATCTACTATTTTTTGATACTGTTGATTATCACCTTCTTGATATTCCATTCTTGCTTTGATTTCAGTGCTCTGTTCTGTCTTGGTTTGCTTTTTCTCTCTCTCCCATTGTACCTTTCTGGTAGATCCTCCTCTACTGCTAACCGCTTTAAGTTGGTGTACGTCAGGGCTTTGTCTTGGGACCTCTTCTCTCTCTACATTCATTCCCTTGGTACTCTGATGATTTTCAATACCATCTTTATGCTAATGACTCTCAGATTAATCTCTGTACCAGGCATTGCTCCAGGAATCCAGGCCTGAATCTCAGCCTGCATATCTTATGTTGCTGTCTGGATGTTCCACTGCCATCTAAAACTCAACATGGCCAAAACAGAGCTTCTTATCTTTACTCCTAAACCCACCTCTCCTCTTCCTCACATCTCTATTTCTGTAGATAATACTGTCATCCTCCATCTACTCTGCTCACAACCTGGGGTCATCTTTGACTCCTCTCTCTCTTTCTCTCTACACATATCCAAAAGATAGTTAATACTTATTGCTTCTTCCTTTGCATCAGCAAAATTCATCCCTTCCTTTCTAAAAACACTACCAAAATCCTTATCCACTTTCTCATCACTTCTGGTCTAGACTACTGCAACTAGCTCCTGGCTGGTCTTCCATTGAATCAACTCCCTTCTCTTCTATCTGTTCAGAATTTAGCTGCATGGCTAATGTTCCACCAGTGACACTATGCTCATATAACAACTCTTCTCACATCACTTCTTTGGCACCTATCCATTTCCGCATACCATTCAAACTTCTCATACTCACCCACAAGTCTGCAGCTCCTCTATCTCTCCTCTCTTATCTCTACTTGCATTCCTTCTCAGCAACTCTGCTCATCAAGCAAATAACTTTTATTCATGCCCTTTTCTTCTACTGCCAATTTCAGATTCCATTTGTTACATCTTGCTGGAATAGATTATATGAGTCAGTACATCAAGTTCTGGTCCAATTCAAATCCAGGCTAAAAACTAATTTCTTTGAGACTGCTTTTACAATCATATGCCTTTTAATCATTCCCTTAATAATTACCTTGGTCCACTGTTTGTTCTAGTTGTCTGTTTTGTAAGCTCTGTTGGTAGGGGACCATCTCTTAAGTGTATGTGTACAGCACTTAATATGCCCAGTAGAGCTATAGAAATAAGTAGTGATAGTAGTAGTAGTAATAAATGTGCATAGAGACTGTGCTTTGAGTTTCATTGATGGTATATGGTACTTGAATCATCCTTCTATTATGACAGAGGTTATTTTAAAAAAATCTTTAATTTGTATCCACCATCCTTGTAATTTTTTTACCACTTGATTTTTAGGTTCTCTGTTTAAAGACTATGGGGTATGTTTACTAAACTGCGGTAACGTTACAGACCGCGCGGTAGGTAACGTTAATGAGCGGTAGGTAATGTTAACGAGCATTATGTAATGTTAACGTACATTATGTAATGTTAACGCGAGGTAATGCTACAGCCCGCGCGGAAGCGTTCCGGGGCGTGGTAGACACCGCAGAGGGAGGAGAGAGGGTGGAGAGCTGGGGTCAATGGGTGGGGAGTGGGCGTGGAGAGGCTCCCTGCACACTAACGCGCTGAACTGAAGGGCTGAATCCTACCGCAAATGAAAACCTGCTGTTAGATGCACATTTGCAGGAGAGAGAAACCATTTCAGTGTCAGCAATGTAGGGCATAGGCAGGGAGCCCGAGAAAGGTGATAGTAGTGTTCCATCTGCAGCAACAGCATAGTGGCAATGTACGAAGGGCCACTATGGTGATGGTGCAAATGGGGCATAGGGGGACAAGGGGGACAAGGGGGACTAGGCAGGTGGGACATGCAGTGAGGGCAAATGGGGCACGGGGTGGACTAGGCAGTTGCCTAGATGGCACATAGGAACGCGGAAAATGGACACCAGCAAGACAGCAACAGACCAGGGTCAAACATGCCCATGAGTCTATGTCCCACAGTGTCCCATCCATGGGACATTAACCAGCAGGAACCCCAAGGGGCACATAACATTGACAGGCAGTGCCGGGGGAAGTGTGGACAGCTATGTAGGCACCCCTACCCCAGAACCTACACCTTAGGCAGCCGCCTACTTGCCACCTGGATGGCCTAGGACTGCACACCACTGGCACTGACAGCATATGGTCATGGTGGCATGGCAGGGGGGTGTTTGTGCTGGAGGGAGTAGTGGCATCCACCTGCAGTGGACCTAGCTATTTTGGTCGTTTTTGCTTTTTCACCTTATGTAGAGACTTCTCGCTTTTTTCCAATACAACCGTCTTGATTTCATCCCATAACTCTTATGGAACTCTCATTTTTATCTAAAGCAGCAAATTGATTTTTTAGGCAGTCTTTAAATTCCAGCAATATATCTTCCAGGTCATATTTTGCTACATTCATGAGTGTCTTTCTCTTTTTCAATTTTAGCTTGAGTTTGCATACTAGTAGTTTGTGATCTGTACCACAGTCAGCTCCAGGTTTTGCCTTTGTTAATGTTATCAAACGTTTCCATCATTGTCTTCCACAGATGTAGTCAATTTGATTTCTGTACAATCCATTGGGTGAAGTCCACGTGTAGAGTCAGCACTTGTGTTGCTGGAAGAAGGTGTTTGAGATGAATAGATCATTGGTCTTTCTCCAGTTTCATTTCTGTTGCCAAGTCCATATTTTAGTTGATATTAGAGAGTTATTTACTAATTGCACAAGATAAGATGGCCTCTGCAGCACATAAAACATGCTAATAGAATTAGTTCATATTATTTATTAGTAAATGATCCTAACAATTTTCCACAATACTCTTGGGTTTTAACAACTTTAAATAGTTTTGTGTCATCTGCAGATTTGATAACCTCACTCGTTATTCCCTTTTCCAGGTCATTTATGAATATGTCAAAAAGCAGCAGACTCAGCACAGATCCTGGGGTACACCACTATTCACCTTTCTCCATTGGGAAAATTGGCCATTTAGCCCTACCCTCTGCTTTCTTTTTTTTTTAAATTTTTTATTTATAAAGTTTCCAAAAATTACAACAAATCGGAAAACATCAAGGAAAATCAGGAAATATCAGAAATAATCTCCTTTAAAGGAAAACAAAACAAGATAAAGTCTACATTACGGGAACTGACTGTGATCATATAATAGGAACAATAAATCAAATGCATCTACATGCATTTATCAGAAATCAGAGCAATATCTTGCCCATCTACGAAGGCGTATAACAAATCACTCACCCTGAATTGCCCCAGATACTGCCTGGCGATCAGAAATAAAACGTCCTAAATGAAAGCTATCAGTGAACACATAAGATGCACCATCAGAACTGACGACGCATTGACAAGGAAATCGCAGGTAGAACGTAGCTCCCAAACTCAGTACCTGAGGCTTTAAAGCTAGAAAAAGCCTCCGTCTGAGTTGGGTGCTATGTGCCACATCAGGAAAAATATTGAATTCTTAAAGCCTTCTTTAAATGTAAGGCTGTTAAATTTTGTGGTTATACAGTTAATATTTTTCCTACTCTCTGCTTTCTATCTTGTAACCAGTTCCTGATCCACAATAGTACACTGCCTCCTATCCCATGACTCTAGTTTTGCCAAATGTCTCTGATGAGGGACCTTCTCAAAGGCTTTCTGAAAGTCCAGATACACTATATCAACCGACTCACCTTTGCCCACCTGATTATTCACACCTTCAAAAAAACATAACTTGAGCCAAACCTTTTCCTTTTAACTTCATGAACAAGAAATAGCCCACAAACGAAAAACAATACACATTTGCCAAAGCAAACCAAGGACAGAAAGAGAATCATTAAATAACAATATCTTCCAAATTAAATCAGCAATTAGGGTAAACTGGTAGAATATGTAAATTAAAAGTTTCCACTGTTGGCTGACGATAGAAACTAAAGCTAAAGTAGTCAATTTGGTAATTAAAATCCAATGACTTCTGAGAATGTTGCACAAGTATTATAATACAGTTTGAATCCAGATTCAAACCCAGTCCCATCCAAATCCTTGGTGCCTTTTCCTGCTAAGAAAAATCTGGCTTTTTTTAGTTTATTTATTTATAGTTAGATTTATATATGGTTTGCATGGCACTTGCATTGTTTGGAATGATATACCATTGAAGGATACTACAAAACAGAGAAGTTAAGGCATCCCGATAAAAAGGTTCCAATAAAGGTAAAAATAACCCAGGTACCTTTAAGTAAAAAACCGAGTTGAAAGAGTCCAGATTACCCCTGCCATATGATAGCCAGGTTGTTGTTATGAACAAAAAACAAATGTTGAAATGCCTATATGCAAATTCAAGAAGTCTAAAAAATAAGATGGGAGAGTTAGAATATATAGCACTGATGAAAGGTTAGATATAATTGGCATCTCAGAGAAGGTGGATAACAAATGGGAGACTGTGATAGGAGGGTACAAACTATGACACAATGATAGGTTATCAAATTGGTGGAGGAGTGGCATTATATGTTAAAGAGGGCATTGAGTCAAACATGATAAAGATTTCACAGTAAATAAATTGTACTAGAATTAGAGGTCTATAAAATAATGAGTGGAGCTGAATGAGTAAATGTAGACCAGTTGTTTACTTCATCAAAAGTAGTAAGACAAAGAGACATGCATAGAAGCTACAATGTAGCACATTTAAGACTAATTGGAGAACATATTTTTTCGTTCAAAGTGTAATCAAACTCCGGAATTCATTGTCAGAGGATGTAGTAAACGTTTTTAGTGAAGCTGGGTATAAAAAAGGTTTGGGCAAGTTCCTGGAAGAAAAGTCCATTAACCATTATTAAAATGACTGGGGAAATCCGCTGTTTATCCCTGGAATAAGCAGCATGGAATATTTCTTCCTTCTGGGAACCTGACAGGTAATTGTGACCTGGATTGGACATTGTTGGAAACAGGATACTGGGCTCGATAGACCTTTGGTCTGACCCAGTATGGCATTTCTTATGTACTTAAATTTGGTCTCTGGCAGTTGTAAGGCTCAACTTACTCCCAAGGGAACCCTGAAGTTGCAGGGCTGTCAGGAGTGCAGCATATTTTCCTTCTGAAATCTGACCCAGAGCTGGGGAAGAAAAACTCCTTGCTGTTTTATTTATTTTTTAATTTAAATCTGAGTCCAACTCCTAAGCTCTTCTCTCCCAAAGCCAGGAGCAGCCTCTTGCTGCTGCTTAGCTAGAAGCTGGTCTGCTACAGACTTCTGATTCAAAAAACATCAGTAGTTTTAAACCAATTACAGATGGCTACAGACTGATGTAAGAGCCCAACCCCCGTTGCTGACTAAAAAGTTTAAAAGGTTTTCTCATTGTAATTCATTTTGGGGTTTGCTGTTAGCAATCTGTATGTTCTGATTTGTAATTCCCAAGGCCTGTAACAAAAATCCTTGCCAGGATTTGTGCCCTTAAAGGCAGAAGCCTCTGGGAGATGGTTTGTCTTTATCAGTCAATTTTAAGTATGCCCAAGGGCTGGAGTCTATTTTAGTGAGATCCTCACATAACTAGATATTATATAATATATAAAAAAAACAGATACAAATAAGACAAAACTAAAACCTGAGTTTACAGTATTATAAATGTAATAAAAAGATATAGCAGGAGCAGGAACTTCAAAATAGGCAGAGGAAAAGAGATTTGATTATCACGTTGGTAAAGCCTCTTCAACCAAATGACTGTACCATCAGTCAAGTTTTCCAGCCCTTCTTAAATCTCTTCAATGAGTTTTATATTCTCAGCTTCATAATCCACCCACAAAATTCTACATAAAAGATTCAGAACTGAAGGTCAAAAGGGAAGTTATATATCTCGGAATCATCCTAGATCAGTCGCTAACCATGATCTCACATATAAAATCTATCACAACAATTATATAGGTTAAACTACGAATGTTCTAACACCTTAGACCTCTACTTGAGAGCTATTATTTAAGAACAGTCCAGGAGTGGAGGAGTGGCCTAGTGGTTGGGGCAAGGTACTTCAGGCTGGAAAGTCAGGGGTTCAAATCCCACTAGAGGACAGCAACCTTGGGCCGGAAGGACTGGGGTTTCTAGTCCCACAGGTGTTCCTTGTGGTCTTGGGCAAGCCACCTAACCCTCCATAGCCCATGTTCCCTGTAAAATAGTTATCTCCAAGTTATAATGCACTGTTCAATGTAATTTCAGTTTGTTCAATGTAAACTGCACTGATGCAGAATAGCATGGTATATAAGAAAATGTAAAAAAATAAATAAAAACAGTCCTTCAGGCTCTGATAACACCCCACTTTGATTACTGTAATAGTATTCTGCAAGGATTGCCCAAGAAAACCATCCAACAACTCCAGGTGGCATAAAATCTAGCTGTGTGCATAATCCATAAGGCCCACCATTCCAACCATATCACTCCATTTCTCCGTAACCTTCACTGGTTGCCCATTGCAACAAGAATAAAATACAAATACATAATGATAGTTTTTAAGCTACACAATAAAATATCCCCTTTACTCTCTCCTCAGTTTACCTGTAAACACAAAAACCAGAAGGAATTGTACCCAGAACATATATGCAATACCTACACACATCCGAAACACCAATCAAACCACCAGCACCAGAGCGTTCACCTATATTGCCCCAGCACTCTGGAACGCTCTTCCAGATAATTTAAGAGCAATAAAGGACCTTCAAATGTTCTAAAAGGAACTCAAGACACATTTGTTTATTGAATACTATGATACTTCTTCTGATAATCCAAGTCTCAAACAACCTAGCGAAAACATACAGACCTCTGTCAATCTTAACTCATAGATAACAGAACGCCCAATACACCGCCATCAATGTAACGTTTCTTGTTATGTTCCCTGTAAACAGCCTCAGATCACTGGAAGAAGCAGTACATAAAAACTTGTAAATAAAAAAATAAGTAAGTAAAGCGTTCCAAAGTTTAGGAGCAACATACAAAAAAGATCTCTATCTAGCCTCATCTGATCTGATCTCAGAGAGTGAAAGCACTGCCAGCAGATGGTCCTGTGATGATCCCAAGCTAAGTGATGGCAAATATGGGGTCACGACTGAGAACCTATAGATTGGCAATCCCATATAAAAATATAAAAATCTTGAAAATCATGCATACGATTTTAAATCTGATTCTAACTGATAAAGGAAGCCAGTACAGTGGTGCCATAAGATCAAACTTCTTTGCCTGATATATAAATTTAATTGCAGCATTTTGTAATGACTAGAAATGTCACAAGTTCACAGTGGAAAGTCTTGCAAACAAGGAGCTGCACTAATCTAGACGGGTCAACAAAAATGTATGAACTAAAATACAGATCAAGTCATCACTAAGATAAAATAAGAGTGAAGAGATCAAATGAACCTCAAAGAAACATACTTTTCACACTACTGCTTACTATCCAATGAAAACCCCAAAACAGTGACATACTTCATCTTCACATCCTGAAATAGATGGAAGAAACAGGGGTGCTATAGAGTGTCTTGAAAACCAGATGGTCTCTGATTTTAATGAATTCAAATTCAGTGGATGCACTGAAAGCCATCTGGCTACAGCAGATAATCAATCATTTAACTGAGCTGAAGCTTCTGCTTCAACTGGGTCTCAGTAGTACAATAACTGTATCATTGGCATATATATAAATATCCTATCAAATACTCTAGACTAAAAGAGCTAACATGGCCATAAAGATATTGAACAACACAAGGCTCTAAACTCAGTTCTGTAAGACCCCCACAGGCTAAATTCTGTGCTGTTGAAGACTGAGCAGCTGACACCCCCCCTCCCCCCCACACACGGAAAGGTTTAACCTGACAGAAAAGAAAAAAGCCATTTGAGTGCACCTTCTCTGACCCTCGTTGACCACAGTCTCTCAAATAATAATCTGTGGTCAATCAGATCAAAAGCTGGCATCAGATACAAAGAGAAAAGAAGGGCAAAAATCCCCCTGTCCAACTGCCTCTGAATATCTGAAATCATGCTCATAAGGGCAGTTTCGGTGCTGTACCTTTTCCTAAATGCTAAAAAAAAATCATAAGCTGTTCATAAACTACATTTTCCATAGGCAAATTGGAAATAGGCCAAAAATAAGTCAAGTCAAAGAGATCAGCTGAAGTCTTCTTCAACAATGGTCCGACATAGGCAGTTTTCCAGGTTTAAGGGACATTGCCCATCATGATAGAAATATGGTGGCAGTAATAATACTAGAAAACTTTTAATCAGAAAATTTGGCATAGAGGCACATTTCGCAATGGGATGTCCAAGTGCAATCTGAGACGGCAAAGGCAGAATGTCTGAAAAAAACCCCCAGACAAGTACAAGTTCAGGCACAATTTCGGAAACATGGATGTGCCTGATATGCACTATATCAAATAACTATATATAGATCCCCAGGATAGCATTTCAAAACCTTGACATCTAATAGTATAATGGCGTTTCAGGGCAACATATCTGCTCTGCATTTCTCAGCCAAACAGGATTCTACTTCACACTAACCCACATAACATCCCTACATCTACATTCCTATCCCTCCGATCAGGGCCGGCCCAAGAATTTCTGCCACCCTTGACAGAAACTCCGGTCTTGCCGGATCCCCCCCCCCCCCCTCTCTGCCGATTCAGTCTCAGGAGGGAGAGCTGAGCAGAGGCAGTAGTTCCAAAAGCGGCGGCTTTTTGCTGCCGCTTTTGGAAATATTGCTGCTGCCCACCCCCCCCCCCAAACAGAATCAGCGACTGCCCGCCAGCTGCCCTATGGGCCGGCCCTGCCTCCGATCATAGCAATTGTTAGAGAAGCACAGAATAGCCCCTTTAGCACAAACAGCAACTACCAGCATTGCCAGAATAAAGGTTATTGCAGTACTTTATTTTTCTGTAGGGGTGTTTATTATTGTTACTGAATATTACATGCGTCCCTCCCCTGTGCATTCTTTTCTCTACATCTGCATTTTGTGCTCTCCCAGACAGCAGACACACCAGTTCAGTTCAGACTTGCCACAGCCATTCATTTCTGTGGGATGTATTGGCGATCAGAGCAGAAATTCTTTTAAATCCAGGTCTTATTCCACCTTGCCGGACCCCCCCCCCCCCTGCCGATTCAGTCTCAGGAGGGGGAGGTGAGCAGAGGCAGTAGTTCCAAAAGCGGTGGCTTTTAGCTGCCGCTTTTGGAAATATTGCTGCTGCCCACCCCCCCTAACAGAATCAACGACTGCCCGCCAGCTGCCCTATGGGCCGGCCCTGCCTCCGATCATAGCAATTGTTAGAGAAGCACAGAATAGCCCCTTTAGCACAAACAGCAACTACCAGCATTGCCAGAATAAAGATTATTGCAGTACTTTATTTTTCTGTAGGGGTGTTTATTATTGTTACTGAATATTACATGCGTCCCTCCCCTGTGCATTCTTTTCTCTACATCTGCATTTTGTGCTCTCCCAGACAGCAGACACACCAGTTCAGTTCAGACTTGCCACAGCCATTCATTTCTGTGGGATGTATTGGCGATCAGAGCAGAAATTCTTTTAAATCCAGGTCTTATTCCACCTTGATATTGATATAACATGGGATGTATTCAGGACATATACGAGTCTTCCTTGAATACACTTTATATGTGTCTGCGGCTTGCCATTGCCTCATTCCGCCTTCTCCCACCCACGTTCTGAGATCCCCATTTTAATGCCATGAATGTGTAGGGCCGCATGGCTCATAACATCTATCCCGCACATCCAGGCAGCATATTTGTGTTTATGAATGACCTCCTTAGTGTCTGAAGTTGTCCCTGAATAAATGAGTTTTCAATTCCTTGAGGAAGGATGAGAGTTCAGTAGTGTATCTGAGTTTTGCAGGAACAGTGTTCGGAGGTCTGGGGCATACAGTACATGGTGTTGGCCTCAAGTGAATACCTAGACTGTTAGGTTCAACTGAATAGGTTCATACCAGTTATATTCGTCTCTACAAGAATATATACCTCTAGGATTAAGCAGATCTTAAATTAATAAAGAGAGATTAAGCACCATAGATCCCGTTTGTTCTAGAATAGGAAATCTTCTTGTCTTCTGTCCAGGCTAAATGCACAATTATAAAAGGAAAGTTCTAATCTCTCACTTTCTTTAATTAAATATCCGAGGGTTTTAGTCCTGACTTTTTGTCTGGACAAGATTCTAAGCTCTGTATAGCATGGATTCTCTCTTAAACAGTCTGTTTTGTATGGCAATGCATATACGTAATAATGCTACAAAAATAATATATAGTAGTAGTGGTACTAGAAATTTATTTTTAATGCAGTGTAAGTGTTAAAGTCCTTGGACATAAGAGAGTTTGAATTTATGTTTGCAAGGTATTATTGTTAGATTTAAAAACAAAAATCCCTTGTAAAAATAGCTAATTTTTTTGAACAGACATAGGGTAAGACTTTCCAGGAAAAATATCTACTTAATCCAGAACTTTAAACTGAATCAATGATCACCAAAAGAAAAATGAAATACATCTACTTGGGAAATGATTCGGGGTGGGTGGGTGGTTTTGCTATTGGCAGGGCCAGAACGACCATTAGGCAAACCCACCTAGAATGGCAATGGTCCAAGGGCAGGCCGCTGATGTCCCTCTCTGGCCACAAACAGTCCCACGATGCTTCCCTTAAAACCTTGGGGCTGTTTGAATTATAGTTCAGCCCCCTCAGGCTGTCTGATGCCTATTTCTTGCTTGCGAACAGGAAGTTGGCATTGGGCGTCGGAGGGGGCAGAAGCAAACAGCTAAAGTTTTAAGGGAAGGGCCGATGAGCTGAATGTGGCCATTGCTACTACTTCAGGTCCCGGAGAGGGGCAGCAGCATTGACAATGAGTGCTGGACAGAGAGAGAGGCACAAGGGATGAGGTTTGTCTAGGGCATGTCATCTCCATGCACCTGCCCTGGCTATAGGTAGCTTTTATTCTTCACCACAATAGCAAAATGATAGCCACAATTTCAAACATGCCTTTAATTCTTTCTCAGGATATTTCATCCTCAGAATCCTCCAGAAACTGAATTAACAGAGGAAATGGGAACTAGCTCATCCAAATCCCCATAATCAATGATTAACTTATTGATTTTGCCAGTTGTCAGATCTTTGTCTTCTTAATGTTAAGATGCAGACCCATTTTAAGACTATGTTCCTTGATCTTGAGAAACAAATGTGTCAGATCCTCTTCACTTTCAGCCAGTAATGTGGTATCATCAGCATAGTGAAGGCTGTTCTTCCGCTAATAGTTTCTGATTCTATTTCCTTGCATGTGTCTTTCTGGTACTCCTTGTCTTCTCTGCATTTCTGGACAATTTTCAGAGTTTCTTCAGTCATCTATTTTGGCCGTTTTTGCTTCTCGCTTTTTTCCAATACAACCTTCTTGATTTTATCCCATAACTCTTCTGGAACTCTCATTTTTATCTAAAGCAGCAAATTGATTTTTCAGGTAGTCTTTAAATTCCAGCAATATATCTTCCAGGTCATATTTTGCTACATTCATGAGTGTCTTTCTCTTTTTCAATTTTAGCTTGAGTTTGCATACTAGTAGTTGGTGATCTGTACCACAGTCAGCTCCAGATTTTGCCTTTGTTGATATTATCAAACTTTTCCATCATTGTCTTCCACAGATGTAGTCATTTTGATTTCTGTACAATCCATTGGGTGAAGTCCACGTGTAGAGTGGGCGCTTGTGTTGCTGGAAGAAGGTGTTTGAGATGAATAGATCATTGGTCTTTCTCCAGCTTCATTTCTGTTGCGAAGTCCATATTTTAGTTGATATTAAAGAGTTATTTACTAATTGCACAAGATAAGATGGCCTCTGCAGCACATAAAACATGCTAATAGAATTAGTTCATATTATTTATTAGTAAATGATCCTAACGGAAATTAACATGCACAAAATGGATTTGGTGCACACTAAGGAGGTGATTTGAGGTGGCTTGTATAGCATGTGAGACATTCCAAACAGGGGCTCTACAGGTCAAACAACGGTAAGGCTTTGAGGGTTTATTTTTATTAAATTGCTAGCTCTCTGACTGGGAGCTCTTAAAAGGTTTTTGGTATATTTTTAAAGCAAAGTTACATTCTTTTTAGTGGTTTAGTGGCAATATTTTCTTTAGCAGAGTAGGTTTAAACTCTAGTAACCTTCTCAGCTTTTGGGAACTGCTGACACCTAATCAGGAGTTAATGGGTCTGATTAGCCTGTGAATGAACTGAGAGCAGCTGAGGTCTCCATAAAAGGCTGCAGAGCCCTGCCGTGTTGAGACATTCCAAACAGGGGCTCTACAGGTCAAACAACGGTAAGGCTTTGAGGATTTATTTTTATTAAATTGCTAGCTCTCTGACTGGGAGCTCTTAAAAGGGTTCTGGTATATTTTTAAAGCAAAGTTACATTCTTTTTGTTGGTTTAGTGGCAATATTTTCTTAGCAGGATACGTTTTAAACTCTAGTAACCTTCTCAGCTTTTGGGAACTGCTGACACCTAATTAGGTGTTAGTTCCCTCCCTACCCACCCAACTCCCACCAACCCCTAGTGAGCAGTCTTACTTTATAGGGCACCTCCCCATTTAACAAAGCACAGGGACTTGGAACAGCACACTTTGAATATAATAAAAGAGATTTAGCTGTTTTTTTCTCTCAAATGACAGCTGGGAAACCGGATGGTACTTTGGTAGATCTCTCTCTTTTGCTTTAACACATACCTAAGCTCCACGAACAGAACAATGGCTGGGAAAAATTGTATTGCTAAAGCTGTTGCCCCCATTACAGCTTCTGCCTCTGTCCAGACAGAGATCCCAATGCCAGTTGAAGGACCGGTTCCATGTGCTTGGTGCCTGCATGCTGACGCTCTGAGGAAACAAGTGGAGGAACTCAGAGAGGAGGTGGCAAGGCTGAGGAGCATTCAAGACAGTGAGAAGTACATTGATGAGATGCTTCTTGAAACATCCAAGCTCTCTAACAGAGGAAAAGATGGGTGCCAACAGAATGACGAAGGTTGGGCACAAGTCACCAGGGCCTGCAGAATCACCCATCCAACGTCTCCAGCCCTTGAATTGGAGAACCATTATGCAGCCCTGGAAGTGGAGGAGGAGGAGAAAGTATCCCTGGAAAGGGAAGAACCAGAGCTCAAGTACCCCAAAGTTGCAGAAACAGTGACCACAAGGAAGCAAAGGGTAGTGGTGGTTGGTGACTCTCTTCTGAGGGGTACTGAGGCGTCCATCTGCCGACCAGACTTGATGTCCAGAGAGGTATGCTGTCTACCTGGTGACAAAATCCAGGATGTTATGGAGAGTTTGTCAAGAGTCATCAAGCCCACTGACTATTACCCAATGTTGCTAATCCATGTCGGAACAAATGACAATGCCAGGTATCCCTCTGAGCATATCAAAAGTGACTTCATGGCTCTGGGACAGAGGGTGAAGCAGTTAGGTGCACAGGTGGTGTTCTCTTCAATCCTCCCTGTTGAGGGTAAAGGCCAAGACAGAGAGGCTCGCATCCTGGAGACGAATGCATGGCTGCGTGGATGGTGTCATCAAGAGCATTTTTGTTTTCTAGACCATGGGATGCTGTTCCAAGGGTTGCAGAGCAGAGATGGCATACATCTGTCCAAGAAAGGTTGACGCGTCTTCAGTAGTAGGATGGCTAATCTACTGAAGAGGGCTTTAAACTAGATTCATTGGGGATGGGTGAAAAAAGCCCCCAGGTAAGTGAAAGCCCCCAGGTAAGTAATGCATTAAATACCTTTATGGAAATGGGTAACAGGGGTAACATATGGAAAGCAGTGTGTATAAATGCCCGTTGCATGGGAAATAAGATCCCTGATGTTGAAGCTTTGGTGGGGGTGGCCGACTTGGATTTAGTGGCAGTTACAGAAACATGGTTCACAGAAATCCATGACTGGGATGTAACTATACCTGGCTATACTTTATTCAGAAAGGACAGGGTAGGAAGAAGGGGAGGAGAAGTAGCACTATATGTAAAAATACTATTAAAACTTTGGAATTACAGAGCTTAAAAGGGAGAGAGGAGGCATTGTGGGTTAAACTAGAAAGAGGGAAAGAGAAATCTATTTGCATAGGCATGATATACAGACCTCCCTCAAAAGAGGAAGAGGTGGACAGAGAGTTAATTGAAGACATAAGCAGCATTGCTAGGAAAGGGGAAGTGCTACTGATAGGGGGTTTCAATTTGCCAGATGTTGATTGGCACATTCCTGCTGCAGTATCATCTAGAAGTAAAGAGATCCTAGATTCTCTATAGGGAGAACCATTCAAGCAATTGGTAACAGACCCCACACTTGAAGGGGCCATACTGGACTTGGTGCTTATCAATGGTGAAAGTGTTTCTGATGTTATAGTGGGAGATCATTTTGCATCCAGTGATCACCAGATGGTGTGGTTCAGTATTAGGACTAGGGCTGTTATAATCCAATTCAAAGGTGAGGGTCTTAGACTTTAGGAAGACCAACTTTTCCAAGATGGGCCAATACCTCATGGGATCGTTAGCAGGATGGGAACTGCTGGGGGATGTAGAAAAACAGTGGGAAAATCTGAAAGGGGATATTTTAAGGGCAACCAACCCGTTTGTTAAAATGGCAAATAAAGGTAAAAGGAAAAGGAGACCGCGATGGCTTTCAAAAGAAGTAGCTGAAAAGGTGAAGAAAAAGAAGGAGGCCTTCATGAAATACAAGAGATCACAGGGAGAGGAAGACAGGCATCTATATTTGGAAAAACTTAGAGAAGCTAGCAAAGTAGTCAGGAAAGCAAAGATTCAAAAAGAGAGGAAATAGCCAATGAAATAAAATGTGGTGATAAGACATTTTTCAGATATGTTAGTGGAAGAGGAAGGGCAAAAATGGTATTGTCAGACTCAAGGCTGAAGGGGAGCAATATGTAGAAGCTGATGAGGATAAAGCGGAATTGCTTAACAAATATTTCTGTTCTGTGTTCACAGATGAAGAACCAGAGCAAGACCTCATAAAACACTCACAAACACAAACCGTTCACAGAAGACTGTGTTCGTGACAAACTAACTCAAATTAAAGTAGACAAAGCGATGGGACCGGATGGGATACACCCTAGAATACTGAGGGAACTTGGGGATGTTCTAGCAGCTCCACTGACTGACCTTTTCAATGCATCGTTGGAGTCGGGAGTGGTGCCAAAGGACTGGAAAGAGGTTCATGTGGTGCCTTTACACAAAAGCAGAAGTAAGGATGTAGTTGAAAACTACAGTCCAACAGACAAGCACAATCCACGTGCCACACAACAGACCCAGTCAGAAACATGGAGGCAAGGAAGGAACTATTTATTTACCACTCTTATTTCATAAAGCCATGCCCGACACAGGCTGTGTTTCGTTTATGCCTTCATCAGGGGCTTTGGCTACAACAACATATAAAAACAATGTTAAAAACATTCATAATCTGTAAAACAAATCATAAACGTAAATATAATAAAATTAAATAAACACAATTAAAGCACCTCTGAACTTATTAGTACATTAATAAATAACTAAAACATCAATATATAAATATAAATATAAATAATTATAGAAGTACAGCAAAATATCATTTTTCTAAAAGCCTAAATAAATAATTGTACATATCTAAAACATAACAACAATTCATAATCGCACATAAATACAAAATCATATATGCATAAAACGCAAACTAAACCGTGACAATATAATCCTAAAACATGAAATAATCACTTGATTGACAAACAATATAACCTATATCTCAAAATAAACAATGCTTTCATTACCCTTACCTGTGTAATATTTGCACCTTGCCACACTGTAATTACTAAAAAGAAAGAAAAAGAAAGAGACTATTCTAGATGGATATACCCAACGGAGTCCACTACTTGTACAATAAGTAAATACGGAATAAAATTTTAAAAAAAATAGTAAATATAAACTTGGTGAAAAAATGAATAAAAACAGATAAAAAAGCAAACTAAAAACCAGGAAAAGCGCAACAGGATCATATTGAGGTTCTACCATACCTCATCATGGTCATCTAACCATCTGAAGACTTTGGTACAGACCCTTACCTCTGCAACTGATGTCTCAAAACTTAATACTGTCAGTATTCCAGCACTACAGCGCTCATAATACTCTTAAACCGCTATCAGCTGCAATATAAATAAACATACCTTCATTATAACTCCTTATTTTTAAAAACAATTTTTCAAATAGAGATCCATGATGACTAATTATGATAATGATAGACATATGGACACTTACTATCAAGAATCCTATCCATCCTCTGAAAACCCTATACTAAAGGACAAACACTTCTTTAAAAACCTTTATACAAACAAACCTTCAAAATATTCTTAGAGAAACAGTAAATACTAACTCGCATGCAACTATGTCACTTAGGGGCTTGTTTACAAAGCCGCGGTAGCGGTTTGCGATCGTAATCGGAGCCGCAGCCCCATTGATTTCAATGGGGCCGCGGCTGCGATCGCGATCGCGAACCACTACCGCGGCTTTGTAAACAAGCCCCTTAGTTGAATGCTTTATAAGACTATTGACAGTCACTACCCCGAACATTTGGTCATAACATATAACCACTCCATTAGTCATATTGTATTTATAGCTCTAGTGCCATTCAAAAACATGCACTAAAAACTCAGAAACCATTGCCACGAAGCAAACCACTATCCATGACACAAAACTTGTGATTCTTTACAGGCAAGGAAAAAAACTGCTATTCGCCACTCTCCTATAGATCAATTATTTCATTCCTTCACTTCTCAAAGCTCTGATACCGTTGTACCATTTACACCAAAACTTCAGAACTGTTGCAACTCACCGAAATTCTTGCCCATGCCACCAATAGTGTAAGCAATTAAAAGCAGAGCATTTACAAGCCGCTACTCTCTTCCTGCAAAGCATCTGAAAATGCCCGTGACTGTGCGTTGAATTAAAGTCTACAGAAGCGCGGGAGAAGGTAGTGACGTCATCGGCTTGCACACATTCTATTCCAAAAAAAATTTTTTATTGTAAATTTTAATTACTACGTCATTGGAGCCACAGACCAAAACCACTCATCTTGCAAATTTTCTTCTTGCGATTTGTGAACCATCCGCTACTATGCAGAGGAGGGGGAAGGGGGGGAAGGAAGGAGGGGAAGGGGGGAGGGGAAGGAGGAGGGGAGAGAGAAGGGAGAAGAGGGGAAGGAAGAAGGAAAAAAGGGGGGAGGGGGAGGGGAGAAAGGGGGGAAGGGAAGGGGGGAAGAGGGGGGGAGGTGGAGAAAGGGGAAGTGGAAGGGGGAAAGGGAAGGGGGGAGGGGAGGAGGAAGGGGGGGAAGGAAAAGGATTAAACGTCACAAATTATACACAGTGTGTCCCTACTGTGGTCAATACCCATCATTCAATATAATTTCCAGGACCATCCATTTAAACCATCACTAAAAAACTGAACATGGATACACTCCATTGCCTAAAAAGACTAAGCATCTCTTCTTGCAAATATATAATTATCCATTAACACAAGGGGAAGGAGGGGGGGAGGGGGGAAGGGGAAAGGAGGGGGCCAGGGAAAAACAGGGGGAGACCGCACCTTTGAAAGGATGTGAACAGGATGGAGTCGGTGTAGAGAGTGGCTACTAAAATGGTTAGTGGTCTTCATTATAAAGCATATGAGGACTTAAGGATCTTAAGGACTTAATATGTACACTTTAGGATCTTAATATGGACTTAAGGATCTTAATATATACACTTTAGAGGAAAGGCGGGATAGAGGTGATATGATTGAGATGTTTTAAATACCTCCATGGCATAAATGTTCAGTGGTAGAGTCTCTTTCAATTGAAAGCAAGTTCTGCTATGAGGGGACATGGGATGAGGGTGAAGGGGGATAGATTCAGGAGTGATATGTGGAAATATTTCTTTATGGAAAGAGTGGTTGATCCGTGGAATAGTCTCCCTGTGGAGGAGGTAGAGATGAGGACAGTAACTGAATTCAAAAAAGCATGGGACAAACACAGGGGATCTCTAAAGGAAAAAAAGGGACTGTTGTATTTGTTGATATGGAAGGTCAGACTAGATAGGCCATGTGGTCTGTTTCTATGTTTCTATGTGCATGTCCATATAGCAGGATAGTACAGTCAAACCTCGGTTTTCGTATGCCCCGGTTTTCGTACGATTCGGTTTTCGTTGACTTTTTTCATCAAGATTTTGTTTCGGTTTTCGTACGTTGTCTCGGTTTTCGTACAGCATTTTACCCCCCCCCCCCCCGTACCTGCCATGGATTAGCGTGAGCCAGCGATCTCCCACGGAGCTTGAGCCAGCGATTCTGCGGGACCTCTGGGGAGCCGAGGAGTTCAACGCTCCAGCGTGGCCTGCCCGAAACTGCTTCCTGCCCCGGACTCTCCCCCGATTGACGCTGCTGCCAGCCGCGGTATCCGGCACAGAAGAAAGCTGCCTGATAGGCTCCTGCGGGGCCTGCGGGCTGAGCCCTCACTATTGCCTGCGGTCTGAGCAGCGGTCTGATAAACGGGAGGAGGAACCTATTACAAACGTCTGGAGCTTGGCTGTCGCGCTGCAGAACTGAAGGGGAGATTTATCGGGACCAAGCGACATCCACGTGGCAGCCGCCGGCGCTTGTCACCATCCCTCACCAATACGATCTATCCTGAGAGGGGTACGTCTGCCTGCTGCCTCTTCCCCTGCACATCCCTTGAACCGGGACAGGAGCTGGTGACCGAATCTGCTTCTCCTTGGCGGCCCAGTCTCCCGCCGGGGCCCCTGCCCTCCCGATTGGATTCTGGGTGTCCTGCAGGCCTGCACACGCGGCCTCTCCTTGAAACCTTGCAGTCTGCAGCTGCAGGCTCCTGCTGGCACAGCCCCACGCTGTTCTCTGACTCTCACCTGTGTCAGGCTACTACCTTAGGGGGGCCGGAGGCAGCCTAAGACTCTCTGTCCCACTGTTTCTCAACTGCCTGCTGCTTGGCTGACACTGCCTCTCCACCTCTCCCGACACTGTGTAGGAGTGGCTGCCCTACAGGCTGGTGTGACTTCGGGCACTGTCCTCTTTCTGGTGCCCTTACTTTTGCTGACATTGGCACTACCTCTCCTGACACTGTGAGCTTGGTAACTGGGTGTGATGGCTGCTAAGTTAAAAGGCAGGCTGGAGCCCCGATTGTGCAGACGGCCAAGATGGCTGTTCCCACCTCCGCTGCTGGTGGTGATTGCTCGATCCCCAGAGGGGAGAGCAGCTGGAGCTGGCTGGAGTGCGTCCCATATGCCAACAAAAGTCTTCAATAAAGGTAAAAGTGATGTTACATGCTCATTTATCCATTTCATTAGTCATTTATATGTATTTCTCATTGTTTTCTGTATGTAAAAAGATAGTTATTCTCTATAAAATGTATTTTTTGTCAATATTTTTGGGTGTCTGGAACGGATTAATTGAATTTACATTATTTCTTATGGGAAATCTTGCTTCGGTTTTAGTCCGTTTCGGTTTTAGTCAGACTTTTTTGAACGGATTAATCATGAAAACCGAGGTTTGACTGTACATGAAAAAGGCCTCATTTGTGCAAGAAGTGATTTTAGAAAATCTGCTCTTTCCGGAGGACTTTGCTGTGCAAGCGGGGGCTGTATGTTGGAGTAGTTCATTCTGCCAGCCAGTGCAAGCTCTGGGATCCTTCCCCTTTCCCAGGGTCACTGAGGGGACACATTTCTTTGGTATTTAAACTCCTACAGCTGTCCTGTGAGTGAGGACGTTGCTGTGCAAGCGGGGGCTGTCGGTTGGAGTAGTTCATTCTGCCAGCCAGTGCAAGCTCTGGGATCCTCCTCCTTTTCCATTGTCATCGAGGGGAGATGTTTCTTTGGCATTTAAACACCTACAGCTTTTCCGTGCCCTTCGGTGCCATTTCGGGGCTCGGGGCATTTTGCCCTCCTGATTTTTGCCGCCGGGGATTCCTAGAGGGCGTGGTAAGAGGAAGTGTAAGGTGATGGATAAAGACTCTGTGACAGCAGTTTCAACACCGAAGGGTCGTATCGGTCCAATGGACCAGCATGTGCGAGTGTTGGAAGATTTGAAGCTTGGGTCAGAATTTTTATGGCTTGATATGTCTATCTCTGTTAACGCATCTTTATCTGGTGTCTCCTTGAGTTCCATTGATAGGACACCACCTCTGAATCCAGCTCTTTTGTACTGTGGCATGGGTGGGGAGGAGGTAACCCTTTGGTGGGCCCAGTAACTGAGTCATTGAACGTGGTTTCTGAGGGCCCCCCAATGGCCTCAGTGTCGGCTTTTTATTGTGTCATGTAGAAGACCCTTCTGAGCCTATGGAGATAGGGAGAGAAGAGGATTTTGTTTCAGAAACTGACAGGCAGTCAGAGCACATGGCTCAATGTTTTCAAGGAAAAGGTAAACAAAAAGAGTCACGAGCTGAACAGGCACGCCCATGCTGTAACGTATCCCCAAGCTCAGGAGTTAATGAGAAACACCTGGTTGGGGGAGGGGCAGAGCTAAGCCCTGAGAAGCAGGAATATAAAAAGTGGTCATTAGATTGGAGAAGGGGAATGAGGAGGAAGGAGGAAGAGAAGGAACAGGAGTTCCAAGGAAGCTCTGAGGGAGAGACGCCAGGACAAGAGCAAAGACAAAGGCAAGGGATCTGGCAGGGGATCAAGCAAGGGAGCACGCTGACCAAAAGGAGTCAAGGAGGAGTAAGGACCCAGAAAGCCAAAGCCCAAAAGCCAGGTGTGAGCAGCACAGGACCGGTGCCGTCCAGTAAAGGCAGGAGGAAGGAGAAACCTCCTGAGAGGCTGGCTTGGGAAAACTCAGAAGCTCCAGGGAGAGAGACATACTGGCATGAAAATATTTATATGTCTGAGGCAGAAGCTGATAAGCTAAAAGGCAAGAAAACACAACCGGTGTTTGGATACCTTTCTGACCCAGCAGAACAGAGAATTCCTTCCTCTTTAAAGCCAAAAGGTAGGCTTCACAAATTGTCCAGATTTGAACCTAGTTTTAAAATACTTCCTTGTAGTTGCCAGGAAGTATTAGGCTCCCCAAGCAGCAACTCCAGTATATACGGTACTTTACAGCCCTGCTCGTTAGAGTGCTACAAAGGGAAGCCACGTGAAGGCAGAGAAGAAGTTTGTTTTAAAATGCCATATAGCAGCTTGCAGACACACCCAGCTGACGCTGACTTAGAAGAGATGCAGATAGATTCTGATATCAATGACGTAGCAGATAATCAGATGGATTGCACTTTGTCTCTTGCTGACCATATTGAATCTCTCTGCTGAACAATATATTAAGAAGGCTGGGAAAGCAGCAGAAGAAAAGGGAACATTTTCTTTTGTTATGAGAAGTTGTTGTTTGCTTTTGTTTGTACTGAGGACTGCACGTTTTAAAGCCTGAAGCTAAAGAGGCTGGTTACCTTAGTTCCTGAATGTATTCCTCACGCCAATTATATGGCAATTGTTCTAAGTTTTCCACATGCACTTAATATTCTTGGAAAGGGAAATAAATCCTTGTCATTTGTCTGAAACCACTCGACTACAATTTCTTCTTTTCTCAGAGGGTATAAGGGACTACTATTCCCATAAGGCATCGCAGGAGCAAATGCCATGCCATACTCCCTGAATTAGAATCCCCAGGCAGACCAACCCTCCGTGCCCTAGGCGCTGGGTTGGCCCCCAGGTGACAATTGTTAATTCCTATTCGGTTGGGTAAGCCTGAGGTCTTAGGTTTATTGTCTTCGGCCTCTTCTGCTGATGTTTCCTTATTTGACATCTGGAAAGTGGTTTCTGAGGCCAATGCTTTGTTATCTGGCTTTATTGATCAAACTGGGAAGTTTTCTCAACAGATTGTTGCTAAATCCCATGGGGTGGATACTAAGATTGCTGCTTGCTCCCGGCGATTGATAAACCTTTGGGTTTATTGCAAGATTTCACAGGTACACTACCAAAAAACTGCCTCCAGTTTTGCAACTGATTCCTATAGATTTTGGGGTGCTGAATCCAGGAAAAATAGCCAAAATGTTCCGTCAAGTCATGTTTTCTTGCAAAATTAGATTTCTTACCCATATAAGGAATGTTCACATAATTTCTTTTTAGCCGACTGCAGTTTATTTTCTTGGCCCAAAATAGAGGTTGTAAGGGTTAACTAACTAGAAACACTCCCTCATGATATTTTAGAGTGTTATGTATTCATTTTATACATTAAAAGGACAATTGGGAGGCGGGGGGCTAAATCCAGTACTCGCGCTGGCGCATGTTCTTTCCTGTTCGCCTCGCCTCGTTCGCTCGCTCGCTCGCTCAAACACGGTGGTTGCGACATGAACGTTCCTGTCAAATTTCAGTTTCTTGCAAGTTCATTATTACCTTTTGTTTGCTCAGTCGTAATCCAGCTTTATTACGAAGTGGTTCACTACAGTTGTAGTTTGCAGTGCTGTGTATTTGTGATGGCTCACAGAGCCAGAGGTTGCGTCAACTCTCCGGACAGTTTTTGTTTTATTTGTGGGGAATATACCGTGAAAAAGCGGCAGAGGAACATTTCTGCATTTATTTAAAAAGTATATTTCACCTATTTTGGTTTGAAGTTAGGTGATCAAGACAAACCGTGGGCTCCTCACAAAGTGTGCAAGACATGTGAGGAAGATCTACGCTTATGGATGAAAGGTAAAAAACAAGCATTTCGTTTCGGAATACCTATGATGTGGCGTGAACAAAGAGACCACAGCAGTGACTGCTATTTTTGCTCTTGCATTGTGAAGGGATACAACTTAAAAAATAAGAACGTAATAAGTTACCCCAACCTTCCCTCAGCAATTAGGCCTATGCCTCATAGCAACGAAGTACCTGTGCCTGAACCACCAAAATCTTTGGATCATATTTGTGTGGACGGTTCTGATCATGATGAGACTCATCAGATGGCTTTTCCCGATGAGTCCAGTACTTCCGAGTTTGAAACTGAACCAGATCCGAAACCTGAACTTTTCTCTCAAGCTGAATTGAATGATTTAGTCCGGGATTTAGGACTCCCAAAAGATGCTGCCCAACTGCTAGGTTCTCGGCTTAAACAGAAAAATCTATTGTCACCAGGAACAACTTTTTATTGGTATTGGTACCGCAACCGCGAGACACAATTTTTGAAGTATTTCAGCAAAGAGGAAGATTTGGTATTTTGCAACGATATATACGGAGTGATGGAAAAGTTTAAACTCAAGTATGATCCTGCTGAATGGCGGCTGTTCATTGATTCGTCAAAAGACAGCATAAAAGGTGTTCTTCTTCATAATGGCAACACATTCGCTTCAGTTCCTATTGCTCACTCTGTTATTCTCCAAGAAAAATACGAGAATTTGGCCCTGATTCTTCAGAAGATTCGTTATGATGAGCATAAGTGGATGATTTGTGGAGACTTTAAAATTCTATCCATGCTATTAGGGCAGCAATCCGGTTTCACCAAATATCCCTGCTTCCTTTGCTTGTGGGATAGCCGGGCCCGCGACCTACACTGGGGGAAAAAGACTGGCCAATTCGGGAGTATTTGAGACCCGGTGAGAAAAATGTTCTTCATGAGAGCTTGGTACCTCGTGATAAAATTCTATTACCACCTCTCCACATTAAGTTGGGTCTCATTAAGCAATTCATCAAGTCCCTTCCAAAAGATGGTGAGTGCTTTCGGTACCTTTGCTCAAAGTTCCCCCGACTTTCTGAAGCAAAGCTAAAGGAAGGAATGTTTGTTGGCCCTGATATAAGGAAACTCATTTCAGATGGAGCATTCGCTGAAACGATGTCTGAGAAGGAAAAAGAAACCTGGGATTCCTTCAAGGATGTTCTCAAATTCTTGGGGAACAGGCGGGATGAGAACTATAAGGATATTGTTGCCAGGATGCTCAATGCCTTCAAAGAACAAGGCTGTAACATGAGCCTGAAAGTCCATTTCTTGCACTCCCATGTGAACTACTTTCCCGAAAACCTGGGGGCGTACAGTGAAGAACAAGGTGAAAGGTTTCACCAGGACATCAAGGACGCAGAGAGAAGGTACCAAGGAAGATGGAACACCACTATGATGGCTGATTTCTGCTGGTTGCTGCTGCGGGAAACCCCAGATGAAAAATACGCCAAGCAGCGCACCAAGAGAAGCATTCGGGGGAAGAAGAAACGGGCCCACCAGGAGATTGATTGACCCAAGAATGACTTTAAAATCTAAACTGTGTTGACAAATATCGTGTTTTTACTAAACTTTGAAATAAAAATTTGCTAGTTATTACCACAGTGTCGGATCTCATTTATTAGAATTTTATTTTCACACCATCGGGTGTTTGTCTTCATGTATTGCAATGGTGCGGTTTGCGTTTTCTATTCTTACATACATACCTGTACAACATTTTTTGCACATTTCTTTGCTTTGCTTTGTGTCTAACCTCGCTCTTATATGCTCAATGTTTGTGCACATGTATGTGGCTGTTTTAAGTGCAGACAATTTTGCTACCATCACAGTGTGTTTTGTTGACATTACTCTATTCTTATGTGCTGCCTTGTTACAATTTTCTTTATTCTTATTTGAATAACTACTAAACAATTAGTATAAAGAATTCATCCAAGAAACTTTTATCTCGATCGCACTCAATCTGAAACGTTCACCTCAAAGTGCTAACCCAATGTAGCAAAAAATCTGTACGTGATGGAGCAAATTGGTTACCAGATTTGGATTCAGCGCACCAAAAAACGTAAAAATCAATCGAAACATTAGAGGCAGTTTAAAAAAATTTTTTTTAGTGTACCTGTGTTATTGGAGTGGAGGAGTGGAGTGGCGGCCTAGTGGTTGGGGCAAGGTACTTCAGGCCAGAAGGTCAGGGGTTCAAATCCCACTAGAGGACCGCAACCTTGGGCCGGAAGGACTGGGGTTTCTAGTCCCACAGGTGCTCTTTGTGGTCTTGGGCAACCACTTAACCCTCCATAGCCCATGTTCCCTGTAAAATAGTTATCTCCAAGTTATAATGCCCTGTTCAATGTAATTTCAGTTTGTTCAATGTAAACCGCACTGATGCAGAATAGCATGGTATATAAGAGAATGCAAATAAATAAATAAATAAAGATGGGGGTCATGCGGGAGTGAAAAATAGCTATGTATTGCTTAAATAAATTGAAAACCCTCATCGGGCAAAAAATTTAAGATTACTAATTTTCCAAAGACGCGTTATTTAGGAAATATTGTAAAGAGATTTTATTAATTTCTGATTTTGAGTCTATTGGGGTTTTTGATCTTTATTATTTGCCTACTCTGTCGGTGACATGTGATGGTGACATTGCACACGTTGAAACACAATCTGATCTGGATCTTACTGCTTTTTTGGAATCTTCTGATGAGGAGATTTCAGCTCGGGCAACGTTAATCATGTCCTTTTCTGCTGTTCCTGATAAGGTTAAAATCTTGAGGGCTTATTTCTTGAAAAAAGATTTCCTGTACTTTGGATATAAGGTTTCTGTTTTCCCAGAAAACCTTTCTGTAGCTTAGACCTCGCATCTTGGCTGCAGGGGAGACTTTCTTTTTGTGATTCCCTTGTAAATGTTTAATCACTTTGAATAATGTTGAGTATGTGTTTACTGACCCTCTTCATGTGGAAAATCTTTTGACTAACAAGTAAAGTCTTACAGAGGTTTTGTATTATGGTATATAATTTCTAAACTTAGTTTTGGATTGTCCTGTAAGATTTTGTTTGCTTCTGCTTGTTAGGGGTGATTGTCCTCCCTTAATGTGGGCTAGAAAGCCTTTTCTTTTTCTTTTTTTATTATTTTCCTTTATGATTATGTATCTACTAAAGGTTTTTTTCATGGTGTTATGCTTGATGTGTATACCTATAAAATTTGCAATAAAAATACATAAATCTGCTCTTTCCACATGTAGACCCACAGTATGCACAGCTTTAAAGTGAACATGTTCTAGGTATGATTTGGAAAGACCTGAAGGGTATATGTCCATTTCTTATTTTCCAATGGAAATACATATATACAGCAGTGCTAAAAATTTAACAATCTGCTAATCTCCTCATCTTCTGATGGTAAGCCATTTTCAAGTGAGTTTTTCTTCTTCTTTGAGTCTTAGCAGGACTGTACCAAGCTAGAAATGCGTCCTGTACAACTAACAAATCTGGTGCCCCCCTCCACCCAGCCACAAGCAGTAACTCACTGTTTTTGCACTTCCTGGAAGCCTAGTGATGATATCAGAGCCCCGTTCTGAGCCTGCACCCTGTTTGGCCACACCGCTAGTACAGCCCTTGCTATGGCCCTGATTCTTAGGATACCAACAATTAATCTAATAACCAGGTCCCTGATCCCTGTTTTATTACTGTTTTGACAACGTCTAAAATGCCTGTATGCAAATGCTAGAAATAAAAAAAAAAGATGGGAGAGCTAGAATGCAATGCAATGTTTATATAGCACTAAATGAAAGATTAGATGTGAAGCAATGAAGCAAACCATGAGGGTACACAGGCAGCAGCGGCACAGGGAGGAGCAGTTAAAAGCAGCTGAATCTTTTCAAATTAACTTTATTGCAGCTAAAGTTAATTTGAAAAGGAATGACAACCTGTGAGGAGCCCGCCCCCATGACATCACTTCCTCGGGCTCTGCGATGACCGGAGGGCTCCTTACACAGTTTATCTTTAGTTTTCAATGTAAGTGTATTGCAGCCGCTGCTCTGTACAAAGCAGAAGCAGCGGCTGCACTGCTATGGGGAATCGCGTTCGCGTTCGCGCCGCGGACTTCGGCACAAAAGCCGTTTTTTTGCTCTGGCCACTCCCGATCTTGCAGCCAGAGCAAAAAAACGGCTTTTCAATGGCCGGTTTTACATCTGTGCCGGCAGCCGGCCTGGCCATGGAAAAACCGGCCAGGCCGGCTGAAAACCAGCCGGTTGGCAACCCTATTCCCAACATATGCCATTTATGCTGCTGTGAGATCTGTGCTGCTCTGATGTCCTTCTGATCTGTATGGATTGCACCCATTAAGATTCAAGGTATTGTTAAGATTCAGATTCACAAGAGCTAAACACAGTACATAGCACAATTAGACAATAGTAAAATGGAGCCTAAGATATATGTAACATTGCTTTGTATTATTGCCTTATTGTTACTAGTTTCACACTTATACTCTCTCACTCAGTATACTCATCAAATACCAATTATAAATCATCAGAACAGAATCAGAATAGCCACCCTACTGGGCAAAACTAATTGGACCATTTGTAGCAACACCAGCAGGCTAATATATATCTATACGTGCCAGCAACCACTGCACATGGATACAGATGGTAGACTTCAAACAACTATATTAAGATGCTGCCTGGTGAATGCAAGGTCAGTAAAGAATAAAATTCCAATAATAGTAGATCACATTCAAAATACCAAACCAGACATTATGTTTATTATGGAAACCTGTCTCCTAGAAATTGATGTGGTTCTTCTCAACCAAATGAAACTCCCAAACTATGACATTGCCCATTGCCCTAGACATGCAAAAAGAGGAGGTGGAGTACTCATCATAAATAAGGGCGAATTGAATGCAACTCCCTCATCAGCAGTTAGCATAGATGGGTTAGATATGTTGATGATTGAGAATACACATCTAGTATTCCATTTAATCTAGAGATCCCCAGCCTCAGACCCAACTAACATCTTCACAATCCTAGAATCAACCTGCTCAGACAAACCAATTAATTAACATCTTATCCTGCTAGGAGATTTTAACCTACCATCCAAGCACCATACCAATAGGTTAGCATTCCTGAATGCCATGGAAGAGCTGGGCTTTCAACAGATCATTCATGTACCCACACACAATAAAGGAAACAAATCAGACCTCAAATTCTTACCTAACGAATTATATATGATATCTCAGAATGTTCCTTTACGGATAGAACCTATACCATGGTCAGATCACCACCTGATACATTTCTCCATTGAATATAATACAACTAACCACAGAGAATTAGGAAGCGAAATAGCAGAATGCCAGTTTAAAAGATTTGATAAAGAGAACTGCATACAAGAGACCATACCACACTTGAATGCAAATGGAGCTGTAACCGACATTGATGAGATACTGAGCAACTGGAGCACCATGGTTAGTAAAGCAGCCTTAGCTCTCAACTCACCAACTAAACTGAGTAAAAGTGGGTCACAGGTGTGGTATACTCAAGAATTCAGGTCTCTGAAAAGACAACTACAAAAATTGGAAAGAAAATGGAGAATTACCAAATCACACAGATAGGAGCCTATATATGAACACCCTACAAATTCACTGTACAATCATAAATGATCAAAAGAGAGAGCATTATTCAAAGAACCTTATCAAATCCCTTAATCACCCAAGGGAACGTTTTGATATTGTAAAGTCATTAATTAGATCCCCAACCACACCAGACCACAAATCCAACATAGATCTGCAGGTGATAGCAGATCATTACAAGATCAAACTACTTAGACCAAGCCCAGCTTTAGTGTTGGACAAACCTGACAACAGCAAAAGTGTTACTTCATGGATTACCTTCTCCAGAATCAACACTGACCAGTTGCTCCGGACTTTTACAGTAATAAATATAACCACTTTCCATGAAGATCCTTGTCCGGTAAGCTTGGTCAAGCTTACAAGATCTGAAATGGCACCCTATATCCTCAAAATTCCCTATCACAGGATTATATGCCAAAGACATTAAAGAAAACAATTACCCGTCCTCAGGATCGTACCAAGCCCTGTGCGAGTGGTGCGGCTGCACAGGACGCAAAGACTTCGGCGGCAGGCAACGGCAGAGAGCCGAAATGCACCCCTGAAGTCTTCCCGCTGGCACACTAAGCAGGTCTGGTCTCTCGGGACCAGACCTGCTTAGCGCGCCGGTGGCAGGCGGCTTGCACATCGGGTGCATGCCTCTTTTCTCCCGCCCCCATAAAGTGGCTAGCTGGGGGTGCGGAGGGGGGGGGGCGCTCGCAATGTGCAAGTCACACAGGGCGCATTTCACCATCGGTACGGCCCTGCCCATCCTATTCTAAAAAAATCACATTGGATAAGAATTGCCCCAAATCATATAGTCCCATATCAAACCTTCCATTTCTAGCTAAAATTATTGAAAAAAAACATGTAACAACTACAGAGTGGCCTCCCCTGAGGGAGTGGATAACATGAGGAAAGATCTACAAAAGCTGAAAGAATGGTCTAATGCTTGGCAGTTAAGATTTAATGTGAAGAAGTGCAGTGTCATGCACTTGGGAAGCAGAAATTCAAGGGAAATGTATGCAATAGGGGGCGAGAGGTTGGTGTGCATGGACCAGGAGAAGGACCTTGGTGTGAGTATTTCTGAGAATCTCAAGGTGGCAAAACAGTGCGACAAGGCAGTGGCAAAAGCCAGGAGGATGTTGGGTTGCATACAAAGAGGAATTACCAGCAGAAAGGAAGAGGTACTAATGCCACTGTATAAGTCACTGGTGAGGTCTCACTTGGAATACTGTGTTCAGTTTTGGAGACCATATCTCACAAAGGATGTAAAAAGACTGGAAACGATTCAGAGGAAGGCAACCAAAATGATTTGGAGCCTGCGCCAGAAGCCTTATGAGAAGAGACTTGAAGACCTAAATATGTACACTCTGGAGGAGAGGAGGGAGAGGGGACATATGATTCAGACCTTTAAATACTTAAAGACTATTAATGAACAAACCAACCTCTTCCAAAGATGGGGAAGCTGTAAAACTAGAGGGCATAACATGAATCTGCAAGGGGGTAAATTGAAAGGCAATGTCAGGAAATACTTTTTCACTGAAAGTGTGGTGGATGCTTGGAATGCCCTCCCAATGGAAGTGGTGGGGGCAAATACAGTGACAGAATTCAAAATGGCATGGGACAGACACAGTGGATCCCTTTACAGCAACAGGATAAAATCAAAATAAACTTAACTATCTAATTTCTCAACAAACAGGGGTGTCCTACACGGAGCGGTGAGTTCACCCCTAAACAAAGACATGGGGAGGGGTGACCTACACGGAGTGACGGGTACACCTACTCTTGCCATCTTACTGGGCAGACTAGATGGACCATACTGGTCTTTATCTGACGTCATTTACTATGTTACTATAGGCCACCTAGACAGACATAGACTATTGGACATTGTGATGCAGCAAGGGGTACACAGCTCATGGAAGGGCAGGTAAAAGAAAGACTTACCTCAGATTCAGCATTGGAAAAGAGCACTAGGCACTCTGAATCAGTGGAGCAGAGGAAATTGTTACTGCGTAACAGACAGAAAACTCATCAGGAACACCTGATTGAAAATCCCCATGTCACGTGCAGGGCTAGGGATTACTTAAGACAGGGTTCCAGTCAGTGGAGGGCAGACGCAGCAAGAGACGCAGTGAGAGACACAGCAGACGCAGCAAGAGAAGCAGCAGATGCAGATGAAGGCAGAGAGAGAGAAAGGCACGTTACAACTCTCGAGCAAGGCAGAGGCCGGGGAGAGAGTAGCAGGAGGTGTGGCTCTCATCAGCTGAGCAGAAACCCCAGGGGAGTGCTGGGAGGAAACTCTTCTCACGGAGAACCAGGAAGTGAATCTGGCTCCAGCACTCAGGAAGAGAGGTTTAAGGCAAGCTGTACTAGGAGAAGACCTGCTACAAGAATTAGCCTTGAAGAGAAGCCAGGAGTGTCCCACTACACAAGAGACCGGTATGTGCCAGCTTTAAGCGCAGGTCAGTTTAAAAAGAAAGTGTCGGGGGATGGGAACTCCAAGCATATCTGCAGCATAAGAGATAGTTGTAAAACTAGGACCAAGTATACTTCTGCACAACCAGCCTGGGAGGCTGGGGTTAAAAGATACAGGGAGCCAAGTGCCAAAGCAGTTCCTACAGACAGAGAGAAACCTCCATACGCCTACAGGGAGAGGTTTAAAACCTATAAGTGCCAAGGGCGTGGTCCTGAATATAACCGCCCAAAGCAAGGTGTTTCAAAGCTGTTGTTCTGGGAGGAAAGCCCAGGTAAAAGTTATTACAAGCCAGGGAGGTATCAACCCAAAGGGAGAAGAGCCTCCATTGATTGCCAAAGCGAGCTCTCACAAGACGCTGTGTCTGAACACTGTTCACCAGAGGAGTCTGACACAGGCAGTTTGGGAAGTGCTGGAGAAAGCATGATATGGGAAGACGGTAGCAGTCTTCAAGAACCCACTCCCATGGATTGCAGCATCTGTTTGAAATGCAGCCCTGCAGTTTGAGTAATGGATAAAGAGAACTGTGTGCATGTATCAGAAGAATATATGTTTGCCACTATTTTGTTGCTACGTTTACCTCTGAAGTTTCTGTTCTTCTTTGACAAGTCCGAGCGGGACGGGGAATAAATACCCACTTTAATTTCATTCAAATTGCTCTGAAAGACTCTTTTATTTATACAGCCAGAGCAGTTACTTGTTTATAGACCCTAGGCAACCGCCTATACAGGGCTAAAAGGGCTCTAACCACGGGCCCCATCACAACATACATCAACACAGATTCAGGCCATACTATGGAGTGAAAACATTGCTAATAACACTTTCTCATAAGTTCATACAAGGCATAGAAAAAAATAAAGAAGCCTACATATTAATATTCTTAGATCTAACCGCGGCATTTGATTCAATCAACCAAGATATACTGTTGGTAAGGCTTCAACAGATTGGCATCAATGGTACTACACTACAATGGTTCAAGTCATATCTTTTAGATCAGACACAAGTGAAAATAGGAAATCTAACATCAAAATTATATAGTCAACATTGAGGATTACATCAGGGGTCTGCCCTATTGGCACTATTGTTCAATATTTACTTGTAGCCGATTTGCAAGTTATATCAAGCACATCAAGTACAATACCGATCTATGCAGACAACATTATATTGTTCAGCCCTTTTGATAGAAGAAAACACAATTTTGAACAGATTACACACTGCCTCAATGAAGCATCACAATGGCTAGACTCCTGCAACTTCAGCATATACTTTAATAAAATGGAGTCCTCTTCGCCACCAGAGATAAGGACTTCATTCCATTAGATAAAATACAAGTCAGACATGCAAACCTCAGTCAAGAATGAAGTTAAATATCTAGGAGTGACACATAGATCAGAATCTTAACCTATCTAAACACATTACCTCAATAACCTGGATAATATACAATAAAATCAGGATGAACCAGTACCTAAGACTATTGCTCTCAGCTCAGGACTTCCACTCGATTCTACAAGTGCTGATCAGCCCCCACTTTCACTACTGCAATAGCATACTACAAGGCTTGCCAAAACAAACACTAAATCAATTACAATTAGCACAGAATACCCTTGCAAGAACTATAAACAAGGTGGCTAAAGCCAAACACCCATCCTCTTCCAACCGCACTGGCTACCTGCAACATGTAGAATTAGATACAAATCCTTAGTAACCACATTCAAGATCCTACATGACCTAGCCCCAGCACATCTAACCTCCTTAATATCTATCCTACCTGAAACAAGGCAAAGAAGAGATGGAGCCCAATACTCTCTGATATTACCTAAAGATTTTAGGAAAACAAGCCAAAAAACAAGCAACATAGCCTTCACTTTCTGTGCTCCAAACCACTGGAACTCACTACCTCAAAGTCTAAGAAACATTAATGACCTACTCATCTTTTGTAAAAGAATTAAAGCACACCTATTTACGGAATATTATCAGAACAAAATAGAAAATCAGAATATCTTCCCCACATAACTCATAAGCATTCCACCTATGCCTTCATAAAGTCATGGACACACTAAATACATAATCCAATGATTCACCATGAACACATCATCAATGGCTTGCATACAATACTCCAATTACACCTGTAAATAGACCTACTTAACATGGTCTAAAATTGTATTACATGTTTATCTAATACTGCATTTAGAACTGATCCTTATTCAAGCTCTGAATAAACGCTCCATCGGAAAGAACTAATGCCACCACTCCATTGGAAAGTCCTTGCTGCCAAAAGGTTACATAGATGAATGATTCCTCAATAACCCAGCTGATTTTAAACTGCAAGACATTACATCCAATAGGCTGAAAGGACCACCGATAGGCGAACACTCGCTGTCATACCAGGCTCCACCAATCGAGTTCCTGATTCAAACCTGCCAGAGAAATCATGGCAAGTTTAAAAATCCATGATTACTCCAACAGCCGTAATATTTTCTCTCGATCCCCCCCTCATGGATGAAATGGAACACAACCCAAAATTCTCCATCGTAAATCAATAAACTCATGGTGATTAGATAAACTGTGGCTCACAATGGGTGCACTCATGACTTTATTATGTAGGTGAGACTGGTGTTCAGAGACAAAACTTAATAGGGTGAATAGTATGCCCAATATATTTCTGATGACAAGAGCAGATCAGCATATAAACAGCAAAAGCCATGTTACAAGTAGTGTACCAATGTGAAAAATAAAACCTTTGCATGATGGGACCCTGCCAACTAGCCCCCACTAAAGCCTGTTCACAAAAACCACAAGACCCATACCTATAGTGGCCCACAGATCCATCAGGAACAACTGCACATTGTGGCCTATCCTTAGATGATGCGGTCGACACCACTTGAACCTGAATGTTGGAACCTCTAGTGAAAAGCTATTTGAAACTGCTTCCGGAAACAACTATGGAGGCTAAGAATAGACCAGTGTTTTTTCAATAACTTCATGACCTGATGAGATAAAGCCATATAGGGCAGTACCCCCACAAATTTCTGTGAATTGCCAATTTACTCCATAGAAGAATTTAAAAGTGAGCTAAACTCCCCCAAAAGCCATTCCTGATGTGTGAAACGTGTCCTCTTATAAGCTTTATACAGCACACAATCAGGATACCCCCTTGTACGAAGTCTTGAAATTAAAGCCATAGCATGATGTTTATATTCTTCAATAGTAGAACATATCCTCCACTGCCAGAGAAATTGTCCATAATGGTATACCCTTTTTCAAAGAATTCAGATGAAAGCTGTGATATTGAAGTAGAGTGTTCTGCTGTACAGATTTCCGGTAAAATGTAGTATGCAACTGTCCATCATGTTTGTACAGTATACCACCACATCCAAAAATTCAAGTTTCTGGATGAGGTAGTACATGGTAAACTTAATTTTAGTCTTTATCCCATTAAACCACTGCAAGAATATCTTTAAATCATGCTCCGTACTCTGCCAGAGAATCGCGAGGCCGCGGGGCCGCGTCCTCGCGGCCGGCATTAACCGGACGGGCGGCTTAGGAGTGAGCTGCCTTGGTGCAGGAGGGAAGGCCATAAGGGGTGGGGCCTTGGGGTGCCGCGTGGCTGTTGGCTCCCACGGTTGGTATGGCAACGCGGGAGCCAATTGGACGCGGCGGGTTTACGCGATTGCGTCCTTAGAGGGGACGCGTGTAGCTCCGGCCTTTTCGGTTAGGCTACCGGAGATGCCGGACAGTTTTTTGCATAGGGCACAGTTAAGTCGGGCCGGTATTGGGGAGGTTTGGAGTCATTTGGGGGGGGGTTCATCTCTAGTGGTTTTGGGAGCGGGGGACGAGGTTCGGGTGTAAGAGGGTGCGGTGTTAGCCCGATTAACGGGGTGCAGACACTGGCGGTGGTTTAAGGAAAGGGGGTGATAGCATTACTCTTGGGTTGGAGAGAGAGGGGCAGGGGTACAAAAGCTTGTTTGGGGGGCGGGGGTACACAAGCTTTCTTCCGGGCGGCCATATCTGCCGGTCATGCCTCCAACGGTCCGTTTAGCCACGTGCAGCACTGGTACATTTCAGCTGGTGTTGAGGGCAGGGATTAAAAAAAAAAACACCCCATAATCAGTAAAGCAGGTGGATTTCTTTCGCCTGTGCAGTCCGTTAGAAGACCAGTTTAATTTTTAAAAAAAAGGAAAAAAGGAATTTCTTTCTCTGCTAGTATGCCGCTGCATAAGATCGTGGATCCGCCGTGTCCGGTTATAAAGACGTCATCTAAAAAGCTGACCCACAATGGGATGAAGGCAAACCACCTTGAAGTATTCACATAAGTTGTTTCAAAGTCCGCTACATATAGTGTGGCCACTGAGTGGGCCACCGTAGCCCCCATTGTAATCCCATATGTTTATAAGTAATACTGATTCTCAAACATGAAATAATTCTTAGCAGGGCCAGTCCGTCCATTGAGCGAGAATGTTTTTTGCACAGGGCCCCGCATTTCAGGGGGCCCCGCGCAAAAAACATTCAGATCCTAAAGTAAAATTTTAAAAAAAAAAAAAACCTGTCTTCTCCCGCTGCCGGGGCTGCCGCGGCAGAATCGAGTGTGCCGCGGGGCCCCCCCTGCCCAGCAGAGCCTGCCCTCCCCGGTATCACCTCTCTGTTTCCTGCTTCAGTCACACGCGCCGGCTTTCAGAGCGCGAGGGGAGAGTTTCTCCTTCGCTGCTCTGTTAAGCCCGCGGGGGCTGATGGGAAGTTCCCATCAGCCCCCGCGGGCTTAACAGAGCCGCGAAAGGGAAACTAGTCCCTTCGCGCTCTGAAAGCCGGTGGGTGTGACTGAAGCTGGAAACAGAGAGGTGATACCGGGGAGGGCAGGTTCTGCCGGGCACATGGGGGGGGGGGCCCTACGGCACACTCGATTCTGCCGCGGCGGCCCCGGCAACGGGAGAAGACAGCTTTTTTAATAAAATCTTTTCTCTGGGCTGGGCTGGGCTGGGCTGGGGGGGGGATTAGGAGTGGTGATGGGCTATGGGGGGGCTATGAGGGGGTTAGGAGTGGTGATGGGCTATGGGGGGGCTAAGTCTTTATATGGGCTGGTGGGATTAGGACTGGAAGTTGGTTGATTGGGGGTTAGGACTGGTAATGGGCTATGGGGGGGCTTAAACTAAAAATTGGGTGATGGGGGATTAGGACTGGAAATGAGCTGGTGGGATTAGGACTGGGAGTGGGCTGATGGGGAGGTTAGGACTGGTAATGGGGTATGGGGGGGCTTAAACTTAAAATAGGTTGATGGTGATTAGGACTGGGAGTGGGCTATGGGGGGCTAGGACTGGTAATGGGTTGGGGGGTTGCTAGGACTGGAAATGGGCTGGGGGGATTAAGACTGGAGGTGGGCTGATGGGGTTAGGACTGGTAATGGGCTGTGGGCTGTTGGGGGGTTAGGACTGGTAATGGGTTATGGGGGGGGCTAGGACTGGAAATGGGCTGATGGGGGGTTAACACTGGAGGTGGGCTGATGGGGTTAAGACTGGTAATGGGCTATGGGGGGGTTAGGACTGATAATGGGCTATGGGGGGGCTAGGACAGGAAATGGGCTGATGGGGAGGGGTTAGGACTTGAGGTGGGCTGATGGGGTTAGGACTGGTAATGGGCTGTGGGCTGATGGGGGGGTTAGGACTGGCAATGGGCTATGGGGGGCTGACTGGAAGTGGGCTGATGGGGGGTTAGGACTGGAAGTGGGTTGATGGGGGGGCTAGGACTGGTATTGGGTTGGGGGGTTGCTAGGACTGGAAATGGGCTGATGGGGGGCTAGGACTGGAAATGGGCTGATGCAGGGACTAGAAGGGAATGGATACTGGGTGAGGCTGGAACTAGAAGGGAGCTGATGTTGGGGGAGGATTAGAATGGGATGGGGCTGTGAGAGTAAAATGGAGAGGGGAAAAATATTTTGTGTGGGAGGGATAAAAAATCTACAATTGGCCGGGTATTGGGAGAGTAAGTGGGGATTGAGGATGGAGGGGTAAAATTTGAGTGGATGAAATAGGAATGAGGAAAGAGCAAAAGGAGAAAGATTAATATGTTAAAGCAGATGTAGAGAGAGAGAATGGGAAAAAAACTAGAAGAGAGAAGAAAGGACAAATGGACAGCAGATGGAGAGTTAGCAGAAAACATGAAGAAACCAGCAGAAAATGGCTGGAGCAATTGCAACTGAAAAAAAATGCACAAAAGGTAGAAAGATATCTCTTTATTTTGAATTTATTAACTGGAATATGAAAGCTCTGGGAAATGTGCATCATTAACGTCTGCGCTTTGTTTGATACAAGAGGAAATTAATTTATAGTTTTATTTCTACAGTGTTGTTGTACATTCCAAGTTTGGCTTTTGGGGTTCCCAGTTTAATTATTGCCTTCCTGTTTCTAAATTATGATTCCTTGTTTGGTGATGGTCTATGTTCTGCATGTGTAACTGAGCTGAGGTATTCTGTTTATGTAATTCCTATTAGACATTGCCACTTGTTCTCTTTCCCCAGTAGGTCATGTATTGTTCTCTGAAATGTATTGGTTTAATATTTGCAGTGTTGCCTTTTGATAGGTAGGGTATGGTGCTTTGTGAGTCCTGGTAGTGCTGTTAGGATACGGCGGGTTTGCTATGGGTTCTAAATGGGCAGTGTTTGTAGTAGTTCCTAATGTGCCTGGTGGTTGGCACTGGATTATAGTAATGTAGAAATCTTTTAGTCTGTCTTTATCCATACACTCATTAAGAGACATGTTTACTAAAAGTTAGTGTATGTTAGCATTATGCAAATATTTATGCAAATAAGGCCATTTATGCAAATGAGGCCCCGCACCGAGTCTCCGCACATGGCCCCGCACCCCCCTTGGGCCGCCCCTGATTCTTAGTCAGTACCCATTCCAACAGCTGCTGAAAAAAACTGCGAGGGATCCTGGATGGTTATTCCAATGATGATCCTGCAATAACTGACAGTGCTTCAGTTGGTCAGTATTTGTATATAAAGCATTAACATCAAGAGTCACTAAAAAAGTGGAATCCAGCACTTCAGTCAAAGATCCCAAGCATTGGATAAAATGAGTTGTATCTTTGATGAAAGTAGTAACTTTCTGTGCCGATGGTTGCAAAAAAGTGTCACAAAATTTGGACAAAGGTTCAAGAATAGAACCGCGACATGAGGGAGTCCAAACATTTGTGCACCTTTGGGACCATACCTGTATAAATAATGGGAACCTTGGGATGAACAGCAATCAAAAACTTCATCTCATTTTTGGTAAGCCACCCTGTTGGAAATGCTCCCAACATTAATTCTTTAATTTTTAGCATTAAATCAGGATTAGGGTCATGTGGTAACAATTGATAATAACAAGTATCAGACAATTGAGCCAATAAATGAGATCTATATTGTTCGACCGTATGTATTTTATTTATTTATTTGTCTTTTCTATACCGCGCTCTTTAGAATCAGTGCGGTTTACAGTCAACAATAAGTTGTACAGAGCAGGCGGGACATGTACTGTACTTACAAAGAACAGGTGTTGCAATTGGGATTGACTGGGGTAGCTATGTACATGCTGAGCAATCTGGTCATGGATATACGGTGTTGACCAGGTCTGCTTGGCTACAATTTACAATGTTAAGTAATACAATAGCTATATACAATATATACAATAACTATATATAATTTACAATGTTACGTACTATATACAGGTCAGCAGTTCAGTCACGGGTGCACAGAGTTGGCCGGAGCTGCTTGGCACTTATTTACAGTTATAGACACATTTAGTATATAGGGTGTCCAGTTGTGCTAATGGATGGCGCCGCATCAGTGTGATGTGGGTGTGCTAGTGGTGTTATTCTGGTTGTTAGTTATGCCTGGTTGGGAGTCGTCACTAGAGTGGGAGTAGTACTGAAGGAATAGAAGATGCTTAAGTGCCTTCCTAAATTGGGTGAGGTCAGTGATGGATCGGATGGTGTATGTGAGGGCGTTCCAGCATGTGGGTGCGTAGAACACAAAGGCTCTGTTCATTGTTGGTCGAGAGCATTTCGTGATTGTGTTTGGGATTATCAGCGTGTTGGTGGCGAATGACCTTCTGGCTCTGTTGGGGGGAGTGGGGTGGACGAGATCCGTGAGGGAGGTGGAGGAGCACTTGTGGATGGCTTTGAAGGTCATCAGTAGTATTTTGAAGGAGATTCTGCAGTGGACTGGCAGCCAAAGAAGGTGTTTCAAGATTGGGGTTACGTGATCCGTCCTGGAGGCTCCATGTAGTATTCTGACGGCTGCGTTCATTGCAAGCTGAAGTGGGTTCAGCATGTTCTTCGGGAGATCCTGTAGAATTGAGTTGGTATAGTCAAAGTGGGGGATAACCAGTGCTTGGTAGATTGTTCGGAAGTCGTCTGGCTCCAGCAGGGGTCATAGATGCCGGATTGTCGTATTTTGTGGTATACTGCCTTAATGGTGTTGTTATATGGGCTTTCATGTCTAGCCTTTGGTCCAATGTGACCCCTAGATAGCGTACCATGTGCTTGTTCAGGAGCACAGCTCTTCTTATTCTTAGTGAAGCTGGAGGGGTAAATGCTTGGTTTCTGGTAACGAATAGGGCCTCCATTTTGTTGAAGTTTATTCTGAGGTTTTGGGTGTGGAGCCAGTTGGTGACAGCATCGAAGCAGGTTGTTAATGAGGAAAGGTCTGGCTGGTCAGTTGAGAACGGCATGTAGAGCAGCACGTCGTCAGAATATACCAAGCAGGCATATACCAGGCAGGCTTCTCCCTTGTCAGCCCTATGGATTACAATATCTTCATACTGACACAACTCTTTGAAGGTACAATGCTCATCCATCAAAATATTAATGTGCATGAATTGAACTTTTTTCTGTTCCAAGCACAGCAACTCAGTTAATATCAACTGCTGATATATCTGAATAATTGGATCCGGGATCCCCGGAGGAACCCATTTAGAATGTGCTCTGATCTCCGAAGTATCATTAGTAAAATCATGAGAAGCACAATGTTATGTAACTTTTAATTTTTGAAAAAATGTCTATAAAGGTAATCTCATTTGAAAAGGTTTATAAGCCCCAAATTCAAAGCAGATTCCTGCACAGGAGATAAAAGTATTGATTACTGTAGTTTGGAATGAGCTCTGGCATCTTCCTGACTATAAATTGTAATTCATCTGTGAGCTCCAACCTCTCCCCTGACCTTTTCCTCTGTAAAAAAATCTGCCCCTTCTTCTGAAAACCCAAAACACCCAATGGTACAATTCGACCTGAAAAACATTTGGACAAACTACTCTGTATCCTGTGAGGAGTTTCAAAGGTAACCTGTTTCTTCTGTACCTGTGTTTTTCGAGCCCACGTATACAACTGATCATTGTCATAGTCCCGTGTATCATGACTGAATTTTTTAATCTTTAAATCTCTCCAATAATGCCAAAATTGGGCCATTTGAACATTAAGATCTTCCTTTTGAGATTTGAAATTTTCTCCAGGTGTGGTTGATTTCAACTGATCTTCCAATGAAGCAACTTTCTGCTGTAAACTAATTTCCTCCACCTGTAATTGTTCCCCTAATAGTGCAATTAAATCCAAACTGCATTAATTCAATATGCTGTTCCATTTCATGTAAAACTCAGAATCATCCGTAAAGATCTTTGGAGGTTTAAGGATGTGTAATCCTCACTGACTCATCTTTGGTTTTAAATATTGAACCATCGTAGCCCCATGTAATTGTACTCTAATTACATGGAGCAGAACATGAAGCTGCAAGGGGGTAAACTGAAAGGCAATGTCAGGAAATACTTTTTCACTGAAAGGGTAGTGGATGCTTGGAATGCCCCCCCCCCCTCACCCCCCACGATGGAAGTGGTGGGGCAAACACAGTGACAGAATTCAAAATGGCATGGGACAGACACAGTAGATCCCTTTATAGCAACAGGATAAAATCAAAATAAGCATAACTATCTATTATATCTGAAAAAATAGGGGTGACCTACAAAGAGCAGTGGGTACACCCCTAAACAAAGGCATGGGGAGGGGTGACCTACACGGAGCGGCAGGTGCATCTACTTTTGTCGCCTTGCTGGGCAGACTAGATGGACCATGCTGGTCTTTTTCTGCCATCATATACTATGTTACTATGTTCTTACTTAATGTCAGCAACAAAAATACAGTATGCTAGCTGATCATTTATTTTTGGTCTACTTCTGATTTAGTTGGGGAATAATCATGTCCTGGCAATGTCCCAGTGTTTATACTATTCCCTAGTATTTGCTTTTTAATTGCTTTTGTTTTATTTGATTCTTATGTATGTCAAATATGTATGCATATATAGTCCAAAGCCATTTCACTGGCCACTATTTTATTTTAGGAGATATTGGACATTAAGGGGTTAAACTGCAAGGGTGCCAATAATGTTGTCCACAACTGTAAATCTTTTAGATCTTTGTGAGTGATCAGATATTGGATCTTAATTGTGTAAAGAAAGCATACACTAATATTACTGTTCAGAAGAATGGAACCCCAATAACAACATTCACAATTCTTTTATAACAAAATCAAAAGTTGTTATCATAGACTTCAAACCTTGTTTAACAGAGTAAGATCAGTTTACTAATATTTTATTAACAGACCTTCAAAAATGCTGATACTGAGAAAGGGAAGGATGAAGGGCTCATTAAGATGATATGTAAGTTGCTGGCAGATAGCCATCATAACTATTTAATATTGGTCCACCTGGGCATCATTTCAACTGCTGGGTAATTTTCTATCACTGCAGTATTTTATGAAATACTATCTTAGCCACAGGAAAGGGAAGAATTTAACAACCAAAACACTCTGATTAAAAAGAAGAAATATACATCACAAATGCATGAGCAGCCAGAGCACTAACTAAACATGAGCACCCAAACGGGGAAGCATATTTGCCTTTCTCTCATTTTCATTCCTTTCTGCTTCTCTTCTTCGCTGCCTCCCCTATGTTAATCCTCTATGCTCTTTCCCTCGCTTCATTCTTCCTTCTGCCCTAACAAGATGATACAAGAAAAACAACATTTTTATCTGCTTCTGTCCCACCTCTGCATTCCGGTTATTTTTATAACCCCCCCCCCCCAGATGTTTTGCATTCAGAGTAGTAACCGCTCTCTCACTCACCCTTTAATTATAGCCTGATGACTTACAACAGGATCTAGACATATGGATGCATTTCTGTAGATGATGGAGTTTACACATGTTGATTGATACTTATGCGAATAAAGCAACAAAAATAAAGAGGCGATATTCAGCAAGGCCACTCTTTGCTTGAAGATAAAGATAACCAGATAAGTAATCCAGTTAAGTGGATCTTCAATGAGATACTGCTGAATATTACTGGATAAATATATTCCGTCTGGCTATATTAGGCCTGCTGTATCTGGCTGTCTGCCAGGTCCCAGGATCATCCCCTGTCCCATTTATAATTTGGATAGCTTGACTGGGCAGTTACCAATTCAGTGGCAATAGAAATGTACAAAAAGAAAAAAAAATACCCGGTTGACTCCCGAAGTTAGCTGGATAAATCCAAATATTAATGCCAAAGCTTTTAAACACACAAGCCGTGGATATAATGCAAGTTTGCTGTCTTCGCTTCAAGTTCAGCTTGAGACTATAAATAGTCACAGTGCTAATACTTGCTATTAATAAGACTCTCATACAATGTTCATGCAAATATTACTGACTAGTAACTGTATGTGCTGTATGTTAATTTTGAATGTAGTAGTTAAGATTGTATCTTATGTTTTATTTTTAATTTTATTTGTAATTCAACTTGGGGATATGTCATTCCATGAGTGTGTCCAGGTAATGGCCAAATCCATTCCATTTCATATAGAAATGGAGGAGCAGCTCAGGGAAAGGGAAGAACTGTGGGAAATGCATGGTCTGCGTGATATGATATTTCTGATAGAGCATTGAGATCCTCCACAATGAGTACTGGTATCTTTATCTTTATCTTTATTTACGGATTTAATATACCGCTCTTTACCAGTGGCATCAGAGCGGTGTACAGTAATAAAAATACAAGCTGCAGAAACAGAAAAAGAACGCCATTATATAAAGAACAGGACAGGAGGAGAAAGAAAAGGCCGTAGATAGTACATCAAAAGGGGAACAAAGCCAGGTAACAACAACATACAGTCAGAACTATCGTGGAGGGGGGGAAAGGGAGACAGGTGGGGGAGGGAGACTGAAAGCGGTGCAAAAAAGGTGAGTCTTCAGCTTGGATTTAAAAGTCTTGTATGAGGGTTCCAGGCGGAGGGCGACGGGGAGCGAATTCCAAAGTTTCGGACCCAAAAAGAAAAAGACTGAGGAGCGGGTGGACTCGAGGTGGGCCTGTGAGGGGTAGGGGAGGGACATGCGATTCAGGTGAACTGATCTGAGGGAACGGTATGATGAATGTAGATGTATGAGACTGGCAAGATAGAGGGGAACCCCGGTATGGATAGTCCTGTGTACGTAGATAAGAATTTTGAACTGAATGCAGTAAGGAAGGGGAAGCCAGTGTAGGTGGATCAGAATGGGGGTGATGTGGTCAAAACGAGATGCATGGGTAAGGAGGCATGCAGCGGCGTGATGGACAAGTTGTAATCTACGCAGTTGAGTTTGGGGGAGGTCGGCTAGAACTACATTGCCGTAGTCTAAGCGGGAGACAATCAGGGACAGTAGCAGGGTAGACAAGGAGGAAGCTGATATGAAGGGACGGATGGCACGGAGTTGACGCAGAGTGAGGAAAGAGCGCTGTACAACGGAGGAAATATGATTTTTAAAGGAGAGAGCGGAATCTAGAGTGACTCCGAGGTATCGCAGGGATGAGACTACTGGTAGGGGGGCACTGGACAGGATGGGGGCAAAGGGGGGGATCGGGGCACCAGAAGTAAACCAAATAGCGAAAGACTTAGAGGAGTTTATATGCAGCAAGTGGGAAGAAAACCAGGCAGAGACTGAGGACAGGCAGGAGTTGAGGGGGCAAGATCTGGAGCGGAAGGGTCTGTATGGTGAAGGAGAATGATATCATCGGCGTAATAGTGGGCGGAGATACTATGTTGCTGGACGAGGAGAGCAAGGGGGGCCAGAAAGATGTTAAACAGAAGAGGTGCAAGAACAGAACCCTGAGGAACACCACAGGGAAGGGCAGTGGGAGGGGAGGAGGAGGAGCCTGTGGAGACAGAAAAGGAGCGGTGGGAGAGAAATGAGTGAAACCAGGAAAGGACAGAACCAGAAAGCCCAATGTCATGTAATCGAGACAGAAGGAGGTGATGGTCCACAAGATCAAATGCAGCAGATAGATCCAGAGAAACAGCGATAGTAATAAAACCGTGGTCATGTGCGGTGTGGACTTCATTAAGGAAAGAAAGCAGAATGGTACTCAGACTTAAAGTCCAATGTGCGGGAACAACTTGCTGCTCTGCCATACCATGGGGAAAATCTCTTCAGATACATGGTACAGAATGTTGCTACTGTGATCATACAGCCATAGTGATATATTGAAAACTCCAGGCCCACTACCAACCCAGCCTCCTCTTCTAGAGGCTCCAGATAGAAGGACACAAGAAATCCTATCGCTCTTGCAGGCACAGGTATTCTCTTCCCCACACTCTTCCCAGATTAAACAGGCCTCACACTCTTGTACCAGGCAGAAGAGGTCTCCGAAGACCCAGGTGATGTCCTAGTCAAAACCAGGGATGGGATTTTGACTGGCTTCTAGAGAGCATGGTCAATCTATCTGTATCGGACAATGTATCAGTTAGAGGGAGGCTCACTGTCTTTGCAGACCATTGGTCCCTTATAACCTCCAACAGATAGGATTTCAAAATAGTTCACTATGGATACAGATATACCCAAACTGAGTCGGAGTGCCCATCTTAATGGGTTCCAACTCAGGAGATTTGGTCCAACCAGGAGTCTCCTTCAGATCAATCTCCTGGAACTGAGAGCAATTTCAAATGCTCTGGCCGCTTTCAGAGATCGGCCTGCCAACAAATTGTAGTGATTCAGATTGACAAACAGGTTGTCTTGTTTTACATAAACAAGCAGGAAGGAATGGGCTCATATTTCATGTGTGTAGAATCCATCAGGCTTTGGAATTGCCATCTCTCACAGGTTGATACTGAGAGTTACATATCTGCCAGCAAAGAACAAAACTCTGGCCGACAGTTGAGTCCTTTAGCTTCATGAATGAACTCTGGACAGGGAGATACTGTTGAGTATCTTGAGATTGAAGCAACTCCTTAATGGATCTTTTTGCTACTTTACAGGACAAACAAGTCCCTTGGTTCTGCTCTAGAGTAGGGTCATATTTACTTCAAGATACGAACACTAAGGAACCTCCGTCCATTACTAAATCCAGACTTCTTTCAAACTGTCTGCCATGCCCTTACTACCTCGACCCTGGACTACTGTAACCTTATATACTATGGTCTCCCACCTCCACCTCCTCCAGATGGCGCAAAATACCCTGGTGCGTCTAATAATGCACTCACCACAACATGCACACATCACCCCATCCTAAAGGACCTTCACTGGCTCCCCATACAAGAATAAAATTCAAAATCATCACCTTAATTCACAACGTTCTTCACAATGAATCTGCCTCATGCTTACTCTCGCTCCTCTCAAAACTAAACTCTTTCAGACCACGTAGATCCAACACAGTAAACATTCTCAGCATCCCAACACACAGAAAAAAATGCACCCAATCCACTTGTAATTGTGCCTTCTCCCTATATGCCCCCTGTATATGAAATACCCTCCCCCCTGGCCTAAGAAGCTGTAAAGACCATTCAGAATTCTGTAAAATGCTCAAAACCTTCCTTTTCTCTGAATACTACCCACTACCCCTTAAATCCCAGTACCCCATCCTACCCCTAACCCTTATTAACCCCCCTAATTAATCCCCATTAAATCAGCAAAATCCCCCTCTCCCCCCCTAACTACATACCCTTTTTTCTAACCCCTCTAATTAATGTAAATAGTTCTGTTTAAATGTTCAACCATTGTTAAAAGTGTTATTGTTCTATGTAATACAGCTGTAACCTCACTGTTATTTTGTTCATTGTAAACTGTTTTGAATTGGAGAAAAACAGTATATAAAAATGTTAAATAAATAAATAAATAAATATGGAAAACTAGCCTTGGATGCTTTCCTTCTTTATTGGAGGAGGGTCTTCTGTGCATGTATCCTTCCATTCTTTGATAGGGAGAACTCTCCTGAAACTCCAAGAGGACAAGGGCACCATGATTCTCCTTTCACCTTTCTGGCCCAGGCAATTGTGCTTTGCTCTTCTTCAGGGCCTGTTCATATGTCTGGACAACTCTCTGACCTTGATTTTGCAGGATCAGAAAAAAACTATCCACACAGCTTGCATGTTGAGAGGCTAGAGTTCCATTCTTGAACCTGCCAGTTAGAGTAGTTAATGTCCTCTTGGCTTCCAGAAGAGGTTCCACTAGAAGGTCTTATGGTTTCGAATGGTGAAGGTTTGCCATTTGGTATGAGGGGCATGCCTTAGTTTTCTTTGCCTGCCCACCCCCCACCCCCATCAAAAAAAGAAGCTGCTTGAATACCTTCTGCATCACTCAGAGTCTGGCCTCAAGCAATTCCATAGGAGTCCACTTTAGTGTGAATGTTATTTATCATCATCGTGTAGAAGAGAAGACCATTTTTCTATGGCCTTTAGTTGTTTAGTTCATACAAAGCTTACTTCTATTGAAGTCTCTTAAAGTCTCCTACAGTGGCTTGGGATCTCAACGTAGTTTTATCTCAGTTGATGAAAGCTCCTTTTGAGTTGCTAAATACCTGTGGATTGAAGTTCCTGATCTGGAAGGTCCTCTTTTTGGTGGTATTAACTTCAGCAGGCAGCGAGCTCTAGAAGCAATCCACCCTATATAGTTTTTTCACAATAGGGTGGTGTCGGACTTCCACCTTACCCAGTCAATCACCCTTCCAACATTTTTCCCAAGCTCTTATGACCATTAAGAAAAAGACCCCATGTTCAAAATGGACTACAAAAAAGCCTTGGTTTACTATTTGTAGTGGACTAAAGCCCATAGAAAGTCCACCCAGATTTTTGTTTCTTTTGACCCTAATAGATTGAGAGAGTGCATTTGTTGATGGCAGCCCTCAATATGACTAGCAGACTGCATCTCTTTTGCTTATGCCCAGGCAGGCCTGATGTATGAGGGTCATAATGTCTGAACCATGGCTGCATCTGTGGCTCATGAGGTCAGCCTCTATGGAAGTGATTTGCAAGGCTATGACTTGGACCTCAGTCCACACATTCACAAATCACTACTGTTCAGAGGGATTCCAGACACAACAGCAATTTTGGTCAATCTGTTCTTCAGAATTTGTTTGAGATTTAGAATCCAACTGCATTCCCTCCTAGGGTCAGTATTTCTTTTGTTCCAGCGCCGCCCCCCCCCCCCCTCCTCACAAAAGAAAATGGAAGCAAGTTGTCATGTTTGAGACAGATTCTTGCAACACTTTGTTATTTTACTTTTCTTTGCAGCACCCTGTAACAGATCATAAGCAACCAAATTAAATTTAATTAAACAGCAATTGCTGAGTGCTTAGCCAGCCAGAAGAGGCAGTTTAGGGTTCTAGTACTCATAGTTGAACGCACTACTTTTTTTTCTTTAGCGCAGCAGTCCCCCTTATTCTGGAAAGCATACAAGACAAACTTCTCCTTCCGAAGACCTCTGTCATCTTCTTTAACCCTTATTAATGTGTGTTAATTAACGTTCTATGCATAAAAGCCTCTGCTGAAAGAAACCCCAAGCTGTTTCTCTCATATATGGTATTTTAATGTTAATAGCTGACATTTGGAATCCACCCGTTCTTCCGCTTTTTATTTCTTGGGTCCACGACTTTGGAATTCACTCCCTCTTTCCCTCCGCACCGAAACATCTCTCCAGCACTTTAAAGCAAAGCTAAAAACCCACCTATTCACCATGGCGTTTAACCTCCCCCCATAACCTGCCCTTTTGTTTGCTTTTCTCTCCTGCTCTCTTTCTGACCTACCCTTGTTGTCACGTCTCCGTTTTTATTTGTTTTATACTTTCTCTCTTTTCTGTTTTTAATGATGGCGTTCTTTTCCTAGTTTCTGCAGCTATGTAATTTTAATTGTAAACCACCCAGACGCCTATTTTGGTATTGGGCGGTATATCAAATTTTAATAAAACATAAAATATAAACATAAACATGCTAATGAGTGGGGACAGAAGAGCAAAGCTGAAGTTTAAATGAGGAGGTAAGGGAAAGGAGTTTGGAAGTATAGGGGTCAGAAGGATTATCAACATGAAAATCACCAAGAATAAGGGAAGGGAGAAAAGAATCAAGAAATAAGGAAAGCCATGAGTCAAAGTCAGAGAGAAAGGTATTGGTGGACTTGTCAGGTGGTCTATAGATAGTAGCTATCTGAAGAGGTAAGGGTTTAAAAAGACAGATGGAGTGGACTTCAAAGAAAGAAAAGGAATGAGAATGAAACAGAGGGAGGGGTTGAAGTTGGCAAGAAGGAGAAAACAGGAACCTCACACCAGCACCACGGCCAGTGGCATGAGGAGTTCATGAAAATTGGTAGCCGCTGTGAGAGAGGGCAGTGACTGATACAGTGTCATCAGGGAGGAGCCAGATTTCAATAAGAGCTAGAAGAGAGTTAGAAATGAAGAGATCATGGGTAAAGGAGAGTTTATTAGCTATGGATTGAGCATTCCATAAGGCACAAGAAAAGGGGGGAGAGTAGGGAGAAAGGAGAGGGATATGGATGTGGTTAGAACAGTTGAGTGAGGAGCAGGAGTGAGAGAGAAGTCTTGGGGGACCAGGGTTAGGATTAATGTCATTGCACTTAATGTTATAGCACTTGACTCTTAAGGGTAGGTCATGTCCTTGGCATTCCTCCCTCCCCTCATGTGAATATTTTCACAAAATACTCTGCATGAGTACTATGCTTGGTGTGGTACATACAACATACTTTTCATAGCCCTCATGTGCATACCAATAGTTTATACCAAGGAAATAAAATGCATGACTTACACCTGTGCTAAAGAATGTGTGCTAATTTCTAACATGCTTATAGTACACCAACCTCTCAGTGTTTTGCACAAAAACTTATCCAGGCTTTCTTTGTCTCTCATACATCCTGCCAGTTATATCCTACTGCCATCTAATTGCAGACCAAAGATATCTAATTACTTCCTAGAACTTTGTATTAGGGCTAAATAACACATGAAGGGCCGTCATCTGCCATCACAATTAACAAGCTAGCTTCCCCTTGCCCCTGGGCCTATTCTTCCCATGGATCAGCATGCAAGTTGTTTGCAAGTTCTGTTCAACCTTTCTTAAGGAAATTGTTGTTTTTTGGGGGTTTTTTAGTTGAGCCTTTCTTTGCAGGAGCGTTACTATCAGGTACAGAGGCTATTTTTCTGTTCTCAGAGGGATTATGATCTGAGTTTGTACCAGAGGCAATGGAGGGTTAAGTGATTTGCCCAAGATCACAGAGAGAGAGTAGTTTTGAACCTGGTTTTCCTGGTTCTCAGCACTAATCTGTCAACTACTACTTTATCAGGCACGTATGAACTTTGTATAATGTGACAATAAGTCTGACAGAACTGTGGGGATGTATGTATGTATAATTACATATACAAATCATATATTACTAATCACAGAAACCAGCATCACTGGTATCCAGATTAAATTATTTTACTGTTGTGCAGTTCTAACATACCTTGCTGTGAGCATTTTGAATTATTATCTGGAATTATGGAAGTGACTAAAACTGAATATCTGCCCTCACACTAAGTGCAAAGCTCAAACTTAATGTATACAGTAGAATCTGAACTTTTTCACTCTCTTTATGCGGCATTTAAAAATCTTCCAACAAACTGCTGCATTTTCTTCTCAGCTTTTTATGTAACAGGTACTTAAAGGATTAACACTAATTGTTGGATTGCTATCCTTTGTAGTAGATTGGTAGGATGACAAGTAGAAGTACATTGTTATATTATGTTCCCAAAAGCTAAAAAATCAAGGAGACTGGAAAGGAGTGAAAACAGCCTTGGACTGAGAGTCTGGACTTTTTTCACTTATTTCCCTCTGGTTTCAGACCAGGCTCCTGCACGGTCATTGGAGGTAACACTAACTGAAATCCTCTGGTTTGAATTAGACCACAGAGATTCCCATTTATTAATACTGCTCAACATTTGATATCTTGGACCACTCTATCCTTGTTAAAGATTTTCTGGTAGGGGTACTAGAAAGACTGATGGGAATGGGTTTCATTAATTCGTAATATGGGAGATCACAGATGGTCCTAAATAAATGATCTTATGGTATCTCCAGCTTATGACAGGTAAAATATGAGTGCCACAGGGTTCTTCTTTATCTGCAATTATGTTTATTATCTATTTAAACCACTAGAAGACATAACAAAACAGTTTATTCTACAATGCTATTTATATGCAGTGACACATGAAGGCTTTTCTTTGGGCAATATCTCCAAAAGGTTTCGTTTTGTGCATACCACACCAATGAACCATACTCCTAAGTCTGGATATGTGGTATATGATCTTAGTTTCTCAGTTTCTGCTAATACTTGAATCATGCCAAAGAACAGCTCCTTCTGGAGTTCACAGGATGCAACATGTGTAGACAACCTATTAAGGTGCATTTATAAATTGCTTTTAATCAGTTTTGTGATTACAAATAAGATAAGTAGTGTGTCTGTGTCTTTCTGCAACTTTTCTTGGTCTCTGACTTTGATTGCATTTCTTGGTATTTGAGGATCTTCTCCTTCTCCACACAATTTACTTGCCTTGGTTGGAATGGAAATGCCCCCTAGTAAAAAGCGGGATGCATACATACATAGTTTTCAGGAGCAATGTCTCCAAATGGACAAGCTTTGCGCATTCCATGACAGTAATGAAACTTACTCCTAAGCCAGGGCATGTGGAATATGATCTTAGCCTCTCAAAATTATTGTTAACTTGCCAAAGAAAGGTTCCTTCTGCAGTTCATAAGATGCAACATGTACAGGCAATTTATCAAGGTGTGTTTGGCCATTGCTCTTTATCAAGCTTTATCACAGTCTGTTCAACTCCTTTGAAAATATTGCATTTCTTTCACACTGGGAGGAGTGGTCTAGTGGTTAGGACAAGGTACTTCAGGCTGGAGAGCCAGGGGTTCAAGTCCCACCTGGGGACAGCAATCTCAGGCTTGAGGGACTGGGTTTTTCTAGTCCTATAGGCACTCCTTGTGGTCTTGGGCAAGCCACTTAACCCTCCATTGCCCATGTTCCCTGTAAGTATTAGCATATGTGTCTCATATCCCCTTGTGTTAAATGTATCCCCCCTTTGACCCGGTGAAAAACGGGATATAAATACAGCTAAATAAATAAATAAACTGGATATAGCTCCTTCCTTAACATAGTAAATAATGACAGATAAAGGCTGGCATGGTCCATCCAGTCTGCATCATAGGTTTGCTTACTTAGTCAGAACCAGTGATGTGATGAAAATTATGTTCCCCATGCCTTTTTTTTGGGGGGGGGGGGGAGAGGTTATATCTGTGATGCAGTATAGGTCGCTCTGGTTTCAACGATCTACAAGCATATTGCACTTAATTACATCTCCAGCCCATAGTAGTTTCAGGTGAGTTACATTCAGGTACAAGAGGATGTTTTCCCTCTTCTAATCTAATTTCACTTTTGAAGTTATGGAGGATTAAAGGACTTGTCCAACCTCAAAAGGAATATCAACGGAATTGACACTGGCTTTCTTGATTTTCAGCCAGTTATGTCAACCACTGCATGACTCCTCCGCTCTGTTGCTTTACTGATTTATTCTAGGTGTTTCTGTAGACTATTTTTTTATTACTATTCTCACGCACAAATTATTGATTTAATGTTATGATGAGTAACAGCATAGGGCTTGCTCTTGGTAACCCACATCCCATTGGAAGCAATAACCATTACCCATAACTCTTATATCCATATAGCCAATTACAAATGCACATAGATAATAGGCTTCCTCTGATGCCTGGAAACTTGTTTTACAATAAAGCTATTGGGTCATATTACTTTATTTTACTTAAAGGTGAATCAACTTTATAAAAGTATAATGCAAATGTATGAAATGTTTTATCTTTGCTGTATTTTATTTTTTTGCATTTACAATTTATGAGATAAGAACCTGAAAGAAACCTTTGAATGAGTCTGGAAGTTTTTCAAAAGAGGGATACTGTTTCAAGATACCAATTAGATATAAATAACCAACAATTTCAGATCAATTTACATGCCATATAGTGTGATAATTTACAGTTTCTCATAGTAAGTATAGAGCTCTAAGTTGCTGGAGCACTTATTGAAATACAACACTCTACATGTATTTAACACTTCAACGTTTTGGGTATGCTAGAGGCTTCTTATACTATAATTTCAGAATCAAATAGTCTGACTGAGTTAATTTGAAATTGCAGAGACTGCTTCAATCTAAGCTATTTGCATTTGCAGAAAGATTCATGACATTGGTTTGTCCTGTGTAAATTTAATATCAGGATTAGGCATGGGGATCTATTTTGAAAAAAAATATTAATTAATGTAATCCCAAGATTGTGAGAGGAAATTGGAAATAAGCTGCTACACCTGGTAGCACTACACAAATGATAAAAATAATAAGCTTGAAAACTATACGGATGCAGTCTGGCCAGCTCTGCAGCTGCTATTAATAACATGGCACTGGGCCTGTCCTATGACTGTTTGTGGAATGGAGAAGGGGGAGGAAAAGGAAACACAGCTAGGGGGTCCTCATGCATGAGTGACAACTGCATTGTGCATAGGGATTTCAGACAGAGAGGTATCTCACTACAGGCAGTTAAAAAGTAAAGGAGGCATGCAATGCTTTCCTGTCTTTTGTTTGTTTCTTCGACACAATCAATAACCTTTCCACCTACTCTTTCATTTGGTAGTTATTAATGTAAACCACATTGTACTGTATGCATCCATAAATGTGGTATATCAAATGTAAATAAATCATAAGGCATGATTTGTTTTGTGATTTTTTTTGTATGTTGCAGCTTGCAGCTTCATAAAGGGGCAGATTATCCTAACCCTTAATTTAAGGCAGGATGAATCATAGTAACATAGTAAACATAGAATCAACATACAAGGTTAGGAGATAAACTCTTGGTGAGATATGAGTGTTATTTCACTGGATAATAGTATTGTAGATGTCATAGGCATAGGAAAGGGATGGGCCACATGGGCCCTGGCCCCACCAAAAATCATGATCGGTAGGCAGTAGGCTGCCTGCAGGGATCCCATCCATCATGAGAAGAAGCAGCCTCGATCGCGGCAAAGACCCTTCCTGTCTGTCCACAGGAGATCGGATTGGAAGGATCTCTGCCTGTGGGACGGGGCAGTGCTTGGGCCCCTTAAAAGAAAAAGACTTTCCGGCACCCCTGGTGGGTGTGATCAGCATAATCATGCCTGATAGGAGATGTGATGAGAATGAGTTTGTGATAGTGCTCAGCTGGATGATGCTTGGTCTTAGTGACTCACTTGCTGAAATGTTGTGGATGGGCTCCCCAAGTATTGAGATGGGGGTGAGGTTGTATTGTTGGCTGTCTTGGTTTCTTTTGATGTGTTCATTAATATTAATAAAGCTTCATTTCTTGTTATCCAAACTTTGTGATTTGAAGGCTCGTTTCAGAAAGGCTATTTATGGGGTGGAGGAGGCGTCAAAGGGAAAGTGTCTGAAAATCCATGCCAATTTTAAAAAGAGAGGGTGTGCATGAGCATGGTTCTTTTAAAATTGTCATCTCTCTTCCTCTCGACAACAATGCATTTGTTTAAAAACATTCATGCGAAGATTTACTTGTGCGTGCACTGTGAAATGGCGAGGCTTACATGTGGGGAAATATGGATAGCAGATTGGTAGCAAAGATATGCTCCAAAAAGCATTAATGAGCTCCCAAATCTTTGGAAGTGAATTATATGATCCACACGTTGTCCCAAACGATTCATAAAGCTTGATAATATTATATAAATGCATTGCTTCTAATGATCCTTCCAACAATGGACAAGATTTCACCCAACTATTGGGGCTTTCAGGGAAACTCTCCTGTTAGTATCAGATGCTCTCTCCAGAGTGTAAGTAATAAAAAGTGATAAAAGAGAGCAAAAATATATAGAACTTTAAAAAAATAGTGAATTGTGATGGTCCTAAAGGGTATTTCTAGGCTACAATCAATGCAATCCTAGTACAGAATGGAATCTGTGAACCTCATAGAATTGTGTCACCATTAGCTGCCTCTGCCACACCATCTGAGGGAAGGCTACATATTCTGCAGTGTGAGTTAGAAAGTCTCTCAGGAACTGTGGATGGCTGTCTAGCTGATATCTGCTGTGATGGCCAATATGGACTGGAAACTGCCAGTAGTTAGGAAAGTGAGGACTATGATGACCTTGAGGGATGGGTTAGCCCCTTTGTATGGTGGAAACTGGTGAAGCACTGCTCATCTGTGAGGTCTAGGAATTGGGTCCTGGGACTCTATGGATGCGTCCTGGTTGATGCCCTGTGTTCCCTGCAGGCCTTCTAGAGCAAGACCTTTGCAAACTATGTGTTCAGGTTACCAATGGCTTCGGCTTCCTTTCACCAACACCTAGTGACTCTGTCCACAAACACCTATAGCATTGCACATGCACCTGCACACACATCACACACACAGGCAGGCAGGCAGAAGGGAACCACACACAGACACAAATGCAGCTGGAAGCACTAAGGCATGTACAGAGGCGCAAAGACTGCAATGAACATTGAAGTATGACAACGACAGAGGCAGCAGGGAACACTGTGGTACACACAAACAGGCAGCAAGGAATGTAGGGTTTAAGTGCTTGTAGAGGTAGAGGTTAAGTATGATAGATTTGGGTTTTAGTATTATAGATTTGCTTTTAATTTTTAAGTGCTAAGGATTAATAATGTTCCTGATTCATAATCACTTACTGGCTACCCTGAATCTCACAAAATAGCTACCGAAGAACAGCATGCTGCTATGACATGTGAGCCAGTATTCAGGTCTTTGCAAGAAGAGATCCAAGAACCAGATAAGGAGATATCATGAGCCTTGTAAGGTGCCAGTTTGGGCTGAAGAGTCTAAACTTTGACCTACATGGAGATATCAGATAAAGGCTGGGTGCAAAGAAATGCATACACAGGAAACCACAAAGCTACTAACATATATGCTAGACCCGGCTCTGAAGAAAAGCAGCTAGCCAGGTCATGGTGAGTATGAGGAGGAGGGGGGCCAGGAGGGATTTTGCAACAGGAACTAAGGGGAGCAAAAAGGCAACGATAGGAAATAAGGTGGGGAGGGGGAGAGAACACAGAGGAATAGCTCTGGGGACTGGACTGCATGTAATAATACGGAAGGAAAAAAGGTATAAAACGTAACATGCTTTCTATATTCAGGGGGAGAGTTGCATTCTTGAGGTGCCTAGTGCCCGATAGAACTCTCTTCCCCACTTTGCTACCTGTATTTGGTCATCAGTTATCTAATAAACAGAGACTCTGATTGCACCTGTACTGACCTTTTGGATCTGATCATTTCAGGTACATAGTAATAATAATTAGGTTGTGGTTCATTTTTGTACGAAACAGGGCCGTACAAAATTTGTGCCGAAACCCCGGATTGGCCTACGGGTGGGTCTCTAGGACCAAGATATAAATTTAAAGATTTTTGGATTCCCCTCAAAAGGTTGAGGGAGGTGTGTTCCCGGTGCTGAGTGAAGACCGGAGGAGAAGAAGCAGTGAGTGATTGATTTCCCTAGGAAGGCGCCTTTGTGACGACAAAGCCGTGAGTATACTTATTTTGACCAAGCTTGGTAAGTGTTGTTTATTTGTTCTATTGTATTGATAAAGTGTAAAGATATTTTTGCTGCTATTAGTCAGGACTGAATGGTGTGTGTGTTTGAGCTACGTATCGGCTGATACGAACTGTGTGTGTGTTCTTACGGTTCCATACCTCCGCGAGGAGATTGGCTGGGTCTGAACGAAGCGAATCTGTTTGAAAGGTGTCCTGGACATTTCGTGCACTACCTCCCTTTGTAGATAAAAAGGTTGGCTATTGAGATCCTTAAAATAACAGGTGGCACGTAGAAATTATGTCTCTGTTTAGAAGAAAGAAAGATGACAATCAGGGAATAATGATAAATCAGGTTTCCCCAATGACTCCGGTTGAACAGATGATGAGAGATAATCCCATATTAGGAAAGGAAATTTTGAAAGTTTGCCTTAAATGGGCAAAGTGGAGCAATGCTCCTGGGATCCCTCTTGGCTGGCCACCGGAGGGGTCTTTTGATGGTGGTTGTTTAGCAAGGATTAGGGATTATGTTTTGTCCCATAAGACCAATGCTAGTCAGTTAAAACATTTGCAATACATTTCTATGTGGATGAAACAGGCAAACCCAGGTACCCTCAGTAGTGAGGCTCCTCCCCCTTATTGTAGGACAGTGAACCGTACCATGGCAGCAATAGGGTATTCAGACCCGCAGATAAACACAGACCCCAAAAGGGAACAATCTGAGAAAACCCCTAATGATAAGCAGGTGACAGAAAAACAAAAAGAGAATCTGGGAAAGACAAAACAAGCTGAGCCTTCTGCACCTTACATTGACACCTCCTTATATAAGCCACTGTATAGGGAAATGGAAGATATAATTCACCATAAGGACTCCCAGCCATTTAGGAGATCCCGATCTGCATCCCCCCACCGGGAACCACATAGGGGATGGGTTCAAGTAACAGGTAAATTACATTTGACTCCTGACATAAATTCTCAGACCCCAGGATCATATGAACAATCAGTTTTAGGGGCTACGGGAGGTAACACTCCACCCCGCCTGCGTCCCATTCCTTCTGCTCCTAATCTTACCCCTAACGACAGTTGTCAGGTCACAACAGAGGATAATCCCTCCAAGTTTGGGGCGGGCAAGTTGGGGTCTGACTATTTTCCCAAGGAACCGACGGAAATTCTGAGTAATACCACCCCGGCTCAGTTATCAACTAAGTCTGGGACCCCTCCTGGTCGTGGACCAGTTGATTACTATAAATCCACCAATAGGGCAGCAGGTCAATGGTTCCCTTACTCTAGCCGACGCCCTGAAAGTCTGTGTGATCTTGGGACTCGAACGACCCGCACACATGACTATCGTATTTGTCCTGTACAGAGCACTAAAGAACCAGTTCAGCCTAAGAAAACCCCTGTAGAGTTTGTTTTTAATGAAGAGGGGGGTGAAGGGTTTTATGTATATCATTGGAGTTCCAACCTACATGGATGGACCTCAGCATGTGCCCCACAAATGAGAATTTGGTCAGAACAAGGATCACTGGAAACTAGAGATTTAAACTTAGCCTGTAGGTGTATTCGTGGAGGAGAAGGGGACCCACAATGGGACTATAAATACATGGAAGCAGGATTAAGAGTGTGGGAAAAGTATGAGGGCCAAGATCCCAATAACCCAAAGTTACCGGGTTACATGGTGTTTCCTGTGCGACATGTTAACCAAGGACAGGGAAGGGCAGAGGTATATGTTCCCTGGAGTTTCACTGACATGACCAACCTGTCAGAACAACTCCCTCCCCTAAATCAAGGTGCAGGGGCATGGATACAGAAGTTTGAACGATTGACAGCAGGGTATACTTTGGCAATTGGTGATGTAAAAGCACTATTAGCCCGAATTTTGGGCAATAATGCTGCCAATCAAGTGTTTAATAATGCACATATAAATGGGGTATTGGTCCATGAACCACAATACGATGGGGCTTTATTTAACCCTTATCGTAATTTAATTTGGGAGTCACTAAGAGATATATATCCCACCCAAAGAAGTATGGGACCCCTTACATCGATGCAATTTAAGGTAGGGGAAGATGTTAGTGCTTATTTGGCTAAGTTCCAAGATCTATGGGAAGCACAAATGGGTGTACCCCATAATGCTCCTCATATGGCCCTTATGTTTTTTCAAACTCTGTGCAATACACTACCACTACCTATCCAGTTGAAATTGAAAAATATAGTTGCACTAGAATCAGAGACATGGCAAAAACAGCAGGCACATATTTTTCATTTTGTCAGACAGGCAGAAGAGGAATTATCTAAACCGGAAAGAGACAGGAAGGCTGCTCAAGCACGTCTGTTTAACTTACAGTTAAAAGAAATAGATCAAGGAAAAAAGGAAGGATTAGTCAGTGTATCTTCTGCTGACAAGAAACTGATTAAGACCTTGCAGCAAGAGGTTAGGGAGGCGAAGCAACAGGCAAAAACTGCACGAAAACTATTTGAGGAATGTGTGGAACGTTTATACGAGTCCTCTGGTGACAGTTGCACTGATAGTGACTCGGAAAATGCACACAAACCTGTGACACGTGCTCTGAATGTTCAAGGACGTGATCAGCTCTCGGGTCAGGGACCACGGTCCTTCCCCAGACAAAAACAGGAAAGAGAGAGAGATTTTTGTTGCTGGCAGTGTGGTGAAAAGGGACACTTTCAACGGACCTGCCGTGCCCCTCCCCCTCCATCACGAGGACGGAGAGAGTATAACCAAGGCCCACCGCCACCTGCTAGGCCACGGCAGTATCCTACCTGGCAGCCCCCAAATAGGGCAAGTTATGTTAATAGGGGAGATGGACAGTGACTAGGCATCTATAATATGCAGGTGACACTGGGAACAGAGGAGCCCCACATAAAATTAACATTGAATGGCCAAGAGATGAAATTTCTAATTGATACTGGAGCCACATTGTCTGTCCTGAATACCATGCCTGCAGGTAGCACTATTGGCAGAGACAGTGTAATGACCACCGGGTTTGATGGTAAGTCAGTAAAAACCCCAGTGACCAATCCAATTCATGTGGTGGGGCTAGAATTTGATCTCTATCACAATTTTCTGTATGCCTCTCATTGTCCTATTAATTTGATGGGGAGAGATTTAATTGTCAAGGCCCAGGTTACCCTAGTGGCAGGAGAATTTCAGTCTGCAGGAATCAGTGAAATTGGTACATATCTACTCAGCCCTTACGGCCGAGTACGGGGTGCACCAGTCCACATAAGACTGAAACAAGGGAAACAGGGACCAAAATTGCCACAATATCCCTTACAGCGGGCAGCTATAGAGGGTGCACGAGAAGAAATTGATCAGCTCAAACTGCATGGCATTATAGAACACAGTACCTCCTCATATAATACCCCGCTCTTTCCGGTCAGTAAACCTAATGGGAAGTGGAGGATTGTCCATGATTTACGAGCCTTGAACCAGGTAGTGGAAACCCAGTTCCCTGCAGTTGCCAATCCGGCCACCACATTGAATACAGTACAGCTGTACAAGTATTTCACAGTATTGGATCTAAAAAATGCCTTTTTTAGTGTAGAAATTGATATTGACTCGAGGCCCCTGCTGGCATTTCTTTTTGATCAAGTGCATTATCAATGGACGTGATTGCCTCAGGGATATGTTGACAGTCCCAGTATTTTTTCTCAGATTCTATCACAAGATTTGCAGGAGTTCAATTCACATCTCCCTGGAGAAATGTGTTTATTGCAGTATGTAGACGATATCTTACTGTCAGGATCAGATTATCAGCAAATGCATAAGTACACACGAGAACTAATACACGAGCTGCAGGACAAGGGCTACAAATTAAATGCCGAGAAGGCACAATTAGTGCAGACAACAGTCATCTTTTTGGGATTTCAGCTAAGCCAGGGTTCTATTGAAGTGGGAGATAAGACAGTGCAGCATGGCTTACAGTTACCAGTCCCCAGTACAGTGAAAGAACTTCGCTCTGTTTTGGGCACACTTAATTTTTGCAGAAATTGGATCCCTGCTTTTAGCTCTCGGACCCTTTGCTTCCGCCCTTATTTGAAGGGTGGGGTAAAGAACTCTGAAAGAATCACTTTAGATCCTTGTCATGTAAATGTGCTCCAGTCTATTTTGGAAGATTTAAAGTGTCTTCCAGCCTTACATCTGCCAAATCATCACAAGCCCTTTCAATTGATGGTGGTAACCGGTTCCCAGGCGTGGGCAGCCATACTATTTCAGGATAGGGTTTCCACTTTGTCATTTTTGTCTGGTACTTTTGGATGTACTGAGCTCCCATTGCCTGACCTTGAAAAATTAGTTATTGCAGTGGCAGCAGCAATAGAGAAAGTCCTATCTATTTTCACTCCTACGACCTTGATTCTCTATCAGTCCATTGAATTGAAGGCTATTCTGAACAAAGATACACTACATTTGTCCCCATCTAAGCTGCAGCAAGCTTGTGTTTCTATTCTGAATAGTGGAGTGATCTTTCGTCCTCTCACTGCCTCCACCTGTCCACTTAGTTGGCTACAGACAGCAGTAGATGTTTATACCCCAGTTCCTGATTCATCTTACGAGGAAGTTTTATCCTTTATGGTATCCCCCGCTGACATGCCACCAGACAGTGAAATTTGGTTTACAGATGGTTCAGCACAGAAAGGTATAGTAGGATTTGCTGCGATATTGCTGACCCCTGATGGAGTGGCTGAGCATCGTTTACAGTATGCTCTAGACTCAGATCAGGGATACTCAGCACAGGCAGCTGAACTGTGCGCCATATTGGCAGTCTTAGAAGAACGTCCGGCAACGCCCCTGATTTTCTACACTGACTCACAGTATGTTCAAACGTTGTGTGGGGAATACTTTCAGATTTGGCTACAGCGTGGATTTGTTAATTCATCAAGCAGTCAATTAATACACAAGTCCCTGATTTTGTACCTCTATGATTTATTATTGCAACGCTGTGAGAGAAATATTCTAACTTCCTGTAACTGGGTCCCTGGCCATTCCCGCCATTATGGTTTCCTGCAGTTTGGCAATGCCCTAGCTGATGAGGCAGCAAAGCAAGTCACAGATACTGTCCCCATTTTAGCTATTACACGAGCAAGAACTTACCCCTTACCTTCGCTGCATGATTATCAGCAGAATCTTGCACGGGATGAGGTTCAAAAGTGGAAATTGTTAGGGTGCACTGAGCATAAAAAGTTATGGGTACACCCCTCTGGAAAAATTTGTATTTCCTTTTGGTCTTTGCAGCAATTGTGTTCTCTGTTGCATTCTGTTGGACACGCACCGGCTTCCAGCGTGTCTGCACAGATCTCTGAACTTTTTTGGCATCCGCGTCTCAAGCTCAGAATACAGGAGTGGTGCCAAAAGTGTCCCCAGTGTTTGGAAAATTCTCCAGTGAAGGGCAAACATACTCTCCAAGGTCATCTTCCGACAGTTCAGGGTCCTTTTATTTCCTGGTATGTTGATTTCACAGATATGCAGGTTCGTGTAGATGGCTACAGATTCCTTCTAGTCTGCGTGTGCCCATTCTCCAAGTGGATTGAGGCTTTCCCATGCAGGCAGGAAAAAGCCTCCGAGGTATTTGACTGCTTTACTAAGCATCTGTTTCCTCGCTTTGGCATACCACGAACTGTTTATTCTGATAATGGCTCTCATTTCCGGAACCATCTCATACATCTTTTCTCCACAGCTCTGAGTGTAAAGTGGAAATATATTTCTGTGTATCGCCCCACCTCCAATGGCCTCGTCGAACGAACTAATGGCTTGCTCAAGACAGCCCTGCGTTTGATACAATCAGATAAAAGTATTTCCTGGCTGCAGGCCTTGCCTCTGGCACTGTTTCAATTGAGAAATCGTCCTCTAAAAAACATTGCTCTGACACCTCATGAAATTTGTACAGGAAGGCGATTGCTGCTATACAATCTCACTGACACTGCTATTCCCTTACCGGATTCTTTGTCTCCTTACTTTGCAGGTCTGCGCCTGGCTTTGGCAGAGATTTCCAGACGCTGTGCCATCCGTGACCAACATCCACAGTCCCCAAAGGATACCTTGATCCCAATTGGAACCACTGTCTACCGCAGAAATCCTCATCGGAGTTCCTGGCAAGATCCAACCTATTCAGGACCCCATATCGTTTCTGCATCAACTCCATTTGCTGTCTTGCTGGACGCTAGCCAAACTTGGACTCATATTGCCCATCTTTGGGTACCTTGAACTGTTTTTTTTATTTTTGGACTTTTAAGTGACCTTTTCTCAGTATGCCTCATATTGCGTATAAGTTTGCTTTTTTATATTTGCTATGTTATTGACAATTTTTATTGGGTGGTTTCTATACTTTATTTCTTCCCGCCCCCACTCTTTCCCCCCTGCTCCTATCTCCCCCTCATCTTCTCCTTCTCTGCACCGCTCCCGTAGGTCAGTTCTCCCCCTCACTAATACTTGGAAAACAACCGTTCTTGAAGTGGTTGATCTTATGAATATTAGTGACTGTATCATATGCACTCCATTACCACAGGGTGGTACTTATGCCCCTGTCCGTGTTCTCCCTGTCCCATTTGAAGAAGTTGTAGGTGCCATCCCGTGCTGGAATAACCCCCACCTTATTAAAGGGTGTATAGAGCGTGGCCCCTTATATTGTAATGATTCTTGGGCGGCCCATCAAGCTGCTTCCTTTCCTGTCCGTGTCTCTGTGCCCTCTATGATATTTTATTACTGTCTTATTACCAACTCTTCTGTTTCTTTTGCCGACAACTGTAATGTTTCCTGGAATGTCCAAACAAATAATTTTCACTTTTTGCACGGTACCATGCGCCCTTTCTATCATGGACATAATATGACTAAGGTAGACTGGTACTGTACTCAAGCCCGTAATAACCGTGTCAACTCCACCCACTGGGGCCCGCGAGTTAAAGCACACTCTCGGGTATGGGGCCCTGACTTTTGGGCTTCAACCTTTAATGTTGGCCCTATAGATGCCACGCATACTCTCCTTTACCGAAAAGGTACATACATGTCCTCTCCTTTCACTTCTTGCTATGCACCAATCCTTTCCTGCAATGATGTTGCCCGGTGTGGTAAAGCACACACCACTCCCAGTAAAGTAAATACTACCGCCCAGCAGGGTCGCCCCGCTGCTACTACAATCATAGGCCACCAACTTGCTGGTCACCTCCACTGGAAACCTTGTAAATCCCGTGATGATCATCCTCTCTGTCAGACTCCTTGTGCTCACTCCCCTACTACTGGTAAACTAACCTGTGAACCCCATACTTCTATTGCATATCCTATCAAACAATACTTTACTTGGAAACCTTCTTCTTCTCTATCTGCTATTGTGGGCCATTATTGGCTTTGTGGTGATGTCTTGTACCAGAAGGTTTCGCTGTCCAAGTTACCCTGTGCTTTAGTTAAAGTGTCCCCTTACTCAGTCCTTATTCCCCTGAATGTCTCATATAATTCCCCGCCTTCTCCCTCTACTCCTCTGCACCAGCGCCATAAGCGCAGCTCTGCTAGTCCCTGGGAATCCACCATGGTTGAAGATGCTGCAATACAGGCTTCCTATGAATATGTTAATTCCACTTACCCTATGACCAAAGCCCGCCTTATAGCTCTTAGCGCTACTTCTTGGATTCCTTGGGCTACCCCTGCCTTTACAGCGGAGCTTGGCATGTCTATTCGCCGCTTACAATGTTTGCTACATATACAAATGAAAGCTGTTACTGAATCTATTTCTCGCTTAGCTGAATCACTTGAACAAAATAATCAAATGACTCTACAGAATAGACAGGCTTTAGATTTATTGCTCGCGGCAGAAGGCGGGACTTGTTCCTTTATCAACGCTACTAATTGCTGCACTGTGATAGCGAACCATACGATATTTGTATTAGATGCTATGAATAAGATTAAGTATTCCAAAAATAAGGCGTTTAGTAAAACACAACTGGGAAATACATCCAAAAACAATTGCTTGTTTGAGCGTAAAAAATGGTTAAATAGACTATATCTAACCACTACCGGAAGGTCTCAGAATTGCACAGCTGTTCACCCAAAGACTCAAAGTCAAACTCAAGGGAACAAAAGCTGGATAACATCAACGACCCCCATTGGTAGCTAGCGGTGATATAGTTATATAACTCGGCCTATATATAGAAAAATAGCTCTCTCTTCACTAATAGTAACACTAAGCCAAGTATAAAGTTTTCTTCTTAGCACCGTTAGAACACACTCAAACAAACTTTTTAAGCAGATCCAAGCTCCACAATCATCCCGACGCCTCCCCCCAGCGCCTTCGGAGCGTTTCTCCGCAGAGGGTTCTTCAGGGGATTTACTGGATCACCTACAAACACAACAAACAACGTGTATAACCCAAAAAACAACATTCTAAAATCACTCATTAAAAACCCGTGGGTAAAACAAATGTCAACAGTTACTTACAAAAATGCTGCCCACGTCAAACACCACAAAACTGTGCCAGCTTCCAATCTATTCTCAACTCGTAAGAAGCTTTCAACAGAGAGACGCCGCGCATGCGGACTAACAGCAAAGGGTTCAATTAAATAGCATTAGCTCAAAACGAGGCTCTGTACTGCCCCATTCAAAGGAATAGCCTCCAAAACGATAGACTACCTGTACATACACATACTCTAGACAAGCCACCCACTCGCTAATCACCCCTATACTTTACACAGAACTCCTGAAAGCCAGCTGACACATTGATCTGCAATAAACTAAACGCCTTATTTTTGGAATACTTAGTACAGCGTTTACGAGTTGACCTATTGATACGTATGAATAAGATTAAGCATCTATCTGAATTACATATTGATGATTTTAAGGGTGGCTTCCAGATTGGAGATTGGTTTTCATCTCTCTCCTCCTGGTTCCACTCCCTTGGCTCTGGCTTGAAAGGTTTATTGATTTCTGCTGGCATTATTTTAATCATTGCTTTACTCTTCTGTTGTTTTGTTTCTATGTTTATATCCTGCTGTAAGAAAAATTGCACCAAAGTATCTACCTCTTTTCTGCCTGTCCAAACTAGCCCTACTCTTGTCAATGTTTCTTATGCAGCCGTCCCCATGTCAGACTATTCAGACTTGGATTTCTCCCATTCCCCAGCCGAATAAAAAAAAAAAAAAAAAAAAAAAAAAAGGGGAGTTGTAGGGTTTAAGTGCTTGTAGAGGTAGAGGTTAAGTATGATAGATTTGGGTTTTAGTATTATAGATTTGCTTTTAATTTTTAAGTGCTAAGGATTAATAATGTTCCTGATTCATAATCACTTACTGGCTACCCTGAATCTCACAAAAATAGCTACCGAAGAACAGCATGCTGCTATGACATGTGAGCCAGTATTCAGGTCTTTGCAAGAAGAGATCCAAGAACCAGATAAGGAGATATCATGAGCCTTGTAAGGTGCCAGTTTGGGCTGAAGAGTCTAAACTTTGACCTACATGGAGATATCAGATAAAGGCTGGGTGCAAAGAAATGCATACACAGGAAACCACAAAGCTACTAACATATATGCTAGACCCGGCTCTGAAGAAAAGCAGCTAGCCAGGTCATGGTGAGTATGAGGAGGAGGGGGGCCAGGAGGGATTTTGCAACAGGAACTAAGGGGAGCAAAAAGGCAACGATAGGAAATAAGGTGGGGAGGGGGAGAGAACACAGAGGAATAGCTCTGGGGACTGGACTGCATGTAATAATACGGAAGGAAAAAAGGTATAAAACGTAACATGCTTTCTATATTCAGGGGGAGAGTTGCATTCTTGAGGTGCCTAGTGCCCGATAGAACTCTCTTCCCCACTTTGCTACCTGTATTTGGTCATCAGTTATCTAATAAACAGAGACTCTGATTGCACCTGTACTGACCTTTTGGATCTGATCATTTCAGGTACATAGTAATAATAATTAGGTTGTGGTTCATTTTTGTACGAAACAGGGCCGTACAGGAACCACACAGTGACAGATGCAGCTGAGAATACTGGGACTCACATAGACACGTGGAGGCTGCAGGGAACACTGAGGTACACAGAAACAGGCAGCAGGGAACCACACAGTGACAGATGCAGCTCAGAATATTGAGACTCACATAGACACATGGAGGCTGCAGGGACACACAGACAGGCAACAAGGAACCATACAGACACAGATGCAGCTGGAAAGAGAGACACACACAGGCTGCAGAGAACAATTAGGCACACACAAACAGAACGCACCAAGCAACTGGACAACAGGAAGACACATACAGAGGGACACTAGGGGCTCTTCGTGCCTTCTCTGCCCACGTCTAACTACCCCACCGGTTATGTGGGGAATTTAGACAGGGGCAAGGAAGGGGTGGCTCAGGGGCGGAGTCTGGGCAGAGTCTAGGCCATCGCTGGCTCTGGATGTACAGGACTGATTCTAAAGTCGGTCCTGTACATCCAGGGCCGGCAACATGTGCGGGGAAGTTATTCCACCTCTGAGGTGAAATAACTTCACTGGATGAGTTATTTTGTCAATGCCAGGGTATGGATGGGGCAGGGGGGGCCCGAGAACATTCCACGCAGCCCGACGCTGGCCTTTGTTTCCGGCAGCCGGCATCGCAGTTCTTCAATGGAGCTGCGGTGCCATGGCAACATGATGCCATGGCATCGCGACTCCATTTGAAGAGCCTTGACTGACTTAGCCGGGAAGGTCCTCTACGTGCAGGCCGGACTGAATCACAGTGCCGACCTGCACATACAGGACTGTTCGTGATTCTGATCCAATGGGACTAGATATGCCCCGCAGGATCAGAATCGCGATCCCCTCTGAATGTCCGGCTCAGACTGGACATAGAGAGGGGATCTACGTCCGGAACAGAACGAGCCCTTAGGAGTATACCACGGCTTGTGTGGGAAGGGGTTCAGGGAGTGGCAATATACTGGGATCATTGAAAGGGAGAGGAAGATGAGAACATAATAGGATAGAATGCAGGGAAACAGAGGAAAGCTCAACAGACATCTACATGGACACAGACGACAGTCAGGCCATGGATTCAAGGACAGCTCCTCATGTCACCAACACCACAAGCAGTCCTGAAATTCAACAAAGTTTGGTGTTTATTCATGATTTAAAAGTAGATGTAAATTGGCATGTTCAAAACATCCATCCTGCTCATTGCTGGCCTACGTGAAATACATTATGGACATGCAGACATCGGCACTGCCCAAGACACATCCTGAAACACCCCACAATACCTCCCAGAAAAGAATGCAGTGATTTACATATGGATCTCAGAAGCTTTCTAAAATTGCTTTTCCATAGGGATGTGGCTTCCAAGATTTTCTGCCACTGCATCCATGTTTAAAACAAGAATAGGGCTTCTAAAATAATCCCTTATAAGGGATTTGTAAGTGCGGTGGGGATGTTTATGTGCCAAAAACGTCCCTGAGCTTTCTGAAACATGGCTGACATGCATGTCCATGGCGCTAGCATGGAGATTTCAGAATGTGCCCAGAAGGGGTGGAATGAGGCATGATCAGCCGCAGAGATGTAAAAAGCGGAGATGTATTACAAGCATTGTGGAACCTTTGTCTTTTGGGGAAACTGCTAGGTACTTATGACCTAGATTGGCCACTGTTGGAAACAGGATACTAGACTTGATGGACCTTGATCTGACCCACTATGGCATATTAAAAAAAAAATTAGAAAGGTCCATGTATGTATTAAGTGTTTCCCAGAAACATCCACATTATTCCTACAGAAACGTACAATAAGACCAGAACTTAGAAAAAAATTTGTTTCTTCTCTGCAATGCATCCCATATTGAAGAATGGTTGTGACATGTATGTGTTGAACTAGTGTGACTGCAGTCTGGAAAATCACAAGATGCAGTTTTAAGGCACAGAGGGCAGACGTGAGGAAATGGTGTAAGGTAAAGAAACATTAATAAACACCCCTACAGAGATATTAAGAAGAGTAATAGTGTATATTATGGCAATGCTGAAATGTGCTATAAGTGCTAAAGGAGCCAATCTAGAGGACTCTATAACAGTTCTCATGTTCTGAAAAATGGGACTGCTGATGTTGGGATACTATGGGTGTGAGCAGGGAAAGCATTCTTGTTTGGGTAAGAAACAGAGATCATATGAGGTGTGATTAAAAGTATCAAGACTTGTACAATAACATAAGTAGTATAACACTGACAGTTATTGCACTCAGTCTCCCTCAAAATAGTCCCCATCCGATAAAACACACTTCCTCCAGCATTCCTGCAACTGCTGAAAACAATTTTGAAATGCCTCTTTCATTATGCTGTGAAGCTGCGGTGTCAAATTTTGCGTAATGGTCTCCAAGTCGTCGAATCTTCTTCCTTTCAGTGGTAATTTCAGTTTTGGAAACAAGAAAAAGTCATAGGGTGTGAAGTCATGTGAGGATGGAGGCTGATGGACTTGCTCAACTGGTGCTCAGCCAAGAACTGCTTGACAAGATGTGATGCATGAGCTGGGGCGTTATCATGATGAAGCAAACATTCACCATTCCTGTGCAACTCTGGCCTCTTATAACAAACTGCATCTCTCAAACGAGTCAGAACTTGGACATAGTACTCCTTATTGATGGTTTGGCCTTTTGGAGCATACTCATGATAACTCTGGTAATCAAAGAAAACTGTGAGCATGATCTTGACATTGCTCCTCATCTGACGGGCTTTCTTGGGTCTGGAAAGGTTTGGAGTCTTTCATCGCAAGGATTGAGCCTTAGTTTAAAGGTCATAACCATAAACCCATGATTCAACATGAATAATAATCTTTTTGATGAAATCAGAGTCATTTTTAACGCATTCCAACAACTCCCTGACTGCAGAAAGTCTACCTCCTTTTTGGTCAGGGGACAGGATTTTCGGCATGAATTTGCATACACATGTCTCATCCCAAAATCAACAGTAAGAATGAATTGTACTGACCAGAAATGGATATCCATGTTCTCAGAAAGCTCCCTGATAGTCAGTCGATGATTTGAGCATCTTATGACATGCACTGCTTCAACTTTGTCTTCATTCCTGCTTGTGGATGGCTTTCCAGAACGTTCGTCACTCTCAGTTTAGTGGCCCTCTTGGAAATGTTTATACCTGCCATAAACTTCAGCATGACTCATACATTCATCACCATATATTTTTTGTAATTCGTCATGTCTTTTTGCATGAATCTCAAAGTTTCTGGTAGAATTGAATGCAAATTCACGGTTCAATCTTTTCACTCATCATAAATCTAACAAACTGCTTTACACGATACTAAACATCACGTGATTTAAAAAAGTACAGGTGTGCTGCAGCCATGCTACACTCTGCATATGCAGAGCACATAACTAGGTCACTGAACGCCTAATAGCATCATGGTGCAATATATTGTTATATAACTACACAAGCCTTAATACATTTTGATCATACCTCATATATTTAATCCTGGTACTCCATGCTATTCTGTTATGTCACAGCTGTTATGTATAGGTTCAGGGCATCTTTTGGCAGGATTTTGTTATTGTGACAGAAAGTGAGTGTGTGTATGTGTGTTTTGAGGGGTGCCCAGTATCTGGTGTGTTTATCTGCACTGCAGGGTGACATGAAAGCTTGGCCAGTGCTTGGACCATATAGATGACTGCAGCGTCACTAGGCACCAGTGTGATTGGGCAGTCAAAATCAAAGAGATTTCACTATAGCTAAGTGTCAAAACATATCCCTGTCAATAATAAAGGGACCCTCAGAATAGAGCATTCAACAGTTAAAACAACACACATTCATGCCCATAATACACATTTTGTGGGACGAACAGTGTTGCTTTTGAGCATATATTAGTGCTCTTTGTATTGCTGAATGCTCTTATTCTAAGGGTCACTTATTTTTAACAGGGATATGTTTTGACATTTAGCCATATGGAACCTATGCTGATTCCTTCTGGGTTATTTTTCATAGGATACTCTAATAAGATCTAATGTTGTTGGCAGTGTGACAGGACAGCCATACATCTATTGTGCCAGGCACTGAGAGACATGATTGATGTTATGCCAACATTCCCCGGATTGTACCATATGGCCTACATCCCTACGCAGGCCACGATCAATGAGAGCTGCAAGAGCAATGATATATCTGGCATCTGGCTACTTGGTGTAATGGCAGAGGGATCTCCCCTCCTATGCCCACGCAGGCCTGATCAGGGGAGCAGTGCCACAAAGCTGACTGACATACACCACGATGGGACAGGTGTAGCTGCTGGGAGAAATGCCAATACCCAGATAGGTGGGCCTCAGATGCCATAGCCAGAAGGCCCAATTACAACTACTACTGATCATTTGTATAGCGCTACAAGGCCTATGCAGCGCTGCACAGACACACATAAAAAAGTGACCCCTGCTCAGCAGAGCTTCCAGTCTAGTCAAGACAGACAACATAGCAGCTGTGGACAGGATACATCCAGGGGGAATAGTCAGGAAACACAAGAGAGTTTAAGTGGATCCGATCAAACAGTGGCAACGAAGAAGTGAGTGCTCAGCCTGGATTTGAGAGGGGCCAGAGACGAAGTCTGATGTACAGACTCAGGTAGTTTGTTCCAGGCATAAGGAGCAGCAAGGTGAAAGGAGTGATGTCAGGATTTAGCAATAGAAGTGAAGGGCACAGATAGAAGAAATCTGACAGAAGAAGGGAGTTCCCAGGGAGGAGAGAAATAAGAGGGGAATGGTAGTGTGGAGCAGCAGAATGAGTGCACTTATAAGCTGTAGGCACGAGAAGGGCATACATTTGTTGCTTAGCAATATTATGCATCCTATAATGTAAGTTTGGGGTTTTGTGCACTTGGTAAGGATCCATCCCTAGCAGTCTAAAGTGTGTTTATAGAGATGACCAGGGCAGGAATCACAGCGGCCGGTTCCTAATGCCACGTACCATTAGATGAAAGGTATGTCCTGACATACATGTTCATACAGTATTTACATTCTCATATACCATATTGGGGTGCATTGGGATTACCTAACACTTTTCAGGGCATAAGGAGAACTGGTATATGGTCTGAGTTGCAGCAGCAGTCATTTCTCATTGGTATTTATGACTAGTGTGCATCAGCAAACTATTGTCTGTGATGAGCAGCTTGGGAGATTCACATTTTTCCTGAGAGGCGTGGCGCTCCTGGGTATATCGCGGGGTCAAGCAGGATCTAAAATGTGTAACTTTTCAGAATATGGTGGGTGTGGGAATATGCATAACGTTTACCCAGATCTGATATTATTGACAGGGATGTGTTTCTCCATTAGATTACATGGGCCATGCCTGTGTCCTGGATGCATGCACAGGCCGGCTGAAAAGCACTTGCACGTGCCACGCTGAATACATCTAACTCCCTGATTCCGGAGCCGCAGGCACATCCAGACCCATGGATGCAGAATTAGGTTCAAATGGGGCCATTTTTCATATAGGCATGTCCACGGGCCGGACGTGCACGTTATGGAATCAGGCTCCACATGTTTATGTTTAATTGTTTAAATTTATTTGATTGTATATACCACTCTTCACTTGGTAAATCAACAAGACTGTTTACAATTATTAAACTATGAGGTTCATTTTAAATCAATTTTCTATGATTTCTATTGATGAAACTGCTCTTCTTCTCTCCTCCTCCAAGCTCACCACTTGCTCCTCTGATCCTATCTCCTCCCATCTCCTCTCCTCGATCTCCTCTACCGTTGTCACCTCCATTTCTCATATTCTCAACCTCTCGCTCTCCACTGCTACTTTCCCAGCTGACTTTAAACATGCTGTGGTCACGCCTCTCCTTAAGAAACCCTCACTTGATCCCTCTTGTCCTTCTAATCATCGCCCCATTTCTCTCCTTCCTTTCATTTCTAAACTGCTCGAACGTGCGGTTTACCACCGTTGCCTTGACTTCCTCTCTTCCCATGCTCTTCTCGATCCCTTACAATCCGGTTTTCGTCTCTTGCACTCTACTGAAACTGCTCTTGTCAAAGTCTCCAGTAACTTGTTCCTGACTAAATCTAAAGGCCTTTACTCTGTCCTTATCCTCCTTGACCTTTCTGCTGCTTTTGACACTGTTGACCATGATCTTCTCCTTGACACTTTGTCCTCACTTGGCTTTAGGGACTCTGTTCTTTCCTGGTTCCCCTCATATCTCTCCCATCGCTCCTTTAGTGTATGTTCTGGTGGCTCCTCCTCCTCTGTTACCCCGCTCTCGGTTGGTGTTCCCCAAGGTTCTGTCTTGGGTCCCCTTCTTTTTTCTCTCTATACCCAACCCCTTGGTGCGCTTATTTCCTCTCATGGTTTTCAGTACCATCTCTATGCCGATGATTCCCAGATCTATCTCTCTACTCCTGATCTTTCTTCTGCTTTCCAGTCCCGGATCTCTTGCTGTCTCTCTGCCATTGCTGCTTGGATGTTCCATCGTCGCCTGAAATTGAACATGGCCAAGACTGAACTTCTCATTTTTTCTCCTAAAATTTCCCTTTCTCCTTCTTCTTTTTCAGTCTCTGTTGATGGCTCTGTTCTCCAACCTGTTTCATCTGCTCGCAATCTGGATGTTATTTTTGACTCTTTTCTCTCTTTCTCCTCTCATATCCAACTCATTGCTAAGACCTGTCGCTTCTTTCTCTTCAACATTGGAAAAATTCGGCCCTTTCTCTCTTAACTCACTACTAAAACCCTCATCCATTCCCTAATCACCTCCTGTCTTGATTATTGCAACCTGCTTCTTTCTGGTCTCCCTCAGTCTCATCTATTCCCTCTTCAGTCTATTCAGCATTCCACTGCCCATTTGATTTTCCGTCAGCCTCGTTTTGCCCACATCACGCCTCTCCTCAGATCTCTTCACTGGCTCCCTATCCGTTTCCGTATTCACTTTAAGCTTCTCCTTCTGATCTATAAGTGCATTCACTCTGTGGCTCCTCAGTACCTTTCTTCTCTCATTTCTCCCTACTTCCCCCCTCGTGAACTCCGTTCTTCTACCCAGTTGCTTCTTGCTATGCCCTTCTCCTCTATTGCCAACTCCAGATTCCGCTCTTTTCACCTTGCTGCACCTTATGCTTGGAATAAACTTCCTTTGTCTATACATCAGGCATCTTCTTTGTCCCTCTTCAAACATAAAAGTTAAAAGCTCATCTTTTCGCCTCTGCCTTTGGCTCTTGATTTAGCTGTTCTCCTTCCTTCCCCTCTTTTATTTCACCTTTCCTACTTCCTCTTACACTTGTTCTTACCTCTTTCCTTTGTCCTGTCTCTCCTGCTCTCGTCTCTTTGCCCTTGTTCTTATCTTATTCTTCTCCTTTTCTTGCTTTGTCTTTTTTTAGATTGGAAGCTCTTTTGAGCAGAGACTATCTCTTTTGTGTTTTCATTGTACAGCACTGCATGTGCCTGGTAGTGCTTTAAAAATGCTTAGTAGTAGTAGTAGTAGTAGTAGAAGACGCGATTTAGATGTCCGCAAACTTGCATATGGAGCGATTACAGAAATGGGGGTTTTAGACATCTTCACTGTGGGAATATCAGGACGTTCAGGATTGGAAGTCCCAGTTTGCACTTGGATGTCCTTTGTAAAATGTGTCTTTAAATATTAGAAGTAAAATCGCGGGGACATCTATACCCAATAAGGACCCTTTTCCTTTTTGCTATATAGTGCCTGTGTTACTGGACCGCAGAGCGTGTCCACGGAGCGTGACTCGAAGGGGCGTGGTTAAAGGGGCGTGACACGCCCCTTTGGCGCCCCTTTGGCGTCACTGCGGCGCCACTGCGGTGGTGTTGAGGTATTTATGTTTATTTCCTTTATAAGTTTCCTGGGGTATTTTATATACCTAGGCATTGTGGCAGATGGGGAAAAGGAAGGCCAAGTCTGGGCAGGGCAGTGGCGGACCGGCAAACAGTATTCCTGTTATCGGTCCTATTGATAAACATCTTCTCCCATGCCCTGTAGCCCAGTCTTCCCCGGAGGGTGTTTCTCTTAGTTCTGGTGGGAGGACTCCTCCGCCATGTCCCTCTGGTTCTGCTTCTCCTTCTCCAGTGACTATCTTAGACTCAGTTAAGGTTAGTACTAATGTGGTTGTTACGTTACCTAAACCTGTTCAGCTGGTCGCGGCGGGCGCTTTAACTGGGCTCCCCCTGCTGCCCGCTGATAAGGAGATTACCTTAAAGGATCTTTGGGCTGGTTTAAAAGCTATTGATGATAAAGTGTCCTCTACTTTGAGTTCTTTATGTGAATTTTCTTCTGAAACTGTATCTTCTCTACAGCAGTTGAATAAAAAGATTTCTCGTGTTGATACTGATTGTATTCGGTTAGAATCGCAGGTTCTTCCGTTACATTCAGCTAATGTGGTAGGGATCAAAGATTCTTTAGTGCTACATACTAAGGTGGAAGCTCTTGAAAATGCTTCTCGTTCTAGCAACCTTCGCTTTTTGAATTTTCCTGTTACTTCCTTGTTAGAGCAAAAAATTCTTTTGGACAAATACCTGAAAGAAGTGTTGCTTTTGAAAGATCCTATTGAAGTGTCTAATTTATATTATATTCCACGTAGCACTAAGCGTATTGATCCCGTAGAAGGAGGTCTTGATATTACTGAGCCCACTATTTCCAATCTTACGGCATTCTTGGAGGATTCTTTGGAGGTGATAAATTTGCGGTCCACCTTAGTGGTCACTTTGAAATCCTTGGATTGTAAAGCTCTTATTCTAAAAGCCTTTTTTAAATTCAAGATGGCTACTTTTTGTGGACATAGAATTAACATCTTTCCTGATGTGTCTCGTAGCACCCAAATCAGGCGCAGGCTTTTTTTTATCTTTAAAGCCTCGTGTCCTGCAGTTGGGTGCTACTTTTTTTTCTCCGATATCCCTGTAAGTGTGCCGTAACTTTTGAAGGTTCCACTTATATTTTTACAGATGTCACTCATTTGGAGAAGTTTATTCTGGATAGGCAGGGTCCAATAGTGGAGCGTAAGGCAGAGTAGTTATGATTTACCTCCTAGTTTGTAAGCTGTTTAGCCTTGTTTTCCTTTTTCCTTTTCTTATTCATACCCAGGTTCCAATGATGTGGACTTTATCACATTTTTTTCCTGATTGTTGTATTACTACATTGTATTCATTTCCATGATTGATTGTCTTGTACTTTTCTTTTGGTTGGTTGTTATACTGATTGAAAATCTAATTTAAAAAAAAATTAGAAGTAAATGAGATTTGGGAACAGAGCTAGGTGAAAACTAACTTAGACATTATATACAAATGGAACTCTGAATTTAAATTTACATGTTGAACCCTTTGCTGGATTGACAGCAAATAGAGGTGTGTGCAAAACTCAAATCAACCAAAAAATCAGGGTGCATTTCAGCTTTGTTCATGTTCAAGAAATGTTTAGATTTTCTCCAGAGAATGTAGGCAGAAATCAAACAGATATGTTACTTTATTGAACTCTGCCCTGAATCTGTCCACTATGAACCCTTCTAATCAGATGAAGCTGAATGAGCTCTAGTGCAGATACATCACCTCTAGGCATAAGCGTTGGATTAAAGAGTGACAATTTTCTGACTCTTTCAAATGATCAATTTCCTATTTGTTATTGGCATTACATTCCCCTTCTGCAAAATCTATACATTTTTAAAGAAAACCCTGTTCATAACTAATATAATTGCGGTTCATTTTCATAAATATGTATGCCCTTTGCTTTCTGACAAAATAAAACACCTATGAGTGCACAGTGTTAAAATCTTTAGTAAAATGGAAATACACAGTTGCTAATACTAACATGCACTACTGCTTTTCGGGGGAGATTTTATAAGGGAGCTGCCCAAGATCTGTACCTCCTATGTATTTTCCCAACCTTTTCTGGGTTGGCTGGGTGGGATTCTGCAAACACGTGCAGAAGTGCCCTGCATGCCAGTCCTGTTAGGGGCACGCACAGAGACATGGCATGGACAGTTTAGGCATAGCCTCAAGGGATGCACTTAGATTATAGAATACTATGATGTATGCACATTCCTGCGCCAATCTCTAGGGCAGGAGGAGTGATTCCTTAGAGTATGGCATCTTGGTATGCACCTATTCGATAAACTGAGGCATGCACGTGATAAAGGTGAGGGCATGCATTGTCTGTACGGGGGGGGGGGGGGTTACAAAATTGTCTTCCTAGTGGCTTAACACAGTTGGTGCAGGCTATTGTACTGCAGGTCCCATTTTCTGCAATGGAACTTAGTAACTAATAACACGTGTTAATGGTGATAGCATGTGCTAACACAGAAGCACATGTGGTAATCTAGCTAACAGTACATAATATCAGTGCAACTATTTGATTACTTTTTAAAATTAAAATGTACAAAGTGGCCCTTTTACTAAAGAGTGTTATGTTTTATCACCTGACATGCACTAAGTGCTAAAATGAAGATGCAGTAAATGACAAGCCTCCATGATAGCTGGCATGGCATGGTCAGCATGTTCCTGGCAGTTACTGCACGGGCACATCACCTAACACACAGCAATGGTGTTTGCAATTAACATGGATGCACTTAACCCAGGGTTTGAGGGAATGGTTAAGGAAAAGCTTGCGGAGGCAGATACCTCTACTGATAAGTCAGAAAAGACTCAGCTTAGGGAACTGCCATATCAGTACAAGGACCTTTTTGCCACTGACACCTATGACTGTGGTCTTACGGATCTACATGTCACCCGCATACCTACTGATCCAAACAGTAAGCCTGTTTTTGTGTGGCAGTATAAACTTCCCCTGGCCTCATATGAATCGGTCCAGGAAAATATCAATTCCCTGGAAAGGAAGGGAATTATAAGCCAGTGCAGCAGCACGTATAATGTGCCATTGTGAAAGATTTAAGCTGTCGCTTAGCCCTGCCGCCAGCTTAACAAGAAAGTACCCCTGTCCAGATGGCCCATGGCTCATCTGGAACAGAACCTCGCCACCATTAAAGGCACAAAATACTTGACCAGCCTGGACCTCGCCCCAGGATTTTAGACTGTTCCTGTCCATCCTCAGGACCAACACAAGCTGCCCTTCACCTTTGGCAGGTGGCAATACACTTGGAATCGGACACCCTTTGGGTATCTGAATGCACCCAATATCTTCAATATCTTCCTGCATAACACCCTGCCTGATGTAGAGGCTAGGGGCACCCTTGTGAATGTAGATGATATCTTGGTGAAGAGCACTACCTTTTCTGACCATTTAAAGGAGATAGAGCATGTTCTCCAACAATTAAAGGCTTCAGCAGTGAAGTTATCCTTGACAAAGGGTGAGTGGTGCTGAAAATCCCTCAATTATCTGGGATACAACATTTCTGCTGATGGATTGTGGCTGCAAAAGAAAAGAATTGTGGCCTTGCAACAACTTAAAAACCCAACCAACGTAAGGGAGCTTCGCTCCTTCTTGGGCATCTGTACTTATTCCCGCCAGTTTGTGGACCAGTATGCAGAGATTTCTAGGCCCCTGGTCAGACTCCTCAAAAAGGATGAAACTTGGGCATGGGGGCCTGAACAAGAGAGTGCCCTAGGGGAGCTGAAAGCTGCCCTGAGTCAAGCGTCCTGCCTCGCTTACCCAGAAAGTGGCAAGGAATTCACCAACCACTCTATGAATGTTATCTTCTATCAGACACAAGACACTGACAGGAAAGGTATCACATATACTAGCAAGGCTTTGATGGAAGTGGAGAGGAAATACTTGGACTGTGAAAAGTCCTTGCTGTCCACTGTCTGGGCCCTCCAACAGTTCGGTAGTTGCATCCAAAGTGAGAGGTTACTGGTGGAAACCCATCATCAGCCCATCAGTTTTCTAGGCAGTGATCGGATAAAGTCTGGACAAGTTTCCAACGGCCACATTATCTCCTGGACTTTAGCCCTGCAGGGATGGCCCCTGGAGGTGAGATATGCTCAGAACCAAAGAAATGATGCAGTGCAAAGCCTGGTAGAGCTGCATAACTGCACCGCCAGTGTGCCATTGGTGGACAATTCGGACCCCGGGAAGGAGTCAAGTGCACCTGAGCCAACTCATCATCATTTTATGAAGAGAACATTTGCAGGAACTTCCTCAAGGTATATGTGGACAGTTGTGCTTACCATCGAGAGACTGACCATGTCCTGGTCACAGATATAGGAGTGGTCTGGGAACAGAACCACCCCTGTGGACCCTTAAAGTATCACTGAGGGTCAAAACAAATCAATATGTTGAGTTAGCTGCAGCCCTGGCCACTCTTCATGCAGCTGCCCAAAGGGGGATCCACACTCTAATAATCTGCACTGATTCCGAATATGTCCAACACAATTTTGTTTCACACTTCCCTACTTGGAAACCAACAATATGCTGAACTCCAAAGGGAAACCCATCCAACATAAGGAACTTATCCTGGCCTTATACAGAGTGGCACAGGAAAATGAAATGACAGTCTATTGGAAGAAGGTGAAAAGCCATGCCTGTGTTAACATTCCTGACAAGGTCGGGAACAATCTGGCTGACCAGCTTGCCAAAGAAGGTGCCACTGGCATAACCCCTTTTGAAATGATGACAAGTAGGGACATGGTACTGTTCCTCAATCAGATCAATGATGTAAACCTAGCATACGCTACAACAGTCCATGAATATGTTACCCACTTAAGATAGCACTTGCAAAGTGGCTTTGCCTTTCCCCAAAAGAATTTGGAACATGCTGCCAGAGGTAGGAAAGCCTACCATGATCTAAGAACTATCTCCAAAGAATACCAGATTGGTGACAAGGTATTCTATTACAATTTTGGGAAGAACAGGGTCAAAGAAAATACATTTCTCCCATATTCTATTGTGGATAAAGCGCCCCCCCCCCCCCCCGTGGCTTATTAGATCCAAATAAAGAAGGGTATTGAGGAGGAAGGCTCCCTTAAGTGGGTCCACATCAATCAGCTATGACCACATCATCCTAGGAAGCTTCTTCCAGAAGAATCTACCAATGTAAAGAATGATATTAACTTTGAGACAGGATAGCGTGTTTGCTTTGTTTTACAGAAGGAGAACCAAACCATGATGTTCCTCTTCCTGATTTTGCTAACAGCAAGATCCAAAATTGCCAAGTTGATTGAGCCTGGCCCACTTTCTGGTATTGTGCTGCAGGATACGCCTGTATTCCTGATCACACAGTCCCAGACTATCACACAGAAATTTTGTGTCACTGGATCCACAATATGTTTTACAGAAACACTTCAACATCTCTGACCCACACACACCTAACACACAACATTGGTTAAAAGCACACATGGACTATGCCACTGCTGATGTATAGAAAATTTAAACTAGTTGGAGAAGGTTATGATCCAACCTATACTGCAAGAACATACTAGAGATACAAGATTTATAGGATTTTTTCTGGGGGCATTACTTATGGCCCTAGGTTCTTTGTTTGCATCCACAATGTCTGTAGTGAATGCAGTATCTGTAAGTAAACCAAATACTAAAATACATGTTACCTGCTTAGTAAATTTTAATAAATGGGCCCCAGAGTTTGAAAGCATTAACTAACTCCTGAATCCATGCTTTTACATATTTAAAACATAATTAAAAACTAATTCAAATATAGTAGAAGATATCCAGGTATATATCAAATCAATGCTCAACGTGTTTTGTTATTTTCCTTCATCATGGGCCTTTTAAATAACCATTGTAGCAAATAAACTGTTGTTGTTGTTAAGTGCCATCAAGTTGGTTATATTTTGCTACATTCATGATTGGCTTGCTCTTTTTTAACTTTAGCTTGAGTTTGCATACTAGTAGTTGGTGATCTGTACCATAGTCAGCTCCAGGTTTTGTCTTTGTTGATGTTACAGAGATTTTCCATTGTTGACTTCCACAGATGTAGTCAATTTGAATTTTGTACAATCCATTGGGTGAACTCCACGTGTGCAGTCATGGCTTGTGTTGTGCAAGAAGGTGTTTGAGATGAATAGATTGTTTATCTTGTGGAATTCTATCAGTCTTTCTCCAGCTTCATTTCTATTGCCAAGTCTATATTTTCCAACCATTTTGCCTTCTTCTTTGTTGCCAGCTTTTGTGTTACAGTCACCCATGACTATCAGGATATCCTATTTGCATGTTCTGTCAATTTCAGCTTGCACTTGTTCATAGAACTCATCAATGTCATCCTCTTCTGCAGCTGTTGTTGGGGCATATACTTGAATTATATTTGTGTTGATAGGAGTTCCTCGTAGATGAATAGAAATTAAGCGTTCACTGACTGCATTGTATTTCATTACAGTTCTTGCTAGTTTCTTCTTAATTACAAATATAACACCATTTCTTCTTTGTCTTTCATTTCCAGCATAGTAGACCATGTGATCATCAGATGCAAAGTGCCCGATGCCAGTCCATTTCAGTTCACTGACACCCAACAGATCAAGTTGTACATCTTCCATTTCATTCTTGACCACCTTCAACTTCCCTTGGTTCATGCTTCGTATGTTCCATGTCCCAAAATGTAAGACATCTTGCAGCTTCTGACTCTCATTTCATGTGCAGTTACATCAGCAGTCAGACTTCCCGAGGGCTTTGATCGAACCACATCATAAATGCTTCCTTTACTCTGAAAAGTCTTTAGCTCCTCCCCAGTAGCCAGTTGAGTGCCTTCCGACCTGGGGGTCTCATCTTCCAGCACTATAGTGCAATTTGTTTTGTGTTGACTATCCATTGGATTTTCAAGGCAAGATATGGAAGTAGATTGACAGGCCTTTCTTCCACGCAGTTTAAGTTTAGTGCTGTTGCTGTTGTCACAGAAATGCCATTCGCCGCCACCCAAACTGTCCCACAGCCTTTTAAGTAGCCATTGGGATTATTTGTGATTATGATACAATTAGAGTGGCAAGAATGTTTCTTTTCCCTTAACCACAACCCTTTGCAATGACTAGTGGACCTCTTAAGAAATATCCTTTAAAGATCAGCAGTTGTCTTATGACATTCTAGAAGAGTGACAAGTATACAAGGGTAGGACCTCCCTTTTTGGAAAGTTTCCCTTCTTTTTTCCCATCTAACAAGCTTAACATATTCTTGATCCCCGAGTGGGTATATTTTACAACCTTCCCACCAATATTGTTGGAATAAACTGTAGACTAACAATATAGGTGGGAAGATCTGTAAAATCTACCCCTCAGAGATCAAGAATATGTTAAGCTTGTTAGAAGGGCAAAGAAAAAGGGAACTTTCCAAAAGGGGAGGTCCTACCCTTGTATACTTGTCACTCTTCTAGAATATCACGACAACTGCTGATCTTTAAAGGATATTTCTTAAGAGGTCTAACAGTCATTGCATGGGGTTGTGGTTAAAGGAAAGGAAACATTATTGCTACTCTAATTGGATCATAATCACCATGGTACAAATAATCCCAATGATTTCTTAAAAGTCAGTTGCAGTCATACGAAGTGTGATCAAAAAGTATCAAGACTTCTTGTGTAGCTATATAACAATACGTCACACCATGATGCTATTAAGCATGCAGTGACCTAGTTATGTGCTCTGCATGTGCAAAGTGTAGCGCGGCTGCAGCACACCTGTACTTTTTTTTAATCACATGGGGGTCATTCTGAGGCATGAATATTCATGCCGGCTTCTGCCCCTGTACAACTTCCCTGCCGGTTGTGCAGGAAAGTTATATGGGGGTAAGGAAGGGGCGACACGGGCGGAGAATAAGCAGGCAGTGGGTGGTCACCTGCCCTGGACATACAGGGCTGATTCTAATGTCGGCCCTATATGTCAAGGGTCGGCGAAATGGCCGGGGACGTTATTCCACCCCCAAGGTGGAATAACCTCCCTGGATGTTTCAGTTTTGCTGCTCCGGAGGGCGTAAAGAGTTGGGGGGGGGGCAGTGTTAATTCCCCTCAGCCCGACCCTGGCCTTAGGAAGCCTAATCAGTGGTCAGGCTGCAAAGAATTAACATTTTGGGCAGGCGGCCAGCATCGCGGCTTATAAATGGAGCCACGGTGCCATGGCACCGCGGCTCCAGTTAAAAGCCATGGGTGAGTTAGCCAGGCTGCACCTGTACATACAGGCTGGGACTGAATTGAAGTCCCGGCCTGCATGTATAGGCTTGATCGCGATTCAGATCCCACAGGGCTAAATGTGCCCCATGGGATCAGAATCGTGATCTCCTTTGTACGTCTAGGTCAGCACGGACGTACAAAGGAGATGTACATTGGGATCGGAATCAGGCCCATGATGTTTGGTATTATGTTAAAGCAGGTCGCCAGATTTTATGATGAGTGAAAACGCTGAACAGTGAATTTCCATTAAATTCTGCCATAAACTTGGAGAGTCATGCAAAGAGACTTATGACAAGTTACAGCAAGTGTATAGCAATGAATACATGAGTTGTGCTTGAGTTTATGACTGGTACAAATGTTTCCAAGAGGGTCGAAGACAAAGTTGAAGCAGTACCGGGAAAAATGGTAGAAACCATCATAAAGAACAATATTACTGAACATGCAGATAGTCATGGCTTAATAGGAGACAGTCAACATGGCTTTAGCCAAGGAAGGTCTTGTCTTACTAATCTGTTATGTTTTTTGAAGGTGTGAATAAACAGGTAGACAAAGGTGAGTCAGTTGATATAGCGCATCTGGAATTTCAGAAAGACTTTGACAAGGTCCCTCATGAGAGACTTTTGGCAAAATGAAAGTCATGGGATAGGAGGCAATGTACTATTGTGAATCAGGAACTGGTTAAAAGATAGAAAGCAGAGGGAAGGGCTAAATAGCCAATTTCGCTAATGGAGAAAGGTGAATAGTGGAGTACCCCAGGGATCTGGGCTGGGTCTGCTGCTTTTTGACATATTCATAAATGACCTGGAAATGGGACTAACGAGTGAGGTAATCAAATTTGCAGATGACACAAAACTATTCAAAGTTGTTGAAACCCATGAGGATTGCGGAAGATTGGACATCCAAATGGCAGATAAAATTTAATGTGGACAAGTGCAAATTTATGCACCTAGGAAATAACAACCAAACTATGGTTACACGATGCAAAGCTCCACAGTAGGAACCATCACCCAGGAAAAAGATGTAGGTGTTATCTTGGATAACATGTTAAAATCCTCCACCCAGTGTGCGGCGGTGGCCCAGAGAGCAAATAAAATGCTAGGTATCATAAGGAAAGGAATGGAGAATAAAACAAAAAATATTATAATGCCTCTGTATCGTTCCATGGTGCGACCGCACCTTGAATACTGTGTGTAATTCTGGTCGCCGCATCTTAAAAAGGATATAGTGTTATTAGAAAAGGTACAGAGAAGAGCGACCAAAATGGTAAAGGGGATGGAAGGATACCCCTATGAAGAGAGGCTAAAAAGGTTAGGACTCTTCAGCCTGGAAAAGAGATGGCTGAGGGGTGATATGATAGAGGTCTATAAATTAATGAATGGAGTGGAACGGGTAAACGTAGATCGATTGTTTACACAATCAAAGTATAGAAAGACTAGGGGGCATGCAATGAAGCTACAGGGTAACCTATTTAAGACTAATAAGAGAAAATATTATTTCACTCAATGTGTAATCAAATTCTGGGTTTTAAAAAAGTGTGAATAAGTTCCTGGAGGAAAGGTCCATAAACCATTATTAAAGGGGACCCAGAATATCCACTGCTTGACCCAATACAAGCATTGTGGAACCTGTGTCTTTTGGGGAAACTGCTAGGTACTTGTGACCTAGATTGGCCACTGTTGGAAACAGGATACTGGGCTTGATGGACCATGGTCTGACCCAGTATGACATATCTTATGTTCTTATGCATGCCATGATATGCTCAAATCATCAATTCACTATCAGGGAGCTTGGAGTAAATCCATTCTTACTGTCGATTTGGGGATGAGACATGTGTCTGCCAAATTTATGCTGAAACTCCAGTCCCCGGACCAAAAAGAAGATCGACTGCAGCCAGAGAGTTGTTGGAATATATTGCAAATTACTCCAGTTTCATTAAAAATATTTATGGTTATGACTCAGAAATTAAGGCTCAACCCTCACAATGGAAAACTCAAGAAAGCCCATCAGGTGAGCAGCAAAGATAAGGTCATGCTCATAGTTTTTTTTGGATTATCAGGGTATTGGTCATCATGAGTAGGCTCCAAAAGGCCAAACCATTAATAAGGAGTACTATGCCCAGGTTCTGACTCGTTTGAGAGATGCAGTTCATCATAAGAGGCCAGAGTTGCACAGGAATGGTGAATGGTTGCTTCATTACGATAACGCCACAGTCACTTATCACATCTTGTCCAGCAGTTCTTGGCCAAACACCAAATTGAGCAAGTCCATCAGCCTTAGTATGCACCTGATCTCGCACCCTGTGACTTTTTCTTGTTTCCAAAACTGAAATTACCACTGAAAGGAAGGAGATTTGATGACTGAAGACAATTAAGCAAAATTTGACACAGCAGCTTCATAGCATAATGAAAGAGGCATTTCAAAATTGTTTCTAGCGATGACAGGAACGCTGGAGGAAGTGTGTTTTATCAGAAGGAGTCTACTTTGCAGCAGATGAATACAATATCTCTCAGTGTTATACTTCTTATGTTTTTGTACACGTCTTGATACTTTTTGTCACACCTCGTATTACTACTGATAAGACACACAAATGTCATTCCATGCAGGTTATCCTTTGGCTTATCCTTTGTGCTCTGGTGCAATTAGAAAATGGTTTCACTAGTTCTTTATATTCTACAAGCAAGAATCCTCTTTGCTTATCCCATAACATTTTGAAGTCCATTACCTTTTAGCTTCTACCATCCATTTTGGGAAGGTTTTCCAACCATCTACAACCCTTTCCACAAAGAAATTATTTTCTGACACTGCACCTGATTATCCCCATTAGGGGTTTATATCATGATCCCAAGTTTTTCAGCTTCTTTCCACTGAAAATTTACTTGGAGGGGGGGATTCTGTAAAGCTTTTACCATTTAAAAGCCTGTTTTGCATGCTAAAAAGGACTTTTATAATATTTCAGGTATAAAAATGGAAAGTGTGAATCTACTTTCACATGATCTGTACATTGGAGTTCACAAGGATGTAGCCTGGGTGGGATGCAAGCAGAGTTATGACATTTGCACATATTTTATGAAATACACAGGTACGACGTAGAGCACATTCACATATTTACATTAGCTTTGCAGCACATGTAACCTGCATAGGCATTTCCATGCTACCGAGGCTACAATCCAGATTTCTGTTTTATGAAGATACATAAGCGACTATGTAGCCTCTATAAAATATGCACCTTTTTGCATTTCTGACATAGGCATCCTGTTATAAAATCAAGTCCATATGATATTATTAACATCATTTAGGTATTAAAATGCCTCTATCACATTCCCTGTCTCTCATATTTAAGTCCTTTAGTCTCATCTCAGATGGCTTTTGGTGCCCCCCCCCCCCCACACACACACACACACAATGTGTTTTTCTTTTTTCATATACTAAGATTAATTGCCTTTGGTTTTGTTGAGTAATTAAATTCTAATTCCAAACTTTAGCTGCAGTAATTAGCTATACCTAAAAGGTTAGTTAACTACTATTGACAGCACTAGCAGGCTAATTCACCAGTCACTGCTTTCAGCCACATCTCCCCACCCCTCTCCACTCAGTGAAGAATAAAGATGCTTGAAGTAGACTTAGGAAAATGAAACGTCTGAATGACCTCCATGCTAATCATGTGCAGATATATAGCACAATTACCATATACAATGTTAATGAAGTCATCAGATTTTCTAAATGTCTGGAATATGCTTCAGACTAGATTTTAAATAGACCGTTAAGTGAAAACTCACGGTAGCATATTCCAAGCAAATGTTCTGTTATAAGGACAATTATTACAAAATGAGAAGCTCAAAAATGAGAAAAGGTAATGGGAAGAATCCACAAGCTGTGGCCAATCAATTCCACTATTAAAAGCATTATGTGCTAAAGCAGCAAACTGTGGTATGAGTAGCGGGTGGGGAAGGGGGGCACTGCAGGAGCCCATATGCCCCCATACAGCGTGTCCCAGGTTATGGAGGCTGGCCACAAAAAGGGCTGGCTCATAACAGGGTGGCTGGGAAGAAAGAGGGCTCCTAGGAAGGGGTGGTGTGAGGGGGTGGGCAGCAGAACAAGGGCCAATAAAGGCCCAGAACTACGTCAAATGGTGGCATCTAGTGATACAGTACAAGCACAGCTCGTGTAGGGGCAGGTCTCCCAGTGGGCCCGCCCAGCAGTATGGCATAGGGCACCACTCAAGCAAGGGCGGGCCTCCCAGTGGGCCTGGGCACAGTCCCTGGAAAGGGCAGTGATGGTGACACAGCACACAACCCTGTGGGGGAGGGGGAGGTATTCAAGCGCACAAGGCAGCAATGGGCGCTTGGTGTCTGAGGAGAGGGCTGGTGGACTACCTCTGCCATACTAGCGCCTTGGATAGCCATGTGCCATTGTCCCAGAAAGAGAAAATATGGAAAGGCGAATATGTTGACATACCCACATACACTCCTGCCCTATCGGGGCAGTGGGAGCCCTACCTGCACACACTCCTGCCCAATCGGGGCAGTGGGAGGCTCACCCGCACTCAGGCAGCACCGCATAAAAGCGGCGTCCCTGCTCCGTGGGAGCCGCTGAGCACCGCCAGCCCTCCAGCCGCCCCCAGTGAAGCTCCTGCCCTATCGGGGCAGTGGGAGTCCTACCCACATACACTCCTGCCCTATCGGGGCAGTGGGAGTCCTACCCACATACACTCCTGCCCTATCGGGGCAGTGGGAGCCCTACCTGCACACACTCCTGCCCAATCGGGGCAGTGGGAGGCTCACCCGCACTCAGGCAGCACCGCATAAAAACGGCGTCCCTGCTCCGTGGGAGCCGCTGAGCACCGCCAGCCCTCCAGCCGCCCCCGGTGAAGCTCCTGCCCTATCAGGGCAGTGGGAGTCCTACCCACATACACTCCTGCCCTATCGTGGCAGTGGGAGTCCTACCCACATACACTCCTGCCCTATCGGGGCAGTGGGAGCCCTACCAGCACACACTCCTGCCCAATCAGGGCAGTGGGAGGCTCACCCGCACTCAGGCAGCACCGCATAAAAGCGGCGTCCCTGCTCCGTGGGAGCCGCTGAGCACCGCCAGCCCTCCAGCCGCCCCCGGTGAAGCTCCTGCCCTATCGGGGCAGTGGGAGCCCTACCTGCACACACTCCTGCCCAATCGGGGCAGTGGGAGGCTCACCCGCACTCAGGCAGCACCGCATAAAAGCGGCGTCCCTACAGGGCGCGCCCGCGCCTGAGGGCCCTTTGGCCTTGGCCCTTAGGCGGTGGAGTTTAGGCACGGTAGAAATATCGTCCACATGACCGTGACAAGACCACAGGCATCACCAAGCCTGGCCCGCATGAGCAAAAGTCCGCCAACGTTCAGAAGGCAAGAGCACAACGAACAAATGACTGACGACTTGAGCTCCCCAGGCTGGGTCTGAGCTCGCCAAACCCGACCACCACACACCTCGAGCCCCCCATAGCTGGGGTCGAGCTTGCCAACAAGGGATTTCAACTACAACGATACCACCCAGGTAAACATTTACTAGACATTCCCACCCCCTGCCTCAAAAATACCTCCGCGCAACCCTGGCCTAACCCCCTCCAAAGGGAGCCAGCATACCACTGTTTATATAGTGTGTTAATACCCTCAATGTCTCAAGCCTATTTTTCCCCCAGCAAGTTGTGACACTGCAAACCCTTACCAACACTAAAGGTTACTATTGTTTATTTAGCGCTATGTGAAACACTGTATCTCAAACATTTTCCTTACCAGCAAATTGTTACATTTCAATGCAGTAACCCTTCTCTCAATAACCTTAATGCTGTATCTCATAATACTGTATCTGTTTGTATAGAGTGATAAGTAACGTTGTGACGCACTGTATCCCTGTTTGTTTAGAACAACAAGAAACACTGTATCCCAAGCCATTTTACCCTTCTAGACTATTGATACCCAACAACTATCCTGCAAGCCTATATTACTTATCTCTAGTCTAGCTGCCTTGGTTATACTCTGACACTGCGCCACACGATTCCAAGTAATTGGACACTGCGCCACACAATTCCTATTTCTGACAGACACAAAATGGAGCTTATCCACACTTTCCTGATATTGTGCATGTGTATACTGACTTCTTCACACAGAGTCATTCCACACCCGCAATACTTCATTCCACTACTATACACCCCAATCTACCTTCTCCACCCCCCCCCCCCCCATTACCCGTCCTGCATCAATACAACATAAATCCCATCACCACCATACAAACAACAATCAAATTACCCCAGCGGCTCATCCCTAACAAAAGAAATAAGCCACAGAAGTACCCTAAAACTAAAACAAAGAGCAATAGGCGAACACAAGACCATTCCACACGAACATCACACCCAGAACATCACACATGCAACATTATCCTTATTAATGCTAGATCAATAAGGAATAAAACACATATCATTCACAACATTCTAACTGATGAACTACCAGATATCCTATGCATAACAGAAACATGGCTCACTGACTCAGACCCTGCAACAATGAACCAAATACAGAAGCCCGGCTACCAACTCTACAACTGCTCACGCACAAACAAAAGAGGAGGTGGAGTCCTCATAGCAGCCAAAACCAGCCTGCAACTTACAACCACATCCATGGTCACAAACCCCGATCTCGACCTACTCAAAGTTGAGAACATGGCTTTATCCATCTGCCTAATCTATAGACCTCCCTCAACACAGCATGAAGCTCTAGCCACAGCACTAGAAAGCATCACTTCCACACAAAGTAAAAAATTCCAAATCATACTTGGAGATTTGAATCTAGCATCAATTCCCCCAACCCACACACACACCTTCTATAAAGCCATGGACCAACTAGGCCTCCAGCAAATAGTAAGCGACCCCACGCACGATAGAGGAAGCACCCTAGACATGATTTTCATACCCAGCAACCATCAACAAAACAATGAACCACCTATGATAAACATAACCCAAGTACCATGGTCAGACCACCACCAAATCAACTGCAAAATTAAACTGCAGTGCCCACCCAAAAACACAAGGGAAATGAGAATGACCAACCCCATCAGGAAATTCAGCAAACTCAACGAAGAACTCCTCATAAGCACCATTTCATCCCACATAGACCTAGATTACACAGATCTCGATGAACTAACGAACAGATGGAACACAAACATCCAAAAAACATCCAACCCCACATTGAAACTTGCGACAAACCCACGTCAGATCAACTCGGAACCCTGGTACACAGGAACTCTAATAAGATCAAAGAGGGAACTCCGTAAAATAGAGAGAAAATGGAGACAAACCAAATCCACCGATCTCAAAACTAAATACATGGCCCATCTTGCAAAGTACAAAGACGACATAAACAACGCAAAGAAATTATATCACACCAACCTTCTAAACAAGGCAATCAACCGGCCACGAGAGTTATTCGAACTCGTCAAATCATTAACCAAAACTGACCAGAATGCCAACCGCAACAATTCCATCAAGGCCCAAACACTGGCAAACCATTACGTGACCAAACTCACGGCCCCAGGTCCTCCACCCCCCCCAGTCCCACCAACAACACAAGTCAACAGTGAGAACAACATAACACAAAACCAGTTATGGAAACACTTCCACAAAATCGGAACCCAACAAATCGCAACCATTGTCACAAGCCTAAAAAGCACCACCTCCCCACTAGACCCCTGCCCTGCAACCTGGATCAAGGCGGTAAAACAAGACATAGCACCACACATCGCACACATAGTTAACCTATCTCTACAACAAGGAATCATGCCCTCTGAACTAAAGAAATCAGTCATTAGACCAATTCTGAAAAACAATACACTCAGCAAAGAAGACCCAGCTTCCTACCGCCCCATATCAAGTATTTCATTCCTAGCAAAGATCATTGAAAAAGCGGTCCTTCTACAACTCCAAGACCACCTGACTGACAGTGCTCCTCTAGATGACCAGCAATATGGCTTCAGACAACATCATGGAGTTGAAACCCTTTTACTAGTTCTACTTAACAACCTCCTTAAGGGCCTTGAAAACAAAAAGAAAATGTATATACTTGTATTCATTGACATCTCAGCTGCCTTTGATACAGTTAACCATGGAACCCTCATAAATAGGATAAAATCAATAGGAATAACAGAAACCCCACTAAAGTGGTTCTCATCTTACATCTCAAACCGAACGCAACAGGTTCAATTCAACGGCGAAAAAGCAGAAACATTCTCCCAAACGCAGGGAATCCCCCAGGGCTCTGCACTCTCAGCGCTTCTGTTCAACATATATATGCAACCACTATGCAAAATATTTACATGGCACAAAATTAATTACCACATCTATGCCGATGATATCATGCTATACTCACAACTAGACACTAAAAACCCAGACTACAGCCCACTCGAGACATGCATTGGAGAGATGCAAGACTGGTTACAACAAAGCAGTATGTCAATTAACCACAAAAAAACCGAAGTAATGTATATCTCCAAGGAACCTAACTTTAACCCACCCTCGTCTATAACACTATGCAACAACACTTACCAAACAAAAAAAGAAATAAAGTATCTAGGAGTCACATTTGACTGTGACCTAAAAATGGAGAAACACCTCCGAAAAACCAACAGAGCAGTTTTCCACAAACTGAGAGTTCTCCAACCCATTCGGAGTATCATTGATCCCCAAGATTTCAGAACCGTGGCTCAAGCACTCATCATGCCACATTTTGACTACTGCAACGCCATCCTACAAGGTCTACCTAAGAAGACTCTGAACATACTACAAATGGCACAAAATGTAGCTGCCAGGGTCATAATGAAGAAAAATCTAAGTGACCACATCACACCAGTACTGATTCAACTACACTGGCTACCCATAACAGCTCGCGCAAAATACAAAATACTAACAACTACTTTCAAACTCATCCACAACATAGCACCTTCCTTCCTCAACACCCTAGTCAGATTGCAACCCCCTACCCGAAACAGAAGAACCATCAACTCCAACATCCTCCACACTCCAATGGATATAAGATCCACTAAGGCCAACACCAGCCACAGGGCGTTTTCATATGTAGCGCCAACACTATGGAACCAACTCCCACCAGAACTACGAGCTAGCAATGACCTGCTAGACTTCAGAAAAAAACTCAAAACGCACATATTCCAAAATCATTTCAACCTGAACTAATCTCACAGATAGGGCAACCCCCTGTCCTCAGTGACCCAGAAACCTATCCTGTATAATTGTATATATCTATATATGTAAATGAACTCCCCCATAACTAAGAAGTGTTAACTCTGTGTGATGTGTTTCACTGTCAATCTGTATGTAAACAAAAATTGTACCTGCCTTGATTCGGCAGTTTCGCAATAGTAATCTTACCCGCTTCTGATCGCTGGAAGGAGCGGGATACAAATGCTTGCTAAATAAATAAATAAATAAAATAAATAAATATTCTTATTAATTAGGCAAGATGACGATAACTGTGACTGCATGGGGTGCCACACATAATGGAGTGGAGGAGTGGCCTAGTGGTTGGGGCAAGGTACTTCAGGCCGGAAGGTCGGGTGTTCAAATCCCACTAGAGGACAGCAACCTTGGGCTGGAAGGACTGGGGTTTCTAGTCCCACAGGTGCTCCTTGTGGTCTTGGGCAAGCCACTTAACCCTCCATAGCCCATGTTCCCTGTAAAATAGTTATCTACAAGTTATAATGCCCTGTTCAATGTAAATTCAGTTTGTTCAATGTAAACTGCACTGATGCAGAATAGTGCGGTATATAAGAGAATATAAATAAATAAATAAATAATGCAAAATGATCAACAAGAAGGTGGACAGCATACCAAGAATGAATGCCGATTGGTGCACTGCCTTCCAGATACTGGCCAGCATTATAGAGAAGAAGTATCCCAAAGAGTATAGGGACTTCTTTAATTATCAAGACAGTATTTGTGAGGCCTACAGGGTATATAGGGGAATGCTTGGTTGGATTACAATGAACAGTTTAGGATGAACATGGCTGAGACAAATGGGCTCAGCTAGGATTGGAAGGATATTGATTTATAGATCAGGCTGATCATGCAGGTTCAGCGAGGGGGCAGGGCCATCATGAACAAACCACCACATGGGTCAGGGAGCACTGGGGGACAGCAGCAGCCCTTTCAGGAGGACACGGGGTTTGGGGACTGGGAGAGATACCTCACTCCCCTCCCAGGGCACACAGTGAGGCATGTGCAGGCTATTCAACAGCAGCTCCTGTAGGTTGGGCATTAGTTGCAAATACAAACACACTTGTTCAATATGTGGGGAAGGGCACCCCCAAACTAGATGTGGGAAGAAACAGGGTGGGAGTCCACAGTAGATGTGATGAGCTCAGTTATTTTGAGTAGGTTGCCATTCTTGTGAATATTGATACATTACAGCGGAATCTGGTGGTTAACAAACACAAGGCAGCTTGGCTAATTCACAGAGGGTGGGTAATCTTAAATCAGCACTAGAGCAAAAAGAAGAGGTGCAGAGTAAAATTTAAAAAGAGCTAGTGCTCGGTAGAGTAGCAGAACCCTTTGGGCAAAGGCCCATTCCTGATTCAATAGTCTCACCTCTGGGTCTGGTACTAAAGAAGGAACCGGGGGAGTATCGGCTCATAAACCTGTCGTATTCGGACGGTTGTTTGGTGAATGACCACTTAGAGCAATCGATATGCTTGGTAAAATAAGCCATGGTTGACCAAGTGGTGGACTTGGTGAGGGCACTGGGAAAAAGGGAATGGCTGGCGAAGTTGGACATGGAGGTGGCCTTCCAGCTGCTGCCGATCCACCTGGATAGCTTCCATCTGCTTGGTTTCTTTTTCGAGGGAAGTTACTACTTCGACAAATGCCTCCAAATGGGATGCTCGATGTCCTGCGCAAATTTCAATGAGTTCAGCTCAGTCATGCACTGGATAGTGGAAAGGGTGATCAGCCAGGGCAAAATCTTAAATGATCTCAATGATTTTTTGCTCTTGGCCAGCAATTGGTGCACCTGCCAGATGAATCTGGAGATTTTCCAGTGCAAGGCTGTGCAGCTAGGGGTCCTACTGGCAGGGAATAGGACAGAAGGGCCATCTCAGTGTTTGTCTATCCTGTTATCAAAATAGATATAATAGAGATGGTGATTTGCTTCCTGGCTAGCACACTGGAGGCCCTGAACGAACAGATGGTTGGATTAGCCAAAAAGATCACCTTGAAGCAAATACAGTCTCTAATCAGGCATCCAAACTTTACATGAAGTGTGATATCTATGGTGGATGCCCTATAAGACATTTGTCAGATGCCACAAAGGGCATCCACCAGGGCCACTATTTCCTCAGGCTCAGCACAAGCATGCGAGAGGACCTATCAGTGTGGCAGCAGTTCCTTGACAGGTATAATGGTAAAAACAAATGGTGGGAGCCCCCCACCAGCAACAGGAAAATGGAGCTATTTACAGATGTAGCAGGAAGCGTTGGGTTTGGGATTTATTCTGGGAGGCAGTGGTGCCATGAGAAATTGCCAGAAGAGTGGCATAGGCAGGACATCATGAAGGGCATCACATTTTTGGAGCTGTTCCCAACTGTGGTAGCTTTGACATTATGGGGGCCCCAGATCCGAAACAAGAGAATTATCTTTCGATCAGTGAACACCATGGTGGCTTACATCATAAACAAGCAGTCGGCCAGTTGGATCGCTTCAAATGACTTGTCCCATTGGCATCTCCCAGGGCGACATGCATGCCAGCAGAGATGTGGAGCACTGAATTCTGAGTGCTGGCAAAATGTTACAAACATAAGATGTGCCATACTGGGTCAGACGAAAGTCCATCAAACCCAGTATCCTGTTTCCTACAGTGGCCGATCTAGGTCACAAGTACCTAGAGGTTTCCCCTAGAGGTTTCCCAGAAGACACAGGTTCAACAATGCTTGCATTGGGACAAGCAGTAGATTTACCGAGTCCCTTTCAATGGTAAAGATATAAATGTGCATATTGCTTGTGCACACATATACCAATAAATTAATGCACGTATACAATTGATTTGCATGCTTATACAATTTTTGGTGCTCAGACATAGCACACATTTAAAATGAATGTAAAAACACAAAAAATACCCAAGAAAACTGGGGAAAACATTGTTTTAAGAGTACAAACTGAACTGCCATGCATAACCCAATCCAATGTTTTGTACATAAAGAGGCATATTTAGTAATCTGCACTGGGTTAACATGCAATTGCACTAGGAATCCCTATGTTAGCCTGGTAGCAGGCATTAGGGTGATGACTGAGTAGGTTAGGGGTATTTCCAGCATGGTATAATTAGCATGGGTGCAACTAATGCTACCTTCATAGGTGGTGTTAGTTTTGCCCACCTGTTGGCTAATGTGGTTCTGATATGCTAGGCCTGTGGGAACTGTAGAGAGATGGAAGAACATGTGCCCTGCAGATACCATAGACTCCCTGCACTGGTAATGCAGCCCACAAGCGTTTCCAAAATGACGAAGTCCTATGCTTACCTGTTTAAGTCACACTTTCGGAATGTCACAAGACATTCCCCAGACTTTCTTATTTATTAATCGTAACCTATTTGATAGATCTCATGAAAATTTCTCAAGATATTATATAAAGTTTTCCTCATTTTGATCTACTTAGGGCTCCTTTTAATAACACTTAGCGTGAGCTAAGTGCGGCACAGCCCATTTTATTCCTATGGACTTTGTGGCACATAGTTTGAGCTAAGTGTTAGTAAAAGGGTCCCTTAAACTCAAGAAGATCATCAGAAAATACTTTTCACATTGCTAGAGGCAAGAGGAATGAAGTAAAGCACAGAATGGCAGTAGTAATGCAAAACAGCATTGATATGATTGCATTCTGCTCTCTAGAAGGTAAGGGGCAACCAACATAGAGCAACAGTTACTAACCCTGCTGCCAAAACAGCAGTGTTGATTTCATCAAATCTACAAGAATACATTGGAGTAATCTGCTTAAAGAATTATATGCAGCTCTAAAAGTATTGATGCTACTTTGAAAGGTTAGGTGATGAGCATGGAGGTAGGGGAAGTGGGTGTCAGGTTCCATAGAATTGGTATGCATATCTACCCAATGTGGACACATCATTGCCAGGAAGATTGGATGAGCCATATTGGTCTTTATCTATCTTTTTTTTTTACTGTGTTACCCTGAATTAATGAGCCATCTTAGGGCTGTTCCTAGATGGACCAATAGGGAAAGCCAGCTGACAACATTCATTCCCCTCACCCCCCACAACACCCCCTGATATCAATCCCCATGCCAACATCAATCCCCCATAGGGTTCACCCTGACAACCCCCTATCCCAACCCCCATCCAGTTCCTCCTATACCCTTATTGGTGGTCCCTAGAAGTCTAGTTGTAGCAGGATTTTCCCCATTTGATCCTGCTCATGGTGGTTTCAGGCTCAAAATGGTGCCTTTGATGTCTAATGGTAATTTCATGGTACTATCTCTAGGGGTTAAGCTCCCAAATAATGATTATCGCTAGAGGTAGTTCGCCTGCAAAATGGGGAATATACATTGATATTATAGGCCCGCCCAAACCAATCCCTATCCATGCCCCAATCACACCCCCTTGCAATCTCTGCATAGTGTAGATCACCACTGTATGCAGCAGCTTTCTAAAATCACAGTTTGCACATGTGGGCAATCTACATGTCTGAAAGTCGCTATGCATACATGGGGCTACTTCTGCTCTGGAGAAAGTGTAAATGTTACATGTATTCCATGCAAACATTGTATACGTTATGCATGTGCATATTAACTCTACCCATGCTCTTCCCAAACTATGGCCCAAAGGACATTTTCAGTATTTATGGAGAAATTTGTATTTTATTGACTGAAAAAACCTCAGTGAATTTGAAATGCCTCCTAAGCTTTTGTAGTGCTGAGTTTTATGCCAATTCACCCTCAAATGCAGAAAATTACTTTTCAATTAAAAGCTGCACGATCCATGATTCAAGGATTGCAAATGCAATGTGTGCCTTCGAGTCAGTCCTGACTCCTGGCGACCCAGAAGCTCCTGGGTTTTAGTACATGCTAAAAGAAACTGCCCATTCCTGCACACTGCCAAAGCAAGTGTGGAATTTGTCAGGGCTCTGCTCAGTCTTGTTTGCAATACAAAAAAGAGACTCAGTGTGCAGGGGCGGCTCATGGCAATCTGCTGCCTGAGGTGAAGTATGAAATGGCGCCCCCCCCCCCCACCCTAGAGGGGGCGGGGCTTTTTCAGAAATCCAATCTGAGACTGAACCAAACCAAAAAGATGATTAGATTATATGGAGGAAATGCAAGCTGTTTTCACACAGGGCCGTATCGAATTGCAATCACACCCTGTGCAACTTGCAGCTCAGGTGCACACCCCCCTCCCCCCATACCTCCGTCCAGCACTGCCTGCTCTTTCCCTGCTGCTGCCGCCCTCTGTTTTTTTTCATGGCGGCGCCAGCAGCAAGAAAAGAGCAGGCAGCGCTGGACGGAGGTATGGGCAGGAGGAGGGGGGCATGCGCCCGATCTGAAAGACACCGGCACTTTAAGCAGATCTGTCCCTCCCTACTCTAACATTGCATCGGAGGAGAGAGGGACCAGACCTGCTTAAAAGTGCTGTGAAAAAGGCTTGAGGAGCACATTTCGGCTGCCTGCTATTGTCCTGCTATTGAGGCTGCATCGCTTACACAGGTCTAGGTACGGTCCCGTTTGCACATCAAGGTAACTAAAAGACAGCAAGAACCAACAGCACAGTTTATAAAACTAAATTATAAATCATTTTTATTTTGTTGTTATAAACTGCGTTATGGTTCTTGCTTTTTCTTTTTCAACATATGTTTTGCATTCACAGGAGGTGCAGAGCAGAACCAGGACCCACAGAACTCAATATTAAAAAAAGAAAATCTGATTCTGATCATCTCACTAACAACAACAACAACCACTATTCTCCAGTACCAGGCATATTTTGAACTAATACAAAACCCTACAACAAAGAGCAAACCTACCATACCATACCACATCAGCACAAACTTCCAAAACTCACATAAGGAGCCCATCCAAAAAAAGCGTCACTGTAAATACTACAGTGAGCCCTGGAACATCCATGCACCTATATAAATAGCTGAAATTACTACAGTACAGTATAGATCTTTATGTACAAATTCCATGTCAACAGAACACCTGACCTCAGTCACACACTCACAACATCGACCCTCACCAAGTACAGAAGAAATAACCACAATCTAAAGTAAAAATAAAAATATGTAGACAAAATTTTAATTGAAACCCAAAGAAGCCAGAGTCCACATGCAGTGTAACATCAGTTAAAGAAGAGATGCAGTTATCCAATACTGTGTAAAATATAAAAATAGCACAAAATCCAATCACTAAAATTAAATACAATTATTTTTTCTACCTTTGTTGTCTGACCATTTTATTCTCTGATCATGCTGGTCCCAATCTGAGGCTTCTGCTTTCCTGTCTTCTCTTAGATCTCTTTCTGTAGTCTATAGTCCATGGTCCATCTACCATTTCTTATCTCTTCTTTTGTTTTCTTCACTTCCTTCCATCAGCCCATTTCCATTTCCAGTAACCCTCCCCAGTATCAGCCCCCTTTCCAGTCCTCCCCTCCCAGTACCTTCCAATGTCAACCGCCTTGCATTCCCACGACTGCCACTGGTGTCCATTCCCTTCCAGTCCCCCTCCTTCCCCACTGTCCAGCCCCCTTTAGTCCAAATACCATCCCAGATATCAGCTTACGTCCACTCTCAGTGCCACCCCCCCCAGTCAGCTCCCTTCCACTCGCCCTACCCTCTGTCCATCCTCCTTCCAGTGCCATTTGCATGTCAGCTCCCTTTCAGCCTCCTCCCCATTACCCAAACACCTACCACTCCCATCCACAATTGTCAGCTCCCTTCCAGTCCTTCTTCAGTGCATCCCAGGTGACAGTTCCTTTCCAGCCCCCTCCTTCCCCAGTGTCAGCTCCTTTCCTGCCCCCTCCTTCCCCTGGCAGACCCTCTCATTATCCGCTCCCTTCCAGTCCAATTCTACCATCCTCCCGCATCAGCCCATTTGTAGCCCTAGCCCCTAGTTTTCTTCCAGGGCCAGCAGCATTCTCCTTTCCTCACCCATTAGCCCATTTCCAGTCCCAGCCCAGTCCCAGTCCTATCCCCCTTATCAGCCCACTCTAGTCATAGCCCCCCAATCAGCCCATTTCCTGTCCTAGCCCCCCTAATCAGCCCATTTCTAGGACTAACCCCACCAATCAGCCCATTACCAGTCCTAGCTCCCCGTCCCGATCAGTCCATTTCCAGTTCTAACCCCCCTCCCGATCAGCCTATTTCCATTCTTAACCCCCCCATCAGCCCATTTCCTGTCCTAGCCACCCCCAATAGCCCATTACCAGCCCAAGCACCCCATCAGCCCATTTCCAGTCCTAGCCACCCCCAGTGCTAATCCATCAGCCCATTTCCAGTCCTAGCCACCCCATAGCCCATTACCAGTCCTAACCCCCCCATCAGCCCATTTCCAGTCCTAGCCCCATCAGCCCACTTCCAATCCTAATCCCTCATCAGCCCATTTCCAGTCCTAGCACCCCCATAGCCCATTACCAGTCCTACCCTACATCAGCCCGCTTCCAGTCCTAACCCCCCCATCAGTTCACTTCCAGTCCTAACCACCCCCATAGCCCACTACCTGTCCTACCCTCCCCCCCCCCCCACCATGATCAACCCAGTTGAAGAAACTGGCTGCTGAAGTTGAAGCTGCTGCCACCATAGCAGCAGCAGAAGAAAGTGCCCCGCGGCCTCCCCGGCACAGCCCTCTTCTCTCCCTCAGCTCCGGGCCCCGGCAGAGCCCTCTTCTCTCCCTCAGCGCTGCCGCCAGCTTTACAGAGCCATGAAGGGAAGAGTGTCCCTTTCTCACAGCTCTGCTAAGCCCGCGGGTGTTGATGGGATTTCCCCCCAAATAGTTGTCACCTGAGGCTACCGCCTCACTCGGCCTCATTATAGAGCCGCCCCTGTCAGTGTGTATTATCTAGAAACAAGACTGGAAAAATAGCTTTTAAATCTAATTTTTAAAGTGTATAGTGGATAGTCATTTAACTCCTCTCTGGGATAAAGTGAAAAACTGAGGTTTTATTTTGGATTCAAAATATGGTTTCTGCTCACAAATAAAGGCTCTAGATAAGAACATATTCTTATGTTTATGTATGTTGAAGAGACTGAAGTCTTTGTTGACTGAGGGTGACTTTTGCATGTTTTTTCAGGTCACGGAGCATGTTTATTAAAGGTTTAATGCATGTTAATGAAATTAAGTGTGTTAAGTTCCCATAGAGCACAGTTACTTACCTGTAACAGGTGATCTTTGGGAACAGCAGGAATAAGTCTTCACATATGGGTACGTCGGTACCGACGGAGTCTGCGCGGGAACGCTTCCCAGCGTCCAATCAAGAGCTTTTGGAAGCATCCCAGCACGCCTGCGTGCTGCCTTCCCGCCTTTCCCAACTGCCTCTCCTCAGTTAAGTTTTAAAGCTGAGACAAAGAGAGAGAGAGAGGAAAGAAAAGATAGATAGAGATACAACTCCTGGGGAGGTGGGAGGGTTGTGAAGACTTATTCCTGCTGTTCCTAGAGATCACCTGTTACAGGTAAGTAACTGTGCTATCTCCAGGAACAAGCAGGAATGAGTCTTCACATATGGGGGCTCCCAAGCTGAGATGCCTGGAGTCCTAGCATGTCATAGGCTGGAACATGCTATCTCCCAGAACACCAGGCATCCGGAGGATGGAGGGTAGGAGTTGAAGAAAGAAGGATGCTGTGGAACAGCTAACCTAGCATAGGACTGCAGAGATGGAGTCCATGTGTGGATGATGATGGTCATCAATAATATTGCAAAGGATATTGCAATATGGACCTCCCCTGACAGGATTTCAGAGAAGTATGGAGGTTCATGGATCTACTGGGAAACCTAGTAGAGGAACCTTGAAGAGGACCTCACTGTAAGTGGAGGTAATAATCCTGTAGGAAAACCAGTGGAGGTCAGAATCTTGAAAGGTAATAGGTAACCCCAGTAGGGAAACTGGGGTAGTCCAAAAAACGGTGGGCCTTCGGCGGAAGGCTTTATGAGAAAAACCTTAGCTCTTTTGGAGGCAGAGTGAGTCACTCTTAGGAGCAAAAAGAGAAGGCTAACCGATTTGGACAAACAGGCACAGTCCTTGTGGGGAGAAAGGGTGTGGGAACTCCTTGTATCCCAAAAAGGGAGGACAAATGCCTGAGGCGTTAAAGCCTGTAATTAACTGAAGATCCACAATGTCTCTCCTAACTGGGGTAAGCTAGGAGAGATATTGGGCACGGAGAGCTTCAGAGGTACCTAAACCGTTAGGTTATGGTATAAAAATTGTTGACTACCATAGGAGAGGTTGTGTGTGTAGAACCCCAAACCTGCTAGATAGCATAGGTATGGATAAAGCCCCTCTGTCAGAATCATATAGGTATATGAGGATAGACAGTGAGATAGATAAGTATGTGGATACATATCTATCTGTAATAAAATATCTCAACAGATACGTATAGATAGATAGATAGATAGATATATAGATAGATATAGATATATAAATGTTTATATAGATATAGATATAGATAGACAGACATATAAGAATATATCTATAGTGAGATATGGCAGGGCATAAAAAACACACAAAAAATAATATGGATATGTAGGCCTACATATGGGTGTCTGCAATTAAACAGACAGAGATGCCTACAGCACAGTGATCACATAGGATATGTGGAGAGGAAAGATTCATCTAATAACAAGGGGGTGGAACCTACTTGAGAAGACATATAGAGAATCTATTCCTCCTGGTCATGATCTTCAAGAATGCTAGTTAGTGAAAAATAACCAGGACTATTACGTGAAAAACAAAGGATAATGTCAAAGTGTAGCCAGCAAGTCCCGAGTCTTCCAGGACTCTAGCATGGTAAGTAGACAGAAGACGCTTAGAGATGATATACCATGATGACCTGCTTAAGGGCAAAGGTATCATGCATTCTTACCATGAGGACGAGCATATCCCCGATTGGGATACTATGGACCAAAGCAGGGAACTGGCAACTCCTTGAGCTTTCACGTAAGAAAAGGCCTATGTCCTTTATATCAAAAAAGGAGATAGTAAAAGAAGGGAGAACCTTCTAGTCATGGGAGACATGACTGAAAAGCCTTATCTAACCAGCTAGGATAGCTGTTGGAGAAAAAAAAACCCATGCTCTCTAGCAAGGGCCCATAGTGGAAAGCTTCTCTGTAGATTGCAGAGAGCATGATGCAGGAGAATGAGGAGATAGAACTGGCTGTTAGAGAGCCAGTATCTCTGCCAACTATGCTGCCAAACTCAGGAAAAAGAAGATGGCAGAACAGAAGACAATCTAGAAAGCTTGTAGTGAGATGATCTCCAAGAGAGATGAAGCACTGACTTGGAGCCACTACTAAGACTAGACAGAATGTTAGTGGAGGACAATCTGGTTGTTTGTGGACAAGAACCAGTGGTCCAAACATTAAAGCTCCTGCATAGGCAGCTGTTAGCAAGACAGCAGAAAGAATCTTACTGTTCAAAAACAGAAAGAACAGACAGAACAGGAGTAGGAAACTCTGGACATGTCTGATGAGCTGCCCCAAAGCAAGATTGAGCAGAGGAGGTAAACTCCACACTGGAAAGTGAGAAAAGTAGAGAGGCTGAAGAAAAAGCCTCCCAGTAAGTAATTCCCTCTTACAGGGGAAAAACTTGGTAAGAGGGTGAAGAGAATGGAGCTGAAGAAGACTTACGGAGTAGGAAGTCGATAGAAAGGAAAAATACATGCTGGCACAGGAACTATCATTTGATAGTGGTTAGACCTCTTTCCCTGGCAGGAAAAAAAGAGGAGAAACCTGTGACTTATAGGCATGAACATCCTGACAGCTCAAAGAAATATAGAAAAAATGGATATCTTTTGGAAAAAGATCCATGTGTAGGGGTTAGAATAAAGCGGTGGATTGCTTCTATTGAGAAGAAGCAACTGTAGATTCTAACCCCAAGAGTCACAAGCATCTGATGATGAATGATCAGAAACCCTGCAGGTGCTGGGTTTGCTGAGCCTGGTGAGAGGTTGGATTCTTCAGACCAGGACGATGCTTCCCCTGTTGGGGAACATCTGTATGATGGGCAAATGATGAATAAAACCTTCTTCTCCTGTGGGAAGAAAGTTTGGTAGGACATTTCCTACCTACTGGGACAGAGGAAGGGGTAAAACAACCCTTAGGAACAGGTAAATCAGTGGACAACTGAGTAACCTGACGTAAAGACTCCTTGTTGAAAAGATTTTCTCCAGTGCAAGGAGTATGTCCCAGCCTTTGTTGTGCCCATTTGTCCAAGTCTGAAGCTTGGAGCCAGGCTCTACGTCGTACCCCTATAGCTACAGCAGAAGTCCTGCTAACAGACTCAAAAGAGTCTAGGGAAGCACGAGAAAGAAACCAAGAGATATTCTGGATATGCTGAAGCAGTGAGGAATAGTCTGTACTCCTGGAATCTGAAAGGAAAGGAGACAAAAGATGTAATTGCTTTGTGACCTCCTCAAGAGAAAGACCCATATAAAAAATATATGAGAGAATTCTTGCAGAAAGCATAGATGTCTGGAAGGTTTGACGTCCAAAGTCATCTAGTGTTTTAGACTCACGACTTGGCAGATAGGAAGAGTGCTTTTTCTTACTCTTTACCCGCCTCATTGCTGATTCCACTACTATGGAATGATGAGGAAGTTGTCTTTTGAAACCCTGGAGAGGGGGGCACCTGATATAACAGATCAGTTGCCCTGGGAGGTGGGGGTACCCTGAAAGGTGTTTCCCACATTCCTAGAAGGAGATCCTGCAAGGAATAATGCAAAGGAACATTATGTTCCCCTTTATTTATTTATTTATTTATTTTTTATTTATTTATTTACTTTTCTTATATACCGCGCTATTAAAATCAGTGCGGTTCACAATTGAACAAAACATACTGCAATGTCACATGACAGTTGAGTTTACATTGAACAAGGACAAGATAACTTGGAGGTAACTGGGTGACTATTTACAAAGTAACTATTCACAGAGTATAGTATAAATTTGTACATGGAGTTATACTAACTGCTTATTTACATAACCTTTGCTTTGGTAGGGAGAGAGCCTTGTGCAGGATCATGTCCTGGGATAGGAATTGCAAGGGATCTTGCTATATCCAGGAGGAAACTCTGAAAAGAGGGATCCTCAACAGGAATATCTCTTGGACAGGTTAGATTTAAAGAACTAGCCTGAGCACCCACAGAGGTATCCAAATATATAGGAATAGAAGATCCTGCACAGTGCAGTGTGGAATGCTTAAGGGATGGTTGCTGGTACTGGGTATCAGGAGCAGCAACCACCTTTACCACATTGTCCATGCCAGGTATCGACTCCAAGCTTGGTATAGAATGGAGCAATCCTGTTGAAAAAAGCATGGCAGGAGTTGGCCACGATGCTACTGTGGATACCGGTACTGATGTCAATACCGGTACCGATGTCGGAGTCGAGCCCGACAAAGACATCGGAGTAGTCATCGGTGACAGTTCAATCGGTACCGAGGTGACCAAAACCCTCCGGCCAGTATCCTCGGTACCGAAGCACCAGTATCGATTGATGTCGGTACCAAAACCTATTGGTACCGAGTCTTCTAGACTAGAGATCGATTCCAAACTCGGCATCAAGGGCAGAGAGCCTGATAAGCGAAGCATGGAAGGCACCGACCGTAAAGGTAATGAGGACGTCGGTACCAATTTCGGTACCATGTCTGACACCGGTGAAGGAAGGTCAACCAGTGGCAACTCAATCGGCCTCGAAGCAACCGAGAGTTGTGGATCCGAATCATCGGAACCAAGCCTTCGGTACCGCCGAGAGCCGGTACCAAGGCGAGTCGGTACCAGTCCTCCAGACTGGAGATCGATTCCAGACTCGGCATCGAAGGAAGCGAGCCTATCAATGCACGTCTGGAGGGTACCGACGGCGGTGGTAGTATCGGTGCTGGTACCAATAATGGAAAGTCAGTCTGGAGTGTATCCACCGGTCCCGAAGGCACCGAGGATGCCAGATGACGATCCCTGGTGAGGAGTGTTTCATCCAACACCAGTGCCGATGCCAGGGTACCGGTACCGCTCGAAGCGGATGCCACCACCGGACACGGCTGAGGTATGTTCTGTGAGGGGTGAACCTCAGGAACAACCTGAAACCCCTTATCTGCTTTGGAGACTGAAGACTCCCGCCGGGGTTTTGAAGCCAGTGGGCCCTCGAGGGCAAGGCCAGAGCCGTCTTCATGCTGTGCATGAGACCTACCACTCGAGGACTGGCTAGTCTTAACAGGTTGTTTGTGGGTTACCTGATCCTGTTTGGAAGAAGAAGGGGATGGTGCCCCGAAGTTGGAGGGCAACCGTGTATCGAGGGAACCTCGATGTTGAAGACCTCTTCTCACCAAACTGTTGTCAGGATCCAAGCAGGTTAGACACCGACTTTGAGGGTCTAAAAATAAAGTACCGCCACAGTGTGAACATTTCTTGGAGAAAGTGCCTGGTGGTTCCATGAAGGAAAAAGAAGAGGCCTAAAAGGCCTAAGAGACCGTGGGACACTATGAAGAAAAAATATCACGTGGAAAAGGAAAACTTTTTAAAGAAAAGAAAAGAAAAACACCGGCGGTACCAGTGGCGTCGGGAAGACAGCCACGACCACAAGAAAACTAAAAAATAAAAACAAGAATTTTCTACGGTGACAGGAGGACGTCCTGCCGGCTCCGCGGAAAAACGAAAACTGAGGAGAGGCAGTTGGGAAAGGCGGGAAGGCAGCACGCAGGCGTGCTGGGATGCTTCCAAAAGCTCTTGATTGGATGCTGGGAAGCGTTCCCGCGCAGACTCCGTCGGTACCGACGTACCCATATGTGAAGACTCATTCCTGCTTGTTCCTGGAGATCCCGCTTATTTCTATGGGTGTAGTAGCACTTAACATCTGTCAACTTCATTAATGTGTTATCCTTTAGTAAACATGCCCCCATGTTTGTTCCCATACTGGATTATTGTAATGCAGTTTATATTGGATTATCAGGAGTAGTGTTGAGTGCAGTGCAAGTGGTTCAGAATTCGGTACCTTGCTTATTATCTGGAATTTCGGTTGGGGATCATGTTACTCCATATTAAAAAGTACACTGGTGGCCAATATCCTATTGAAATCAATTCAGGCTATTATGTTTAATTTGAACAGGCATATATAATGGAGAGATACGTTTTCTATCTTCAAGGTTGAAAAGGTGGGAATCTATTGGGAGCTTGAGGTCATCACAACAGAGAATGCTAGATGTTCGATCAGTAAAAATGATGTGATTGCCTTCCCGTAGTACCAGGATGTTCTCTGTTGCTTGCCATTTAAGATGGAGTAATTTCTCAGTTTCTCTTAGAACTAAATGAATTTGTTATCTTTTTAAAAGAAATCAAAAAGGTGGCTGGTTGGACTGGCTTTTTATTACTACATAGTTTAGAAGAAAATCTGTTTTTGTTTGGGAGACATAATTAACCCTGGAATTACTGAGATTTTTTGCACATACTGAATACCCCACGACGAATTTTAATTGTTAACCATGAAAAATGTAAACTAAACAGACAAAATATTATTCAAAATTAATTATTTATTATATGAAGGTTAAATGTTTTGAATTTTAATTTGGGGTACATTTTGATTATTGAAAGCAGTTTTTGCATGCACTTGATGAACACAGTAAAGTACTACAGTCATTTGATTGAGACACAATTTCTGATTGTTCTTTGCAAACATTGCACTTGCAGGAGGTGCAAACTATGTTGCTTTTCTTTGGAACAGCAGTGACACCTTGCCCTTTCCTTTGGGATCCCGACATTGCAAACAGCATCAGTGGCTTCTTCAATGCTGGAAGAAGTCTCGCTCCAATTACTCTGAAGCAGCTGCTTTCCTAATTCCAAGAGCAATAGACAACGTCTGTGCTTTGACTTGGACTGCCATTCTGGATTTAGTAACATCCAAACAAAGAAGGCATTCAAAGCATTGATGTCCAACATGTTGTAGAAGATTGTCACTGGCCAGCGTCTTGTCATTCGTTTTGTGGTATACTTGCACAACATTTGATCTGCCGTATCTACTCCACCTTTACTAGAATTATAGTCCAATATCATGCATGGTTTTTTGTCTGGACTTGTGTTATCTACTACTTCTTGATCATGCAAACTGCTCAGAAGAACAACCACTTTTCCTTTCTTCGGGCAATAGGAAACCAGAGTGGCGTCATCGCGAAAGGCAAACAGTGAAGTGAATACCTCTTGGCCCTTTGCTGTTACAAATTCTGGAGGTAATTCTTTTCTGTTCTTTTGAATTGTCCCCAGAAGTGTCATTTGTTTTTCTAGCAATTTCCGTGACAGGGATAAACTGCAGAAGAAATTGTCAACAGTAACATTTCTGCCAGATCGCGTCAATCCTTCAGTGAGTTGCAGCACAACCCTTTCACCCTGACTCTGTTCTCTGTTTTGTCCGAGTTCCCTTCCTGTATATACTTGAAGACGCAGAACATATGACGTTGCACTGTCACACAACATCCATAGCTTTATGCCATATTTCCCAGGTTTTCTGGGAATATATTGTCTGAACGGAACACGACCACGAAATGTAAGCAGTTGCTCATCCACGGTAACATTTTCACCAGGAACAAAGGCGTCACTTAGAGTTGCTTCCCAGGTATCAAAAACGTGTCTGATTGGAGCAAGCTTATCCACGCCTCGTTGTTCACGTCTGTTGATTGCATCATCAAATCTGAGAGCACAAGAAATTTGCTGAAAATGGTTACGGGCCATATTTTTGACGAAAACATAACGACCATCTTCAAGGTTCCATAACTGAACTATGGATTAATTTCGTGACTTGTACACGCCTGAGAGGATCAGAAGTCCAAGAAAACGTTGAAATTCTCCGTCTGTCAAATCTTTCCAGGTGTCGTCATAAATGTGTCTTCCTTTTTTGCTCGTCCACATCATGATTTCATTCAATAAGGTCTTCCTCATGAACAAGTGCAATGCTGCAAGAGGGCCATCAACATTTCATACAGCATACCTTGTAGGACCTTGTTGTACGGGCATGACATTAGCTCTGGCGTATCTTCCAGCAGCTTGCTTTATAGGTTTCCTGTTCCATGATGTGGCATCCTTAGATACATAGGCTTTAGTGGCAACATTTGTGCTTATAGTTGATGATCTCTTAGCTCCTCTACGACCACAACTAAGATTCCTCACAGATGATAATGACACGGAGGACTCCTGCCTTCTTCCCCGTCCAGCACAGCCTCGACCTTTGCCTCGACCTGTAACTTGACTCTTTGCTGCAGGCGATGTTACTGGCTCAACATCAGTCTCACATTCACTTGGCAACCAACTGCTGTCACCCTCTGAATCATGACTCTCATCATCAGATTTATCGCCCGAACTTGGCTGATATGCTTCTTCGCTTGCTGAATATGCTGCATCATCAGACGACTCAGAGCCGTCACTGTCAGCATCTCGTTGCAATATTTCTCTTACTTGGGCAGCTGAATACTTTCATTTTGACATCATAAACACTAATCTAAAATAAATAAATAAAGATAAAGTTGAATAAAACACAAAGCAGTTTTACTATAGGTGTACAATAATCGTGATGAACGAGCTGAAAGCCTTTATTGTTTATTGTTTATTGTTTATTGTTTATCAAGCATTTGATATACCGCCCCCCATTACACCGGGGCGGTTTACAATTCAAAAAAAAAGAAAGAGAAAGAAAGAGAGGAAATACAAACAATAGAGACAGGAAAGAGAGAGATCAAGAAGAGGGTAATGAGACTCATAAAGTAGAGGGGAAGGAGAGTCAAGGGTATAGGGGGAGGTTGAAAGCAGTGGAGAAAAGGTGGGTCTTTAGTAGGGAACGAAATTTGGGATAAGACTCTTCCAATCTTAAGGCAATGGGCAGGGAGTTCCACAGGGAGGGGCCGACGTAGAAGAAGGCTGACTGTCTGGTGACCTGTAGATGTGCTTGTGAGGGGGAGGGGAGGTGTAAACGGTTGATATGAATAGAGCGAAGACTCCGGGTGTGTGTGTGAAATGTTAACAGGTCGGCTAAATATTGAGGTCTGTGGGAATACATTGCACGGTGAACAAGTGTAAGGATCTTGAATTGTGACCGAAATTTTACCGGGAGCCAATGAAGCTGTTGCAGGATGGGAGTGATATGATTGCGGGGGGAAGCATGGGTAATCATCCGGGCCGCTGTGTTCTGTAGAAGTTGTAATCATTGACGCTGATACTGAGGGATACCAATGAATATAGAATTGCAAAAATCAAGTCTAGTAATGACGAGTGAGAGAAGGAGAGTGATCAGAGCTTGAGAGGATAAGAATGGACGGACAGTACGAATGGTTCGGAGACAAATGAAGGAACGACGAGAAACCTGGGAGATATGATCAGCAAATGTAAGGGTGCTATCAAGCAGAACACCTAAATAACGAAGCTTAGGTACTAAAGAAATAGAGGAGCCAGAAAAGGAAGGAGTAAGAGAGGGACAAGCAGAGGTGTGAGGAAACCAGATAGCAGCAGTCTTGGAGACGTTAAGAACAAGACAGTTGGAGGATAACCAGGAGGATACCAAGGAAAGACAGTTATTTAATGGGGTGATGTCAGGATAGGAAGAGGAAGTGTGATGCAAAAGGAAAATGTCGTCGGCATAGTAGTACCCTGAAATACCCGATTGCTGGGTGATGTCAGGATAGGAAGAGGAAGTGTGATGCAAAAGGAAAATGTCGTCGGCATAGTAGTACCCTGAAATACCCGATTGCTGGATGAGTAGTGCTAATGGGGCCAAGAATATATTAAACAGTAATGGTGCAAGGACAGAACCCTGAGGGACACCACAAGTGAGAGGGAAGCGATCTGTAGTGACTGAAGTAGAATGAACAGCAAAAGTGCGAGCATGCAAGAAAGAGTGGAACCAGCGAAAGACAGTGCCTCTAACACCTGCATTGCGTAATCTAGAGAGGAGAAGAGAATGATCAACCAGATCGAAAGCCGCTGAAAGGTCTAAAGACACCGCCACCGAGATATCACCACGATCATGTGCAGAGTGAATTTCGTTCATGACAGCAGTGATAACAGATTCGACGCTGTGGCCTGGCCGAAAGCCAGACTGACGGGGGTGAAGGAAATGTGTAGTGTCAAGGTGATGCGCAAGTTGTGAGAAAACAGTTTTCTCAAGAAGTTTAGAAGCAAATGGCAGATTTGAAACCGGACGATAATTGGCTGGAACAGATGGATCTAAAGTAGAGTTCTTCAAGAGGGGGCGTACAAGTGCATGCTTCCATAGATGGGGAAAAGCTCCAGAAGCAAGACTGGAATTAATGATAGTGAGAAGCGGAGGGAGAAGGCCATAATAATGGTAATAATGAGAGAACATATGATATCAATTACAGAAAATGTGTAATTTTCATAAAATAAGAGTACAAAAAATAAATGATACATAACACAGGTACACTAAAAAATTTTTTTTTTAAACTGCCTCTAATGTTTCGATTTATTTTTACGTTTTTTGGTGCGCTGAATCCAAATCTGGTAACCAATTTGCTCCATCACGTACAGATTTTTTGCTACATTGGGTTAGCAGTTTGAGGTGAACGTTTCAGATTGAGTGCGATCGAGATAAAAGTTTCTTTGATGAATTCTTTATACTAATTGTTTAGTAGTTATTCAAATAAGAATAAAGAAAATTGTAACAAGGCAGCACATAAGAATAATGTCAACAAAACACACTGTGATGGTAGCAAAATTGTCTGCACTTGAAACAGCCACATACATGCAGGGGCGGCCCAAGGGGGGTGCGGGGCCATGTGCGGAGACTCGGTGCGGGGCCTCATTTGCATAAGTGGTCTTATTTGCATAAATATTTGCATAATGTTACCATTCACTAACTTTTAGTAAACATGTCTCTTAATGAGTGTATGGATAAAAAAAGACTAAAAGATTTCTACATTACTATAATCCAGTGCCAACCGCCAGGCACATTAGGAACTACTACAAACGCTGCCCATTTAGAACCAATAGCAAACCCGCTGTATCCTGACAGCATTACCAGGACTCACAAAGCACCAGACCCTACCTATCAAAAGGAAACACTGCAAATATTAAACCAGTACATTTCAGAGAATATTGGGGAAAGAGAACAAGTGGCAATGTCAAATAGGAATTACATAAACAGAATACCTCAGCTCAGTTACACATGCAGAACATAGACCATCACCAAACAAGGAATCGCAATTTAGAAACAGGAAGGCAATAATTAAACTGGGAACCCCAAAAGCCAAACTTGGAATGTACAACAACACTGTAGAAATAAAACTATAAATCAATTTCCTCTTGTACCAAACAAAGCGCAGACGTTAATGATGCACATTTCCCAGAGCTTTCATATTCCAGTTAATAAATTCAAAATAAAGAGATATCTTTCTACCTTTTGTGCATTTTTTTTCAGTTGCAATTGCTCCAGCCACTTTCTTCTGGTTTCTTCATGTTTTCTGCTAACTCTCCATCGTCTGCTGTCCATTTGTCCTTTCTTCTCTCTTCTAGTTTTCTTTCCATCCTCTCTCTCTACATCTGCTTTAACATACTAATCTTTCTCCTTTTGCTCTTTCCTCATTCTTATTTCATCCACACAAATTTTACCCCTCCATCCTCAATCCCCACTTACTCTCCCAATACCCGGCCAATTGTAGATTTTTCATCCCTCCCACACAAAATATTTTTCCCCTCTCCATTTTACTCTCCCAGCCCCATCCCATTCTAATCCTCCCCCAACATCAGCTCCCTTCTAGTTCCAGTCTCACCCAGCATCCATTCCCTTCTAGTCCCTGCATCAGCCCATTTCCAGTCCTAGCCCCCCATCAACCCATTTCCAGTCCTAGCTCCCCCAGCCATTTTCAGTCTGAGTCCCTTCATCAGCTCATTTCCAATCCTAGCCCCCCATCAGCCCATTTCTAGTCATTTCCTAGCCCCACCATCAGCCCATGTCAAATCCTAGCTCCCCTCCACGCAGCCCGAGTCCAGTCCTAGCCCCCCCATGAGCCTACTTCCAGTTCTAGCCCCTCCATGAGTCCATTTCAATTCAAGCCCCCACCACAGCCCATTTCCAATCTTAGCTCCCCCCCAACAGCCCATTTCCAGTCCTATCCTAGCTGCTCCATCAGCCCATTTTCAGTCCTAGCTCCCTTCCCTCACAGCCCATTTCCATTCCAAGCTCCCTCCCCATCAGCTATTTGCAGTTCAAGCCTCCCCGTCCACTCAGTCCATTTCCAGTCATAGCAATCCCCCAACCCATTACCAGTCCTAGCCCCCCATCAACCCATTTTCAGTTTAAGCCCCCCCTATAACCCATTACCAGTCCTAACCCCCCCATCAGCCCACTTCCAGTCTTAACCCCATCAGCCCATTTCCAGTCAGCCCCCCATAGCCTATTGCCAGTCCTAACCCCCCCATAGCCCATTAGCAATCCTAACCCCCCATCACCCTATTTCCAGACAGCCCCCATCAGCCCACAGCCCATTACCAGTCTTAACCACCACCCCCCCAGACCATTTCCAGTCCTAACCCATCAGCCCATTTACAGTCAGCCTCCATCAACCCCCAGCCCATTACCAGTCTTAACCCCCCTAGCCCATTTCCAGTCCTAACCCCCCCCCAGCCCATTTCCAGTCCTAACCCCCCACCCCATTTCCAGTCAGCCTCCATCAGCCCCAGCCCATTAGCAGTCTTAACCCCCCCCCCCTAGTCCATTTCCAGTCCTAACCCCCCCAGCCCATTTCCAGTCCTAACCCCCCCACCCCATTTCCAGTCAGCCTCCATCAGCCTACATCAGCCCCAGCCCATTAGCAGTCCTAACCCCCCCCCCCCAGCCCATTTCCAGTCCTAACCCCCCCCCACCCACCCAGCACATTTCCAGTCCTACCCACCTCAGCACATTTCCAGTCCTAACCCCCCCCAGCACATTTCCAGTCCTAACCCCCCCCAAGCACATTTCCAGTACTAACCCCCCCACCCCATTTCCAGTCAGCCTCCATCAGCCCCAGCCCATTAGCAGTCCTAACCCCCCCCTAGCCCATTTCCAGTCCTAACCCCCCCCACCCAGCACATTTCCAGTCCTAACCCCCCCAGCACATTTCCAGTCCTAACCCCCCCCCCAGCACATTTCCAGACAGCCTCCATCAGCCCCCCAGCCCATTACCAGTCTTAACCCCCCCCCCTAGCCCATTACCAGTCCTAACCCCCCCCCCCGCAAATTTACTGTGCTTAGCCCCCCCCCAGCACACTTCCAGTCCTAACCCCCCCCCAGCACATTTCCAGACAGCCTCCATCAGCCCCCCAGCCCATTACCAGTCTTAACCCCCCCCCTTCCCTTCCCTTCCCTTCTGGCAAATTTAAAAAAAAAAACATCTGGCTCTAGCTGCTGCCGCTGCCGCGTCCGTCGCAGCAGCGGCAGAATGGAGTGTCCCGCGGGGCCCCCTCTCCTCGTTGAACCCTCTGCAAGGGCTTTCAGATTCGCGAAGGGAGAGTGCTCCCTCGCGTCTCTGTAAAGCCCGCAGGGGCTAATGGGAAATTTCCCATCTGCCCCTTTAGACCTCTATTTTGGGCCAAGAAAATAAACTGCAGTCGGCTAAAAAGAAATTATGTGAACATTCCTTATATGGGTAAGAAATCTAATTTTGCAAGAAAACGTGACGTGATGGAACATTTTGGCTATTTTTCCTGGATTCAGCACCCCAAAATCTATAGGAATCAGTTGCAAAACTGGAGGCAGTTTTTTGGTAGTGTACCTGTGTAATTAAAGATAAATACCTTTGTCAGATCAAAAAATTCACAAAACTGCAAATTGTATCACAATCCAAACCGGACATAAGCAACTGGGGTCAAAAATGACCCCACTGGTAGTCTGTGCTGCAATTCATCACTAGCATCACCTAGCGGATGAAAATTATTCCTCTCATGGTGCAATATAAAGAGAATTTTAACATGTGAAAAGTCATAAAAATATTGCATTCTTGAAGAACTAGTTTCCGAGATACGCGTTGTGAAACTTGCAATGGGGTCACTTTTGACCCCATCGGTACTCCCAGGGTTAAGATTTTATCCATGGGATAATTTTGGTGGATTCTATTTGTGTTTATTTTGTTCTGCAATGGGGCAAATTTCAAACAATGTATATTAGGGTGGTCCATAAAAATGAATTCCTGAATTCCTTTGCTCCCTGGCCTGATTCTGGTTCCATTTAGGTAGAAAACACTGTGTACAAAGTTTGAAGACAATCAAATAATATTTAGGGGTGGCTCAACAAGTCTTGAGATTTCCCACTGGGAGCAGATGGCGAAATGTTGCATTATCTTGTATCATCCACTCAGTTCCACGCTGATTACATTTGATTGCGTCATATTTGAACTAATCTCGTCTCTGAGAGGTGGCAAAGACATTGTACTATTATCTCTGTATCTTTATTCTTTTCAGATGGCGAAAAAACGTGGTTTTTATCTTATTGAAGAAATGTCCACCACAATTCTGGGGGCCAAGCTCCCCAGCAAGGAGCAAGTGTTAAGTGTATTTTTACATCACCATATGACATTAAACAAAGGCGTTAGTGAAAGTGCATCTATTGTAACAAGTGAAGTAGAAGCTTACTGGGAAAAGGCCAGGCTTCCTGTTCAAAGAAATGACAAAATTCAAGAAAAAGTAAAGAAATTGTTCAATCAGTGGAAACTTTTGAAGAAAAACAAAGGGAGAGGAGGGAAACAAGAGGCAAATGAAAAAGAATTCCAGGTTGCAATGAAAAACCTATTAGGAACCACCACCCAGGAAAAAGATTTAGGCGTCATTGTGGATACCATGTTAAAACCCTCGGCCCAGTGTGCAGCGGCGGCAAAGAGAGCAAATAGAATGCTAGGTATGATAAGGAAAGGAATGGAAAATAAAACAAAAGATATTATAATGCCTCTATATCGTTCCATGGTGAGACCGCACCTTGAATATTGTGTGCAATTCTGGTCACCGTATCTTAAAAAGGATATAGCGATTTTAGAAAAGGTACAGAGAAGAGCCACCAAAATGGTAAAGGGGATGGAAGGATACTCCTATGAAGAAAGGCTAAAAAGGTTAGGGCTCTTTAACCTGGAAAAGAGACGGCTGAGGGGAGATATGATAGAAGTCTATATATTAATGAACGGAGTGGAACGGGTAAACGTAGATCGATTGTTTACCTTATCAGAATATAGAAAGACTAGGGGACATGCAATGAAGCTACAGGGTAAACTATTTAAGACTAATAAAAGAAAATATTTTTTCACTCAACGTGTAATCAAACTCTGGAATTTGTTACCCGAGGATGTAGTAAAGGCTGTTAGTGTAGCTGGGTTTAAAAAAGGTTTGGACAAGTTCCTGGAGGAAAGGTCCATAAACCATTATTAAGATGGGACCGAAGATATCAATGCTTGACCCAGTACAAGCTTTGTGGAACTTGTGTCTCTTGGGGAAACTGCTAGGTACATGTGACCTAGATTGGCCACTGTTGGAAACAGAATACTGGGCTTGATGGACCTTGGTCTGACCCAGTATGGCATATCTTATGTTCTTATGATGTGGCGCATGCCAATGCAATGTCTTTAATTCATATTCAAGAAGACAAAGAATTCTTAATAGTGCAACGAGAACCAGGGCGCCGCGGCTCAATGTGCGTGATGGACAAGAAACTGGCCAACACGGAAGCAAGATCGCAACAGCGAGAAGAAGAACTGAAAAGGCGCAGACAAAAACATGTTGCCGAAGCCGAGGCAACTACAAGCCAAGTTCAGCTGAAAGGATCTTCTTCCTCAGCAGAGTCAGGTGAAGACTCGTCGACATCTGCGATGGGCGAGAATCAAGCTGCAGCAGTTTATGAACTGTTACAGGAATGGTGTTTGGATGAAAAGGTTGCAGGCTTCTGCTTTGATACAACTGCATCAAACACGGGACGTCGATCAGGAGCGTGCATTCTTCTAGAACAGAGACTCCGTCGCACAGTCCTTCATTTGGCATGCCGCCATCACATTTACAAAATAATTCTTGGTGCAGTATTCTCTACATGCTCTGGAACTTCATCGGGTCCCGATGTCCAACTCTTTCGCCGGTTCCAAAAGAATTGGGGCTCCCTTGACAAGTCCAACTATCAAACTGGAAAAGACTTGGAGGTGCTGCAACCTGACAGGGATCGCATCATGAAGTTTGCGGAATCCAATTTGGCACAGGGCAATCACCGAGATGATTACCTGGAATTCTTGGAGTTAACGATTGTCTGCCTTGGAGGGAATCTTCCTAGTTTCATTTTCAAGAAACCCGAAGCTTTCCATCATGCCAGATGGATGGCAAAAGTCTTGTACTGTCTCAAGATTTGGATATTCCGAGGACAACTCAAAGATCTTACCCAACGGGAGGAGTCCTGTGTTCGTGATGTGAGCATTTTCTCCATCCTGATTCATGTGGAAGCCTGGTTTTCTGCCCCTGATGCCACAGTTGCTCCTTGAACAGATTTGGAGATGCTGAAGAAACTACACTCTTACCACAATGACCGTGTTGGAAGAGCGGCCAGAGACAAACTGCAACAGCATCTGTGGTATGTGTCAGAGGAGCTTGTGGCACTGTCACTGTTCGATGAAGCTGTTTCAGCACCGACAAAGCAGGCCATAGTGTCGGCCATGATCCCAGCAGAATCAGATGAAAGCGATGAGGATGATGACGAAGACGAAGATCCCCCAAAGCGGGTCGAATTGAAAAGTTCCATGATTCCACCACTTGAATCTTTTGCAACTCGCAAGTCAATCCGTTTCCTGAAACACCTCGACATCAACAGTGATTTTCTTAATACAGACCCAGAAGACTGGGAAGAGAATGCATCATTCAAAGACGGTCTGAAAAAAGTAAAAAATCTTCCAGTGATCAACGATGTGGCTGAGCGAGGGGTCAAACTCATTGAGGAGTTCAACGGCCGACACACCACAAAAGAAGAGCAACTCCAGTTCCTTCTGGGTGTTGTCTCGCAACACCGTAAGATGTTCCCCACATCGTCAAAGTCCTTACTAGCATCTGGACCACATTGAGTGCTTGGCAAGCATGATACCCCCGTCTATGAGCGGATAATACCCAGTGGTCTGACGAACCCTTGGGGGGATCCAGGGGCCTGATAGATAGGGACCTTGAGCCACCCCTAAATATTATTTGATTGGCTTCAAACTTTGCACACATTGTTTTCTACATAAATGGAACCAGAATCAGGCCAGGGAGCACAGAAATTCCTACTTTTATTTTTTCCCCTATGGCAGTGGGCCACCCTAATGTATATGCATAAAATCTGTGACTGCTTTTTACCCACACACTTTACATCAATTTTCAAAGGGAATAATTCTCTTTGATGACTCAGAGGCATACAAACACACACACAAATCTGCATCTGTTTGGATACTTTTCCCATAAAGTCTTAAGTGCATACTTCGGGAAATCCAAGAGTATGCACTCTCCACCCCAACTCTGCTCCTGGGAATTCTTCTCAAATACACACCTATATTTATGTATGCATTGCACATAATTGTAGACATATATGTGCTAGCCAATTTGCAAAAGAAATGCCTTTAATGCATTCAAATGAAACACCAAACTCTGCTATAAAGAGCTTTTCAGCTAATATGCAAACCGTGTAAATGTTTTGCATATCAGGCCCTCAGTCTTTATTAATTTTGAGAACGTTCCAGTTGGATGTTATCAAAGTTTGCCTTCTGTCATGGACCAATCATTGTTTGTTTGTAAACAAGCTGTCTGGTCTTTCCAGTTGAACCAAGCTGCAGTGTGACCCTAGGAGTGAAGCCATGAGGGTTGCTAGATCCTATGACGTTCCTCCTTAAGCTTTATGAGACAGAGAATGAGAGGGACTTGGAGAGTTTGAGGGTGGAGAATAGCCATTATTTGGAACACAGATGTAAGTCCTGTTAATGATTTAGTACTAGTTAAACTGTGGAGATCAGAATAAAGCAGTCAGCTCCATGATACAACGATGAACTTCAGGAAATAAAAAGTCTTCAATGTAGGTAGGAATGACAGTGGAAATACAGTAGTGGTCAAAATTGTGGGTACACCTTGATGTTTAGTTCATTTCTAGCAATATGTGCTCAATTGTTCAAATGTTTAATGTGCCTTAGGAAGGAAAGTACACAATATTGGTTCAGAGACTATATTGAAATAAAAATTCATCAATTCTGACCAAAACACCTGAAGATATAGTGTCAGAAGTATATTGCTATGGGGTATTATTAAATCGGAACCAGTTTACTTTATTAAAGTCAGTAACGTGTTGGAAACCCTTTGGCATCAATAGCCTATGGGCATTGATTCAACAAGTTTATTGAGGTCCTCCTTTTTGATTATATGGAACCAGAACTAATAATGCATTCAGTCACTTCCTGTTTGTTGCCTGGATGCTTTGATGCCACAGCAGTCTTAAGTCTGGACCAAAGTTTTTAATCAGATGGAGGTCAGGATTATTTCCAGGCTATGACGACAATTCCACATTATTGTCAGCAAACCACTTCCTGCAAATGGTTGCTGTGTGACATGTTGCTCCATCCTGTTGAAATCTAAAGTCCCCAACAGACGCGAATGTGTCAGAAGCAGAAGGCAGCATTTTGGGTTTGAGGATTTCTGCAATGTATCATTTCACACTGATAGTGCCACTCAAAACCTGAATCCTACCTACACCATGCCAAGACAGGCATCCCCATATCATGACACTCAGGGGATGCCTAACAGTGGCGTTGAGTCATTCTGGGATGAGGTCTTCTCCAGGTCTTCTTTACACATATTGAATACCATCACTTCCAAAAATTGAAATCTTTCTCTCATCGCTCCAAATAATTATTTTGCAGACTTCAATTGACCAACTCCAGTGTTCTTTGGCCCAGTCAAGCCTTTTTCTTCTTTGAATTGGATTCAGGAATGGCTTTTAACTTGGTCTTCTGGCTTTCAGACCAGCCTCAACTAGCCTACGATGAACAGTTCTGTTTAACACTAACACTCCACAGTAATTCTTCTTTTCCCTAGAGCCAGTCTTCCTATTCTCCTGTCAGTCGTTGACTTTTTTCTGACCTTTTCCTGTTTGTTTGCAATTGTTCCAGTCAGGGCCGGCACGCCCATTGTGCGAGAATGTTGTTCGTAAAAGGCCCCACACTTCTGGGGGCTCCGTGCGAACTTCATTCCACTTGGTTTGCAGGGCTGACTTCAGAGAGATCCGGGGAGGCCCAAAGCCCCAGCTCACCTCTGCACAGCATTGGAGTGAAGAGCAGCATGTTTCTTCACTCCCGCTGTGTTCTTTGGAAGGGCGCCGAGTGCTGAGAAACAGGAAATGCCCTTTAACCTTTCCTAACATTAAATTTACTGAACATGTGCATCAGCAGCAGATCGAGTTCTTGGATATGTTGGTATTTATAGAAAATGGGGGATTAATGACTACTTTGTATCGCAAGGTTGTACAACGCAACAGTCTTCTTCATTTCCATAGCTTCCATCCGGGGCTCCTTCGTCGGGACTTCCCTTCGGGCAATTTTTACGATTACGGAGACTATGTCATACTCGGGATGAGTTAGTTAAACATGCCTCGGATCTCAGGCAATGCTTGTTACAGCGCGGTTACCCTGTTTCAGTGGTGTCCCGTGCTTATCGGCGAGCGAGCCATGTTCACCGGGAGTGGCCATTGGATCCGGCTTATAGATCTTCAGCTCCCCAAATTGGAGATTCGATAGTGGGGATACTGCCTTACACTGAACGGAGTTCTGATGTTATGAAGATCTTGAAGACACATTTGCCGATATTACAGTTGCATTCTTGTTTTGACAAATCTTTGCAAATAGCATATTCAAGAGGATCCAATCTGAGTGATCGATTAGTGAAAACTGGGGGGACACGGGATAGACTGGGTTCATCTTATTCTCAAAGGGGGCATTCCCCTTGTGCCTCATGTCAGTTTTGCACTTCTACGATACCTGGGAAGGATTGGTCACATCCCCATACTGGGAAAATTTATACTCGATAATGGAAGACTACTTGTACCTCAGATCATGTTGTCTATCTGTTATTATGCCCTTGTGATCTACTTTATGAGGGCCGGACGATCCGTTCAGTGAAGAAGCGGTTGTTAGAACATGCCTCCCGTATATGTTGTAAAATCTCATCTGCACTGGTGGTGGACCATTGTGTAGAATATTGTCATACATTTGAAGAATTTCGGTGGACTGTGATTGATTTTGTTCCTTTGGATCCTCGGGGTGGTAATCGCCTATTGAGATTGCAACAATTAGAACAACGCTGGATTTTTACTTTGGATACAGTGTCTCCACAAGGATTGAATCGTGAAATTGAGTGGGACAGTGTGCTGACGTAGATCTCAGGTGGTCCAATCAGAATAGGGATTCCCTATCAGTGGGATGGACCCTGTTTTCTGATTGGCGGGTTTCCTCTGTTTCAAAAGTTAGTGTTTTAACATCATGAACAAATGAAGAATCCTGGCCGCAATGACGGTGTTTTTTGGAGAACCAGTTGCCTTATGAAATTTAGTTTTTGAATGCACTTGATACAGAGTCTACCCCGAAACGTGCACGTCGTGCGGACATATTGCTATGAGCAACAGCTGGCTTGGGATAATTCTATTAAGAAGACATACAGATAAGTCCCCTCTTTTATAAGTCCCCTCACCCTAGTATAATCTACAATATCCCTCTTGTTCCAAGCATCACTGCTAATTTTATGTAAATAGTTCGAGCATGCTATCTAGCTAATAGATTATATACTCCATGTAAATAGTTCTCCCATGTTATCCAAGTTGATACTCCTGTTATATGTAATACCAAACAGCCTGTTGTTCTGGTTCCTTTCTGTTATTTGTAAACCGCGCTGATGTCAAAGAGTGCGGTATATAAGAAGTTGAAATAAATAAATAAATAAAATAAATGGAGGGTTTTTTTATGGTTGCCTGCCACGACGACATGTAGAATACCGGTATATAATCTTGTATATATGTATATTTTTGGCCCCACCCACGCACCTACAATCAAATGTATATTTAGATTTGTGAGCCCCAATCCAATGTATAATGAATCTAAGTGCTATTTCCTGTTTTATGTAAATCATCGCTCAATCGAAATGTGTATCTTAAAAATTCACTGTATTGTACGATACATTATGATTCTGTAAAGTAAACCGCTACTGATCGTAGGAAGTAGCGGTATACAAATGTTTACTAAATAAATAAATGGTTTTGGAAACCTTGCATTGAATAAAAGAAGTTTGCCGTCTGGAGGGGGTTAGACTTTTCGTTCTGGCCCTCCCTCGGCACGCTCCGACAAAAAATTTAAGGATATTTACATGATATTTATAAGGTTGGTGAAGTGACTGAGGGGTTGTACATTGAGGGGATTTTCTTTTTCTTGATCTTTAACCTTTCCTGGCACTCAGCACACTTCATCAGAACACAGTGGAAGTGAAGGAACATGCTGCTCTTCACTCCAGTGCTGTGTAGAAGTAAGCTGGCCTCTCTGGCTCCCTCTGAAGCTGTTCAGAAAGACGTGGGGCTCTTCGGGTGGGGGGGGGACTAGGATAGGAATGGAAATAGGCTGATGGGGGGAGCTTGGACTGGAAATGGGCTGATGGAGGGCTAAGATAGGACTGGAAATGGTTGATAGGGGGCTAGGATAGGAAATGGGCTGACGGGGGGACTAGGATGGGACTGGAAATGGGCTATGAGGGGGGCTAGGATAGGACTGGAAATGGCTGATGGGGACTAGGATTGGAAAGGGGTCTGATGGGGGAGCTTGGACTAGACATGGACTGATGGGGGCTAGAATAGGACTGGAAATGGCTGATGGGGGGCTTGGACTGGAAATGGTCTGATGGGAGGGTTAGGATTGGAAATGGGCTGATGGGGGACTAGGATTGGAAATGGGCTGATTAGGGGGTGCTAGGACTGGAAATGGGCTGATGCGGGGGGGGAGAACAGGACTAGAAGGGGGCGGATGTTGGGGGGCTGGAACTAGAAGGGAGCGGATGTTGGGGGAGGACTAGAAGAGAATGGAGTTGGAGGAATGAGAATGGAGAGGGGAAAAGATATTTTGTGTGGGAGGGAAGAAAAATCTACGATTGCCTGGGTATTGGGAGAGTAAGTGGGGATTGAGGATGGAAGGGTGAAATTTAAGTGGATGAAAAAGGAATAAAGAAAGAAATGGAGGAAAGAGCAAAAGGGGAAAGATCAGTATATTAAAGCAGATGTAGAGAGAAGATGGAAAAAATCTAGAAGAAAAGACAAATGGACAGCAGACAATGGAGAGTTAGTAGAAGACACAAAACAACCAGAAAAAAGTGACCGGAGCAATTGCAACTGAAAAATAAAATGCCCAAACAACAAAAGGTGGAAAAATACTTCTTAAATTTTTAATATATTAACTGGAATATGTCAGCTCTGGGAAATGTGCATTGCTAACGTCTTTGCATTTTGTTGGAATGTCTAACAACACTGGAGAAATAAAACTATAAATTAATTTCCTCAGAGGTGGAATAAGCAGTGGCAAAGGCAGTGATCGGGCCCGGAAGCCCCCCAAAGCAGGGATCAGTTGCAGGGAGGTCCCCTTTGCCCGATCCTGGCCCTGGCAGTCCCTATTGGGGATTGGGCAGCAGGGACAGGAGGTGTTTCTGAAGTGGGCATTCAGGACTCCTGCTGGGTATCCCAGTGCCATGGCGATTGGACGTGACAGTACTGGCACACCAGCAGGAACTAGGGAGGGCTGGACGGAGTGCCGAGTGGATGTCCTGCATCTCAGAATCGGGGCACCACTGTTCCATCTTAGTGCCAAATTCTGCAACTGCGGGAACATCTAGCTCCCGCGGAGCAGAATCAGGTACGATCTGGGCCCATCCTGTTTCTGGACGTCCGGATAGCCCAGATGTGCCTCTTCCTGAATCAGGCTCCACAGTTATTACACCAATGACCTTCATATTTATCTTAGAATGAAGAAAGTGTGTTAGCCTGTAACTGGAAATGCGAACTGTTTTAGTGCTATGTTGGACCACTTAAGGAAAACCAAGTTGAAAGTTAATGTTACAAAATTGTAAGTTTTGTTTTTGGGCAATTCAGTGTTTTCCACATGCTCTCATCTACTTTTAAATGGGAAATTGTTATTCTATGTTCTTAATTCGGGGTACATTTTTATTATTGTTAGACCATCATATAGCATTTGTGGCTTACAGTAGAGGGTCATTTTAAAAGGTTTAGCCGTGATTTGGACATCTGAAGACGTGCACACGGATGCCAAAATCATGGACATGTCTCCATAGTCATTCCACAAATGTCTCCAGTGCAGGGACGTCCAAGTAGACACAGGAGTGTGGCAGAGGCATGTCTGGAGAGGAGCAACAGACTTGAACGTCCCTGTTTCTTTGATCTCAGAAACGTCAGAGACTCCTGCAGGCACAACCATGTTTATATTTGCTCCAGGCATGAATGAGCATCAGGAACGTGCTTGTTTTCACCTTAAAATTTCCAAAGAGTGTAGAGAAGATGGAAAACTAAGTGACTAGCCTTAGATCATAAAGGTCCACACTGGGATTTGAACCTTGGCTACCTTGCTCTTAAGGCACTACTCTAACCATGATGCTATTAGACATCTTGGCTCTGAGATGCTATCCTGGGAATGTTTCTATGGATGTTTGATATACATGCATATCTGGCACATCCAGGTTTCGGAAAATGTGCCTGAACTTGCACGTGCCTGCTTTTTTTTGCCCCAGACGTTCTGGCTTTGGAGTCCCGGATTGCACTTGGACATCCCATTGTGAAATGAGCCTCTTAACTAACTAAAAATGCTGCTTTGGATTTGTCACATATTTCATGGACAGACTTTATTATATGCTCTCGTTCTATCATTAGTGGACTACTGTAATATGGTAATGCAGCTCTTCCATGCAGTAGTAAAAAAAAAGACTGTGGCATAACAGAGTTAGTAATGGCTGCAGACTATCCTAAGACAGACATATTTGGGTTTACATTGTTGCCTATTATTGTAAACCTAGCTATACCCATAAATATGGAGCTGCAAGTGAAGAGCTGAGGGTACCCTTTAGACTGCAGCATCGGATCTGGAATAATCCCCAGGGTAGGAATTCCAGTTTTAGAATTCAGGTTTGCATTTCATAATGTCATTTAGGATATGTCAGTACAGTACAGTCCTCGTTTAAACTTCCTTCAGATGATTTTGAAATGCATTCCATTCCATTTGAGGAAAAGCATTTAAAAGAAAAACGGAAAGTACTTCTAAATCACTTAAAGGAAAGTTACCACAGTGCAGAGGAATAGCAAGATATAAAGTGTGCCAACAGCTCTCCCTGCACTATTTACCTAATAAAGGTCCCTGTTAACTAAGTGATATTAGCTGTTAATACGGAAATTAATGCATGCTAATAGTTGCCCATAGTGCCTTAACAGTTAGCCAGTAGTATATTTATATTTATTTAAAATTTGCTATACCACCTCACACTATTAGTATCAAAGTGTTTTATGCATTTAAGTTATAAATAAAACTAAAAAATACAATACAAAGTTTTGCCTTTATGATTGCAGTGGAATTTAAGGGGCATGTTTCTTAAGCCGGGCTAACAGCACGGGCTTTTTGTGACTAGATCCCATGTTATTCAATGAGACCTAGTTGAAAATAGCCTGTGCTAACCATTAGCTCAACTTAAGAACATAAGATACACCATACTGGTTCAGACCAAAGAACATCAAGCCCAGTATTCTATTTCCAACAATGGCCAATCCAAGCCAGAAGTACCTTTCAAGTTCCCAAAAGGTTAACAATTCCATGTTGCTTATCCAAGGGATAAGCGGTGGATTTCCCAGGTCAACTTTAATAATGAGTAATGAACTTTTCCTCCAGAAACCTGTCCAAGCTTCTTTTAAACCCAGCTATGCTAGCAGCTTTTACTATATCCTCTGGTAACAAATTCCAGAGTTTGATTATGCTCCGAGTGAAAAAATATTTTCTCCAATTAGTCTTAAATGCGCTACATTGTAGCTTCATTGTGTGTCCCCTAGTCTTTCCACCTTTTGAAGGAGTAAATGACTGATCTACGTTTACCTGTTCCACTCATTATTTTATAGATCTCTATCATATCTCCTCTCAGCTATCTTTTTATCATGTTGAAGAGCCCTAATCTTTTAAGCCTTTCCTCGTAGGGGTGTCCTTACGTCCCTTTTACCATTTTGGTGGCTCTTCTCTGCACCTTTTCTAATTCTGCTATATCCTTTAATAAACATGCCCCTTAAGGGCCTGATTCCATCCCACATGCCCAGGCCCTCTGTGCATCCAGAAGGAACCGGACGCATAGGAGTCACAATTCTGATACCATAGGGCATGTCTAGTCCCGCGGTATCAGAATCACGGACAGGCCTGTATGTGCAACCCAAGACCCCGATTCCATTCGGCCTGCATGTAAGGCCTTCCCTGGCTAATTCAGTCAGTGCTCTTCAATGGAGCCATGGTGCCATGGCATCCGGGAGCCATGATCCCTGGCCACTGGCTCCAGAAACAAATTCCCCACAGCCCGACCCCCAATCTGTCCTCCTAAGGCAAGAATCAGGCTGTGGGGAATGTCCTTGGACCCCCCTGTCCCAACTATGCCCTGGGCTCGCCGTCCCGTGCTGAATAGGAGAACTTATTTCACCTCAGAGGTGGAATAAGTTCCCCGTGCAAGTCGCCAGTCCCGGACACACAGGGCCGACATTAGAATTGGCCCCGTACATCCAGGGCCGATGACTACCCACTGCTCACCCTAACACAGCCCCCGGATCCATCCCTTTCCCGTACAAGATGCGGTGAAGGTAAACTGGTCCGGGAAGAGGCACGAATAGTTTGTGCCTCAGAATTTGTGACAATATTTGTGCCTCAGAATTTGTTCCTCAGAATGACCCTGTAAATATTTCTGCTTGGCTTTTTTAATATTAGAATAGCTAAACCCTTAAATTAGATTTTCAACCCTAATACAGTTATGTTTGTATTAATGTATTGAAATAAATACGTGGAGGGTAATTTTATAAAAGCTATGCCTAGTTAAGGCCCATTTTCAAGAGTCTATTTTACACCTATTTTATAAAGTCAAGTGCACACATACTTGACTTTATAAAATACCAGTGTAGGTGGCAAAGAATGTCCTTTAAATTAAGGCACACTTATTTACACCAATCCCAGAGCTGGTGTAAGTTACCGCACCTACTTTTTACAAGTATTTATTTATTTATAGACTCTTATATACCGCACTATTAGGCATCAGCGCGGTTCACAAAAAACAGTGAGATACACAATTCAACAGTACTTTGTGTTTACAGAAAACAGGAGAATATAACTCGGATAACAGGGTATATAATTAATAAACATAGTCATAATATCATCATGGCTTCAGTTTTGTGTGTATGTGGTCTGTGGGGTATCTGTATTGTATGTGTATGAGTGGAAGGTCTGTGGGTTGGTTGAGATGTCTTTATTGTTTACTGGATAAGATAAAAGGAAGAGGTAGTGTTTCAAAGCTTTGCGAAACTGCAAAAGGTCTGGTATTGCTCGGATGTTTTGAGGGAGGCTATTCCAACACCTTGGTGCACAGAATAAAAAGGCCCTGTCTGAAGTAGTTTTGGTACACTGTGATATTGATTTAGGGACTAACAGAGTATTGAGTGTTACTGACCTTCTGTCTCTATTGAGGGGTGGTGTTTGGATCAAGTCTGATATTGATGAAGATGAGAGTTCTTTGAAGGCTTTGAATGTAATTAGTAAAATTTTGAAAGTGAGTCTACTTTGAATTGGGAGCCAATGAAGATGTTTTAGAATAGGTGAGATATGGTCTTTCCGGGAAGCTCCATGAAGGACTCTAGCTGCAGCATTCATAGCCATTTGAAGTGGGTGTAAGGTGGTTTGTGGAAGACCTTGTAAAATTGAGTTCGCATAATCAAAATGAGGTATGATTAGCGCCTGATAGATGGTTCTAAAATCGTCTGGCTCTAGCAAGGATCGAAGGTGTCTAAGGGAGCGTATTTTGTGATATACTGCTCTTACAATATTACTAATATGTGCTTTCATATCTAATTTCTGGTCTAAAGTGACACCGAGGTATCTGATGGTGGTCTTGGTCTGGAGGTTAGCATCATTCACTTTCAAAAAGGATGGAGCAGTGAAATTTTGGTTACGTGTAATAAATAACACCTCCGTTTTCTTGTGTTGGATCCTTAGATTTTGGGATTGTAGCCAGTTGGATACTTCATTTATGCAGTTAGTTAATGGATTGAGATCAGGGTTCTCAGTTGTAAAAGGAAAATATAAAAGTACATCATCCGCGTATATCATGCAGTTAACTCTAAAGGATCGAATCAGGTTACAGATAGGCTGCATGTATATATAATATATATAATCACATTCCATAATCAATGTGCCTACTTGCTCATATCACCCATGCTATGCCCAAACTCTATCCATGTACACACCTACAATGTAAGTATACACCATGGAAACAACAAGCACAATTTCACGCTAGTTGGTATTTTATATGAAGTAATTTATGGATGTAAATTATTAACATACCAACATTTACATGCATTGTTGGTACCTAAAAACAGGTGCTTCCTTATAAAATTCCCCCCTTGATGAATCTATGTACTAACTTTGGCTATTTTAGTACATGAGTTAGATGTATTTAGCATGTGAGCTAAATATAGTTCTATGTAGTAGGGCCTTAATGCAGACCTGGAATGAATTAATGTGATCATACTAAAATAATCCAGGAGAGCTACATTTTAGAATGTATACTAAACATGTACTGTACATAGCAAGCTGTTTGGATATTGCTGTTTTTTTTAACTAAGGTTCTACTCTGTTGCCAAGGTATATCTTTGTCCCAAATTCCAGAGATGTAGTTTAATGACAGTATGGGGAAGGTAACCACAAGTTGTAGGCCTCACAGTGATAGCAAGACATCAAGAGATGAGACACGCTACCCCACTGGAGAGGAGATGGGATTTTTCAGGTGAGTCTGGGGACTTTGTTATATGAGCTGGGAGCTTGAGGCTTCATTGCAACACCTAGAGGGCAACAGAGTAACAGGCATTTGGGAATCCCTATTTCATGCCTCCTCCATTGATCTTCTACCAATAATTTTCCTCCCAATTCCCTCTCTAGTATCCAGTGTATAACAGGCTTGACCTGGGCTATATGGGATCTATAACCATCCTTCTGGTCTGATAGTTCTGCCTTCTCCTCTTCATTCTATTCCCATTTAAGTTTATTGAACACTGTAAAAAATAATCACTTATAAAATAAAGTGCAAAACAATCAAAACATCAGGGACAGGTCTGTTGAAAAAACAGGACTTCTAACATTTCATCAAGTTGGATTCTTGTCTCTAGTCACTTTGATAGTGAGTTCCAGAACTGAGGAAGCTTGAGTAATCATTTTCATTTATGGGAACATTTTAGAAGCCCTATTCATGAGTTGGGCATCTGAAAATGGGCATTCAGACATGCAAATCATGGAGACATCCCTGGAAACATTTCAGAAAGCTGGGTGTATAGGCATGCCTGGCACAAGAGTGTCCATGTAGCAGGTGAGGTGTGATGGAGGCATGCGCTGGGCAAAGCAAGGGAGATGTATGTTACAGTGCGATTGAAGAACAGCACAATCAAGTCTGGCCCTGGTTATACAGGCGTCCATACTTATACCTGTTCCTGACCATGAATAAGTTGCAAAAAAAGTGCTCATTTCATGGCTCCAACACTTCAAAGGGGAAGAACAAAATGTGCTTTCATCGCCACAGTTAAACTTTACTGGCTGAACAAACCTGCATGTAAATACATACACCAAACACATTACATGCCTGCTGCCACACATCAGAGTATCTGAAATGGCAGGCTGGGACATGTTGGTCTCAGATCACGGTGGCCTTCTTCTGAACCACACAGGCTAGGATGTCCAAGTACTTGGTTCAAAAGAATGAAGGTCCCATATCATAGTAATGGGTATAAATTAGAATATATAAATTTAGGAAGCTCTATCAAAGGGGGAGGGAATGCATCCCCCCCCCTCACTGTAGAGGTTCCTTTTTAATCACCTTGTGTGAATTTAAAAGTAATTTAGAGTAAACATATCTGAAAACGTCAAGAAATCACGGAATCCATCACACTACGTGACATGTTTCGGGTTATACAATTTAAACCCTGCTTCAGGTTCATGGGATTCCAATAAAAGCCATCGGGCCCTAATTTCAGGTGGGTGGTGCTCTGCGCCGCATCTGCACACAGCCCACCCACATCCCGCCTAACCCGGAATTTCCTTGCAAGGGTCATATGCGGCCCCGGCATCTAAATCTGGGTGTCGCCACACAGCCGCAGGAGCTGTGTAGCACTGATTTTCGATGCTACACGGTTAGCCCCAGCGCCTTAAAGATAAGCAAGGTTTTCCCATGCCTATTTTTAAGGTGCAGAGCGCTAATCGTTTAGTATCGAAAATCTGTGCTACATGGGTAGCGCCATGATCTGCCTCCACTCTGCCCTGGAATGACCCCAACATGCCCCGATGCTAAGTGGATAGCAACTGAGTACATTAGGGACATATCGGGGATTTTCGAAGGGCACTACCCATGTCGGTACCCTTTGAAAATCCCGGATAAGGCCTTTACATGGGTAACTATAGAAGAAATAGATAAATAAAATAACTAGGGAAGTTACTCATGTAAAGGCCTTCAAAGATCAGGCCCATCATTTTTAAAACACCATCTGGCTGTCATTGCAATCCATCATCTTTCAAATGAGTCATTACTGACGTCACAATTGGCCAGGCTAGGGTGGAATCCATTACAAAGGAAACTCTCCGCTTCTCTATCGGACAAAGAAAACAGGGTCTGTTGCCAAATCCTTTAGCACAGAGGACTATATGAGACTAGACCACTCCAATTCAGCATTAAGACCCATAGGAGTTACAGTATTCAGCTTAAAAATCTAATGAAGAAAGGTCTAGAATTTGGCAGCTGAGATTTAATGTTAAAAAGTGCAAAGTCATGCATTTGGGCTGCAGCAATCCAAGGGAGCAATATAGTATAGGGGGTGAGGTACCTCTGTCCACAAAAGAAGAGAAGGCCCTAGGCGTGATCATGTCTGATGATCTTAAAGTAGCTAAACAGGTAGAAAAGGCGACGGCAAAAGCTAGAAGGTTGCTTGGGTGCATAGGGAGAGGAATGGCCAGCAGAAGAAAGACGGTGATAGTGCCTCTTTATAGGTCTTTGGTGTGACCTCATTTGGAGTATTGTGTGCAATTCTGGAGGCCACACCTTCAAAAGGATATAAGCAGGTTGGAGTCAGTACAGAGAGTGGCTACTAAAATGGTTAGTGGTCTTCATTATAAAGTATATGAGGACAGACTTAAGGATTTTATACTTTAGAGGAAAGACAGGATAGAGGTGATATGACTGAGACTTTTAAATACCTCTATGGGATAAATGCACAAGAAGAGAGCCTCTTTCGATTGAAAGCAAGCTCTGCTACGAGGGGACATAGGATGAGGGTGAAAGGGGATAGATTCAGGAGTAATATGCAGAAATATTTCTTTATGGAAAAAGTGGTAAATGTGTGGAATAGTCTCCCAGTGGAGGTAGTAGAGATGCGGATAGTATCTGAAATCAAAAAAGCATGGGACAAACACAGAAGATCTCTAAAGAGAAAAAGGGGACTTTTTTAGTGGTTGATATGCAAGGGCAGACTAGAAAGGCAGTCATGTTTCTATGTTTCTCTGTAATGTCGTTCACTCTTTTGTAATTTGAACTCTCGATTACCCCCTTGGGGGTACTCTGGAACATGATCTAATATTCACCATGTAAGCAGGTCAAATGAATGATTTAGAGAAAGACAATGTTTAACCATCGGGGCCATCCTAGTAGTTCTACGGAGGCGAGAAGCATGTTCTGCCAAGCGGGTCTTAAGTGAATGGATGGTCCAACCAATATAATATAACTGACACGGGCATATAATTAGATATATATTAAGGTGTTGATTACCACTGCATTGGATGCTGGGTGGATAACTAATAAAGAACAGTTTTTGTATAACCCTATTCTGAAGAATCCAGTCATTTACTTAGTTCCTAAGATTCATAAAGCACTTACTAATCCTTTGGGTCACCCCACAGTATCATGCAGAGGTTCGTTAATGGAACCTCTTTCCAAATTCTGTGATATATTTTTACAACCAGCTGCCTCTCAGGTACGATCATACATTGGAGACACCTCACATTTTCTTACTCAACTTTCTGCTCTTAACGAGATACCTTCTTATACATACATGGTTGCTTTGGATGTTCTGGCCTTCTATACTAACACTGACCAAAAAGAGGCCCTTCAATGTCCTTCAACATACCCGTTTACACTTCCTACTTGTTTACCACATGGATTTTTACTGGATCTTCTGGAACTGGTAGTTGTTGTTGTTAAGTGCCGTCGAGTCTGTGTCGACTCATGGCGGCCCTCTGGATAGTTGTCCTAAATTGTGTTTGGTTTTCAGTCAGGCGACTCATTGTTGACAGACTTGCACCAGTAGCTGCTATTATTGCATTGATCCATCTCATTGCTGGTCTTCCTCTTTTGATATGCCAAGCATGATGTGTTTCTCTAATGATCTCTCTCTTTGCATGATGTGTCTAAAGTATGAAAGTCGAAGTCTTGTCATCTGAGCTTCTAAGGAAAGCTTAGATTTGATCTCCTCTAGTACTGACTGGTTTGTTCTTCGGGCAGTCCATGGTATACACAGTATTCGTCGCCAGCACCATAATTCAGATGCATCAATTTTTTTCCTGTCTATCTTTTTCACTGTCCAACTTTCACATCCACATGATGTTATTGAAAATGCCATAACTTGAACAAGTCTCACCTCCTCTGCCACAAACTCCACTCGACAGCTGTACTCAATGCTCAGGTCCTTATCTACCTTACATCAGTCCTCACCGTGTGGTACCCATCCCTCCGCCCCTAGTGCTTCACAGCTGGCCAACCATTTTGCTGTCAAAATCGACTACTTTTGCTCCTCCTTTGCCTCCATCCCCCCCTCTCATCCCCCTTCCCCCTCCCCCTCCTGTCTCCCCATCCTTATCCCATACATGGTCCTCCTTCCAGCCCATTATCTCCTCTGAGCTCCTTAAGTCTATCTCCACTTCACGAAAGACCACTTGTGCCCTCGATCCTATTCCCTCATGCTGGCTCCTGAAACCATCCCTTGCTCTTCTTCCCCTTCTGCTCATCATGCTCAACTCCTGTCTCTCCTCAGGCACCTTTCCTAAATCATGAAAGCATGTGCTGGTTCGCTAACTTCTCAAACAACCTTCCCTGGATCCCAGTATTTCTTCCAACTACCGCCCGGTTTCCAAACTTCCCTTCATATCCAAAATTTTGGAGAAAGCAGTATTCTCCCAACTCTCCTCCTTTCTGGACTCTATCAATTTCCTCCACCCATGCCAGACAGGTTTCTGCCCAGGCCACAGCACAGAGACTATCCTTCTTGCACTTCTCAATGAACTACACATTTCTCACAATCGGGGTGATATCTCCTTAGCTGTTTCTCTCGATCTCTCTGAGGCTTTTGACTTTGTTGATCACAGTGTCCTTCTCTCTTGCCTTCAGGATGCAGTTCTTCGGGGGACCATCTTTCGATGGTTTCACTCATTTCTTGCTTCTTGGTCTTTTTCTGTTACTTTGGACTCCTCTACCTCTGAGCCCATACCTTACACTGTGGGGTGCCTCAGGGTTCTGTCCTTTCACCTTTGCTTTTTAACATCTTCTTGGTTCCACTCACCCTTCTGATACAACAACACGGTATTTCAGCCTATTATTATGCAGATGATGTCATACTGATTCATCACTCTTCTCTTCTGAATCTGGATCTTTCTCACCTTGATGCTTTCTTATGTGCTGTCACAGATTGGTTGAGATCTAACCTCTCGCACCTGAACTCTGTCAAAACCTTAGCGGTCTGGTTCTTCCTGGTTACCCCCCCCCCCCCCCCCCAGCTCTTTTTCCCCTTGGTGCCCCAATCCCTTTAGTCTCTTCTATGTGCTACCTTAGGGTGACCCTGGATTCTGCTCTTTCTTTCCAGAATCACATTTCCTCCCTATCACATCGCTCACACTTATTTCTTTGTCAAATTCGCTCTGTCCGCGATATCCTGCCCCTGTCTACTCTTACCACTCTTCTGCTTACATTGGTAATTTCGCAGATCAATTACTGTAATATTATCTTTGCAGGCCTTCCCCAAAATCGACTCCATCATATCCAGTTGAATCAGAATACCGCAGCAAGGATCCTCTCACATACCTCCCGTTTTGCTCACATCACACCACACCTCATTGATCTACATTAGCTGCCTGTTTCACACCGTATCTCTTATAAACTCCTGATTCTTATCCATAGGGCCCTCCATACCCACATACCGCAATATCTAGCAGATTCTCTGCAATACCATTCAGTGCCCCACACCTTTCGTTCTGTCCATAATCACCGCCTGTATCTTCCATCCCACACCCTAGCCTACTTGGAACACACCCATCATTCTGCATTTTTCTTTCTGGCCCCCTCTCCCTCTGGAATTCCCTCCCTCTCTCTCTATGCAAAGAACAATCATATTCAAAATTTAAGTTCCTCCTTAAGGCACACCTCTTCTGCCTAGCCTTTGACTTCCCCTCTCCTGACCTGTAAGGGCCACCTTGCTTTCCCTCCGCTGTCTCTCTCTCTCTCTCTCTCCTTTAGTGTGACTGTGTTCTTTCCTATCATTATTGTAGTTCTTTTCCTTTTCAGCCTCGGCGTCTGCTATTTGTAATTATGTACAGTCGTGACCCCAGCCCCGGCTGAGGGCCTAGAGGCATAGTGCTGCCATTTTTAGTCCTCTAATAAAGGAATTAAACACTATTCTTGTCCACAGGGAGGCATTCTGGGACTTGTAGTTTTTCCTCGTTCAAGGATAGTCGTGTAAGCCAAGGGTTAAAGGCAAAGACAAAAGTTTATTTTTCCCCAAAAAGCACTAAGGTTCAAACACACAACGTCAGGATATTCTTCTCCAAGCAATACTTCAGAAATTATACATAAGCTGGAACTGAGGAAGCTTCATAAGCTTTTAAAACATGTGCAGTTGTTTTCATAAGGTAATCAGCAAAACAAAATACAGCTTCTCTGTTTAAGCAAAGTTAAATGTCCTCATTTACCTTCTGCTCCTTTAAACACAAAAATGTAGAAGCTGGCAACGTTCTCTTGAGTTAGTAGGTATTTCTTAGCAAAACAAAAACTAGGTTCATTCACACTGCTTCTTAAGACCTTTCTTTATCAAGCATTTCTTATCAACAGACTTTCATAGCTTCTGTCTGGCATAATGTACAATCCATTGGCAATTCACCTGATATGGAGTTTTGCTCCGCACAGTCCACTTGCATATCCTCTTGTTCTAAAGCATATATGTCTGGCTCTGAACTCCCACAATCTGCTCCTCATTGAATGCTCTGGGGAAATCCCTGGACTTCCCTCCAGCACTGGTTTCCCCGGTAAGGAATGTCTGTACCTCTAGTATGGGATATCTCTCCCTGGTTCAGTTGCCTTGGTTCCTCTCCGCTGTTCAGCCATGGTTCTTTGCTCCAGGTGGGGTTCTGGTTACTTCTAGCTATAGCCTTGTTCACCCACCTTTGAGCAGCTTGAAACCTTCGGTCCGAGACCCGAGGTAGAAGGCTTCCCGGCTTTCTTTCTCTAAGCAAAGCACACGTGGTTTCTTGGCTCTCAGGCTCCTTCCACGTCCTTCTCCTTCCCCTGATGTTTCCTCCTCTGAGTTCCTCTCTCTGAACTCCTGGAACAGCTGAAACACGCTGAACTCTCTGAACCTGCCCAGGATTCTGGACTGGAGCTGGAACACAAACAGTTTGAACCGCAACCTGATCCTGAACCCCCTTCTCCCCTTCTGAGCAGGGTTTATAAGGCTGCTTCTTAGCTAGCCTTTCTCTGTCTCTGCACAGGTGTTTGCCATTACCCCCTAAGCTTGCATTTACATCAGCAGAGCTTGGGTGTGGCAAACTGACTCTATCAACTCTGTGCTTTTTTTCTTTGACTGCAGTCTGGAACCTGTGAATTTCAGGAATGTCTCTTTCCTTAAAAGTATATTCACTATCTTTTCCTATTTCCATCGGTTCAGCAGGGCTCTCCTCATCACAGTACACCACCCTGATGTTACAAAGGATGGTTAATCAAGCTTTGCAATAAAGATAAAGATATAGACCTCTGCTCTTGAGAATCTTGTCTAGGTCCTTCATAGCCATTCTGCATGGTTGGATTTCTTGACTGCTAGTCCTTTCTTTATTGATAGTTGATCCAAGTAGATTACAGTTGTCCACTATTTCAATTTCTTCTCCATCAACGATGAACTTATTGATTTTGCCAGCTGTCATGATCTTTGTCTTCTTTACATTAAGGTGCAGGCCCATTTTAAGACTATGTTCCTTGATCTTGAAAAGCTAATGTTTCAGATTGTCTTCACTTTCAGCCAGTAATGTGGTATCATCAGCATTGTGAAGGTTGTTGATGAGTCTTCCACCAATATTCACACCTCTGTTGTCTTCATACAATTCTGCTTCTCTGATGATTTGTTCTGCATATAAATTAAATAGATAAGGGGAAGGATGCAGCCTTGTCGTACACCTTTGCCGATTTTAAACCATTCCGTTTCTCCTTGCTCCGTTCGAACTGTTGCTTCTTGATCTATGTAAAGGCTGTGCAAGAGAACGATTAGGTGTTCCGGTATACCCATACTTCTAAACGTGGCCCAGAGTTTCTCATGGTTTACACAGTCAAAAGCCTTGCTGTAGTCAATAAAGCACAAATAGAAATCCTTTTGGTATTCTATATTTTATTTATATTCTCTTATATATCGTGCTATTCTGCATCAGTGCGGTTTACATTGAACAAACTGAAATTACATTGAACAGGGCATTATAACTTGGAGATAACTATTTTACAGGGAACATGGGCTATGGAGGGTTAAGTGGCTTGCCCAAGACCACAAGGAGCACCTGTGGGACTAGAAACCCCAGTCCTTCCGGCCCAAGGTTGCTGTCTTCTAGTGGGATTTGAACCCCTGACCTTCAGGCCTGAAGTACCTTGCCCCAACCACTAGGCCACTCCTCCACTCCACTCCACTCTATAGTCTTTTCAAGGATCCATCTCACATCTGCGATGATGTGTCTCATTCCTTGTCCTTTCCTGAATCCTGCTTGCACTTCAGGTAGTTCTGGTTCCTGGTATGATTGTAGTCTCTGTTGAATAATCTTCAGTAGAATCTTGCTGGCATGTGGGATCAGAGCAATTGTGTGACAATTTCCACAGTCAGTTGGATTACCTTTCTTTAGCATTGATATAAACACAGATCTTTTCCAGTCAGTTGGCCATGATATTTGCTTCCAAATTTCCTGGCAGAGCCTTCTAAGTATGGTAACAGCTGCATCTGATTGCTGTAATACTTCTATGGGAATACCATCAATGCCTGGTGCTTTGTTCTTTGATAAGGCTTTCAATGCTACTCTGACTTCTTTCATCACCAATGGTTCCGGATCATAAGGTACAAGTTGAAATGGCTGTTGGTCCACTTGATCTTTATCATATAAAAACTCTGCATATTCTTTCCACCTTTTCTTGATCTTCTCAGAATTATTCAACATAGATCCTTGAACATCTTGTAACATTTCAATTCGAGGCTGGAATTTTTTTCTTTAACTCCAGTGGCTTTAGGAAAGCTGATCTTGTTCTTCCCTCTAATAGTTTATGCTTCTATGTTTTTTGCATGTGTCATTGTAGTACTTCTCCTTGTCTTGTATTGTCTTGCTGCATGTTGGAAATCTCTGTTTAGTTCTGCAATTGCCTCTCTTTCTCCTCTGGCTTTAGCTTCTCTGCATTTCTGGGCAATTTTCAGAGTTTCTTTGGTCATCCATTTTGGCCGTATTTGCTTTTTCACCTTTTGTAGGGACATCTTGCTTTCTTCTATAATGCAACACAACCTTCTTGATGTCATCCCATAACTCTTCTGGCTCTCTGTCATTTATGTCTAAAGCAGCAAATGGATTTTGAAGGTAGTCTTTAAATTCCAGTGGTATATTCTCAAGGTCATATTTTGCTACATTTATGAGTGTCTTGCTCCTTTTCAACTTTAGCTTGAGTTTGCAAACTAGTAGTTGGTGATCTGTACCACAGTCAGATCCAGGTTTTGTCTTTGTTGAAGTTATATAGCTTTTCCATAGTTGACTTCCACAGATGTAGTCAATTTGATTTTTGTACAATCCATTGGGTGAAGTCCATGTGTACAGTCACTGCTTGTGTTGCTGGAAGAAGGTGTTTGAGATGAATAGATTGTTGGTCTTGCAGAATCCTATCAGACTTTCTCCAGCTTCATTTCTGTTGCCAAGTCCACATTTTCCAAACATTTTGCCTTCTTTTTTTGCCAATTTTTGCATTCCAGTCAACAATGACTATTAGGATATTCTATTTGCTGTCAATTTCAGCATGTATTTGTTCATAGAACTCATCAATTTCATCCTCTTCTGCAGCTGTTGTTGAGGCATATACTTGAATTATAGTTGTGTTGATAGACATTCTCGTAGACTGCATTGTATTTCATTACAATTATAAATGCAACACCATTTCTTCTTTGTGTTTCATTTCCAACATAGTAGACCATGTGATCATCAGATGCAAAGTGCCCAATGCCAGTCCATTTCAGTTTGTTGACACCCAACAGATCAAGTTGTACACGTTCCATTTCATTCTTGACCACCTCCAATTTCCCTTTGTTCATGCTCTGTATATTCCTTGTCCCAATATGTAAGACATCTTTGCAGCTTCTGACTCTCATTGCATGCGCAGCTACATCAGCAGTTAGACAGCCCGAGGGCTTTGATCCAGCCACATCATAAATGCTGGCTTTACTCTGAAAAGTCTTCTGGTCCTCCCCAGTATCCAGTTGAGTGTCTTCTGACCTGGGGTCTCATCTTCCAGCACTATAGTGCAATTTGTTTTATTGTGACTATCCATTGGGTTTTATTGGCAAGATACAGAAGTAGATTGCCAGGCCTTTTGTCCATGCAGTTTAAGTTTACTTTTGTTGTTGTTGTCACAGAAATGTGATCTTCTGCCATCAACCCTGTCCCATTCTGCTGCTGCTCAGGTGGATGGTTTGTCTTGGTCTGGCATCTCAACTGAGACCTGTCCATTATGGGAGACCCTGCCAATTAATTACTGATGCACACAAGCCCTCACAGTACGACAAGCTGCAAACAAACCATGTGAGGGACAAGCTGCAAACCACGTGAGGGACTGGAACTGGTATTGACCAAAAATGTCTCTCTTTATGAAGGCCAATATTATTTGCAGTGCCATGGTATTGCAATGGGTGCAACAGTTGCCTCTTCTATAGCCACTATATACATGGCTGTTTTTGTGGAACACCACATACAGTATATCCATCAGCATGATACCAAAACATTCCATTTGGACGCCACTTTTTGGATGATATATTTTTTATCTGGACGGGCACATATTCAACGTTGTGTGAAATCCTCATTTGGCTTAATTCTATTAAAACAAATATACAATTCACTGCTCATATGGACAAATCTTCCATCCAATTTTTGGATGTGACATTAATTTTCACTGCGAATGGTTTCCAATCTGTGTTGTATCGCAAACCTGTACAAAGGAACATGTTTTTAAGATATCACAGTTACCAACCACAATCTTTGAAAAAAGGTCTTCATTTTGGTCATTTCTTAGATTTATGATGTATTTGTTCAACCTTGACTGAATTTTATAAACATGCAGATGAATTATGTTCTCGCTTGTTGGCTAGAGATTACCCCTGCAGAATTATTGTTAAGGCTTATAAATAAGCCAGATACACTCATAGAGAGTGGCTTTTATGCGACTCTGTTTCTGTGTCTGCCCCCTCAACTTTAGTAGAAATGGACAAGGTGGTGGGGGCATTGCCATATATGAGCCAGATCCACATAGTCATGTCTTTATTACATCAATATAGGCAAATTCTTGGATTACATTCTTGCTTCAACAAACCTTTAATGTTGGTCTATTTGAGAGGGTCTAATCTTTGAGATATACTTAAGCATTCTGCAGCTCCAACTGATAGACCCCCAGTTTTTCACCATGACCCCAGACATTTTGCCTGTGGCAGCTGCCAGTACTGTGATGCTACCATTGCTGTGGCATTTTGGTGGCCAAATGTTTCACTCACGCTGACGGACTAATTGCTTATCAACATATGTGGTATATCGAATTATATGCCTGTGACAGTTATATTATATTGGATGGACAATTTGTTCGCTTAAGATCCGCTTGGGAGAACATGCTTCTCACCTCCATACATCCACCAGGATGGCCCCGATGAACAATGGCAAATGGATGATTTGCCTTTGTCTAAATCATCCATTTGATCAGCTTAGATGGCGGATATTAGATCATGTTCTGGAGAACCCCCAAGGGGGTGATCGAGAGTTCAAATTACAAAAGCATGAACAACATTGGATTTTTCAGGTGAATACTGTAACTCCTATGGGTCTTAATGCTGAATTGGAGTGGTCTAGTCCTCTATGCTAAGGGATTTGGCAACAGACCCTGTTTTCTTTGGCCGATAGAGAGGCCGAGAGTTTCCTTTGTAATTGATTCCTCCCCTAGCCCTCATTGGCCTATTGTTTCTTTGCAATTGTGATATCAGATATGGCACATTTGAAAGTTGACGGGTTGCAATTTCAGCCGGATGGTGTTTTAAAAATGGTGCCTTTTGTGTCTGAAGCAGAGTTTATTTTTTTTATTTACTTATTTATTTAAATATTTAAATGGATTTGTATCCTGCCTTATCCTAAAATCAAAGCGTTTAAATTGTATAACCCGAAACATGTCACATAGTGTGATGGATTCAATGACTTCTTGGAGTTTTCAGATAAGTTTATTCTAAATGACTTTTAAATGCACACAACCAAGTGATGAAAAAGGAAGCTCTGCTGCAGGGGTTGGGATTCATTCCCTCTCCCTTTGATAGAGCTTCCCCCATTTATATATTCTAATTTATATCTGTTACTATGATATGGGACCTTCATTCTTTTGAGCAATTATTTTGTCACCCATAGGTTTGGGGTTCTTCTTTTGTTCAAGCACTTGGTTCGGCAGGCATGCACTTTGGAACGTTCACCTTTGTAAAATGGCCTACACCTATGCACATACCTGGCCTTGCTTTATGCGTGGAGCTTGTCTCCAGAACCAGTTATTGGGACGTTCATTTTTTGGGGTGGAGATAGAGCGATTTCAGTAGCCACTGGTGCTACTTCCCCAGAATTTTGGATGTTCTGCTGTGGACATTCCAGATTCTTCCTAGATTCCCCTTCTATAATGCCAATTCACATGAACAGAAGTCAAAGATGGTAGATATGACCCTTATTTGATAATCTCAGGTTTTGAGCAGGCAGATAAGACTGAAGCTTTGATGATCTCATGTTACAAGAGGGTACATAAGAGTTAAGCTTCTGCTGAATATGCAATGGTGCCAGAGCAAACTGAGCCTAGAAGACTAAAAGAAGTGTTTTAACATTGGCACAGATATCTTACATGATCCAATGCTAAATGAATGAACAAAAGGCTACCACGATCTCTGTAACCCACATTCTTCACTGGTTGTGCCACCGTGATTTGAATCTGATGCAGCCTCTTCCTAATTTCACATGATATAGACCAACATTACAATAACATTACAATAATCTCTCACTATGACATCCAAATCCTCCTAGTGAAATAGATGCACTTTTAATTGGGCAAACACTCTGAGTCGCAAATGTAATTTGCTGGTCTAAAGATAGAGAAGTGTTAAAATAAACCCCCAACTTCTGTATTTCTGAAACACAGAGTAGTAACTTCTGGTTCATTAACAACTTAGAACAACTATTTTCAGATGTACTACTTAGAAACAGAACTATATAATTATTTATTAAGTTTATGTTTTATGTTGTTTGATTATAGATTATGTTTTGATGTCTTAATCATATGCTAAGTAATGATGTGTCATATGTGATTGAGATTATGTATGCATATATTTTGGACCCTGCTTAGGCTTTATAGATACACAGGTAATAAAGTCAGATAAATAAATAAACAAACATTAGCTTTAAGCCTATTCTCTTGTAGCTATTCTTGGAAAGCTGCCAAACAGCTATTTTTCCAGTTACAGTCAAACGATCATATTGTAACCTAAAATAAATCTGAAAGACTTTGGCAAATATGCAAAAATTCAATTTATACGGTCTCAGAACAGTAGATAAGTATCTGATCTACACATAAAAAAATAATGGATACAAGATAGAGCCTTGTGGAGAAGGTCCAAGGATCAGAAATAAAATGTTCCACAGCCTAAGTTCTGCCTCTCAGGAAAGAATAAAACCATGTAAGAACTGGGCCAATTATTCCCAACTCCTACAGACAGATCAGTAAGCATCTATGAGTCACAATTCCAAAAGCAACAGGAACATCTAACAAAGTTATGTCTGCTGCGCTCTTTTCATCAAGGTGACAAAACAACTTATTAACTATTGCCACAAGCACAGTTTCAGTGTTTCTGCAATGTGGAAATAAAGACTAGTAATCATCACAAAAACAGCATCATCTAAACAAAAAGACCAGTTTTTAAATTAACTCACTTACAAAGGGAAAATTAGACATGGATCTATATTTTTCCAGATTATTCAAATTTAGGCCAGTCTTCTTAAAAATAGGTCTTAGAAAAGCCTAATAAAGATATTTAGGAAAACATCTTTCTCTAAGGGGTATGTCTACTAAACAGCATTAGTTGCTATTGTGGAGCTAACACAGATTTATTGCCCTGTAGTAGCAGCTAATGCGGGCGAAAAGAAGATATTCCAGGCACTTTTCTGCAATAAAAGCAAGGGTGCGGGCAGGGTCCCGGCGCCAGCAAGTAACTGGGCGCGCGGCCCGGTGCAGACCCTGCCTCGCATCGGGAGAAGAAGGGAGGGCACACGGGTGGGGGGGGGCAGGATGCGTCCAGCGTCATTTAAAATGATTGGCTCCGCCCACGGTTATGCGCACAGCAGGAGCCAATTAGAGGTGGCGCATGCATGTGCTCGGGCATGGGTGACGGTGGCCCGAGCACATGCAATAAGGGCTCTGCAGCAGCATCCCACCCTCCCACCTGTTATATATATTAGCTGTGTAAGTTGGGGAGTTTGGGTTGTCGCAGCAGGGGGGACAGGATCCCGGAGGTTTCCGGGGTCCAGAGCCTTAGGCTACTTGGGGCGGGGGCGGGGTGTCCCCGACCCGGAAAACCCCTTGCAGATTTTTGCTACTGATATGGCGAAGTTGGGCAGGGGTGGTAGTAACTTTGCCGGGGGTTTGACCGCGGCAGGTGCAGAGGCGAGGGCGCCTTGCTAATTACATGGCGGGTGAGGTATCGCTCCGCTTGGTTTGTTTTGATGATTGTATGTTAAGGTTTAATATGTTATTGGCAATAAAGCTGTGACCTGTTGCTTCCATGAACTGTTGTGTGTGAAGTTCTTTTGGAAATGGGGGTATTGTTGAGTTGGGGAGGGGGTGGGTGAAGTTGGAGGGGTGGAGCACCAGATCCAGCAACCCGGTTCCTGCCTTTTGCATGCTGAAGGGGTGGTGGGGCAGGGAGTAGGTTTGCAGATTGTTGGCAGTCATAAAGCAAAACTGATCTGCACAATGGCTGCCAAAATTGGGCCCCATCATATCTGCAGATAACGCCACCTCAAGAGGTGGTGTTATCTGAGGGTCATCCTCTTGCTTAGGCATTGCGGTCGCTGCCAAATGGCCCAGAAACCAAACAGCTCCTCCGCCCAAATTATCCAACAATATTGTTGATGTAGAGATCCACAGCACTGACAATATAAATAAAATTAGTTTGCCCCCCTTCAGCATCGATCCTCTGGAGAGTTCTTAATCTCCATCTCTATATCCGCGGCACAGACAATACCATCAGATTGAGGTGAGAAGGCTGTATGGGGCATTGGGGTGGAGAAAGTAGCAATCAGGGCTCAGAGAGAGTGAGAGCTCTGTGCACCCGACTGCTACATGTCCTCTTCTTGGATTTACCATGGAGACCCTCAATACCTGCATCGGCACGTACTGCAAGTCTTTGCATGCATTGCATGTCTCTGCAGTAAATCCAAACTCTCTACAGTATCGGCAGGGGCAAAGCTGGGAATGCCCCTTGCAAATACCACAGTTTTTTTACTTACCATGGGCCTTTTGCAGATATCTCAATGTGCTAGCTGCAAAAGGCTACCGCAGTTTAGTACTGCAGACATGTCTTTTAGTGAAGCATTTACAAAAGGAGTAATGTGATCCACAATACCTGTTCCCATAACTGTGATCAGCCATGGAGGGCATAGGTCAATGACATACGATAAAATTTTTGCCTTATTTAGGAGATTCACTAAAAATGAATTCCATGAAGCCAGAAAAAAGGCTACATCATTATTCTAAATAGGAGGGAGATAAAGACTATATACAGCACTCGAAAAGAAGGAGCTAATATTCTCTACCTTTATCTCTGAAAAACTAGGAAAGTGAATGCACAATGAAACAGAAGAAATAAGTAGAGCATTCAGTCAGGTGCTCAACAGTAGTTGAGAACAATCCTGAGCTAGCCTAATTTTCATAGAGTTAAAGGGTTTTTTTTTTTGGGGGGGGGGGTTGTTTTTTTTAACAAAACAGAATTACCTTAAAATATATTATTCTCAACCTCTGGCAGATATCTGCACTAGTATAATCTCTGATCCATTTCCTTCTAACTTCCATCCCAATTACATGAGCTCTCGCAGGTCCTAATTATATCATGCAGCTGAATGCTTGCTCCAAGTTTCTATTGTTTTAATAGGTACTAACTCATCAGTGGCAGAACTTAGGTCAAGGTTCCTGTTATTAACCGGGTCTTCATCACCTAAAGTTTGGAGCATAGAGAAAAAGCCAACTATGAAGAATACAACTATGAAGTAGATAACAACTATGAAGTAGATAACATCCTCTTAATAAAAAACAATAGCACTGTTTGGCCAAAAAAACCCCACACAGACATGCTTCCCATAACAAGTGTGGACTGCAGTTAAGCCAAACCAAAGATTCAGTTCTCTACACTACTAAAAACACATGGCATGTTTACTAAAGGTTAACGTACACTAAGTGCCGCTGTGCCTATAGAAATGAATGTGCCTTCATGTGTGTCTGTGCTGTGAATGAACTTAATGCATAGTAAGGGATTTTCTGTGCCATAACTATAGGGGATATGCTGGCCATGCCCCTGACAGTTATCACACAGTTTTTGCCCAGTAGTAGAAGGGCCCTTACTACTACTACTAATCATTTGTATAGCGCTACAAGGTGTGTGCAACACTGGACATATAGATATACGAGGTGTGACAAAAAAGAAACGAGACTGTAGCTGCCACACCCATGACTCAATGCTAATTGGTTAACTGCTTATGTCACTGTGTTGTGCAACATCTCAGCACTATTCTGCTATAATACTTTCACCTCTCTCATTCTGTTTTCTTTTTCAGGTCTTTGTGTAGCACACTGCTCCATCACTTTGTCACGCAACTGGAGGTGGCAGAAATATGGAGCAAAGAATCAACTTGAAATTTCTGGTTAAGTTGGAGAAGGGCCCAACTGAGTGTCTACAACTTCTCCAAAAGGCTTATGGAGAAGATGCAATGTCATGGCCGTGAGTCTTCGAGTGGCACAAACACTTCAAGACTTGCTGCTAGGAGGTGGAGGATGACCAATGTTCCCTCTAATTTTCTGTAGGCTGTGTGCGCATAAAATATCAGCTGTGCAGCTTTTGAAGGAAGGTTAAATTTTTGTGCGCCACATAACGACACTCGGAATTATATACTTTAAAATTTGACTACACATCAGAATACAGTATGTACACCACATTAATTGCACTAGAAAACATTGTAGAACTTGTGAAAACCGTAAATACATAACAACTTTTAAATTTTAAGATGTCTGTGTTGTTTTCTATCAGAATCAGAACCCTAATTTTTGTGCGCTCTGTTGTAAAGTATGTGCGCTCGCTTGGCGAGGTGTGTGCGCGCGCACACGCACACAGCTTAGAGGGAACAGTGAGGATGACCCCAAGTCAGGACAGCCTTCCATGACAAAGACGGCTGAGAACATTGACAGAGTGAACCAGCTGGTGTGGAGTGATCGCAGATTGATGGTGCAGATGATAACTGAGGAGCTCAGCATGAACAGGGAGTCAGTGAGGACCATCTTGGTGTAGGAGCTGGTGATGCAGAAGGTGTGCGCCAAGATGGTGTTCGAGCTTTTATTGGATGACCGAAGGAGCACTGGGTCAATGTTTGTCGAGACTTGCTAGAGAAGATCAGAGAAGATCCAGAGTTCATTGGCCGAGTCATCACAGGAGACGAGACTTGGGTCTTCCAGTATGACCCTGAAAGCAAGAGACAGAGCCTGCAGTGGAAAACTCGACTGTCACCCAGACCCAAGAAGGCATGCATGTCCAAATCAATGATCAAGGTCATGCTGATCGCATTCTTTGACCAGAAGGGAGTGGTCATCATAAGTTTGTGCCTGAGGGTCAGACAGTCAACCAGCCCTTCTACCAGCAGGTCCTCAAGTGCCTCCATGACTGGGTTTGGTGCAGCAGGTGGGCTCTGTGGAGAGACAAGTTGTGGCTGCTCCACCACGACAACGCACCCGCACACACCGTGCTCAGTGTGAGGCAGTTCTTGGCCAACAAACAGATTGCAGCTCTCGACCACCCTCCTTATTCCCCAGATCTCGCACCGTGTGACTTCTGGCTCTTCCCCAAGCTGAAGACTGTGCTCAAAGGAACTCATTTCATCTTTGTAGAAGAGATCGAGGCCACTGTGATGAGGGAGCTGCGGGATCTCAAGGAGGAGGACTTTACCGAGTGCTTCCATACGTGGCAGAAGCGAATGCAGAAGTGCATTAACTCTGGTGGGAATTACTTTGAAGGGGACAATGTGTAATTTCTCTGTTGATTTTGTAATAAAACATTTATGGGACAGTCTTGTTTCTTTTCTGTCACACTTCGTAAGACCCAGCCCCTGTTCATCAGAGCTTAACAATCTAATCAATATAAAACATATAGGGCCCAATATTCTTCTGGGAAGGATATGCACTGCTTAGCCCTGCCCACTGACCTTTAACCCCGGGTCCCTAGGGTCATATTCGGCCCCAGCATTGAATATCCGGGGATTGCCACACATGCTGGAAGCTGCATGAGGTAACAGGGCAGCAGCAATATTGCATGCTGCCCAGTTAGTTCCTGTGCCGAAAGATAGGTGAGGGTTTTCCTTGCCTATCTTTTCAGCGCAGATTGCTAACCAGGCAGTCGCCACCTCTGCTCCACCCCGGAACGCCCCCAACATGCGCCAATGCTAACTGGATAGCAGCAGGGCATGTAGGGGAGATTTCTGTTCTTTATAAATACATCTTGTGGTGTTTTTCCATACTGAAGTCCACCATTTTAGAACAGACCAGTCACTACCTTTACATCAGCACAGCAGAATATTTTCTATGTACTGGCCTTATTCCATGTCTCTGGCAGGTATAACGGGCACATCTGTGGGGACCTCCCAAAACATACATGGGCCTTTCCTGAATGCACTTTCTATGCCCAGCAAATCACGCCCCCGTTCTGCCCTTCCTGGACACATTCTGAGATCCCTGTGTTAACGAGTGGACAAGGAGTGAGGAGCATCAGGATCCAAAAGCAGCTTCAGAGAGGTGGGTTTTTAACCTGGATTGAATAGGGCTAGAGAAGGGGCCCAACACACAGAATCAGGTAGGTTTTTCCAGGCATATGGAACAGGAAGATGGAATGAACAAATTGATTTATTAAAGCATGAGTTCTTGAGGAAATAATCCAGTTTATCAGATGTCACTGGTGAAGGAATGCAGTAAGTATATAGCACGGGCATAGAGGAAGCCTGAAAGATAAGTGTCGGTATGTACAGCAAGGAGGCTTTCTAAAGAGCAGGTAGAAGTGGAAAGGATAATGTAGTGACATATTAGGGGCATATTTAGTCAAAGCTAAGGTGCTTGAGAAAAACTTAATGCGTGCTAAATGCCCATTTTAGTACGGGATGTACTCAATTCAGGTGGTATTTTAGAAATAGCTCTACTAAAGGTGCAGCAGTTTCTAAAATACACAGATGGAAGTGTGGGAATGCAGAGCGGTTTCCAGCCACATGCAGCAGGAGGAGGAGCTAGTTCACAAATATAGGCAATGGAAAAATCGACAGCGGAAACCCTGCAACTTAAACATGCAAGTGCCAGCATTTTACAGCATGCACTTGTAAATATCAACACCTGCACTTCTATCTGAGCCATTTCGCACGCCTGGACATGTATCTGCTACTTATTAACTACAGAAGACTCTGTTTTTACCTAATTTCAATTTGGAGGGGGAAATAAACATTCGGTGATTGAGAAGGATATTCCCCTGAATCCCTGCTGTAAACGGATGACCAAAAGGAACACTTTTTATATACCTATACGTATCAGGGGGCAGGTGCAAATCCAGACCGGGCAATTTTGGGCCTACATGTGCATTCCCTATATGAAACGGGAAATACATATGCAAATGTTTGTCCGTCCCAGGTCATGCTGCTGACATGCCCTCTTGCAGTTTTGACGTGGTATGGGCATCCACATGCAAAATAAGCCTGTTTGAAAATAACTATTTACCTGTGGATTTAAGTTATATGTTTAAGTGGTTATTTTAGATGTCTTCTTCATGAGTTACACATGTAACTCATGAAGAAGACATCTAAAATAGCCCTTTTAATGCGTCTTCTAAGGTTAAGTGCAGCCACGCTAACTGTAAAATTAACAGTATACGGTAATTGCTAAACGCTAGCTGCAATCTGCAAATCAGCCATAATCCATCTATTGCCAACATGTGCTAAGCAGTTGGTGTGGGATTTTTAGCATGTTGTAGCTGTTACTGCAGGCCCTAATGTTTACTATACACTAAAATGTGTGTTAACTGCTTAGTGCATTTTAGTAAAACAGGCTCCATTGTCTATATCAATGGTTCTCAAGAAGCTGGAAGATGGGTCACCAAAAATTTGGCATAGAAAAGCATTACAGTCTAATAACCAGGTATGCCTGCAGGCTGGGAAGAGTGCAAAGCCAGGTACTTGAAATCCCCTATAACCACTCTGAAATTCTGTTCTTCCCCCTCCAGTGGTCACTACTGCTACCAGCCCAGGTTGAAAATGTGGCAGAACTGCTCCTGTCTCAGCCCATCCAGAGACTAGGAATGAGCTCTGTAGTATCCTGAACCTTCCTGTGCTTCCACTGTGATCACTGCTACCACCAGCCCAGGCTGGAAATGCTGGTCCCCTAGACCACAGCCATTGCTGGCTGCAGAGGAGGACACACACACACACCCCTTTTCCTTCTTCCAACTCTTACCATTTATTTTCAGTTTTTATCCTTACATCTTTTGCTCAGTACAAGAGAAAATGCATTTTTATTTTGATCCTGTGCTGTGCTGCTGCAGACCCCGTGGCTTCTTGGAATTCCCGTTTCTGAATGCTGGTCCTTTATTCTGTAATCGGTGAGGGCTGCCCTGCCTTCTGTGTATATGGCCATGGTAAGGGATTCTTCTGGCATGTAGTTTCTTTCTGTGTGGGGACCTACAGCAGTTTTTCCAATATGAGGTGCCCTGGTGTTCTGTACCTGCAGTGCTGACTTTTCAAAGGTTTAGCTCTTGCCAATTGTGTCATAAGAGTTACTGCTCCTGGTATGGAAAAAGGTTTTCTACATAGGTTCTGAGCAGTTTATTTTAGGTTTTTGTGTTAATTTACAAACACATCTAACAGTGGATGGATTCTCTGTTGCTCTTACTAAGGAGAATGCAGAATTTGTGTGTGTGTGTGTGTGTGTGACAAGCCATAAAGGAAACATCCTTGTTTTGTTTTTTATAGATTCCAAAATTAATAAAAACAAATTCTTGATGTTGATAGTAATCTTAATATGAATTTGTCTACCATTCAACCACACATCAAAAAACTCTGTGTGGCACATCAGTCCTAGATTTCTAACTGATAAAGTAAGTTAAGTCTAAAACTTTAGCGCAAAAAAAAAAAAAGATTTGATTTGATTTCAATAACTGTTTATTTCAAAAAAGTTAAATTCTGTTAAGAATAATTTGGATTTCTCATGCCTTATTTGTAACTACAATAAAACAATATTTGGGCTCTTATATTCTTCAGCCTGACACAGAGGTTTTCAGTGTGTCACACACAAGAATATGGTCTGTCAGGTATGTCACAACAGAAAAAAGGTTGAGAACCACTGGTCCATACTTAGCTAAAATCGTCTTTATTTCCTTTGTTACTACAGACTTACTTGCTATCCCTCTCTAAGTTTCCATAACCTTTCACCCTGCTCTTTCAAGACCCTTACTGATACACACTTAGCTCATTCCATGATCCATCAAAGAATGGACAAATACAAGAAAGGTAAAACACAAAAGGAATAGAAGAGAAAGCACGAGCCATGTAGACATCTCTCTTTTCCTCTCTAGAGTTTAATTGTTCTCTCACTCCTCTCCACTAACAACCAGTCATGTGTACCAAGCTTTCTTTCAGTTTTCAGAGAAGGCATATCCATGAGGAAAAGATGAACAACCATGCTCAGTTTTGCATATATGCGCTATTGTGGGAACTAACTACATGTTAAGAGATCAGGTGGGAGAAACAAGTTGACTGTCCACATTTTGTGATGGTGTGCATGCTAATTATTTACTCTGTACATGCTACATTTTAACAGGTCCACTAGAATGTTTAGTACATCACAAGCTAAGAGACATTTGACTGTCTACAGTAACGTTATCTACCATGTGCAATGTACAACATAGGTAGAACAATATTTTGTACATAGGATCCTAGAGCTAGTAACATAAAGCTGAAGGTCTCTAATATATCCACATCAGACCCTTTAGAACCTCTATAACTAAAAAAAAAATAGTTTTGCTGTGCCACACTGAATTGCATCCTCCTTTGTAAATTCCATTAATATATTGAAAAGAGATTTGATTGTCTTGCTAATTATCTCTCTTCTTTCATCTTTTCATGATTTTAAAGGAAATAAAATGCAGACGGCATTATATTTTGCATGCTAAACTAATTTGGTTGTGGATCAGATTAATCATGGACTGTGGAAACAAACATCGTGTGGGTAATTGCATAAAATTAATATCTGCAAGCATATACATCGATTTTAAAGCATGGCTAAATTAGAAAATTAACTACTACAAATTTAATATCTATTACCGCATATTGTACATTAGCATCCATGCCTCCACGGTATCGTCTTCCAGCTGTTTAAATTGGGGAAGAGAGGAATTTGGATATCTTTGTCTGAACCCTTCCTCAATTGTAAATTTGTCATGCCAAAGTAATTATTACAAAACAGTTTTTTTGCCATTGGACAGTGTTTCACCAGTACAGTCCTAGAGGCACCTCTAAAATGATCTGGTTTAAAGGACAGCCAGAATGAATGCACATGGAATATTTACATATATTTGTTTTCCAATGGATGAAAAACTACCTCATTAAAATACTCATTATAGATATCCCAAAACCAGACCAGTTAGGCAAGTCTCCAGGACAAGGTATACAATCGTCGCAATAGGGTTCAATCATAATTGTATATACTTTGTATCAAACATAATTTACAGTACTGCATCAGAAATGGTGCTGATCATGCTTGTATAATCACATTAATTACAAGGTTTCAAAGTTCAGTCTGTATGAAAAATTAAGAAACAGTGAGACTGCATACATTTATGGATGCTAAATGCCAAATGGAATAGCTTAATGGTTAAAGCAGTGGGCTGACAAGGGAGACGAGGTTCAAATCTCACTGCTGCATCTTGTGATCCTGGGCAAGTCACTTAACAATTTATTACTTCAGGTACAAACTTAGGGACCGATGCAAAAAGACTAATATACCCTTTGTGCGTAGATAACACAACTTATACACACAAGTTACAGCACGCCAAATGCAAAAAAGAGATTGATATGTGCATAAACAGCACAGGAAAAATATGCACACACAGTAACGCCACACATATTTAAATTATATGCAAATGAGCTGCACATCTGTCGAAGAAGCTTCTAAGTGTCTTCAGCAGCAGACTGGCTAGCCTACTGAAGAGGGCTTTAAACTAGATCCATTGGGAATGGGTGAAGGGAGCCCAAAGGTAAGTGAAGAAAGCCCCCAGGTAAGTGAAACATTAAATACCTTTATGAAAATGGGTAAACGGGGCAACATCTAGAAAGTGGTGTGTATAAATGCCTGTAGCATGGTAAATAAGATCTCAGATATTGAGGCTTTAATGGAAGAGGCTGACTTGGATTTAGTGGTGCTTTCATGAAAAACCATAACTGGGATGTAATTATACCGGGCTATACTTTATTCAGGAAGGACAGGGTGGGAAGAAGGGGAGGTGGAATGGCACTATATGTAAAAAATAATATTAGAGCTATAGAATTGCAGGAATTAAAAGGAAGAGAGGAGACATTCTGGGTTAAACTAGAAAGAGGGAAAGGGAAATCCATTTGCACTGGAGACACATACAGATCCCCCTCACAGGGCATAGAAGTGGATGAAGATTTAATAGAAGACATGCACAGTATTGCCATGAAAGGAGAACTGGTACTGATAGTTGATTTCAATATGCCAAATGTGGATTGGCACATCCCTGCTGCGGTGTCATCGAGAAGTAAAGACATCCTGGATTTTCTACAGGGACAACTATTCAGGCAACCGGTAACAGAATCCACATGTGATGGGGCCATACTGGACTTAATACTTACGAATGAGGAAAGTGTTTCTGATATTACAGTGGGAGATCATCTCACATCCAGTGATCACCAGATGGTATGGCTTAGTATTAGGACTAGGGCTAATAAAATCCATTCAAAAACTAGCATTTTAGACTTTAAGAAAACTAACTTTGCCAAGATGGGACAATACTTCAAAGAGTCATTAGTGGGATGGGAACAGCTGGGAGATGTAGAAAAAAAGTGGGCAAAACCGAAAGAGGATATTTTAAGGGCAACAAACCTTTTTGTTAGAAAGGTAAATAAATGTAAAAGGAAAAGGAGACCACTATGGTTCTCAAAAAAATTAGCTGAAAAGGTGAAGGAAATGAGGGAGACCTTCATGAAATATAAGAGATCACAGATAGAGGAAGTCAGGCATCTATAGTTGGAAAAACTTAGAGAAACTAGAAAAGTAGTCAGGAAAGCAAAGGTACAAAAAGAAGAAGAAAGAGCCAATGCAATAAAATGGGGGGATAAGACATTTTTCAGATATGTTAGCGAGAGGATGAAGGGCAAAAGTGATATTGCCAGTCTCAAGGGTGAAGGGGAGAAATATGCAGAAACTGATGAGAATAAAGCAGAATTGCTTAACAAATACATGTGTTCTGTGTTCATAGATAAAGGGCCAGGAAGAGGATCTCAGAAAACACCCACAAATAGGAACAGAATCGACAGGGATCTCAAATGATTTTCAGAAGACTGTGTTCATGAGGAACTAGCTAAACTAAAAGTCAACCTCATTAATAATAACCAGCGGGGCCACAAAGCTCCACTATGTTGACTCAAAATTTGTTTTTGTTGTAAATAGTTTCTCCTACTGTTCCATGTAAAAGTTGTTGAACCTGTTAATTGTAAACTGCCCCTGATCTCTGGAAGGGGCGGTATAGAAGAACCAAATAAATAAAATAAATAATAAAATAGATACCAGGTATTTTATTGTCATTCCACTTCACCAATTTGGACTATATTGTTTGGTCTCTTAACAAACATCCAAATGAACCTCCATTTTCATTACAGGTTGCACATGCAACAAAACAGGAGAAGACCTGAGGGGATGCACTGTAAACTGATACAATGGTATGTTTCTTGGTTTTATGCTTTATCCCATTATTTCTGTATATGTGTGACTAGCCTAGAAAAGAAAGTGTGAATGCTTCCTAGGGTGCATGGTGGCAGCTACAGCAGTAAAAGAGGGCATGGGATGAGCACAAAGGATGCTTAGTTGCTAAAAGTGGAGCGAGCAACACACATGTCCTGGTAGTTAAGTATTTGAGCATTACAGTGCCACTGACCAGGTTCAGAGATGAGGGTTAGGGCTTCCCAGAATGTATGGCCAAGATGTTTATATGAAACATTAGAAGTCTAGTGGTAATGCAAGCATAGAAGCAAACAGCAATTGGTGTCCTGCAGCCTATATACTCTGAAATAACTAGAGTTCTAATGGAAATGCAGGGACATTTGTAACTGAGACTGTCCAGCAGGTTATGCACAATTACATTAGTATTCAGGTTATTTAAATTTATTAAAGAGTCTTGAGGTCAGGTATGGGAAAGGTGAGTGCTACAAACTAAATGGGGATCTGTAGGCTCTTCTAACCAAGATGGTGGGATAAAAAGGAGTAAGAAAGTGCTCTGGATAAGGAGAAACCTTTAGGTAGAAATGCCAGCAGCTAGAATGTATCCTTAGCTATGTGGACAGGATAACTGGACAGATTGAATGGGCTGGATGTATTTTTCTGCTGTCATTTACTATGTTACTGTTTTACTGTGTTAGATGATAGAAGTAAAAGAAAATCTGGCCCTGTGTAGGGCATTTTATATTTAAATTATGGAAGTAACAAACCAATCAGTTTTCCATCTGAACTGCGAAAAGCTGCAGTTTATATTACTAATAAGCCTTAGATTTCAATGACAATCTTAAGACAACCAAGGAGCACTTGTAGAAGATTCTATGAACAATATAGCAGTGAGATGCATACAGGTTTGATCCAGTCATTAGACAAAAAAAGGCAGTCACCTAGGGTGACAGATTCTTCAGGGGAGGGGGAGGGGCAGCAAAGAGTAGAGTATTCAAAGCTAAACAATAGATTCAGATAGCTGGGGGTGGGGGCAGCATAAGGTTTAAGGTTTGCCTAGGGTGCCAACACCTTGAACCAACTCTGGGACCTATGGGTTGTCTACATATAAACTAGAACCATTAATGACATAAAGAAGACAACAAAAGGTGAGAGAGCAGTCTACATATTACAAAATGAAAATGGATACAAATAGAGAGAAAACACACTCTGACCGAAGATCACTGATTAGGAGAGTAATACAACATCTCCTTCAAATAGGGTTGCCAACTGGCTCCAGATGCGCCCGACAGGCTCAATCCAGTCCTGGGTTTACCCCATTGCATGCAGGGACATATAGTCTTGCTTTTCTTATGGAATGCAATGGAAAAATCAGAACTACATGTCCCTGCATGCAGTGGGGTAAACCTAGGACTGGATCAAGTGTGTCGGGCGCATCTGGAGCCAGTTGGCAACCCTACCTTCAAATCACCATTTTTATGAGTCTGTGTGAAAGCCATTCTACTTCATTATATCAGAGCATAACTGCATCTTTAAAGGCAACACAGGTAAAGCAGTTACTGATTCTAAACACATATTCATACAGGTACATTTCATGTTATGTGAACTAGAAGAAAGCCCCTCCCCCCCAAAAAAAACACAATCAAAATGAACATTGGTAATTGGACCAGAATGAACCATAATAAACGTTGTAACATGCACATCCCTAAAGAAGAGTCAAAAAGCATATTATTTATTTAACTACTTTTGTATACTGCCTTATCAGCTACTCATTTAATGTTAGGATGAGTATTTATGCAGTCCACTATTATGGATAAAGTTATTTAGATAGCAGCTATCTGAATAACTTGGTTCAAGCCCCAGAAGCCTCTAGCACCTCCTCAACTTATACTGACACATTTTTACTATATATTGATTTATATGGGCAAAAAATTTTCATTTGCCTGCAGTCAATTTTAAAAACAAAGCACGTGTGCAGTTAGCACCAATGATGAGCACAAAAATGATTTTGAATACAGACCCAACAATGTTAGGGTAAAATAAGCATGCCAACATAGTAGATGTTGACAGAAATGCAAAGTGTGCCTCTGAGTCACTGCCAACTCCTGGGTTTGCTGGGCAGTGCAACTGGAAGTAGATTGCCAGGTCTTTCTTCCAAGGCAATGGAAGGTTAAGTGATTTGCTGAAGGCTACAATGAATGCCAGTAGGAACTGAACAGTGGTCTTTCGGTTACTAAGCCAGTGCTCTAACCACTAGGCTACTCCTCCACTCTAGACAAGGCTAAACTTGTCCATCCAGGCTTCCCAATAGTCTCTCTCTCTGGTTCCCCTACCACTTTGACTTATTAGTATGCAAATTCCTATACTTAAACCAGGACTAACTCTTTTTATGTCTTTCACCTAACCTCTCCACCCTGTTCCTACTATTCCCTTCCATACTCATCCCACTCACATTTAGATTTTGTTACAGTGTTGGAATCTACCTCCTCCACAAGTATGCTGTTTCTGAATTAATGTTTCTTTTTGGTTCTTATTCGTTCTATACTTAATCGAATAGCCTGACTCTCTCTCAAACATTTTAATAATTAGAAAAGCCTCCAAAACTAATGAGTTGATTGATCAGAATATCCGATTAACCCATGCTTCTTGATAGAACTATAACCATGGCCAGGGTGTGCAGGTTTCTCCAACACTCTCGGAAGCCTGTTTCAACGGCCTGTAACCATAAAAATTGTGTGCATGTATTCTAGTTGCCTTGGCAACCTAAAAGAGTCATAAGGCCACACAACTCATGGACATGTATTCTTTCCAGTTTGAACCTTTAAAGTATCAGATGACTAAACAAACACACTAGCCCTTCCCGTATTCATCTACCATTTATCTTTACCACCTCTACAACTAGTAGCTGCTTAACCTGTGCCTGTTCCATTCATGTTTATTTTATGTCATGATTTTGGCTATCATACTTCTGGTACTAGGCTACCTCCTATAGCTACCACCCCCAGTAAAAATGAATTTTCTCATTTTTACTGTATATCTTCCTTCCTGCTAATGTATATTATCCATTGTCCTCAAATCTTCTTTTATAAAGAAAATACCATCTTTCTGTACTTGACTGCAGAAACCAAACCAAGAGGCGAGCAGGATAAAGGTCACTGGCACTTTATTAATGAACAACCCCCTGCAGAAAGGCATGAGTAAACTAAAATTACATTATACTTAGCTATTTGAATATTTTACTGTATCTCAATTTCTCTTCTTTTTCCAGTGAGTACCTTAAAAGTATCTTAAATCTCTCTTTAAGATGTTTTGTTGCAGGCTTTTTATTTGTGATCTCTCACAAAAGTTTCCTACTACATGGAGGGAGGAGTGGCTCAGTGGTTGGGACAGGTTACCTCAGGCCAGAGGGCTGGGGGTTCAATTACCGCATGGGGACAAGTAACCTCAGGCTGGAGGGACTGAGGTCTCTAGTCCCATGGCTGCTCCTTGTGGCCTTGGGCAAGCCACTTAACCCTCCATTGCCTCAGGTACACTTAGATTGTGAGCCCTTCAGGGACAAGGGAATAAAAAGTACCTGTTAGTATATACATGTAAACCACTCTGATGCATACATAAAGGGCAGTATATCAAATGCCTAACCATAACCATAACCATACATTTGTGCCTCAGAGATTAATTCTGCCTCTGTTGACCATGTATTTGTTAATAACTTCAGAGATATACCTGATCCCCGTGGAAGCTGTAGAGTGGGGCTGTTTAAAGTGTGTTCCCCCTTATTTCTTTAAAACTATTTCTAACCTGCCCATCCTCAGTTCTAAGTGTGCCACAATAAATATAAGAAATAACTATTCTATGTATAGATCGCACAAAGATAACTAAAATAATAACTGGCACTTCATTCACATCACATCATGTCAATATTAATTTTCCACAATTGCATATTAGGCCTTATTGCCTAATAACTTGGATCTAATGAAGGCTAGGGCATCCATATCCCTCTACTGTTCTTGCCTTTATACCCAAGGGCTTTAGGAATATGGGAAAGGATATTCAGATATATTGATGAGGTCAGTTTCTAATCTAAAAATCCCCTGTTGAATAAATTTGTTTAATCCTTTCTTGCCATATCTTGTCTGCTGCTTTAACAGAGTGTGAAGTGCTCTAGAGTGAAGTACTTTGACTTTTGGGAGTTAAATCCTAAGTGCCAAACTGGTTACAGATAATGTAAAAGAAAAATTTGACACTTTCCCGTCTTCCATGAGTAGTATGATACTGGATTCCCTGGAGTGTAGTCCTTAGGACAGGAGGCCTAGAATTTGGAAAAAGATGACTTTAAAGTTTTGAGGAGTTCTTCCTGCAAGAGACCAGGCTCAGAAAGAGACTAGACTTCCAGGTTATAAAGGTCTAGTTGACCTATGGATTGAAAAGAAAGTGATTACGTGGGATTCTGTTCTCAGATTACCCAGTGGGAGACTGAAGAAGTAAAAGAATGAGTTACTCTGGAGTCTAATGCAGTGGTTCTCAACCCAGTCCTCGAGGCACACCTAGCCAGTCAGATTTGCATAGAGTGGAGACAATGCATGCAAATCTCTATCATGCATATTCACTGTGGTTATTCTGAAACCTCTCTGGCTAGGTGTGCCCCCAAGAGTTGGAGATGATTTGGAAAAGGTATTTTCAAAGGTTCCTGGCGATAGATAGATACTTATAGACATATGGTTAGAGCCCTAGCTTGGGAACCAAGCAACCAGAGCTCAATTCCCACTAGCACGCCTTGTGGCTTTGGGCAAGTCACTTAACCCTCCATTGCCAAAGAAGAATCCAAGTTACCAATGTACTAGACCAAGTTTAAGTTATAATGTAAACCACTTAGACTAAACGATAAAAGGGTATGTTTACTAAACTGCTGTAACATAGCAGCGGTTACGTTAACGCTCGTTAGGTAATGTTAACGCGCTCTATGTAACGTTAACGCGCATTAACGTTATCTAACGAGCGTTAGCGTTCCTGGCCGCGGTATACACCGCAGAGGGAGGAGAGAGGGTGGAGAGAAGGGGGTCAATGGGCGGGGATAGGCTCCCTGCACACTAACGCTCTGAAGGGCTGAATCCTAACGCGAATGAAAACCTATCGTTAGATGCACATTTGCAGGAGAAAGAAACCATTTTAGTGTCAGCAATGTACAGCATAGGAAGGGAGCCCAAGAAACGTGATAGTAGTGCTCCATTTGCAGCAACAGCATAGTGCCCAAGTATGAAAGGCCACTATAGCGATGGTGCAAATGGGGCATAGGGGGCTGCAGGCGGGACATGTAGTGGGGGCATCTGGGGCACAGGGTGGACTAGGCGGGCGCCTAGGAACATATAAACCGGAAATCAGCAAGACAGCAGCTGACAAAGGCCAAACACAATCCACCTACATCTACCTGGTCCAGCCGAGCTAACAGTTGCCAGGGTACTGACCTGACATCCCCCCAGCCAACCCTCCCCCAAGCGGAAGGGACATACTATTGGTAGGCGGTGATGGGGGGGATGTGAGGATGATCATGAATGCCCCCTGCCCCAGACCCCACTCCCTAGGCGACCACATACCAACACAGTGGATGGCCTGGGACTGCACACTACCAGCACCGACAGCATATGGTCATGTCAGCATGGCAGGGGGGGTGTGCCCATGCTGGAGGAGACAGTGGCACCTGCCTGTAGTGGACCTAGGCCATGCCCTATACCAGTACGTGGTGTGCAGTGCAACATAAAAGGACTGGCTGAGGAAAAGTACAGGTAGCTCCAGGGACTACCATGCATCTGTGGCAACAGTGTGGTGCAGTACACCCAGCCAGTGTGTCCAGAAACAGAGGGTCACAGGTTCAAGTCCCAGCTGTAGTTTTTGCAGAGCATGTCCCTATATTTTACCCTACAATGCAGATACAAAAGCAACATGTGCAAAGTCCAAAGCAGCGGCAAACAGGGGTACAAACACCCACTCACACAGGCTCCACAATACAAAGATGCATTGAGAGTCAAGCTGTTGGCCCCAGCATTGAGCTGCAGTTATCACCAGAGCACTACTACTACGTCCTGCACAGTTTAGCAATGTCGGCACTGTGATCAGGATCAGTGTGGCGGGCAGGGTTGCCAATCACCCTATCTTTGCACAATGCTGCAATAGGAGTGTGTGTGTGTGTGTGTGTATGTCTATCCATTGTTCTGTGGCTGCCCACCCCTCACTGGGTCCAAAATGTCCCACTGTTACCAGTGTTAGCCTGAATATGTGCATAATGAGGAGCAAGGTATTGTGGGTATGGCCTGGACAGGGCGGATTGGCCAGGATGCATCTTCACAGGGTGTGGGGCAATGGCTGGAACACTGTAGTGCCCAACAACCTCCTGCATGGACAGGGTGGCCACAGCAGGGCTGGCCTGTCCATTGAGCAAGAATGTTTTTTGCACAGGGCCCCGTGTTTCAGGGGGCCCCACGCAAAAACATTCTACATCAGCCCAAGTAGACTAAAAAAAAAAAAAAAACGGCTGCTGCTGCCGCTGCTGCCGTGGCAGCGGCAGAATCAAGCATCCCGCCGCAGGCCCCCCCCTGCCTGGCAGAGCCTCCCTGCAGAATCATTCAGTTCCCGAGTCCCAAAGCGCGGCCTCAGGCTTTCAGAGCCATGAAGGGAGAGCTTCTCTGACCTCTCGCAGCTCTGTTAAGCCCTTCGAGGTTGATGGGAAATCCCATCAGCCCCGGTGGGATTAACAGAGCCGCGAGAAAGGGAAACTCTCGCGGCTGTGAAAGCCCGCGCTTTGGGACTCGGGAATTAAATGATGCTGCAGGGAGGCTCTGCCGGGCAGGGGGAGTCCCACGGCGGGACGCTTGATTCTGCTGCTGCCACAGCGGCAGCGGCAGCTGCTTTTTTTTTTAAATACTTGGACTGATGGGGGGGTGGGGGGCTAAGACTGGTAATGGGCTATGGGGGGGCTAAGACTGGAAGTGGGCTGATGGTGGGTTAGGACTAGTAATGGGCTATGGGGGGGCTAAGACTGGAAGTCGGCTGATGAGGGGGGTTAGAACTAGTAATGGGTTATGGAAGGGCTAGGACTGGAAATGGGCTGATGGGGGTTTAAGACTGGTAATGGGCTATGGGGGGCTAACATTGGAAATGGGCTGATGGGGGTTAGGACATGTAATGGGCTGATGGGGGGCTAAGACTGGAAATGAGCTGATGGGGGGCTAGGATTGGAAATGGGCTGATGGGGAGTTAGGACATAATGCGCTATGGGAGGGCTGACTGGAAAGGGCTGATGGGGGGGTTAGGACGTAATGGGCTATGGGGGGCTGACTGGAAAGGGCTGATGGGGGGGGTTAGGAATGTTAATGGGCTATGGGGTGCTAAGACTGGAAATCGGCTGATGGGGGTTAGTACATGTAATGGGCTGATGGGGGGCTAAGACTGGAAATGGGCTGATGGGGGGGCTAGGAATGGAAATGGGCTGATGGGGGTTTAGGACGTAATGGGCTATGGGGGGGCTGATTGGAAAGGGCTGATGGGGGGTTAGGACGTAATGGGCTGTGGGGGGCTAAGACTGGAAATGGGCTGATGGGGGGGGTAGGACTGGTAATGGGTTATGGGGGTCTTCAGACTGGTAATGGGCTGTGGGGTTGCTAGGACTGGAAATATGTTGAGTGGAAGGAGGGCTTGAACTGCAAATAGCTGATGGGGACGGGGACTTGGAATGGAAATAGACTGGCTAGTGGACTGTCTGCAGTTAGACTGTGCATGGTTGGAACATCTATAAGGTGCAGCCTGACTGTGCTGTCTGCTGGTGACTGGCAGACGGTGGTGTAGGCAGTTGGGGTTTTCCAGATCTAACTCCAGCATTGCTTCTGGTCTGCCACTGCCCCAGTCACAGGTATGGCTCCAGCCCACCAACCATGGAGGGCTGTCTTATACCAGCAGGATGGAGGTTGCTTCACCGGGGCTGGGGCACCTGTCCCTTACCTACAAAAAGGCTGATGTGGACCCTTTGGGGTATGTAGTGTATACCACTTTGACCTATAAAGGCACTGCTTCACAAACCTCATGCAAGTCTAGAAACCCCTCTGCCCTGATAACAGGTGCCCATGTCAGCCAGACCCTAACATGGGGTACACACTAATCTGGGTGGTGTTTGGTCCCAGAGGGCCACATGTGATTGCAAGATTCAGATGGACACCGAATTACCTTCGGCTGCACTGCAAGGAACACCTGTCACACACTGGTAGTGATGGGAATGTACAGCAGGACCTATAAGGCGCCTTATAATACACCTTACAGGGCGCCTTATGAGGTACCTTACAAGGTGCCTTGTAATGTGCCTATGTGCCTTGTAAGGTGCCTTATAAGGCACCTTGTAATGCACGTTAGTTAGTCTAAGGCACCTTGTAACGTGCGTAAGCTGATACGGCTTGCTGTAACAATGCACCGCCCACGCCTTTATATGGGCATCTGTACCTTTACCGCGGAACCTAATGCGGGTGACATTACCGCAGTTTAGTAAACATACCTCAAAGTGTTATAACAACAAAAGATATGCCATACTTGGTCAGACCAAGGTCCATCAAGCCCAGTATTCTGTTTCCAACAGTGGCCAATCTAGGTCATATGTACCTAGCAGTTTCCCCAAGAGACACAAGTTCCACAATGCTTGTACTGGGTCAAGCATTGATATCTTCGGTCACTTCTTAATAATGGTTTATGGACCTTTCCTCCAGGAACTTGTCCAAACCTTTTTTAAACCCAGCTAAACTAACAGCCTTTACTACATCCTCCGGTAACAAATTCCAGAGTTTGATTACACTTTGAGTGAAAAAATATTTCTTTTATTAGTCTTAAATAGTTTACCCTGTAGCTTCATTGCATGTCCCCTAGTCTTTCTATATTCTGATAAGGTAAACAATCGATCTACATTTACCCGTTCCACTCCGTTCATTAATTTATAGACTTCTATCATATCTCCCCTCAGCCGTCTCTTTTCCAGGTTAAAGAGCCCTAACCTTTTTAGCCTTTCTTCATAGGAGTATCCTTCCATCCCCTTTACCATTTTGGTGGCTCTTCTCTGTACCTTTTCTAAAATCGCTATATCCTTTTTAAGATACGGCGACCAGAATTGCACACAGTATTCAAGGTGCGGTCTCACCATGGAACGATATAGAGGCATTATAATATCTTTTGTTTTATTTTCCATTCCTTTCCTTATCATACCTAGCATTCTATTTGCTCTCTTGGCCGCCGCTGCACACTGGGCCGAGGGTTTTAACATGGTATCCACAATGACGCCTAAATCTTTTTCCTGGGTGGTGGTTCCCAATGTGGAACCTTGCATCGTGTAACCATAGTTTGGGTTGTTCTTCCCTAGGTGCATAACCTTGCACTTGTCCACATTAAATTTCATCTGCCATTTTGATGCCCAGTCTTCCAATTTATCAAGATCCTCTTGTAATTTTTCACAATCCTCTTGGGTTTTAACAACTTTAAATAGTTTTGTGTCATCTGCAAATTTGATAACCTCACTCGTTATTCCACTTTCCAGGTCATTTATGAATATGTCAAAAAGCAGCGGACCCAGCACAGATCCCTGGGGTACACCACTATTCACCTTTCTCCATTGGGAAAATTGGCCATTTAGCCCTACCCTCTGCTTTCTATCTTTTAACCAGTTCCTGATCCACAATAGTACACTGCCTCCTATCCCATGACTCTTTAGTTTTGCCAAAAGTCTCTGATGAGGGACCTTGTCAAAGGCTTTCTGAAAGTCCAGATACACAATATCAACCGACTCACCTTTGTCCACCTGTTTATTCACTCCTTCAAAAAAACATAACAGATTAGTAAGACAAGATCTTCTTTGTCTAAAGCCATGTTGGCTGTCTCCCATTAGGTTGTGACTATCTACTGTTAAATAAATAAATAAATAAATATATAAAGACAGAGAAGATGAGGAATATTCTGTAAGAGAAGGCCATCCAATCAGCACTATCATGCACCTGCTTTTATAGTACTACCTGTCTCAGTCTTATGATGCTGCATCACCTGATTAGTCCCTTTCTAAGTTCCTTTGGACTGATCAGGCCTTGTAGAAGCCTTCCATTAATTGGTTTCCTATGCATATATCCTGGAATGTCCTGTCTTCCCTACCTTCAGATAGGTCTCTCATGGTAGCTCTGTGTGTCTTGTTCTCTATTGATCTTTGGTGTTTGACTTTACCTTGTCTTTCGGTAATGAATCTATTCTGCCTGCTTTGATTTCTGCCTGCCATTTGGAAATGGCTCTATGCCTGGTACTTCTCCAGCCTTCTCCTAGACATGCAGTGTCTACTCCCCCTCCCTCCCCTCCCCACACTCTCATACTTCAAGTCCAGGCAGCTTCCAGGTACTAGAAGGCTCAACCTGAAGGGAAAGGAAGCAGTTACAGGAGAAGGTGCGTATCCCTGATCCTTCTTCTAAGTAATAGAAGAAAAAGAAAACTCTGTTTCAAGGAAGAGGACCAAGGAGTGTTCCAGGTTGTATCTATTCTGCATAATTTTTTGTCCACCTCAAAGAACAGTCTTTTGTAACATTTTCTCTTTTACGTTTTACTCAGTAAAAATATTTGTTCCTATTCAGCCAAGCTCTACATGGAGAGAGTGGAACAAAAATTGCTGTGAAGTGAGAATGCACTCCTCCCATTCTCCCTCCATCCCCAGTATTTTGATATGACCTCTGCAGTAAAGGAGTAGGTGTAGACCGTTGCCCACACAAGCACTCTGTCTTATAGTAATAGAGGTACCCAGGTATTACATGTAATTTCAGAGGCCCTTTATAAACCCATTCCATCTTCTCTATGTTCTTATGAAAAATAACTTCCAGAACTGAACAAAGGTGGGATTTTACTAATGATCTGTTCAAGGACAATAATTACCTCTTTTCCTGCTGGCATAGCACTAGTACTAATACTAATATCAATTCCTCCACTACTACTACTAAAAATAATAAGTGGGAAACGCATGCACAGAATGGCTCATGGAATTCTTCTCAACCTATGTGCATGTGTCTGTGTTGTGAATGTGGTGCTGGTATAAGTGTGATTGCATGTTTTGTGTGTTTATCTACTTTATGTGCATATGTGTATCGCTATTTTGTTTGTGTGTGTATATATGCAAGGGCGGCCCAAGGGAGGTATGGGGCAATGTACAAAGACTCTCTGTGGGGCCTCATTTGCATAAGGTGTTATATTTGCATAAATATTTGCATAACATTAACGTGCACTAACTTTTAGTAAACATGCCTCTTAATGAGTGGATAAAGAAAGACTACCAGATTTCTACATTACTATACTCCAGTGCCAACCACCAGGCACATTAGGAAGTTCTACAAACACTGCCCATTTAGAACCCATAGCAAACCCACCATATCATAACAGCACTACCAGGACTCACAAAGCACCAAACCCTACCTATCAAAAAGGCAACAATGCAAATATTAAACCAACACATCTCAGAGAATACCAATACATCTTCTACTGGGGAAAAAGAACAAATGGCACTGTCAAATAGAAACGACTTATGGCCTTGGGCAAGCCACTTAAACCTCTATTGCCTCAGGTACACTTAGATTGTGAGCCCTTTGGAGACAAGGGAATAAAAAGTACATGTTAGTATACATGTAAATCGCTCTGATGCGCAAGTAAAGGGCAGTCTATCAGGTGCCTAAACCATAACCATAACCACATAAACAAAATGCCTTAGCTTGGTTACACATTCAGAACATAGATCGTCACCAAACCAAAAAGAAGGAATCACAATTTAGAAACAGAAAGACAATAATTAAACTGGCAACCCCAAAGGCCAAAGTTGGAACATATAACAACACTAGAGAAATAAAACTATAAATTAATTTTTTCTTGTACTAAAGAAAAACGCAAAGACATTAGCAATGAACATTTCACACAGCAGACATATTCCACTTAATAAATTCAAAATAAAAAAGTATTTTTCTACCTTTTGTTGTTTGGGCATTTTATTTTTCAGTTGCAATTGCTCCAGTCACTTTCTTCTGGTTTCTTCGTATCTTCGGATAACACTCCATTGTCTGTTGTCCATTTGTCCTTTCTTCCCTCTTCTAGGTTTTTCCCATTCTCTCTCTACATCTGCTTTAATATACTGATCTTTTCCCTTTTGCTCTTTCCTCCATTTCTTTCTTTATTTCTTTTTCATCCACTCAAATTGCACTTTTCCATCTTCAGTCCCCACTTATTCTCCCAATACCCAGCCAATCATAGATTTTTCTTCCCTCCCACACAAAATATCTTTTCCCCTCTCCAACCTCACTCCCTCAGCCCCATCCCCTTTTAGTCCTCTCCCAGCATCAGCTCCCTTCTAGTTCCAGCCCCATCTAGCATCTGCTCCCTTATAGTCCCATTCTCCCATCTCCCCACATCAGCCCATTTCCAGTACTAGCAACCCCATCAGCCCATTTCCAATCCTAGCCCCCCATCAGCGATTTCCAGTCCTATTCCAGCCCCCAGCTATCCATTTCCAGTCTTATTCCAGCCCCATCAGCCCATTCCCAGTCCAAGCTCCCCCAAGTCCATTTCCAATTCTAGCCCCCATCAGCCAATTTCCAATCTTATTCCACTACCCATTAGCCCATTTTCCAGTCCAAGCTCCCCCCCCCCCCCGCCAGCCCATTTCCAGGCCAAGCCCCCTCATCGGCCATTTCCTGTCTCATCCTAGGCCTCCTCCCCAAAGAGCCCCGTGCCTTTCTAAACTGCTTCAGAGGTGAGCCAGGGAAGCCACGCAAGGCCCCGGCTCATCTCTGCACAGCTGCCAGTGTGAAAAGCACCATTTGCCCTCATGCTGGTGGCTGTTAACTTTGAAGTCCGCTGAATGCCGGACAAGTTTAAAGAGCATTTCCCAGCACTTGCGCACTTCACAGATACAGCCACCAGCATGAAGGAAAATGGTGCTTTTCACGCTGGTGGCTGTGCAGAGGTTAGTCGGGGCCTCACACAGCTTCCACAGCTCACCTCTGAAGCCATCCATTGTTCCAGAATGAAGTGCGTGCGGGGCCCTGTGCGAACAACATTCTCGCAGAATGGACAGGCCGGCCCTGTATATATGTATCTTTATGGGTTGGTATGTCTGTGTGCATTCGTATGAACGTGCATTTGTTTGTGTGCCACTGCATATGTGCTTGCATGTGTGTATGAATGCTTGTATGTATGTGTCTCTATGTGTTTGTTTTCTGTGTGTCTGTAATCAAGAGATAAGAGGGGGAGGCTATTTGAAAGGTACAACTGTGTAATTACAGGGTTGCTAGTATGCTGAGGCAGTTGGAATTGCTTTTCCTAGAGAAATGCGTTGAGGCATTTTTTGGGAGGTGAGGTCTTCATCTCCCATGACATGCAGAAACTAAATGCATAAGCACAGGGACTTCCCCCAGCTTACCTCTTTCTCTTCCTGTGACTACAGCAGCATTCCGGTGCTCCGTCCCACTGCCTTCCCATTCGCTAGATCCTATCCCAGTCTCTGCTGCTCATTACACTGCAAACAGAGAGGGCAGGCACACTCACACAGGGGCATGGCTGAGAGAACAGCAGCATTTGGTGAGTTGGTAGGGCAGTTGTGAGGGAGTATTTTTTTTTTAAAGGTGGGCAGTGTGTAGGGTGGAAGAAGAATTGTGGGGGGAAGGCAGCTTTTGGTAGCGAGTTTGAGGTGTTGGGAAAGTAGAGAACAGGAGAAGGAGTTTGAAAAGCACAACTCCCTAGCTGCTCTGCTTCACTGTATGTACGTTTCTATGCTATAGAAGCTGGAACGCCTTCTCCCAAAGAAATATATTGGGCTAGGTTTGGAACTCCCAGTATAATTTGGCCCACTTTTGAACTTGATATGTCTTTTCATTAGTTTTTCCAACATGCTAAGTTTCATCCCATTCTGTTACATTTTTAGAGCGTTATTTTGCCCCTAGGTAGACAGAGAGACAGACAATCTCAACCCCTCTTCATTGGGTTGGAAAGAATCATTGAATTTTTAGCCCACTTTTACAATGGTGATTACGGTGGCATACAGCATTAGTCATACTCAGTTGCGATAAATAACTGAAATGTAACCAAGCCTTCTATTAGGTTTTCCAGCTGCTTTATTACATTGACTGATTATCTGGAGGTGATTACTGCTACATCTCTTTTTCATTTGACAGTTTCTAGTTCTTGTCTATCTAACTGAAATATGTAATGGACTTGTGTGTCCCAAATGCATGTTTGTTTTTTTTTCATTTTCTGAACCACTTATCACATTTCCAGTTTCCTTTTAAATCCCCTTTCATTATTTTTTCAATATGAACCTTAGGGGTATTCTATTGGTCATTTTTTCTTCAGTTCAAAATACTCATCCTGGTCTACAAAGTCATCTACTCCAGCACCCTCTGTATCTCTCAGACTTCCTACATCTCCACACTCCCTATCACACTCTCCGTTCACTCCACGCTAATCGACTGCACCTTCCTTCTGCTTCACAGGCACGCTTAGAATCCACATGTAACTCCGCCTTTTTCCTCAGTCCCGCCCTCTGGAATTCCCTCCCTTCTGATCTCTGCTTAGAGTTTTCCTTCCATAATTTCAAATCCCAACTGAAGACTCATTTGTTCCACCTTGCCTTTGACCTTCCATCACCCACTGCATAGCTCTCCCCCTCCCATCAACTCCCACGCTCTCTTTTCTCTCCCTATACACTCCTCCCCCATTGTATGGCTGAGCTATCCTGTCCTATTAGATGTTTAGCATTCCTTTCCTCCTTTTGATTTCTGCAGCTATTTTTTTGCTTATTGTAAGCCGCCATGTTACCTCTGTAGAGGGGAGATATATTAAATGCACAAATAAAGATTAAAGGATCACATTCTGCCTCTCAACCAGCTCCTCATCCACTTTATAGCCTTCCCAGACACTCTAATTTAGTAGTCAGTTTTCTTTGTGGAACTATGTAAAAAGCCTTACTGAAGTCTACTGTATATATGCAACATCTGCAGCAACTCCACCATTCACCATCTTTCCCATTCCATAAACTCGACAGAATCTCCCTTTTGTGAAACCATGTTATCTGGTGTCCTGTATTCTATTTCAAGGAGATGCACAATCTTCCTTTTAATCTTTCTTTAATTTTGGTTACAGCTGAAGTAAACTAACAGATCTATAGTGTGCTTTATCCATTTTGTTCTCACTTTAGTGTTAGGGGATAAAATCCACCTCTCCTCCAGTGCCCCTGAACCCTTCTCTACAGAGAGAGCACATTCCTAATCTGCTTTTATATCTTTGGATATACACCATTGGGATGCATAGTCTTATGCTGGATATATCAGGATTTTTCCTTGATTTTGCTTCTTCTATGGTACAGACCTCATCGTTCTCATGTTCAACTACCCATGTCTTTGTTACTCTGTCCATTGTTTCCTCTAGCTAGACACATGGAAGAGCAATTGCTCTTGCAGTGGAGACCAAGGAACACAAGAAGCAAGAGACAATAGGAGGTCACAGGAGCATTTATTGGAAGAACCCCAACGCGTTTCGGCAACGCTTTCTTCAGGGGGCATGCAGTATAACACCCTGTGTACACTTCACGTGTAGAGTAGTCTTGAGCGCTATGTTCTAACTCAAAGTGTTCAATGAAAGTAACTGAACCTTTCAACATCTGTTTCAACTTTACACACGGATGTTGAAAGGTTCAGTTACTTTCATTGAACACTTCGAGTTAGAAAATAGCACTCAAGACTACTCTTCACGTGAAGTGTACCCCCCCACCCCCCCCTCCGCTGCTGCCAATTCCATTTTGGGGAGCAGGGCGAGGTGGCCGGTAGTGGCAGTATTTTAAAAGTGGCTACATTGTACCACTGCTTTGTTGCCGCAGCAGGCCATCTGCTTCAGCACAAATGGCCTCCCGCTTCTGACCGCCCTCTGACAGTAAGTTGCATCGGAGGGAGATCAGAAATGGCAGGTCATGTGTGCCGAATCACATGGCCTGTCACGGGCAACAAAATGGCAACATAAAGCCACCCACCGAGGCCAGCCACCCTAGGCAGCAGCCTAGCTCACCTAATGAACGGTCCAGCCCTGGCAATAGGGCACTCCCTGGAATGCTGGCACTCTAGGTGGCCACCTAGTTCTCCCATGGTAGCACCAGCACTGACAAGAAGGAACATTTTAAGAATGAGATAAAGAAGGAAATCAGAATGAAACATCAGAAAAAAGATCAATGAGGTAAAAGAAAGAGGAGACATGGAATAAACCACTAGAAGGATGGGTGAGGTACAGATGGAAATAGGTGAAATGAATTAACAGGCCAAGAAGTCAACTGAAGAGGAAGAAGATGGAGGAATTAATGATTGAGCTCATGGTTTGTATGGAAAGAGATGAATATGCTGGTTTCCAAGCAAGGGAAATATTACCCAAATTAAATTTAACACTCAAAGGTAAGAGCATGATAAATAAGATGAACAAGGCCATAGCCTGTATAAAAGGACCATTTATTAACATCATGGAAATAAATAAAATACAATACTGCAGGGCAAGAAGAAAAAGAGTATAACTCCTCCGCTTCCTTGGAAAAAAACAAATCAAGGGGAAAATAAAATCACCGGGTGCAGAGATATCCCTGATAAATGGGTGTGTAAAAGGATAAAGATCATCAAAGATACTGATGAAGATCCAAAATATCAAACTGAAATAAGCTGCATCAACATAAGATGCCTGAAATTCATATGCTGCAACAGTACACTGTGTAGCAGCAGAAGTGCAGAAACTGTAAAGATATGAAGAGAAAAGAGAGAGAGAGAAAAAAAAACTTTAAACTCAAAACAACTCTAGAGGGAATTGAGAAAGAGCATTAGTATGGTAAAAAGAACATCAACCAAAGCTGAAACAGAAACCTTCTGCAGAAAACTATATAAAGACCCCGTAAAACACAATTGAGAAGCAGAATGGTTACCCTGAACACAGAAAAATTTAGAAAAGGCAAACAAATATATGAAATGGCTTGAAGTAAAAACAAGAGTTGGAAAGTAAGTCAGAGAGAGCTGCAGGCTGGAAGAGCCCTATCCCAGATGGAATGATCAACTTTTGCCTCAAACAATTAACATCAGTCCACTAGGACCTGGCAAACTGCAAAAATCAATTGGTCAAGCAACCAGGAAGAACACTTCTCCTTCCAAAGGGGGATCCAAGTAACCTTCCCAAAAAGGAACTTTCACTGCTATGGACACAGACAGAATATATGATCATATCGATAGAGCAGAAGGACACAGTTGAATGGATATACTAATTTCCTTGACAGAGAATAAAAGAATTCAAAACATGAATTCATGTCAGGAAGGTATGTCTATGGACTACAGATAAGTTACGATTACGGACTATAGATAAGCTGTGGAATTTTTTTTAAGTATTTGTATAAGATGGAAGCTTTTTTGGATTTAAAATGGAACATTTTGATAAAAAACTATGAAACAATGATTAGATATATGGGCTTGTATAAAACAGATTATTGGTCTCTTAAGATAGAGGCTTACATATATCTCACATCCCAGTGACTCTGAGGTTCATAAAACCATGTTTTACAGATATTAAGACTGACATAATAGTTTGCTCATCCTAGATATTATATGACAGCAGACAGGTTGAGGATATATATGTATTTTACTAATCTGCGAGATCAGTATCTATTGGTGATTATTATTATTTGGATCTTGTTTAGGGTAATATTATAGTAGTTCTTTATATATTAATACATATTAATCACCTTTATGAAGAGATTCACCTAAGGCAGTGTACAACAGATATAGCTTAACATAAACAACTTACATTGTAAAATGACAGCATAATCCACAGATAAATCAGAGAAACTCAGAGGTAGGCAAATCAAATCCTAAACTGAAAAGTGCTCACATACATTTAACAAAATGGCATGCTTCCCTTCCTCCATTTGCAAACTGTGAGGGAACTATGAGGTGTGATCAAAAAGTACTGAGACTTGTTGTGTAGCTATATAACAATATTTCACACCACAATGCCATTAAGCATGCAGTGAGCTACTTATGTGCTCTGTATGTGCAGAGTGTAGCATGGCTGCAGCACACCTGTACTTTTTTTAAATCACATGACGTTTGGTATCATGTAAAAGCAGTTTGTCAATTTTACGATGACTGAAAAAAATTGAACAGCAAATTTGCATTCAATTCTGCCAGAAACTCGGAGATTCATTCAGAGAGTTATGACAAGTTTCCGCAAATGTATGGCCATGAATACATGAGTCGTATTTGAGTTTACGACTGGTACAAATGTTTCCAAGAGGGCCGCCAAAGTGCTGACAGTGACAAATGTTCTGAAAGGCCATCCATGAGCAGGAATAAAGACAAAGTTGAAACAATGTGTGCCGCAATACGCTCAATCGTAGATTGACTATCAGAGAGCTTGCTGGACATCAGTGTCGGGCCGGTACAGTGCATTATTACTGTTGATTTGGGGATGAGATGTATGTCTGTCAAATGGATGCTGAAATTCCTGTCCCCTGACCAAAAAGAAGATCGACTGTCTGCAGCCAGGGAGTTGTTGGAATGTGTTGAAAATGACTCCGATTTCATCAAAAAAATTATTACTGGTTATGAAGCAAAGGCTCAATCCTCATAATGGTAGACTCCAAATTCTCCCAGACCCAAGAAAGCCTGTCAGGTGAGGAGCAATCTCAAGGTCATGCTCACAGTTTTCTTTTATTATCAGGGTATTGTTCATCATGAGTATGCTCCCAAAGGCCAAACCATCAATAAGGATTACTACATCCAAGTTCTGACTCATTTGAGAGATGCAGTTCGTCATAAGAGGTCAGAATTGCACAGGAATGCTAACTGGTTGCTTCATCACCATAACGCCCCAGCTCATGCATCACATCTTATCCTGCAGTTCTTGGCCAAACACCAAATCAAGCAAGTCCGTCAGCCTCTGTACTCACATGACCTCACACCCTGTGACTTTTTCTTGTTTCCAAAACTGAAATTAGCACTGAAAGTAAGGAGATTCAATGACTTGGAGACCATTGAGCAAAATTTGACAAACAGCTTCACAGCAGAATGAAAGAGCCATGTCAAAATTGTTTCCAGCTGTGGTAGAAATGCTGGAGGAAGTGTGTTTTATTGGAAGGGGACGACTTTGGAGAAGACTATGCAATAACTGTCAGTGTTATACTTCTTGTGTTATTGTACAAGGAAAAGTCTTTCTTGTTAGGGTAATAGGGGTCGTGGAGCTGATCTATGAATAGTTTTGTGTGTATGTTTTCAGTACATGTGCTGAGGGGTGAAGGGCTGTATTTTTATGTAGGGAGGCTGAAGATCTGTTTGTGTATGAGCGCATGCGTGAAAGAGTGGAGAATGGGCTGTATGTGTGAAGGAGTGGGGAAGAGTGAAAGGCTGTGTGTGGAAGGGAGGGCAGGAGGGAAGTGGGCAGGGGGTGAACTGAAGGACTATGTCTAGGAATCATGATGAAAGACTGTTTTTTTCAGGGCATGGTGAAGGGCTGTGTGTGCACATGTGTATGAGAAGCTGTAAACTGCAACAAAAGACTATCTCTGTGCATGTGTGTACAATGATGGGTGTGTGTGTGTGTGGGGGGGTGTATGCACGCACGTATGAGGCGGTGTGTGTGTATCTGCATGCATACATCTATGGTGTTGGGAAGGTATGTGTGTGTATATATACATGCATGGTGGGGGTATATATATGGTGTGATCCTCTTAATATCCCTTCATTCTGGACACGCTTCCCCATTGCACTCTCATTCTCAGCCTACCATCATCTTGTCCTTTTCCCATTCCTGCCCTCCCTTCCCCTTCCACCATATTCTCTCCCTTTCTCCTCCCTCCTCCTACCCCAGACCCCTTCCCCTAACTTCAGACTTTTTCTTTAAAATTACCTCCACGGGCTCCTCAAACTTCCACACAGCCACTGACACCCTGCTCCATTTTCCTGTTGGCAGCGGAAGAGGTCCATGCTGGCATTTGCCTTTGTTCATGGCCACAGCCGTGGACGCCCTCCATTCTTCTGTTTGCAGGGGATGGAGTCCCCGCTGTCATCTACCGCGATTTTCAGTCACAGCTTGCAGCTGTTCCCTTAGAAATGCATGTTTTCTTGCACAAGCGCATACAAACCGATGCATACTGACAGAGAAAAACATATGCACGAACTATTGTTTGGCAAAACGTGCCTAAAAACAGCAGTAATGTAATATTGTGTCAGTAATGTACACATTAAAACAGCACAGCGGAGCATTTATATAGTAGAAATATGATATAATATCAGCAGAATACAAATGATACATCATAATAGGCAACACAGTAGAACATTCATACAACAGATATATCACTCACTAAAGTCAGTACAGTATGATGAAGCCTCTTAATAGAGCACGTGCAGCTGAGACATACAGACAGACAGGATAAGTAAGACAAAGGCACTGGGATAAGTGAAAATGGATTGCTGGACTGAGGGTAGATGAAGATTTAAGAGATGGCTGAGGGGAGATATGATAGAGGTCTATAAATTAATGAATGGAGTGGAACGGGTAAACGTAGATCGATTGTTTATGCAATCAAAATATAGAAAGACTAGGGGACATGCAATGAAGCTACAGTGTAAGACTATATATACTATGAAGCTACAGTGTAAGACTATATATACTATATATAAGACTATAGTATATATAAGACTATATATACTATATATATAAGCCATCGGCATTAGCTCCCCAATCGGGGTAGAGCGGTGGGAGAGCGATTTTCCCGCGCCCACACTCCGGCCCAATCCGGGCCGTGGGAGGAATCGGCAGCAAGAATAAAGCACAGCTGCAGGCAGGAGACCATCCTCTTTGCCGCAGAAGCCCTCGGCGGTAGCACCCCAATCGCGGTAGAGCGGTGGGAGAGCGATTTTCCCGCGCCCACACTCCGGCCCAATCCGGGCCGTGGGAGGAATCGGCAGCAAGAATAAAGCACAGCTGCAGGCAGGAGACCATCCTCTTTGCCGCAGAAGCCATCGGCATTAGCTCCCCAATCGGGGTAGAGCGGTGGGAGAGCGATTTTCCCGCGCCCACACTCCGGCCCAATCCGGGCCGTGGGAGGAATCGGCAGCAAGAATAAAGCACAGCTGCAGGCAGGAGACCATCCTCTTTGCCGCAGAAGCCATCGGCATTAGCTCCCCAATCGGGGTAGAGCGGTGGGAGAGCGATTTTCCCGCGCCCACACTCCGGCCCAATCCGGGCCGTGGGAGGAATCGGCAGCAAGAATAAAGCACAGCTGCAGGCAAGGGCGCCCGCGCCTTGCGGGCCCGCGCCTGAGGGCCTCGCAAGAGGGCCCTTTGGCGTGGCCCTTAGGCGGAGGCACGACAGGCGAAAACCCAACGTCAACTGCACCAACAACTACAGCCACGCTACCACAAACGGAGACGGTAATAGCTTCTCCCTCAAAAGAAGCACGCCTACAATATCAGCCCTCTTCGGCTCCAAGCATCTCTCAGGAGGGAGTCTGATCCAGCGATCGCATTCCAAGACCTCCCAGCCACGCTAAGGCACTGCCCTACAAGGCACTGCTGAGCTCCTTCAGGGTTGAGCTCGCAGGGAACCACCATTTGGACAATCCTTTCAACGTGCTGCAAGTATACGCAACAATACTGTTTCTCTGAAAAGTCTTAACCTGATTAGCTAAAGCTTGACGGAACATAGTAAACATTTTACATAATTGTGCCACCTTAGTAATTTAATAATATCTATATCTAACAATTTTAAATCTTAATCTACATAAATGTACTATTTATTATACTGATTAAACTGTTCATAGTAGTCAGTATTAATTATATAAGAACACCCTACTATTGTCAATATTAATTTTTTATTTTAGACAACATACTTCTGTAAAAATTAAGCCTTATGTTTTACCATCCTTAGCAATTTAAACATTACCTTTAAATTAAACCAGATCTAAATTACTGTTGTCAGTAGATCACCTTAGATATACTTCTCCTACCTGTGAATTATCTCAGACTTAATACTGTTGTCAGTAGTAAGTCTGAGATATATTACAGTCGTCTGTAATCCTTCTTAGATATTTCTCCTGTTACTTGTGATTTACCCTGAATTTATTACTGTTGTCAGTAACATAATGTAGAAATATCACTGCTATCTGTGTTTCACCTTAAATATATGAAGTAGCCTATACCTCACATTAGTCAATAACTGTATATCTTACTGTTGTCAGTAAACTTATTACCTATTATCACAACTGATAATTACAACACCATCTCTATCCTACTCAACACACCACTTAATCAGATACATTGGCTAACATACCCCTGAATCAAAATTAGAAAATGCCACACCACAACATCATGTTTCTAAGAATATCATACACTTGTATAATCTTAACAATAATAATAATTAACCTATCACTAAGCCTAAACATCAAAAATTATATGACCATCCCTATAATACACACCCAACTTCGCTATGATAACCATATTGGACACAATCACCCAAATAACTATCCAAAAATAAACTATCATAGACTAATACACATAAAACAAACAAACTCATCCCAAATTTACAAGGAAACCTGCTCAAACACATCCTCACTATCATGCATACTTATTAATGCACGTTCAATGAAAAACAAACTCCCTATATTTAATGATCTAATAACAGACACTAAACCAGACATATTATGTGTCACAGAGACTTGGCTTTCCGAAACAGACACAGTCTACCTAAACCAACTTGATAATGAAAACTACGACCTGTTTTACAAACATAGATCCAACAAAAAAGGCGGAGGAGTCTTAATGATGACAAAAAAGATACTAAAAGCCAAATCAATTCAATCAAATATCTCTAATAACATAGACACATTATTGATAAAAATTGGCCTCATGAAAATCTGTTTAATTTATAGACCTCCAGACCAAAGAGCAGAATGTCTGGACTCATTTATTGATCTCCTTAGCTCATCTACTGAACAAAACCCTATAATCATGCTAGGTGATTTCAACCTACCATCACTAGCAACACAAAACTCCAAATTATTTATGGATGCCTTATCAGATATAGATTATCATCAAATAATAAATACTGCAACACACATAAAAGGAGGAACACTAGATCTTATCTTTCTTCCTGATTCACTTTTCAAACTAATGAATCTAAACTCCATAGCACTCACAGAGACACCCTGGTCTGATCATTATATTATCAAAACAAACTTCACATATCATACTGCTAATGTCAAAAGCTATACATTAAGTGGCCCCACATCAAAATTTAAAAAATTTAATGAAACAGAATTCCTCGATTCAACAATTCCCTACCTCTTGCCATCCACATCCGATCTAGATGATGCTGTCAAAAACTGGTATGAAACCATCAATAATGCAGCCAAAATCAATCACACAAATAAACAAAGGATACACCCCAAAACTAACAACAAACCATGGTTCAATAACACATTAAAACAAATGAAAAAAGAACTAAGAAAACACGAAATTAAATGGCGAAAATCTAAGTTGACTATACATAAGGAAATATACAATAACCATCTCATAAAATATAAAGAAACACTCGATAGTACAAAGAAAAACTACTACGCTGCAACTTTATCAAAATCATATAACAGACCTAGAGAACTATTCTCTATTGTCAGAAACCTTACCAATAACGCTCAAAATTCTAGCAACGAAATCACCGACATCTCAGTGCAAACACTAGCTAATCACTACCAAAATAAATAAAAAAAAACTCAAATGCCTTTTGATACAATCAATAACTCTCACCAATCTGTTGACCAATGGTCAGAATTTTACCCCATTTCAAGAACAACATTAAAAACTATCATATCCGGACTCAATACAACCACCTCTTATTTAGACCCATGCCCAGTGTCATGGATAAAAAACACTCTGCCTACCTTACTTTCCTTCATTCTCCCAATAGTCAACCTCTCATTATCCCAAGGTTACCTTCCTCAATCACTCAAACATGCACAAATTCGCCCAATCCTAAAGAATGGCAAACTAGATAAAACTTGCCCAGCATCATACAGACCCATTTCTAGCATTCCATTTTTGGCCAAAATAATAGAAAAAGTAGTGCAATTACAGACACAGGAATACATAGACACATCTTACCCACTTGACGAGCAACAATATGGATTTCGGCCCCGCCACGGAGTAGAAAACACTACTAACAGTATTAATTGATACTCTCCTAAGAGGAATTGACAATCATAAACAAGCATTCATCCTCCTCTTTATCGACATATCAGCAGCCTTTGATAGTGTTCATCATTCAATAATGCTCAGCAACTTAAGACAGATAGGCATAAACTCCACAGTACATAATTGGTTCACTTCCTATTTAAATAACAGAACACAAAATGTACGAATAGATAATCAAACTTCAACTACATATAACCAAGAAATAGGTTTACCACAAGGATCTGCTCTTTCAGCCCTACTCTTTAACATTTACATATAACCGGTTTGCAATATCTTTAAAAAATTTGGAGTACATTATCACCTCTATGCAGACGATATTATGATGTACATTCCTTTTACAATCCCTAACATACCATTACAACTACTCTCAGACTGCTATAATGAAATCACAATTTGGCTAAAAACTCAAAACCTTCACATAAATCATGCCAAAACCGAAGTCCTAATCGTAACTAAAAATCAATCATTTATCCCTCCTACCCATATTACACTACAAGAGCAAGAAATTAAAATAAAAAATGAAATAAGATATCTAGGTGTTATCCTAGATACACACCTTACAATGGAAACCCACATTAGAAATACTTTAAAGAAAATCTATTTCAAACTTAAAATTCTCAAACAACTACGTCCGCTTGTATTTATACAAGATTTCATTAATATAACACAAGCTATCATAACCCCTCATTTTGATTTCGCCAACCTAATACTTATAGGCATTTCAAAACAGAACATTAAAAGAATTCAATTAGCCCAAAATGCAACAGCAAGAATTATACTAAAAATAAATTCTATACAACACATAACACCTATACTTGCATCTCTCCACTGGTTACCAATACAAAGTAGGATAATATACAAAACAATAATAACCTCATTTAAAGCATTAAACGACATAGCACCGATTACACTATGTAATCTAATATGCAAAGAAACACCTAAGCCTACTAATAGAAAAGAACAATTAAATAAACTAAAGATCCCGAAGGACTTCATAAAAGCACATAAATTGACCAACAATAGAGCCTTCTCACACATAGCCCCAACTATCTGGAATTCCCTACCAGAGGAACTACGTTCACTAACAGAGATCTTGGAATTCCGCAAAAAACTAAAAACTTATCTATTCACTAAACACTACAATTCCATAGAAAACTTTGCACTCAACATAGATAAAGGATAACCAGGTAAATGACCACTTAAAGCACAAACCTCACACCTAAATGGACAACACTCAGCGCTAACGAAATGACGATCCTATCTCCTATGACCTAATACCTACGCATGTATATAGTTGTATCAGTTATGTACTGTCTTACGTATATAGATACCACACTTTGTTAGTTAACTGTTTTTACACGGTCCCAGTTCAAAAACCTACCTTGTTATTTTATGATATGTTAAGATGTTCTATGTAAAAATTAAGATGTTCTATGTAAAACAAACTTAGCGTTGTTAATTGTTGTTATTTGTACACCGCATCTGATCTCTGGAAGATGCGGTATAAAAATGAGTGTTAAATAAATAAATAAATAATTCAAGCATTCAAGACTAATAAGAGAACATTTTTTCTCACTCAATGCATAATCAAACTCTGGAATTTGTTACCGGCGGATTTAGTAAAAGCTGTTAGTGTAGCTGGGTTTAAAAAACGTTTGGACAAGTCCTGGAGGAAAGGTCCATAAACTATTATTAGAGGGGACCCGGGAAATCCACTGCTTCCCCAATACAAGCATTGTAGAACCTGTGTGTCTTCTTGGGAAACTGTTAGTTACTGGTCATAGTTACAAGCATGCGGCAAGCTAGTTCTGAGGCAATATGATGAAATGAACAGCCATTAAAATGCTTGGGAGAAGAGCTAGGCTTTCACCTGCTTCCGGAAGTAAAGTTAGTCTTGACTTAGGTGTAACCCCTCTGGGAGTGAGTTGCAGAGTGTGAGGGCTACTCTTGAGAACGCTCGCTGGAGAGTGTTACAGCACAAGATTTCCTTTCACCAGAATACAATTAGGAATGCTCCTTGAGAGGATTTTAGAAGTCTTAAAGGACTTACTCTGGCCCATTTTGTCTGAGAGCCTTGAAAATCAGGAGTAGGAGTTTTACATTTGGCTTTGTAGAGTACTAATAGCTAGGGCAGTTTTTGCAGGAAAGGTGTGAGGTGGTCACACTACTTGTAATGCTGTATGAGTCTATTGCAGGTAATAGAATGAAAACTAGGCAGATTACATGGGCCTTATATAGTGGTTGTTATTTTGATTTTATTTGAAAATATTGGTTTTTATGTTTATTCATGGTTTGCTATACTGCACTTCCTTGAAAAGTCAGTGCAGTTTATAATATTAAAAAGTACACATAAGAAAACCAGAAAGAGAAGGAAATGGAAAGAAAGATACAATAGAATCCTAGAAATAAAGTACATCAAAAGTAAGTTTCTGAAATGAAATCAGACCAGAGACACCATGTTTCAGGGCTCTGCCAAACAAAAGATTATGCCTCAGGATAAATGAATTAGATTTTGGAACTGGAAAAGCATAGGTTAAATTGAAATAAAATGTTTTAATGCAGACTTGAATTTAGGATTCCAACCTAATGTCCTGGGATAGGAAGTTTAAGAGTGCTGGAGCCATATTAAAAATAGTGGCTTGCCTGTCAAGGTAGGCAAGGGTATTTGAGGGAATTAGCAACCTATTTTGTTTCAAAGAGCACAAGATCCTGCCTGAGACATATGGGATTAGTAGGCTTGAGTGATACAGAGGCAAATCCACATAGAACGCATTGTGTGCCAAAATGAGAATTTTAAATTTAATTCAGTAAAAAAAAACAGCATCCAGTGATGCTCCCTTAAAAGAGGGGTGTTGAAGTCAAATTTCTTACAGTAAGTTATAATTGTAATAGCCTTCAATTGAATTATCTGAAGTTGGTTTGGCAAAGATCGGGGCAGGCCATTGCATAATGAATTGCAATAGTTAAGCTGACTCAACACACATCCTTGCACTAATGTTGGTCAAGCCGGCTTGTCTGAATACGAGCAAATTGCTTGGATGCTTCGAAATGCTGAAAAATTAGATTTGGATAGGAGGCAAGCTGAGGTTTAAAGATTAGCCATATTTCAAAGTGACAGTGCAGTATTTTGAAATTAGAACTCGGGGTATATTTTGACCTTTAATCACTGGAGCAACTACTGGGATCTGGGAGGAATCTGAAATTCGCATAGCTTAGGTTTTTGTGAGGTTAACTTTGGGATGATTTTCTGTTAACTAAGAAGATACTGACAGAAGACTGTTAAGCTTGGTTAGGTCAATGTTTACTGGGTCAACATAAAAATGTAATTGGATGTCATCTGCAAAGAAATAACTGCTAATTCCCTGGATAAGGAGCAAGAATTGGCACAAATAGAGATAAAAAAGAGTTGGTGATAAAATAGGTCCCTGAGAGACTCCACAAGTCAGAGGGAATTCTGTAGAATATGAAGAATGAAACATGACAGAAAAAGACCAGTTCTGAAAAAAAGATTAAAACTACTTCCTGATAGAGGATCTGATAGTCAAACTAGATCACATGCTGCTCTTAAATCCAAAGGCATGCATGGTAAGCGCAGCTCAGCCCTTATTCGGAGCCTTTCTAATCTCACCGACCAATTTACAGATTAACAGATGAAAACAAATTATCTACTTTGATCCCTATTCAGGCATAAATAGAATGCCATTTTAAATTATGGTCCCTATCTGCTGTCATATTCCATATATATATATATATATATGTTCTATTCCTAGTCAGTCCATTTTTGCAAATATGACAAATAATGCTACCAAAAAAGATATGGAAGTTTATACAGTTTATCCATCTTTCACTCCATGAATTAAGAATTATTAATGAGGGAAACTGCTGTGGGTTAAATGAAAAAAAATATTCAAAGAAAAAGAAGAATCAGTCTTTAAAAAATGAACCTAACAAAGATTTCACAAAGCAACTAAAATGATGATGAGTTGGTTATAATGGAAAATTATTTCACTTAGGGGCCTATTTACTAAGCTGCATTAACTGCTACTGTGACAATTAACATGTGTTTACAGTTAATGCAGGAGCCGTATTAACAATTAAAGTGGTGCCTTAGCAGTAAATGCATGGTAATTTCTGCATTAACAGCTCATGTTGAAGATGGGCAGGACTTATTGCACGTTAACACCAGCTGCATAGCTATAGCTAACGGCATCATATTATTTGCAGTGGAGTTAATATGTATTAAAAAATGATTATTTGTGTGAACTGTGTGGTAAAGTGCTGGGAACACCCCCGACAGTTAACCCAGAAGTTCTGCAATTACCACATGTTAATTATAGCAATTAAAGTGCAGTGACTGCAACATCCAACAACCTTCAGTGAATAGGGACTTCAATTTTTTTCTGATATCAGTGGTCCTTTTTCATTTTTGATACTGAAATAGTGCAACTGGGCAGGGCAGAGAGAAGGGATACCGTGGCGTAAGAGAACTCCTGTTTAAAGTCTAAGGGTTTACTAAAGGTTTTAATGAAGATTAATAAAATTAACGCTTGTTAAGTGTTCATGACTCTTATTTCTATGGGTACAGTGGCACTTAACACGCGTTAAACTTTAGTAAACATGCCCCTAAAATGAGTAGGAATGCAGAAGAGACAAGACTGAAAAATAATCAAGGAATTTGCTTCCTAATACAAAGGCATGTAAGAGGAAGCATCATGTGTTTTAAATAAATTATCTTTTACCATATGTAAAACTTCATAATAAAAATGTCAACCATTTACAATTTTGAAAGTTGCTCTGCAGTATTAAAGGCAGGATCAAAGTAGCTTGTTCTCTAATGAACCCCCGTGGAAAATTTTATGTAAACCAATTATCTTTTTGTCGGATGTCCCTTTCCTGGGACATAGTACCGGCACATGTCCCTTTCCTGGGACATAGTACCTGTACATGTCCCTTTCCTGGGACATAGTACCTGCACATGTCCCTTTCCTGGAACATCCGACAAAAAGATAATTGGTTTACATAAAATTTTCCACGGGGGTTCTTTTGGTGATTATTTTTGACAATTTCATATAGTATCACTAAATTAGGGATTGGTATTTGCATGTTCTCTAATGAACGGCATAATTGAACTGTTCATTCCCATTTTAGCTTTTAATGCAATAATAGGCCCGGTGGTATGTGTTTCATGTTTTCCAAATGAATTGCTCTCTACCCTTAATATTTTTATACAGACTCGGATAAGAATGACAATCACTTTCCTCTGTCTCTCTAGCACATCTTGCTTTAGCTCCAAGTTTAGAGTATGATAAAAATTAATGGGTGAAAAGTGGTTATAGGTTTAGCAGCAGCCATTAAATGCATAAACCCCCTATCCATGAATTATCAGAGGCACTATATATATGTTGCTGATAATGGCACTATATAGATTGTGCTGGAGTGGAACAAGGCCAAATCATCAGCATTCTGCCTAACTCTATGGATCGTTAATAATATTCAGCTGAATATTGCTATCAAGACACATTTTAGAAATGACATCCAGGTGCAATCTGTGATGTACAGCTCAAAAAGTCTGTAAAACAGTCGATCACATGCAAGTTTCATCCTGAATTTGGAAGCTTCCATGTGCCTGAAATTGATGGCAGTGGCCCGCCACAGATGTCTCCGTGATAAAAGGTTAGGACAGAGACGTCTATCACACGCTGAATGCGTGTCCCTGCCTGCAGTTTTGCAAGTGGAGGTATGCATCGGTATGCTAACTAGTGCCCACAGTTCCCTTTAGTTTACTTTTTCAATGGGAAAAGTATTGTTGATATCAGAGTACCCTCTTCTGTACACCTGCCAGGTATTTTGGTGGCAGAACAAGAGTTTTCTGATGCCTCTTCGTGCCCTCGAGCAGGAATAGACATGGACCTTACCGCTAGTGAGTTTAGCCATGCTTGCCTTTTCTGAAATTGGGCACAGACGTACAGTATATCTTTTCTGGAACACCCCGGGGCATGCCTCCACCACACTCCCATGTGACATGCACATGTTTGCCCCAGAGACGTTGACATAGATGGCTTTTGTTATGGGGGCATCTTCAAGATTTGCATATCTATCTGCTATTTTTAAGACGTTCAGCTCATGAAAAGGGCTTCTAAAAAGGCCGTCATTGTGGGTAAAGCTTTGTGGGAGGAACCTGAGGCCTCTTCATAGAAAGTGCAGAACCTCAGAACATGTATGAGGCTGAAGACTCCCACATCCTTACCTACTCCGTAACATGATGTCTGTGTTGGAATGGGAAGGGACATGACAGGCTCTTAGAACACATTTGCCGAGGCCCTGCGCTTCCTGCAAGGAGGCCTCAGCCCATGCCCCCACTCACCCAAAAAGAAAAAAATAGAGAAGCATCTCACAACTGACCAACTTACTATAACAGGCACAACAGTCAATGAACAGTTTGTTTTCTTAGAACTCACACATACCTATATTTACTCTACTGTGATGCCATGTGGTACTGCTTGGATCACAGTTTTGGTAGAGAGAGCCAATATATAAACAGAACATAGCATACCAGGTGCTATCAAACATCCCCCCCTTCCTGCTCCCAGAAAGGAACAAACAACTTCATGGAGGGCCAGAGAAACAATGGCAGGATAAAAATAAAGCTGTTACTAAGAATTCCTGATAAAGTAATTGCAGGCAAATATTTTGACATGGATATCATCTTTCCTGCACTGTAGCTGAGGATTTACCTGTTTATGTAAATTTGTTCTTCCATGTTTGAAGAAGCTGCAGAGATATCTTTAGTGTGTAGCAGATTCCTTAGCAAACATCCACACAGTAAGACAGTTCTTCCATAAAATCAAAGGTAATATTTTATGCAGCTTCAAAGAACATCTCCTTGCTTTTCTTTCCTATTGGCATATGTAATATATTGTGTAACTTATCCACACGCAGATGCTTCAAGTATTTATAGATAGTAAATATTTCACCTCCTCCTCAAAGTATACACTGCTGCCTGTCCTAATTTTCCTTGCATGGTGAATGTTCAAGTCTACTGTTAACTTTTTTTGTTTCTTGTTGTATTTTATTTTATATAAATAGATCAGGAATAAAACATATATCTATATCGATATATCTCAAACCTGTAAAAGTAAAATTGTTCTTAATATGCTCTTACCCAGCAGCAGAATAACAGTATGATTCCTAGATGTGTTTCTTTTTAATGGAGTAGATATACATGTGGCAATCACTTCAGTTTAGTATTGGCAGAGCATGTACTCGTAATACCAATGTTTTAGGATGGCCCATACATAGTGCAGAATCTTTCTGTGGGTACAAATGGACATAAGAAGAGTAATGTATCGAAATTCATAGCCGCACAAGCACTTAAATCCTTTCCAGAACCATTAGGCAAAGTAAGTGGTTGTCTAAAGTACAAAGATTTGAGAGCGGCAAATGGCAGCGGACAGCCCAAACAGGCATTTTAAGTCACGTCCTCCCTCACTAAAAATAGAGGCTCCAGCCCATTCATAACTGACTGACAAAGACTTACCCCCTCCCAGAGGTCTCTACCTTTAAGGACACAAATTCTGGTATGGATTCTGGTTGCCAGCTTTGGGAATTACAGTCCTGACTATACAGACTGCAAGCAGCAAACTCCAAAGTGGACTGTAGTTATCAAACTTTTTAAACTTCTAGAAAGTATCGGACTGACTTTTTAGTCAGCAATGTGTGTGTGTGTGGGGGGGGGGGGGTTGGCTCTTGTATCAGATTTCTACTCTCTATGATGGGTTGAAACCAAATGATGGTTTTTGAACTGAGGCAGTCATTTGCTGGCCAATTTCTGGCTAAGAAGATTCAAGAGGCTATTCCTAGCTTTAGGAGAAAAAAGCCTAGACACTGGGCTTCCAGTCTCCTCCACAGCAAGACTTTATTCTGTCCCAGCTTTGGGTCACAGTTCAGAAGGAAACAATTTTGTACTTCTTGACAACCCTGCAACTGCAATGTTCCTTTGGGAAAAGGTTGAGCCTTGCAATTGCCAGAGACCAACTTAAGCTGCCAACCAACTGGTTAGATCTAAGAATAAGTAAACTAAATAAGCAGTATTTTCCCTAGTAGAAGAAAGCACTAAGGATTTGGATGGAACTGGGCTTGTATCCAAACAGAATTTATAGTACTTGTACAATGTTCTAAAACCCACCCCCCACTGGATTTCAATTAGCAAATTGATTATTTTAGCTGGGTTAAAAAACTGTCTTAGTTTCTGTTGTCAGCCAGCAGTGTGTGCCTGGGGTGGAGCTATCAAAGCCTGCGACCCCTGAGATGGAGACCTCCTTCACGAACTGCAGCACCTGTTCCTCCAGAGGGCTGAGTCTGTGCTGCTGCACAAGTGGCAGCCAACTGTTGCTGGCTCTTTTCTCTTTCACAGCCTGCCATACCATCCACCACTTCTTCTTGATATCCTCAACATCCCTTTTGTGGTGGTGGACAGCATTGACACAACTGACATTGTCACGCCATGCTTTCAGCTGTGAGCTGGCACCCTCTGCCATGAAGAGGGCAGTATGTTGCTGCATGATGAGCTCCAGGACCATTGAGGTCTTGGAGGGTGTAAAGTTTGCCTTCCAGATTTGCTTTGGCCCTTTTGGTGCTGTGTCTGCCATTGTGTAGCTCAGGCACAATGGTGGTGTCAGGCTACCCATGTAGGCACTTTCACTCATACGCGGATACATCGTACAGCCACGCCATGCCTCATCCAAAGACATATCTGGTACCCGCATAGGTTCCTGAGTGCCGACACTATGAAAATCTGTGTGACAGCTGTCTGCCGTAGGACGCCATGGCCGCACACCATGGCATGATGGCAACATGTGTGTGCATGGACACCCAGACAGAAATACCTGAGTAAGACAGGTAGCGCAGTATGTGGGCATGGCCTCCAAGGCACAAGGACAGGTGCACAGCAGCACTCTGTGTGCAAATCACAGTGCAGGGGGCATTCTGCATGTGTAGCACCACTATGCCATGCCCATGCTGTCTGGCAATGGTGCATGCACCTTGCACCAGTAACACAATGGTGCCCGTTCTGCATGCATATGGCAAAGAGGCACTACCCATGCTGGTATTAGCTGCAGCTGCTCTGCGTGGGTATGGCACAAAGATACTACCCACGCTTGGCATTAGCTGCAGTGACTCTGTGCAGGTATGGCACAGAGGCGCTACCCATGCAGAGTTGAGACCATTACCATTCTACACGTGTGGTGCCGCTGTGCCATAACCATGCATATGGACATGGCCCACAGTACACACACCATATGCTTATAACCCCTGTCCCCCAACCACGGTCCCCTACTCCACCCACACAGAGACACACAGCCCTGCCCCTAGAAAACTGGCAACACCTTGTGATTCCAAACTGAGAACAGTGTATTGGGAAACCTGCAACTCCTGGCAATGGAGTTGATGGTTTGAGGATTCACTTGCCCTGGCACCACCAATGTCTCCCCCCCCCCCCCAAAAAAAGAATTCCTATCTTCATTCCCTGTAGCCCCTCAAGATTCATTACAGCCCTCCCCCAAGGTCTTCTTTCCAGATCTCTAAGGTCAAATCCCCCAAGAACGCCCCCTCCTGACACCCCATGACCTTATCTTTTTGGTCCCTGGTGGTCTAGTGGGACTAGATGCAATCCGTCCTCATTCCTGCTGACTCTGGCTACAAGTGATACTACTAGTACTGAAAGATTATTGCCTGGGGGAACCTGGATGCTATTTTACACATGGAGCCACGAAGGTTAGGCTAACCTTTGCTACGCCTTACTTTTGCTACTTTGCGATAACCGGACAGCCATATGGGTCAGACCAAAGGTCCATCAAGCCCAGTATCCTGTTTCCTACAGTGTCCTTTCCAGGTCACAAGTATCTGTCAAGTTCCCAAAAAGTAGACAGATTCCATGCTGTTTATTCCAGAGGATTTTCCCAGTCCACTTTAATAATGGTTTATGGACTTTTTTTACTGGAACTTGACCAAACCTCTTAAATGTGGCTATATTAAGAGCTTTTATTTTATGTTCCAGCAACAAATTCAAGGCTTTGATTACACATTGAGTGAAAAAATATTTTCTCTAATTAGTCTTAAATGTGCTACATGGCAACTTTATTGCATGCCCCCCCTCCCCACACCAAGTCTTTCTACTTTTTGATGGAGTAAACAATCGATCTACGTTTACTTGTTCCACGCTACTCATTATTTTATTGACTTCTATCACATCTCCACTCAGCCATCTCCTTTCCAAGCTGAAGCACACTAACCTTCTAAGCCTTTCCTTGTGGGAGTATCCTTCCATCCCCTTTACCATTTCGATGACTCTTCTCTGTACCTTTTCTAATTCAGCTATATCCTTTTTAAGATATGGTGACCAGAATTGCACCCAATATTCAAGGTGTGGTCGTACTATGAAACAATATAGAGGCATTATGATATCCTTTGTTTTATTCTCCATTCCTTTCCTTATGATACCTAGCATTCTATTTGCTCTCTTGGCCGCTGCTTCACACTGAGCAGAGGGTTTCAACATGTTATTTATAATGATGCCTAGATCCCTTTCCTGGGTTGTGATTGCTAGTTTGGAACCCTGCATTTTGCAATTATAATTTGGGTTCTTCTTTAAGTGCATAAGTTTGCAGCTGTCTACTTTAAATTTTATCTGCCATTTGCACACCCAGTCACCCAATTTCTCAAGGTCCACTGGCAATTTTTCACAATCCTCTTGTGTTTTAACAACTTTGAATAATTTTGTATCCTCTGCAAATCTGATCACCTCAGTCGTTATTCCCATCTCCAGGTCATTTATGAATATGTTAAAAGCACTCCACTATTCACCTTTCCCCATTAAGAAAATAGGCTATTTAGCCCTACTCTCTCAATCCACAATAGTCCACTGTCTCCTATCCCATGACTCCTTAGGGGGCACTAACACTAACACACGTTAATTCACTGTAATATTGGTTATTTAGGCACAGGTCCCATGCTATTCAGTGGGACCTAATGTAGCTACTAATAATGTGCGTTAATGAAGTAACAACTGTTAACATTAGTATGCCTTAGTAACTAGCCCCTTTAAATTTCAGATTTTGTCTTTTACTTACATTGTGTAAAATGAATTTTTTGTGATATTTGGAATTCAATATTTTTTATTATTCTGCAAAACAGGTGAAATTTGTTTGTCTTAGATTAACTTACTTCTGTGCTTGGTCTGTTTTGTACATTCACTTTTTTGTTTTCATTTATCACAGAAGCCTTTGTGTTCCCTGATTTAGTAAGCTAATACAAATAAAAACATTCATATGTAAAGCTGCCAAATTAAATTTCATGGAGGGCCTTTGGACTGGAAGCATCGATAAGATCCAGTAAATAAGGATGTGCTTATTAAAACTCAATTACTTATTTTTTTCTCTCTCAAGCTGTTTAATGGCTCCACTTTGCCAGATTCAGTTTGTTAAATAGCACAGTGGAAAGCTGCTTAATATTTACCAGACTTCATAATTAATGATTTTTCTCTTGGTAAAAAACTGGCAGTTACTGACTAATGTGTTTATACTGCAGCTGAATAGACACAATCTCCTGTTTTATTATTGTACTGCACAATTTTTTAAATGCTATGCACTGATATTTCCAGTATGCTAATAATTGTGTCATGCCAAAATAGTCACCTGAACTATGAAATGCTCGATCAGACACATACCACTTTTCATACTGCTGGAAAACGTTTTATGTTCTAATCTATAAATGGTCACTGTAATGAAAAAATATTTCCCTCCCCATTTGCTCATTTGTTAATGTTAAAGTGATCAGCTTTATCCAGCCATACTTTCTACATGGCAGAACAAGTTAATATATTGGTGCTATGAATGCTATTTCACTGGTCTGCTGTAAGAGTGATCTATTTTAAATGTAGGGTAGCAATACAAAATGCAATATTCTTCCCATACAGAAGTGTGGCATAGCCAAAGGGACAACTATATAAGCTGAATACAAACAGGGTATTTGTTATGAGGCCCATTCTGAAGATGCACGTCTGGATGTCCAGAAATCTGGATGGCCCAGGATGCACCCGATTCTGCTCCCGTGGGGGCTAGATGCCCCTACGGGAGCAGAATCTCAGCACAGTGGCTGGATATCCAGGGGGGTGCCCCGATTCTGGCACCCCAGACGTCTTGCCACTTGCCTGGCTAACTCAGTCAGGCTCCTTAATGGAGTTGCAGTGCCATTGTATCATGTTGCCATGGCGCCGCAGCTCGCTGCGATCCCCGGCCACCTACGACAACTGTCTTTTCCCGCAGCCCGACCCCTGATGCGGCCTTCCAAAGGCAGAGTCAGGCTGCCAAGAAGCTTCTCCACCCCCTCGCCCCACTGATCTGGCTCTGTGCTGCCATTCCCTGGTATCCAGAGGGACGTATTACATCTCTGAGGTGAAGTAGGTCCCCTGTCGATGTTGGCGAACCCAGACGTACAGGCTGACCTCAGGATTGGCCCTGTATGTCCAGGGTGGCATTCCTGCCCACCGCCTGCCCTCGCTCCTCCCTCAGCCTGCCCCCTCCCACCCCTGTCCAGAGCCCCCCGCACATCTCCTATGTCCAGAGCTTCCTGCACATCTCCCGGCGTTTAGCGGGGATGGAAATCCGACTGGGATGGGCTGGAGATTATGGACCATGGGAGGATCAGATGATGGGGAGCTGATGAGAGGGATGGAATGGATGAATGGGGGGGGGGGATCAGATGCTGATGGCGTGGGGCTCAGCACCAGGTTACAGAAGTGCAGTGGGGGGAGAGCATGTCAGGTCACCTTGTGCCACCATGTGGCATTTCTTTCACTTATTCTTCTCTGCCAGGGCCTTTGTTCCCTGTCTCAGCATGTAGTGTGGCTGTTCCTGTGCTACCTACCAAGACAAGGAATTCGGGCCGTGTGGTAAGTTTCTTACATGCCATAAGTGCGGTGCAGATGATGGGCATGTCCCTTGCATTTACCACACAGGGATTGCAGTTATCTTACCTTAACTTTGTGGTAAGTGCCAACACGTACCACACTTTAGTAAAAATGTCTTTTTGACAGATTAGAAAAGGGCAGACTTTTACACATGGTGAATAGCGTGATGATTTCTCATTTTTCACACATGGAAAAAAATCTTTATGGCAGGAAAAATAGATAAAGTACATATTATGACCATCTTTCAGAAGTTGAGTGATCAGCAGTCAAACTTGAATATTTGTGTTTTTCATGATTTATTTCATTTAGCTTGATAATCGACTGTAGAAACATAAGAAAAAGCATGACACCACATAAATCTTTATATCTGCCAAATATCACATTTTCTCATAAGAGTAAGGGCGCGGGCAGGGTCCCGGCGCCCGAGAGTAACCTGGTGTCCGGCCCGGTGCGGGACCCTGCACGCGCCGCAATATGGCCTTGGGGGGGGGGGGAGTCCGGGGAATAGCGGTATGGTGGGACGCCGATGCGTCCTTTAATTTGATTGGCTCCCCTGCGCAAGCATCCGTGGGGAAGCAGCAGTTGCCGGATTGCATGTGTTCAGTGCGGTTGGTGCTGAGCGCATGCAGGGAGTCCAAAGAGAAGTTTAAAACAGTTTACGGCGTTGAATGGCAGCGTTCCTGGGACTGTTTGTGTGAGCCGTTGTTAAGCGGTCCGGGGAGAGGAGAAGGTGACAACAGGGTCGGTGCAGCTGGGAGCGATGGCAGTTTCTGAGAGGCGGTGAACGACGGAGTGTGGAGGTGGTGAACACGCGGCCAGGCCTATTCACGGCGGTCTCGAGTAGCACGTGGTCCTAATTGCTGCAGGCGAGTTTGGGATTTGGGCTTTGTAAATAAAAAAAATAAATAAATAAAAGAAAGCAAACGGTGGGGAAAGCTAAGGGTACAGATGCTGCCTGGATATTAAATAAGTAAAGAAAGATACAGTGACTTGGTAAAGGAGTCTGGTGGGGGGAAGTAATTATTAAAGGAAGGTGATTAAAAAAATTATATATATATATATATATATATATATAAAACATAAATAAATAAATCATAAAGTGTGGGATTGTGGAGAATGCCTGCTGGGGGTGGATGTGGTGGTCGCAGGTGGGGTCTGGCAGGGCTGGGGGGGGCAGGTCAGTTGGTGGTACTAAAGGGCGTGGGGGTGACGGGGGAAAGAGAGGTGGCCAGCACAGCCTTCCTGGGAACCCTGCCCATGTGCAGGGGGGGGCAGAGGGCCAGGAGTGCAGCGGGGGGGGGGGGGGGGGGCGTGATAGGACTGGGCAGTCTGCAGGCAGGGCAAGGGGGGTAAGCGAGCTGGGGGACAGGGGTCCAGGACTAGAGGGGGACTGCTCGGGATGAAGCGGCAGCTTTGCCTGTGGAGGAAAGGGGGCAGGATGGTTCCCAAGGGGGTTTGCAGCCCACCAGTGAAAGGGGCGAGGGGGGGCTAGTGGGCATGGGGTGGGAACCCTTATGCCTTCATGGCTCAGCAGGAATGAAGGTATGGTGAGCAGTGCGAGTCCATGGTTGGCGGGTGGTGGTGCGGAGGGTGCTTCCCAGCCTGGGTTTGGTCCGGGAGGGGGCTCCGGGTTATGGCTGGAGTGGGCAGCAGGGTGCATGGGATCAGTGGTTGCGGGGTGGCCAGGGTCCGTCTGGGGCCGATTGGGTGGGGGCATGGCAGCCGGTGTGGTCTGTGGGTTTCTCCCCTTCTCCTTTTCCTTTTGTTTCCCCGCAGGTGCCTTGGATGGCCTCACCAGGACGAGAATACGATGCAGTTGGATGTCAACAGGTGCCTGTGGATGGCAGAGCGGCGGAACCATTGCGGGATTGTGTGACTGGAGCAGAGGAGCAGGTGGTGATGGAGCAGCGGCTGAGAGAGGATACGGTGCATGAGTTGCTGCCTCCGATAGTGATGGATGTTGGGCCCTCAGCAAGTAGGGGTGAGTTAAAAGGTGACAAGGGAGCAAGGAGGAGGGGAGTGGTGAGCGGGTGCTGCGGTCAGGTAAAGCTAGCAGGAAGAGGAAGCATACGTGCAGGCGTCGGCGGAGTTCCGAGTCGTCGTCATCCTCGTCGTCGAGTTCGTCAGGGTCCTCCGTGGAGTGTGGGGATAAGGGGATGGAGGCGAGGGATGGGGTTGCGGCGGCGAGTGTGGCTTCAGGTGGGACTGTGAATGTTATGACTCTATCGGAGTTATGGGAAGGGGTTCCGAGGAAGTTGAGACGCAGAATTAGGCATAGGAAATACATAGACATATTCCGTTTGCTTGAAGGTCGTAAGCGCTCCGGGGAGGGCAGGATAAAGCGGAAGGAGGATGAGAAGGCTGGAAGGAGTCGGAGGGTGTCTAGGACAGTCGTGAATTGGGTATGGGCCTTCTTGCGATTGGTGAGTGTATAGGGACTGCATTACCCAGAGCAGCTCGGTATGCAGCTTGCATATTCGGATTTGATATTAGAAGCTTCGCAGACCCACGAAGGGTGGTCGTGGCTTAACTATAATGAAAAATTTAGAGATAAGATGGAAGAGAACAAGTCCTTAATGTGGGGAACGCAGGATATCAACTTGTGGCTCACCCAGATGTCAGTTAGGGCGGCGCCCGGGGGAGCTGGGGTAAAGGCGGTGCAGTTTTCAATGCGGGGGTGAGTCGCTCCTTTCGAGGTGGCGGAGTTGCATCTCCCGTCAGGATGGTCTCGGGGGGGGGGGGATGTCTGATGGTGTTTTAATAGGACCTCCTGCCCGTTCCCGGATTGCAAATTCCGGCACATGTGCTCAGCCTGTGGCAGGGGGGCATACAGCAGCAAAATGCCTTAAAAAAAGGACGGTCTTGCCCTCCTTGCCGGCTGGTAAGTAACGGGGAAGCTAACGAGGTGGCACCTATGCCAATAAGGGTCAAGGTGTTGAGGGAGTGGCTTCAATTTTACCTGAGGCAGAAGGTTGGAAAAACGCTATTGTTGGGTTTTCAATGTAGTTTTCTGATTCTGGTTCGGGGTTTGGTGGCGGGCATGGCCGCAAGGAACTCCCCGTCGGTGCGGAAGTTTGCTGTGGGGGCCTGGGAGAAGTTGGCAGTTGAGTTGGATTTAGGTAGGGTCGCAGGGCCATTTGCGCAGCCTCCTTTTCGGAATTTTGTGGTATCCCCGATTGGTATCATACCAAAGAAAGAACCGGGGAAGTTTCGGATGATACACAATCTGTCCTTTCCAGGCGGTGCTTCAGTGAATGATCACATCCCGCAGAGGTGGTGTACGGTTTGGTATGCATCTTTTGATCGGGCAGCAGAGTTAGTCCGAATAGCAGGACCGGGTGCTCTGATGGCGAAGGTTGATATTGAGTCGGCTTTTCGCTTGTTGTCGGTGCACCCTGTGTCCTTTCACTTGTTGGGTTTTTGTCTGGACAACAAATTTTATTTCAACAAGTGCATGCCAATGGGTTGTGCGATGTCTTGCGCTTACTTCGAAAAATTCAGTACCTTCCTCCAGTGGGCGTTGACGTGGCAGGTGGGTAGGTCCGAGGTGGTCCATTATCTCGACGACTTTTTGTTTGTTGGTGCAGCGCATACGACTGCTTGCACGGAGCTCTTAGAGGGGTTTGTGAGGCTGGCTAGGGAGTTAGGGGTGCCGCTGGCGGCCAGCAAGATGGAAGGACCATCTTCCAGGATCACTTTCTTGGGAGTGGAGTTAGATTCAGACCGGATGGTGGCACGTTTGCCGCAGGAGAAGGTGGTGAGGTTGCGGGTTTTGGTGGCTAATGTATTGGCATCCTCAAAGTTAACATTGAAAGAAATGCAGGCATTGATGGGCTCCTTGAACTTTGCTTGTAAGGTGATACCAATGGGCCGTGTGTTTTTACATCAATTGGCGGGAGCGACGGCGGGGGTGAAGAAGCCGCACCACCGCATACGTATTTCAAGAGTGATGCACAAGGATTTGCAGGTTTGGGACGTCTTTTTGCGGGAGTTTAATGGGACGTCGGTCATTCTGGAAGAGGAGTGTTCGAGTGCGGATCTACAGCTCTACACCGATGCGGCAGGGGGAGTTGGGATGGGTATTTACTTTGGGGGCGCATGGTGCGCCGATCAGTGGCCAGATGAGTGGAATGAGGAAGATTTGACGAAGAATATCACGTTTTTGGAGTTATGTCCGATGCTAGTGGTTTTGGAGTTGTGGCCAGAGAAAGTGCGGAACCGTAAGTTGGTTTGGTGGTGCGACAATAAAGCAGTCGTGAATGTCATTAATCATTACACTCCGCAATGTATAAGGAGTGTAATGATTAATGACATGAGAGCGTTAGTGCTGGGGTGTCTGCGTCAAAATGTGGTTTTAAAGGCTCAACATATCCCTGGTCATGCTAATGGTATTGCTGATGCCCTTTCCCATTTGCAGTGGGAGCATTTTCGGCAGTTGGCACCGGAGGCAGAGTTGGAGGGGCATGTGGTCCCTTGGAGCTTGTGGAACGATGGCCTGCTGAGATGAAGGAGCTGCTGCGGTGTTCGGTGGCGGAGAGGACCTGGGACGCTTACCGTCGAGGTTGCACTATGGTAGTAGAATTTTTGCGGGAGCGGGGGTGGCGGGCTGGGGCGGTGGAGGAGCACCTGATCAGGCAGTACATTGTAAGTGCTAAAGAGAGAGGGCTATCCAGATCAGCTGTCAAGGGGAATCTTGCCGGTTTCGTTTTTTTCGCGTGCGCCGTTGGCAGGGATCCGCCGGGGTATTGTTCATGGTTCATAGGCTGCTGCAGGGATGGGAGCGCTTAAGGCCGGCCCCGAGGGATTGGCGGCTGCCGATTGCGCATGACTTGCTCCTGAGGCTGTGTGCGGAGTTGCATAGTGTCGCAGAGTTGCGCTATGAGGCCGTACTTTTTGGGCTGTGTTTACGTTAGCGTTTTTCAGGGCATTTCGAGTTGGGGAATTGGCGGCGAGCTCAAATAAGGCAGTGGGGGGGAGTAGTTTGCTGTGGCAGCACGCGCAGCTTGAGGGTGAGCGATTGAGGGTATTCCTTGCAAGATCCAAGACAGATCAGCGGGGTAGGGGCTTCTGGGTAGTCTTGAATGCGATTGGTGGACCGACCTGTCCGGTAGCAGCCATGTGCGAGTATTTGCAGGTGTGTCCAGTGGTGGAAGTTGCGCTATTTGTGCATAGTGATGCGCGGGTGCTAACGTGTTTTCAGGTGGCGGCAGTCTTGTGAATGGTATTGTCTCACCTAAGTGTGGACACAAGTGAATATTCGCCGCATTCTTTTCGAATTGGGGCAGCGACCAGCGCGGCAGAAGCAGGGCTTTCAGGGGGTCAGATACAATGTATTGGCAGATGGCACTCCAAGGCATTTAAAGGTTATGTGCGTTTATGAGGGGGGGGAATATGGGGGGGTGCTATTAACGTGTGATTTCTTTTGCAGATGGGGGACTTGGCGTGAGAGATTGTTGGATGATTGGTTACTCCTTCGTCTTCTGGGCTGGCCAACGGGCGGCAGTGCGGCTAATCGGAAGCAATCTGGGCTGCGATCCGGCAGTGGTGTCTGTATCATGGCTGGGCAAGCGGGGTCTGCGATGGACGCAGCAGCTGCCTTTGCTTCATCATCATCGGCATCGTCTGCCACAGCCGGGGATTTTGTTGGTGCACTTGGGTGGCAATGACTTGACTTCTTGGACCTGCAAGCAGCTGATTAATGCGACAAAGAGGGATCTGGCGGTGGTGCTGCGCTGGTTCGCTGGGGGGGGTTTTGATATGGTAGGACATTATACCTAGACTGGCATGCTGTGGGCAGCGTACGTAGTCCAGAGGCCTGACGAAGATTAATAGGCAAATTGGGCGGTGGGTGTGTGAATTAGGGGGTTTTCAGGTGCAGCATGCATGGGCAGAAGTCAATTGTGCCGGGCTCCATAGGAGCGATGGGGTGCATCTCTCTCCGATAGGAATGGATTTATTGTTGAATGACTGGCAGGACTGCTCGTACTGGTCGCAGCTGGAGATGGGGGGGGGGGCGGCACAGACAGAGCAGCAGGTCTGTGCCGGTGGCGGGATCCCGGAGGTTTCTGGGGTCCGGAGCCTTAGGCCACTTGGGACAAGGGCGGGGTGCCCACGACCCGGATAAACCCTGGCGGACTTGTGATACTGATACGGAAAAGTCGGAGAAGGGGGATAGGAACTTGGCCGGAGGCTTGACTACGGCAGGTGCGGAGGTGAGGTTACCTTGCTAATCGTACGGCTGGTGACGGATCCCTCTGCAGGGGTTCGGGGGTGTTGATTATTGTTATGAGTGTTCAATTGTTTGAGTTATTTAATACAGCTGCGACCAGTTGCTTCCAAGAACAGTGTCTGTTGAATTTGTGGGGGAGCTGTGGTTGGTGAGGGGGGCATGTAGGGGTGTAGGATTCGGGGATGCTGGTAGGTGTGTGCGTGATCGGGGTGCATCGGGTCCGGCTACCCTGTTAAAGTAAGGGCGCGGGCAGGGTCCCGGCGCCCGAGAGTAACCGGGTGTCCGGCCCGGTGCGGGACCCTGCATGTGCTGCAGTATGGTCTTGGGGGGGGGGGAGTCCAGGGAACAGCGGTATGGTGGGATGCCGATGCGTCCTTCAATTTGATTGGCTCCCCCATGCGAGCATGCGCGGGGAAGCAGCAGTTGCCGGATTGCATGTGTTCAGTGCAGTTGGTGCTGAGCGCATGAAGGGAGTCCAAAGAGAAGTTCCCTCCCTCCCTCCCTTGGTTGGGGGCAGGGAAGGTAGTGATTCGGGGTGTCGCGGCTTGAGGGGGCGGGATCCCGGAGGTTTCCGGGGTACGGAGCCTTAGGCCACTTGGGACGAGGGCGGGGTGCCCACGACCCGGATAAACCCTGGCGGACTTGTGATACTGATACGGCAAAGTAGGAGAAGAGGGATAGGAACTTGGCCGGAGGCTTGACCACGGCAGGTGCGGAGGTGAGGTCACCTTGCTAATCGTACAGCTGGTGACGGATCCCTCTGTGGTGGTTTGGGGGTGTTGATTATTGTTATGAGTGTTCAATTGTTTGAGTTATTTAATGAAGCTGCGACCAGTTGCTTCCAAGAACAGTGTCTGTTGAATTTGTGGGGGAGCTGTGGTTGGTGAGGGGGGCATGTAGGGGTGAAGGATGCGGGGATGCTGGTAGGTGTGTGCGTGATCGGGATGCGTCGGGTCCGGCTACCTGGTTACTACTAATGGCTTGAGAAACAGCCTGTTTCATTTTTAGAGGAAAACATGCAACAAAACAAAAGCAAATAAATAAGAAACAATATGCTGGCAAAACACTGTCATGGAATATCTTTTGTATTTTTTTGTATTGCATAAGCTATTACCATCTTATGGTTTTATACAAAAAAAACATATGGGCCAATATTCCAAGCCAATTATGCATTTTCTGGTGATTGATAAATACATAATAATTAGCTTCTCTATGTATTTATTAAAGCATTATATGGAGAATATCAAAGTATTTATATCACTAAATGGCCCAGTACTCTCCATATAAATTTTGACTGGACTAGGAGTGGGGTGAATGCAGGCTAAAACCTCATCCATTTAGTGATGATATTCAGCTGATAAATGAATAATTTATCTGAATAGCAGGCCTAAACTGAATGGGTAGCGCCCGCTTCATCACCAGCAAATATGTATATTCAGCCAGTTCCTGGGCTGGTGGTCCATTTAAGCTCCTGAGGGCGCTGGCTGAAGCTGCAGCCCATAGTGTAATAAGCCGGGTCTCGTCTGTCCAGTACTTGCTGGCCAATGCAAAAACCATGTGCCAGAGGCCAGTGCTACAGCTCTAGTGCAGGGTTTCCTAACCCAAGTGTTTTTGCAAGTAAATCAGCTGCGCACAAAGGGTCAGGGCTAAATAAGGAGAGCAAGCCAGACACCTGAGCACAGGAGTTTGCTTTATCAGCCTCTTCATTTTGCACACGTTTAAGCAAAAAAAAGAAAAAGAAAAAGTCACGAGGTCATATGATTCTCCAGGTGTAAAATAAAATATATATTATTTTTTATTTATTTATTTTAGCATTGTTAGTGTGCTTTTTACCTTATTTGTATTTTCTGTAATCTTGTTTAGCTCTCTTCTATGTTCAGCTGCCTGTCTCCTGCCTCTCCTAATAATTAATTATAACTGCCCTGCACTCTCTCTCTGTGGTATTTGTTTGTGAAGGCCAAGTTTAAAATTCAAATCCATTTTCCACTTCTACCTCTGTCTCTGCTGTTTTTCACTGAGTTTTAAATTTCCCTGTGCCTGTTCTCTAACCTACCTGAGTGTACAGAATGTGGAGCCCCCCTCCCCCAATTGAGCCATTACACAGGTACACTAAAAAAATTTTTTTTTAAACTGCCTCTAATGTTTCGATTGATTTTTACGTTTTTTGGTGCGCTGAATCCAAATCTGGTAACCAATTTGCTCCATCACGTACAGATTTATTGCTACATTGGGTTAGCAGTTTGAGGTGAACGTTTCAGATTGAGTGCGATCGAGATAAAAGTTTCTTGGATGAATTCTTTATACTAATTGTTTAGTAGTTATTCAAATAAGAATAAAGAAAATTGTAACAAGGCAGCACATAAGAAGTGGGAGGCCGCGGGCCCACGTGCCCGATGGCCGGCGATAACCGGGGGGGGCGGGGTGGCGCGCACCCCTTCCGCGGCAGGGTGAGGCGCGTGCCCGCGCGCGTTTTGAATTAAATTGATTGGCTCCCGCTTGCCCAGGTGGCCGCGGGAGCCAATGGGGGGAGATCGCTGGACCCAGAGGGAGCGAGCGGACGGACGCCAGTCCGTTGGAGCTGGGGAGAGAGGACGGGCGTCCGGCTGGAGCTCCGTGCAGTTTTCGCTCGAGCGAGGGAGCAGGAGCTGCGAGAGAGAGCTTCCGGCCGGTGTGGTGTGCGGCAGCTTGATCGCGACGCTGTCCCGGGGTGCTGAGAGGAGCGTCGGAGCGGTGCAGAGGGCAGTGCGAGGAGCAGCATGCGTTGGGCCGGCTGAGGCCTATTGCAGGTGGAGGGGGGAATTTACGGGCTAGGGCTCCGGTCTGGCCACCCAGAGCTCAGAGAACAGTTTAACTTGGAGGATAGTTTCTTTCTGCAGGGGATAGTGTCATGGGGCAGAGGGGCAAGGGGCAGAGGGGGGGGGCACGATGGGGGGAGGCACGAAGGGGGGGCACGAACGGGGGGGCGGTCCACGGGGCGGGCTTAGAAGGGCACAAGGGGGCAGCCCCGGGGCAAGGCAGGGGCTAGGTGCAGGGTCCCGAGCAGTGGTGGGGTGACAGTCCTCCCGGGTAGTTCCGGGGGACCGCAGGGGCGTATGGCTGGCCGGGGCCAGGAAATGGCGTCTGGGGATCTGAGGGGGTCAGTGCCTGGTGGGGTTCTGGGTGCGGGATCCGGCGGGGGAGCGGCAGGCACTGCGGCTCTGCCTCCTCTGGTGGTGGAATCCCTGGGGGTGGGGGGGGCTACACCGTTGCCAGCGGGGTGGCAGGGTCAGGATGGATGGGTTGGGGGAGGCCCTTGGGGTTGGCCTATGCTTCCGGGGGGAGGGGGCATGTCCAGTTGGGACTATGGGCGGGGCGGGGGACAGGGTTCCTCCAGGGCTGATTGGACGGGGCCTTGGCAGCTGCCCTGGGGCTTGTCTGGTTCCCCTTCCTTGTTTTCGGTGTCTCCACAGGTACCGGCAGGAGACGGGGGAAGGACGACACTGAGCGGAACTGGTCGGTCTGCGGCGGAGGTGCCTATGGCGCAACGCGAGGACTTCCAGGAGGGGCTTCCAGCTTCTGCGTCCACCCCATCAGAGGTCGTGCAACCCCGGACTTCGGCGGATGGTGAGTTACCTGAGCCTCGGGCCGAGCAAGGCGCGGAGTTTAGTCAGGCTGGGGGGACGGGAGGCAAGGCGAAGAAGAAGAGCCGCAGCTCCCGCAAGCGTCGGAGGAGGGGGGGCTCATCGTCGTCTTCATCGTCTTCGTCCTCGTCAGTTGGGGGAGGGGGCGGGCAACCTGTCGGTGGTGGGGGGGTAGTGGGAGGGGGCGGGGGTGGGGCTACATTGGCCTCGTTTTCCGAGCTGTGGGAGGGGGTGCCGCGTAAGCTTAGGCGCAAGATATGGAAGCGGAAGTACATAGATATCTTTCGCTTGCTTGAAGGAAGGAAGCGTTCGGGGGACAGCCGGCGGAAACGGAAGGCGGATGAGAAGGCGGGCAGGGTCAAGAAGGCTTCGCGGAACGTCCTCAATTGGACGAGGGCTTTTCTTCGGTTAGCTAGTGTCTGGGGACAGCGTTACCCGGGGCACTACGGGATGTTGCTTGCATACGCCGACTCGATTTTGGAGGCGGCTCAGACTCATGATGGTTGGGCATGGCTCAACTATGATGAGAAGTTCCGCGATAAAATGGAGGAGAATCGCGCTTTGTCCTGGGGGACACAGGACATCAGCCTCTGGTTAACGCAGATGTCTGCCAGAGGCGGGGCAGGTGCGGGGGGGCAAAAAGGGGTTGCTGCGTCTGTAAGTGCGGGGCGGCCATTTCGGAGCGCCCCAGCTCCCGGGGTCCCAAAAAGCGCTGGGGAGGGGGTTGGGGACGTCTGCTGGCGCTTTAATAAGTCGTCTTGCCCCTTTCCGGACTGCAAGTTCCGGCACAGTTGCTCCTTATGTGGGGGAGGACACTCGGCTCTCCGCTGCGGGAAGAGGGGACCTGCCCCCCCGGCCACAAAGCAATAGTGTTAGTTCGAGGGAGTTGGCTCCTACCCCCATAAAATTTTCGGCACTCCGGCCTTGGTTGCAGCGCTATAAGTGGGTTACGGCTCGGCGAGTCTTGGAAGGGGGTTTCCAGTACGGGTTCCCCATACCGGTAGTTGGGGAGGGGGGCCCGGCGATGGCGCACAATGCTCCGTCGGTGAAGCGTCTTGCTCAGGTGGTTCGCGGTAAATTGGATGCTGAGTTGGCCCTTGGCAGGGTGGCCGGGCCCTTTGTGGACCGGCCATACCAGAATTTAGTAGTTTCTCCTTTGGGCATTGTGCCTAAGAAGGAGCCCAGGAAATTCCGGCTCATTCACAACTTGTCCTTCCCGGTGGGGGCTTCGGTGAATGATCTCATTCCGCGGGAATTGTGCGCGGTGCGGTATGCGTCGTTCGACGAGGCTGTGCGGCTGGTACGGGAGTGTGGGCGCGGGTGTCTCCTGGCGAAGGTCGATATTGAGTCTGCTTTTCGCCTGCTGCCGGTACATCCGGCTTCCTTCCCTTTATTGGGTTTTGTATTTGAAGGCTGCTATTACTTCGACAAGTGCTTGCCGATGGGCTGCTCCGTCTCTTGTCGTTACTTTGAGATGTTCAGTTCTTTCATGCACTGGGTTCTGGAGGTGTCCGTCGGCTCTCGGAATGTGGTCCACTATTTGGACGATATCTTATTTGTGGGTTCGGCGTCGTCCAGGATATGTCGGGCGTTACTGGCCGGGTTCATGCGGCTCGCGCGGGAATGGGGGGTGCCCATTGCGGCGGACAAGACTGAGGGTCCTGCTACGCGCCTCACGTTTCTGGGAGTGGAATTGGACTCCGTTGACATGGTGGCGCGATTGCCTCCAGGTAAGGTGGAGCGTTTACGGGTGGTAGTGGCGAACGTGCTGGGGGCGAGGAAAGTTACGTTGCGCGAGATGCAGGCTTTGTTGGGCTCCCTTAACTTTGCCTGCAAGGTTATTCCGATGGGTCGGGTGTTTCTACGACGATTGTCGGTGGCTACTTCTGGAGTGCGGCGACCGCATCATCGCATCCGGATGTCACGAAGCATGAGGTCGGATCTCGGGGTTTGGGACCAGTTTTTGAGAGAGTTCAATGGCGTTACGGTTCTCCTCGAAGCGGAGGTGTCTTCCTTCGATTTGCAGATTTATACGGATGCGGCGGGCGGTTTTGGGCTCGGTGTTTATTTTGGTGGAGCATGGTGTGCCGCGCCGTGGCCATCAGCCTGGCGGGCGGCTGGATTAACCGACAGTATTACGTTTTTGGAGCTGTTCCCCATCTTGGTGGTTTTGGAGCTCTGGCCGGATAGGCTTCGTAATAGGCAATTGTTGTGGTGGTGCGACAATGAGGCGGTAGTTCACATTATTAATCGTTATGCGCCTCGTTGCTCACGGGTGGCGGCTTTGATGAGGGAGGTGGTTTTTGCCTGCTTGAAGCTGAATGTGGTAGTGAGGGCTCGGCATGTTCCGGGATATGCTAACCAGATCGCCGATGCTCTTTCTCATTTCAAGTGGGACCTGTTTCAGCGACTGGCTCCAGAGGCGGACCTGGCAGGGAGTTCGGTCCCAGAGCGTTTATGGCATCTTGGCCTCCGGGTATCCTGAGCTTGCTGAGAGGTTCCGTATCGTCGGCGACCTGGAGGTCCTACTGCAAGGGATGTGACAGTGTGGTGGCCTTTTTGGCGACTCGGGGTTGGCGGCTGGGCCCGGTGCCTGATCATCTCATGGGGGAATACATTTTGGCTAAAAAGGCTGCGGAGGTGGCCCTATCCACTGTGCGGTCTCACCTTGCCGGCTTTGCTTTTTTCTCTAAGGCGGTCGGGTGGGCAGTGCACGGTTGGGGGTTTCTTTCTCGCCGGCTCTTATTGGGTTGGGAGCGGGCTGCCCCCCTCCCGTCGGACAAGCATCGGCCCATTACCCCCGATCTGCTGGTTCGGATGAGCGCAACCTTGCCTTTCGTGGTGGAGTCCGCTTACGAGGCTCTGCTGTTCCGGGCTGTGTTTTGTGTGGCCTTCTTTGGGGCCTTCCGGTCGGGGGAATTGGTGGCGTCCAGTGGGATGTCGGGGGGGGCAGCTCTGCAACTCCGGCATGTGCGTTTGGCACAAGGGCAGCTGAGCATATGGTTGTTCCGGTCTAAGACCGATCAGAGAGGGAGGGGCGTATGGGTGCATTTAAGGCCGCTTCCGGCTTCGGTGATCTGCCCGGTAGCGGCTATGGCGGCATACCTGCGCGTGCGGGCTCCGGGTAGCGACCTGCTCTTTGTGCATGAGGATACGCGGTGTTTGACGCGTTTTCAGTTTGCTGCGGTCCTGCGCATGGTGGTCCGACAGTTGGGCTTGTCACCGGGTGACTTCGCACCGCATTCCTTTTGGATTGGGGCCGCTACTAGTGCAGCGCTGGCTGGTTTGCCGGGTAGCGATATCCAGCAGATTGGCCGCTGGCGCTCAAATGCCTTTAAGGGATATGTACATTGTTGATGTGGGTAGTGGGTGGCTCGGGTACTAACTATGTTTTTTCTTTTAGATGGGATCCGGGTGCCAGGTGCCTGCTGGATAGTCGGCCATTCTTTTGTGCATTGGGCCGGCCAGCAAGCAGCTTTGTGGCCGCTTGGTGCGAACTTGGGACTGCCTGCTGACGAAGTGGTGTTATCATGGCTGGGTGAGCGCGGTCTGCGCTGGTTACAGCTCTTACCCTTGCTTCGGCACCATCAGCGTGTCAGAGGATCCCCGGACTTCTTGGTGCTGCATCTCGGAGGCAATGATCTGGCGTCATGGACAGTGAAGCAGCTAATCCGGGCAGTGCAGCGGGATTTGGGGGAAGTCTTATTAATGTTCCCCGGGGTCATTTTGCTGTGGTCTGACATAATTCCTAGGCCTGCTTGCTGGGGCCAGCGGCGGTGGTCCCGGGGGTTAGTTAAGGTTAACCGGCAAATTGGCCGTTGGGTGTTGAGCCATGGGGGGTATCAGATTTTACATTCCTGGGTGGAGGTCGAGTGCGCGGGCCTGTATCGTTCGGATGGAGTACATCTTTCCCCGATCGGGGTGGATTTACTCCTGAATGATTGGCAGGAGGCCTTGGAATTAGGATGTTTAGAGCGGGTTGGCTGGTCGCAGCTTTGATTTGGTGGGGGGGCTCAGGGACAGGTGTCACTGAGCCGGTGGCGGGATCCCGGAGGTGTCCGGGGTCCGGAGGCATGGCAATATGCAGGGCGGGGGTGGGGGTACCCCCGACCCGGAGAAGCCCTCGGTTTTTGCTAGTAATATGGCGAAGCCGGATGAGGGGGATGGAATTGCCAGGGATGGTTCTCGGCGGAGGCGGGAAGGAACTCACTTTGCTACCCATATGGCTGGTGAGGGATTGTCCCGCTGCCGGAACCATAAGTTAACAGTTTGGTTGTAATGTTATGTTGTGCTTGTTTAATAAAGCTGCGACCAGTTATTTTGCCAATAAGTGATCATGTGGTGTTTATTTGGGAAGGGAGAGAGGGGGGAGGGGGGGAGGTGGGAGGGAAGGGGACTGTGGGCCACGTCCGCCTTACCTGGTTAGTGGGAGGCCGCGGGCCCACGTGCCCGATGGCCGGCGATAACCGGGGGGGCGGGGTGGCGCGCACCCCTTCCGCGGCGGGGTGAGGCGCGTGCCCGCGCGCGTTTTGATTTAAATTGATTGGCTCCCGCTTGCCCAGGTGGCTGCGGGAGCCAATGGGGGGAGATCGCTGGACCCAGAGGGAGCGAGCGGACGGACGCCAGTCCGTTGGAGCTGGGGAGAGAGGACGGGCGTCCCCACCCTCCCTCCCTTTGGTGGAGCTTGGGGGATGGGGGGTTGCAGCTGGAGGGGGGAGGCGGGATCCCGGAGGTGTCCGGGGTCCGGAGGCATGGCAATATGCAGGGCGGGGGTGGGGGTACCCCCGACCCGGAGAAGCCCTCGGTTTTTGCTAGTAATATGGTGAAGCCGGATGAGGGGGATGGAATTGCCAGGGATGGTTCTCGGCGGAGGCGGGAAGGAACTCACTTTGCTACCCATATGGCTGGTGAGGGATTGTCCCGCTGCCGGAACCATAAGTTAACAGTTTGGTTGTAATGTTATGTTGTGCTTGTTTAATAAAGCTGCGACCAGTTATTTTGCCAATAAGTGATCATGTGGTGTTTATTTGGGAAGGGAGAGAGAGGGGGGAGGGGGGGGATGTGGGAGGGAAGGGGACTGTGGGCCACGTCCGCCTTACCTGGTTATAGAGTAATGTCAACAAAACACACTGTGATGGTAGCAAAATTGTCTGCACTTAAAACAGCCACATACATGTGCACAAACATTGAGCATATAAGAGCGAGGTTAGACACAAAGCAAAGCAAAGAAATGTGCAAAAAATGTTGTACAGGTATGTATGTAAGGATAGAAAACGCAAACCGCACCATTGCAATACATGAAGACAAACACCCGATGTTGTGAAAATAAAATTCTAATAAATGAGATCCGACACTGTGGTAATAACTAGCAAATTTTTATTTCAAAGTTTAGTAAAAACACGATATTTGTCAACACAGTTTAGATTTTAAAGTCATTCTTGGGTCAATCAATCTCCTGGTGGGCCCGTTTCTTCTTCCCCCGAATGCTTCTCTTGGTGCGCTGCTTGGCGTATTTTTCATCTGGGGTTTCCCGCAGCAGCAACCAGCAGAAATCAGCCATCATAGTGGTGTTCCATCTTCCTTGGTACCTTCTCTCTGCGTCCTTGATGTCCTGGTGAAACCTTTCACCTTGTTCTTCACTGTACGCCCCCAGGTTTTCGGGAAAGTAGTTCACATGGGAGTGCAAGAAATGGTCTTTCAGGCTCATGTTACAGCCTTGTTCTTTGAAGGCATTGAGCATCCTGGCAACAATATCCTTATAGTTCTCATCCCGCCTGTTCCCCAAGAATTTGAGAACAACATCCTTGAAGGAATCCCAGGCTTCTTTTTCCTTCTCAGACATCGTTTCAGCGAATGCTCCATCTGAAATGAGTTTCCTTATATCAGGGCCAACAAACACTCCTTCCTTTAGCTTTGCTTCAGAAAGTCGGGGGAACTTTGAGCAAAGGTACCGAAAGCACTCACCATCTTTTGGAAGGGAGTTGATGAATTGCTTAATGAGACCCAACTTAATGTGGAGAGGTGGTAATAGAATTTTATCACGAGGTACCAAGCTCTCATGAAGAACATTTTTCTCATCGGGTCTCAAATACTCCCGAATTGGCCAGTCTTTTTTCCCCCAGTGTAGGTCGCGGGCCCGGCTATCCCACAAGCAAAGGAAGCAGGGATATTTGGTGAAACCGGATTGCTGCCCTAATAGCATGGATAGAATTTTAAAGTCTCCACAAATCATCCACTTATGCTCATCATAACGAATCTTCTGAAGAATCAGGGCCAAATTCTCGTATTTTTCTTGGAGAATAACAGAGTGAGCAATAGGAACTGAAGCGAATGTGTTGCCATTATGAAGAAGAACACCTTTTATGCTGTCTTTTGACGAATCAATGAACAGCCGCCATTCAGCAGGATCATACTTGAGTTTAAACTTTTCCATCACTCCGTATATATCGTTGCAAAACACCAAATCTTCCTCTTTGCTGAAATACTTCAAAAATTGTGTCTCGCGGTTGCGGTACCAATAAAAAGTTGTTCCTGGTGACAATAGATTTTTCTGTTTAAGCCGAGAACCTAGCAGTTGGGCAGCATCTTTTGGGAGTCCTAAATCCCGGACTAAATCATTCAATTCAGCTTGAGAGAAAAGTTCAGGTTTCGGATCTGGTTCAGTTTCAAACTCGGAAGTACTGGACTCATCGGGAAAAGCCATCTGATGAGTCTCATCATGATCAGAACCGTCCACACAAATATGATCCAAAGATTTTGGTGGTTCAGGCACAGGTACTTCGTTGCTATGAGGCATAGGCCTAATTGCTGAGGGAAGGTTGGGGTAACTTATTACGTTCTTATTTTTTAAGTTGTATCCCTTCACAATGCAAGAGCAAAAATAGCAGTCACTGCTGTGGTCTCTTTGTTCACGCCACATCATAGGTATTCCGAAACGAAATGCTTGTTTTTTACCTTTCATCCATAAGCGTAGATCTTCCTCACATGTCTTGCACACTTTGTGAGGAGCCCACGGTTTGTCTTGATCGCCTAACTTCAAACCGAAATAGGCAAAATATACTTTTTTAATAAATGCAGAAATGTTCCTCTGCCGCTTTTTCACGGTATATTCCCCACAAATAAAACAAAAACTGTCCGGAGAGTTGACGCAACCTCTGGCTCTGTGAGCCATCACAAATACACAGCAAACTACAACTGTAGTGAACCACTTCGGAATAAAGCTGGATTACGACTGAGCAAACAAAAGGTAATAATGAACTTGCAAGAAACTGAAATTTGACAGGAACGTTCATGTCGCAACCACCGTGTTTGAGCGAGCGAGCGAACGAGGCGAGGCGAACAGGAAAGAACATGCGCCAGCGCGATTACTGGATTTAGCCCCCCGCCTCCCAATTGTCCTGTTAATGTATAAAATGAATACAAAACACTCTAAAATATCATGAGGGAGTGTTTCTAGTTAGTTAACCATTACAACCTCTATTTTGGGCCAAGAAAATAAACTGCAGTCGGCTAAAAAGAAATTATGTGAACATTCCTTATATGGGTAAGAAATCTAATTTTGCAAGAAAACATGACGTGATGGAACATTTTGGCTATTTTTCCTGGATTCAGCACCCCAAAATCTATAGAAATCAGTTGCAAACCTGGAGGCAGTTTTTTGGTAGTGTACCTGTGTTATTAACCCTCTTCTTCCCTGCCCACGTGTGCTTCTTCCTTTTGCCTTTCTGCTGTGGAAAGTGCAACTCCATTAGAAGCATTTGCTCCTAGCTCCTGGTTTGGGTCAGACATTTAACTACTTGCGCTTCTGAATCCTGTCTGTCTATATTGATATACTGTGTGTGTGTGTATATTGTGGCAAGGTCATCTATCCTGAGTATGGGGGAGGTGAGAAACGTAAAGAATTCACCCTAGTAAAGGGTCCCCTTTTAGGAGTACAGGGTGAGAAAGCCACAGCCACACCTAAAAACCAGAAAAACCCCAGCTGGAACAGGTTTCATGCAGTGTCTAATAGAGTAAGAGAGAGAGATTACGGGCACGAGGTCCAAAACCCTTACTTCAACAAGTTCCTTGATTACTCAAATACCAGAAGGCAGGGGGATTGCCAACACCTGGGAAGGAAGAAGGTGGAGCTAGAACCCTGGAGGTATAAGCCTATGCTAGAGTATACGGACAGGAAGAAAGGAGGAGAGGGAGAGGAAGGCAGAGACCAGAGAACAGAAGGAGGTAGAGAAGGTGCTGACTCATGCAGAAGAGCCAAGCTACCAGGAGCTGAGAGGGCTGAATTCCCTGCAACAGGTTGGCAGCAGAGCTTGGAGCCAGGAAGCAGAGAAGCTCTCAGAGCACGGAGAGGTTGTCAGCTCAGCAGTCTGACTGGGTGGGTGAGTCAGAACCCATGCAGCTGGGAGAGCCAGTGGCAGAGTTAGGGGAAGAAGACATCCTTACGGATTGCTCTCTGTGCCAAGCTTTAGACATGGAGTCTTGAGGAAGAGCCAGCCCTTAAAGAATTATCCTCCTTGAAAAGGTAATCATAAGAAACAGGCAATGTGGTGGTAAATTCCCATATGTTTTTAAAAGGGAAGTTTACTGAAATTTAAGGATAAGCAGGAAGCTGTGATTCATGCTTGTTATCCACCTGTGGTTTGAACTGTGAAACAGCAAGAAGCCAATTTACCTGCTAGAAAATGTTTTCTTTGCTCCTCTGTTATGTGACAAGCCTGTTGAGAGTTTTTGATGGCAGTCTGAATGTTTGCTTCTTGTTTTGAGTTCTGTTGTACCTGAAATGCAATCTAGAAGGTATTGAGGTTGATAGAAGCCAAACTGCCACAGGACATTAAGCTTGTTTGGACTTTATGCTGTAATTAGCAAGGACTAAAAGGAAGGTGGCAGCCTTGCTATCAAAGGCTGTGCTTCTGAAAGTAAGAAGACTTTAAACAGCCATTTTTGGGTTCTTTTGTTTACTTTGTCAACCATCTGCTGTACCTTGAGCAAATCCTACAGAAATAATCCTGTATCTGGTACTTTGAATCTTTTTGTGCGAAATAAAATTTCTGTTATATGCCTTACCTCGGTGGCCTTAACTACAACTTTCTACCTGAAGCACAAACACATCTTAGCAGTACTACATTTCCCAGAAGACACCACAAGGAAATAGGCTGCTAAGGCTGATAGGAGATGGTTCCTCCAATAACCACGCCCCTCTAAAACTAGAGGTGAGTGGTGAGGGCATTTGACAAGATATATATATGTTTTATCATTTTTAGTGTGTTTTTTAACCTTATGAGTGTCATTGAGTGGCACGAATAGCAGGGATGGTTCTCTGGATTGGACGTCCATCCCCACTATTCGCTCCCCTGCTGCTCCAGCTAATGCTTCCCCATATGAACAGCTAGTTTGTACTAGGAGGCTTATATGAGGATGGGAGGGGCGATATTGAGGTGGAGTGAGGGCGGGGCATGGGTGGGCTGTTACCCCGGACATATATGGCCGATTATGAGGTTGGCCCTGTACGTCCGGGGCCATGAACATGGATGGAGAACTTATTTCACCATAGAGGTGGAATAAGTCCCCCTGAACATTGGGGAATCATGCCACCAGGCCGTGAAAAAAGGTAGAGGGGTGCAGGAAGATCTCCATAACTGGACTCTGGCCATGAGAGGCCGGATTGAGGTTCAGCAGTGGCTGGAATTTGCAACTCCTGAATCAAGCCATGGTGCCATGGCGATGGGAAACTATGGCACTGCTGCTCCATTCAGGAGCCTGACTGAGGTAGCCGGGGATCTGCTATGTGTGCCCACGGGATCAGAATCGGGTCTATGGCCTGCCTGTTTGGGCCATAGACCCGATTCTGATCCCGTGGGCACATCTAGCCCCCACGGGAACAGAATTGGGTCTAACTGCGGGCATCCCACCTCTGGTCGGCTGCACAGAGGGATGGACAGCCATTCAGAATGTGCCTGTACCTGTATAATTTGTAATCTTGTTCAGCTCTCTCCTATTTTCAGCTGTCTATCTCTTGCTTCTCCCTCTTCCTTATTCTCCCTCCCTCCCACACCACAGTATACCCACCCCCTGGCTAATAGTCTCTTATAGCTGTCTTGTATTCATTACAGTTATTACTCAGAGATGCACCCCAATCCCCTGAGATCTTTCTCCTGCCTTTTTTTCATATATTTCTTCTGACTTCTGCTCTCCTCTCCATCTCTCAGACCTACCTCTCTACATCTGAAATCTCTCAAGTAATCCAGGCACGGATCTTTACCTGCCTATCTTACATTGTTGCCAGGATGCCCCTGCCATTTGAAATTGAACATGGCCAAAGCAGAGCTTTTTATTTTTCCCCTTAATAACAAATCTCTCCCCTTCCTCATTTCTCAGTCTCCGTGGATAATGCTCTATTCCCTGATTACTCAGCCTGCAACCTTGGAATTAACTTTGACTCCTCCTTCTCTTTCTCCACACACATCCAACTGATAGCTAAAACCTGTTTATTTCTGTACAACATCAACAAAATTTGCCCCTTCCTCTCTGAACACACTACTTATGCATCATCACTCTGAATCATCTCTGTCCTCTTCAATCTGTTCAAATTCAACTGCGTGGCTAATCTTCCACCAGTCCCATGTAACCCCTCTTCTCAAGTCACTTCATTGGCTCCCTATCCGTTTCTATATCTAGTTCAAACTTCTCCTATTTGAACTATAAGTGCACTCATTCTGCTGTTCCTCACTACCTTTCCTCTCTCATTTTTCTCTACATATCTCCTCGGAAACTCCGTTTTCTGCAGATTGCTTCTATCTGTCCCCTTCTCTTCTATTGCCAACTCCAGACTTTCATCCTTTCACCATGCTGCTCCTTATGCCTGGAACAAACTACCTGAGTCTGTACCTCAGGCTTCATCTCTGGCCCTTTTCAAATCCAGGATGAAAACTCACCTCTTCGAGGCCACTTTTGGATCCTGATCCACTTAGTCGCTTATGTGTTTCCTTACCACTCCCCTAGATGTATCCTTATCTTCAGCTGTTGTGCTGTCTGTCTTGACTAGATAGTAAGATCCGATGAGAAGGAACCTTCTCTTCCATGTGTCTGTACAGCGCTGCGTATGCCTTGTAGTGCTATACAAATGATCAGTAGTAGTAGTAGTAGTGAAGTTGAGCCAGGAACAGACCTCACGATTTTTGGCCAACAAGCAGATAGGAGGTCTGTACACCTCCCCCCCCGCCCCCCGACACCAATCCCCATATCTTGACAGGTACAAATATCATTGGTGGCCCTCTGGGTCCTTATCACTGCCACCCTGCACCCCCAGCCTCAAAAAAATCATTCGCCCTGTGGGCCCTGAATCCACCCAGTCTCTCAAAGAGATCATCGGTGGTCCCATGGGTCTCCCCATAGCCCAAACCCCTGCAGTACCTTTAGAAAGTTGGGAGGTAGGCACAATGCCTACATGCTCCTTCCTCCCTTCCACCATCTTTCAAAATGGTGGCTCCTAATCCCACCACCTGGAGGGGGGCTCAGTCTGGGATGCACAGTGTGGGGTCAACAGACTGACTGACCCTATGGTGTATGTCCCAGAATGCACCATGGGGAGGAGGTCAGTCTGACAAAAGAAACAATTTTTTTCCTTATTTGGCAGAATGAGCCAGCTCCCACATTGGGCAGTGTGTATTCCTGGGATACACCACTTGGGTTCAGCACTACTATTTTGAAGGATGGTGGCAGAGAGGCAAGAGTTTGTGGGCATCGCTCCTGCCTCCCAAATTTCTAAAGGTACTTGGCGGGGGGGGGGGGGAGCTGAGGGATATCTAGGTACAGAGAGGACCACAAATGACTTGGGAGGTGGGGGGGAGGGTGTTGGGGCTCACAGGACTACCAATGACTTTTTTAAGAGGGTGGGTGGGAGTTTTAGGCCTATGGGACTGCCAATGGTTTTTGTACTTGGGGGGTCAATGTCTGAGGGGGCACTGTTCTCCACAAACACTGCTTCAGGGGGCATCTTGCCAATGCCTGTATTACACTGGTCAACAAAATTCTACAAAAGTCATGTTACTGAAATAAAAATAACCATTTCTTATCAATTTTTATATGTTGAACACGAATATGACAGTGAAATTGCAAAGCTGGCTCTAGTTTTTTTGTAATCTACAAGAATTAATGTTTACATCACGAAATGCATGTCAATAGTAAATATAATAGGCCTTCGGTAAATACCTGTAAAAAACCAAGTCATAGACTACTTCTTCGATTTTTTCGCCTGTCTCTTGTACAGCTGTTCGGGAGCTTCTCTGGGGAGTGTCCAGCAGTAGTCAGCCAGCATTGTAGTGGACCATTTTCCCTGGTATCTTTGCTCCATCATTGCGATATCCTGGTGAAAACGTTCGCCCTGTTCATCACTAACCATACCACAGTTGTCAGGAAAGAAATCGAGATGGGAATCAAGGAAATGGATCTTTAGAGACATATTGCAGCCAAGTTTCTGATACTGCATCAGGATGTCTTCTACTAGTAGTTTTCTGCCCTAACATTCCAGAGAAAATTTGTTGACACTAGGCGAAAAGCATTCCATGCTTGTTTCGCATCACCCTGCAGCAAGTTGTTGAACTGGTCATCTTTGACGAGCTCTCGAATCTGAGGACCCACAAAAACTCCCTCCTTAATCTTTGCTTTGCTGAGTCGAGGGAATTTTTCATGCAGGTATCAGAAAGCTGGCGAAGTGCGGTCTATGGCTTTCACAAAGTTTTTCATCAAACCTAGTTTGATGTGAAGGGGTGGTAGCAGGATTTTGTGAGTCTCAACCAGAGCTGGGTGCAGCTCCAACTGTTACACTTTGTCTGCGATTCCATTCCTTCCGCAAGTAGTGCCAACCTCTTGCTTGGCTATCCCACTCACATAAGAAACACATGTATTTTATATATCCCTGCTGCAGTCCCATTAAAAGGGCAACTACCTTCAAGTCAGCACAGAGGTGCCAGCTGTATGTTTATGTTTATTTATTTGATATACCACCCTACTTTATCAATCAGAGCGGTTTACAATTCACAAACAATTAGAAACAGGCACAGGGCCAGAAAGGAGGAAAGGAAATTACAATTGTTGATATAATAGAACAAGAGAAAGGATACAGGACTATACGTAGGGGACAGAATCAGATAAGAGGGGAGGGATGGTCATAGACTAAGGAAAAGAGGTGGGTTTTTAGGTCTCGCTTGAAGGTGGCGTGATGGGGTTCTAACCGTAGGGAGGTGGTGAGTGAATTTCAGAGTGCGGGGCCGATGAAAAAGAAAGCAGAGGAACAGGTGGGATTGAAGGTGAGCGAGGGAGTGGGAAGGGATATTAAGGCGGTTAAGGTGTAAGGAGCGGGGAGTGTGTCTGGTGGTGTCGGTAAGTAACTTAAACTTAGTGCGAAAGGAATGGAAGTCAGTAGATGCTTTAAGTTATCGTATGTCTCTTTCATGTGGACGGCATGTGCTACTGGAACAGATGGAAGACGGTTTCCATTGTTCAAAAGCACAGCCTTCAGACTCAGTTTCGAAGAGTCTATAAATAGTCTCCAGTCTTGTGGGACATGAGTGATTTTTAAGGCATTCATGAGGCTTTCAATATCAGGACAGAATACCAGATTACTTTCCGACTGCGTATAGTACACTGCTGACGTCAGATGGTTTCAGCAGTCGTCTGACAGTAGTATTGCATTGTATCAGAAAATGATGCAATCAACTCTGGATGATGTGTACATGCTGGTATTATGCAATGCGAAGCAGTATTACATCATTCAAGGCTTATTTGGGATGTTGTTGATGTCCTACTGGATAAATTTACACAGTGAAACGTCAAACATGAAATACATGCAATATCTTCAAAACGAGAGCCAATACAATTTTTTTAATGTTATATTCGTGTTCAGCTCACCAAGATACTACAGACTAGGGCCTTTTAAAGTCAGTAACGATTTCAATGTTGACCAGTGTTATCTAAGGTGAAGTATCAAACTTCACCTGAACTTATCCTTTTACACCCCACTGCATTTTTATGCCTACCTGAAATGGGCATAAAGATACATTAAAAAAAGAGTAAAAAATGATGATGCTTAAATGCAGTTTTTTTTTACCTTGGGATCAATTAAATATTCATAAATTTTCATGCAATTAGCATGCCCACTGCACTGTGCTTTAACATAGTAGTTTTGCTGGCGATTCTCCTGCACAAGCTTGCTTTCTGCATCTGAGCTTAGAGCAGGGTTTCTGCACTGGTTACTAAGAGAAAAGGAATGAAGTTTGAATATGTACGTTTACAGTCTTCTGAGCCGTAAGAATATTTCTTAATTAAAGGAACAATGTATAAAGATGTATTTACTTAATTGCATGTCCAGGATTAAACCCGAAGAATATACCTTTTGCTTTCGCTTCCTTTGATACTGTGGCCACTTCTATTACAAACTATTTTACACTGGAGGGCACACACATTAGCCCTGACTCTAACAGATGAGCATCGTTACTTAAGCTTTCTCACACTGCTGAATTCCTGTGCACATACAAATTGGTAATGATGTTCTCTCTTTATGCACATGAAGGGTAATTTTATAAACCATTTTCACCTGTCAAACAGTGTTTTGCACAAACTAATGGGCTCTTATAAAATCAGGTCATGCCTAAACGCGCACGCAGTGCAAGCTAATGTTTACTTGTACAGTAGATATGCACAGGGGCCTGAGCACGGGACAAGTGGCAATTATATATGTTTTCTAAATGTGTATACACCTCTATGCATTTAAAATAAATTCTGCCATATATACTTGCTCTCGAACAGGTTTAATGTCCATGGCTTGAATGTAGGAGCCATTGCTACTGGATTTGCACTAATATTTTATAAAGTCATATAGGCACCAAGAATGCCAAAATAGGTGTTTTTCTACTTACTTAACCTAGACGTCCTGTTATAAAATTACCCCCTGCATGATAGCCTGCAGAGTCATGATGCACCAGGACATTAGATGGCTCTTCAAGCCAAGGTGGTACTTAGGACTGCCATTTTTTGAACTAAACCTAGTGCAGTGCTTAAGGTCTTGATTGCAACCAAGTGATTTTAGAGACATAAACTGCAATACATTTTATCTTGGGCTTATCAAACATCTTTCACATGTCCTGGAGCTTGTAAAGAACGCTGTGTCCATCTTCTTTGTGAACTTAGTTAGCTATTATTTTATTTATTTATTTTATTTAATACACACTTATATACCGCTGCTTCCAGCGATCAGCAGCGGTTTGATTCTTCTTCTGGGGATGTCAATCAGGACAGGGAGGGGACAGTAATTATATAGATCTAAGGGTAGGTCACAGCACACAGGGTTAGTGTCATGGGGGACTTCGTTATACATATTTACATTTATACATAAGTATTTACAATTGTACCTCACACCTTTTCTATAATTTATATATTCGGAATTATCTTTGTATTATACATCTTCACATATTCTTACATAACGTGTTATGTAACGCATTTGAGTAATCACCATTGGTTGTCTGTTGAGTGGAGAACTAATGTTAAGATAGCTACCATACTAGAAGGGCTCTAATTGCATACTGTCTCTCACATTTGCTGAGGTCTTTAACAAAAGCTTTTCTGACTGTTCCACTATTGTAATTTGCACAGCTGACTGATAAGTATTCAATAAACTTTTTTTTTTCTGACCCTTCTTTGTTAAATAACATCCTTTATAACATTCAACAAATTGAATCCAATTTGCAATTTGTTAGGAGATGAAGGCTTTCCTAGTTTCTCATGCATTCTTCATTGGTTTGAACGACTACCCAGCTGATTTGGAACTGAGGTCCACATTTGTCTATGGATTATACGTATTGTTGTTCATGTATTTCCAAGATTATAACCACTAAGAACAAGCAATGTACATTATTGCCCATAATCTAGGAAATGAGATCCCAGATGTTGAGGCTTTAATGAAAGAGGCTGACTTGGATTTAGTGGTGGCTACAGAGTCATGATTCACAGACTATACTATACAGGGTAGGAAGAAGGAGAGGAGGAGTGGCACTATATGTAAATATCATATTAAAGAATTATAGGTTTACAAGGGAAGGAGGAGCCACTGTGGGTTAAACTAGAAAGAGGGAACGGGGAATCCATTTACATTCGTGTGATATACAGATCTCCTTCACAGGCAGAAGTGGACAGAGATTTAATTGAAGACATTTGCAGTATAGCAAGGAAAAAAAGAAGTGCTACTGAAAGGCGATTTCAATATGCAGGATGTTGATTGATACATCCCTGCTGTAGTACCATCTAGAAATAAGGAGATCTTAGATTGTCTACAGGGAGAAATATTCTGGCAACTGGTAACAGAAACCACATGTGGAGGGGCCATACTGGACCTGGTACTTACCAATGGAGAAAGTATTTCTGATGTTATAATGGAAAATCATCTCGCTTCCAGTGACCACCAGAAGGTGTGGTTCAGAATTATGACTAGGGCTGATAAAGGCCATTCAAAAGGGGGGTCCTAAACTTTAGGAAAGCTAACTTTGCCAAGATGGGACAATACCTCAAGGAGTCATTAGCAGGATGCGAACAGCTGGGGGATGTAGAAAAGCAATGGGCAAAACAGAAAGGGAATATTTTAAGGGCAATAAACATTTTTGTTAGGAAAGTAAATACAGTATATGTAAAGGAAAAGAAAGTCACTATGGTTCTCTAAAGAAGTAGCTGAAAAAGTGAAGAAGAGGGTGGCCTTCATAAAATACAAGAGATCACAGAAAGAGAAAGACAAGCATCAATATCTGGAAAAACTTATAGAAGCTAGGAAAGTAGTCAGGAAAACAAAGATAAAAATGGAAGAAAAAATAGGAAATGCAGTAAAACAGGGGGATAAGATATTTTTAAGATATGTTAGTGAAAAAAGGAAGTTCAAAAGTGGTATTATCAGACTCAAGGGTGAAGAGGAGGTATACGTAGAAGCTCATGAGAATAAAGTAGAATTGTTTAATATTTTTCTCAAGATAAAATTAGTTGGAGACTGTTTTGGAAGCATACTGTATGTCCTATGATGTCCAGTAGTCTCTCACAATTGCTATTTTTTTTGGCCCATCATGCTTTTTGAGATCTGACAGATGTTGGCGCTGTTTGGTTGGCATGGGAACCCAAATGCATTAGATTTTTGACTGCCCTCCTAGTCAAGATTTTTGGAATGGGGCATGGAAATACATTTGTGAAATATTTGGTCTGCGTACCAAGTTATCTTTACAGATTATAATTTTTCATTCACTATGCATTAATGAGATTCTTCTTGATCAGTGCAAAGGTTGTGCAAGAGAACTATCAGGTGTTCTGGTATATCTGTGCTTCTTAATGTGGCCCAGAATTTCTCATGGTTTACACAGTCAAAATCCTTGCTGTAGTCAATAAAACACATATAATTATCCTTTTAGTATTCTTATGTCTTTTCAAGGTTCTCTCTCACATCCGCGATGATGTCTTTCATTCTTTGCCATTTCCTGAAACCTGCTTCTACTTCAGGCAGTTCTTATTCCAGGTATGGTTGTAGTCTCTGATGAATGATCTTGAGTATATTGCTGGCATGTAGGATCAGGGCAATTCTGTGATCATTTCCAGAGTCAGTTGGATCACCTTTCTTTAGTATTGGTATAAACACAGATCTTTTCCAGTCAGTTGGCCATGATATTGTCTTCCAAATTTCCTGGCAGTGCCTTGTAAGAATAGTAACAGCTGCATCTGATTGCTTTAATACTTCAATGGGAATGACATCAATGTCCAGTGCTTTGTTATTTGATAAGGCTTTCAATGCTACTTTAACTTCTTTCATCACCAATGGTCCCTGATCATAATGTACAGATTTAAATGGCTGTTGGTCCACTTGATCTTTATGGTATAATGACTGTATAGTCTTTCCATCTTTTCTTGATCTTCTCAGCATCATTCAACATGGATCCTTGAGCATCTTGTAGCATTCCAATTTGAGGCTGGAATTTTTTCTTTAACTCTTATAGCTTTAGGAAAGCCGATCTTGCAAATAACGAGAATGTTCTCTTTGATGTTGAATGAATGGGTTTTGCATTGAGCGAAGGCATGGATAGTGAGTTAATGGAGTGAGATCTCCTGGTTCTATTATCCGGAGTCCTTTAAATTAGTGTTTCCAGGTGGACGGCAGAGAAGTTGTGAAGAATTTTGAAGACTATTGACAGAGATTTGAATTTAACTCTCTCAATGATGGGCAACCAATGTAGTTGTTTATATACAGTATAGGTGTGATATATATTTTGAAATGATGCTTCTGCTTTTTCGCCGTTAAACTGCACTTGTTGCATTCTGTTTGAGATGTATGATGTGAACCACTTTAGGGGGGTTCCTGATATTCCTATTGACTTGATCCTGTTTATGAGGGTTCCATGGTTAACAGTATCAAAGGCAGCTGAGATGTCGATGAATAAGAGTATATACATTTTCTTTTTGTTTTCCAGGCCCTTGAGTAGGTTGTTAAGTAGAACTAGTAATAGGGTTTCTACCCCATGATGTTGTCTAAAGCCGTATTGCTGGTCATCAAGGGGGGCACTGTCATTCAGGTGGTCTTGTAGTTGTAGTAGGACCGCTTTTTCAATGATCTTTGCTAGGAATGATATACTCAATATTGGGCGGTAGGATGCTGGGTCATCTCTGCTGAGTGTGCTGTTTTTCAGAATCGGTCTTATGATGGATTTCTTTAGTTCAGAAGGCATGATTCCTTGTTGCAGTGATAGGTTTACTATGTGAGAGAAGTACGGTGCTATGTCTTGTTTCACTGCCTTGACCCAGGCTGCTGGGCAGGGGTCGAGTGGGGATGTGGTGCTGTTTATGCTTGTGACCATGGTTACAATTTGCTGGTCTCCGATTTTGTGGAAATTGTTCCATAACTGGTCTTGATTTGTGTTGGTCTCAATGTTGCATAGGGGTGTTGGTAGTGTTGAGTCTAGGGAGGTCATGGGTCTTGTGGCCGTCAGTTTGCTCGCGAAGTGGTTTGCCAGAGTTTGGGCCTTGATCGTGTTGTTTAGGTTGTCGCTCTGAGATGTTTTAGTTAGCGATTTGACGAGTTCGAATAACTCACGTGGTCTGTTATAGCTTTGCTTAATAAGTTAGTGTGATGCTTTCTCTTGGCGGAGTTGACGTCATCTTTGTACTTTGCAAGAAGAGCCATGTATTTGGATTTGAGTTCGCTGGATTTGGTTTGCCTCCATTTTCTCTCTATTTTACGGAGTTCTCTCTTCGATCTTATTAATGTTGCTGTGTACCAGGGTTTTGAGCTGGGCTTGCTTGCATTCTCTGAGGTTTTCAGTGTTGGATTCGATGCACTTTGTATGCTTGCGTTCCATCTGTTTGTTAGTTCATCAAGGTCTGTGCAATCCAGAGCTATGTGGGATGAAATGGTATTTATGAGGTGTTCTTTGTTGAATTTGTTGAACTTCCTGAGTGGGTGAAGTATTCTCATTTCTTTTGCATTTTTGGGCATGGATGGCAGTTTTATTTTGATATCGATTTGGTGGTGGTCGGACCATGGGACTTGTGATATCTTTATCCTAGGTGGTTCTTCGTTTGGTTTAAGATTGTTGGGTACGAAAACCATGTCCAGGGTATTTCCCTTATCGTGGGTGGGATCACTTATTAATTGGTGGTAGCCCAGTTGGTCCATGGCTTCGAAGAAGGTGTTCGCGTGGGTTGGGAGAATTGATGCTAGGTTCAAATCTCCCAAGATGATCTGGAATTTTTTGTTTTGGGTGGTAGTGATGCTTTCCAGTGCTGTAGCTAGTGCTTCGTGGTGTGATGAAGGAGGTCTGTAGATTAGGCAGATGGATACAGCCGTACTTTCTACTTTGAGTAAGTCAAGGTCTGAGTTTGTGATCGTGGATGTGTTTGTTAGTTGCAGGCTGGTTTTGGCTGCTATGAGGACTCCACCTCCCCTTTTGTTGGTGCGTGGGCAGTTGTAGAGCTTGTAGCCGGGTTTACTTATTTGGTTTATAGTTGCGGGATCTGAGTCAGTGAGCCATGTTTCCGTTATACAGAGGATGTCTGGTTGTTCATCAGTGATGATGTTGTGGATGATGTGGGTTTTGTTTCTTATTGACCTAGCACTGATAAGGATGATGTTACATGTGTGATGTGCTGGGTGGGAAGTCCGTGTGGGTTTGTCTTGCGTTAACAAGGGTTTGTTTCCATGGTTGCTCTTTGTCTTGGTTTTAGGGTGCTTCTGTGATTTGTTTTGCTTGGTGGGGATGTGACTCTGGGGTAATATGAGTGTTGGTTGATCAACTGTAATGGGGGTTAGATTGTGTTGATGCAGTAGGGGTATTGGGAGGGGGTGTAAGAGATAGATTGGGGTATAAATTAGTGGTAGCAAGAAGTGCGGGTTCAGGTTGAATCCATGTGGAGAAACCAGTATACACATGCACAATATTAGAAAAGCGTTGAGGAGCTTCATTTCACAGCTGTTTAGAAGACTGTGGTGGGGCTATTATTATTTGATTACTTGATTAGTGCAGCACAGTGATACAATATACAGTGTAACAAATTGGTTGGTGATACAGGATACAGTGTAACAATGTAACAGGATGTTTAGTACAGCACAGATAGATTGTTGGTATAAAGTCTAAAGTCTATTGGAGGAACTTGCGGTTAATATGTTTGTTGTTATAAAGTCTAAAGTCTATTGGAGGAACTTGCAGACAAGCATTTACCTGGGTGGTTGCGTTGGTGTAGGTGTCTGGTGTTGGCGAACTCGACCCAGCCAGGGGAGCTCAAGCTGCGTAGTATTCAGTGTTGGCGAGCTCAACCCAGCCAGGGGAGCTCAAGCCGAATGTGACTGTAGCATCTTGCGATTACGTATCCCAGGTTGCGTTTCAGTGAGTGAAACGAAGGACTGCGTTTCTTAAAACTTGATTCCTCGGGGTTGTCCTCTGATCGCTGCTGATTGCTTTCTCTTGTGGGACACTATCGCTGTAGTTTCTCAGGTGATCGCTGTGGAGAGCGGTTAGTTCCAGGTTTGGTGGCACCATTGGTTTTGGTGCTGCCGAGGAGGACTTCCTTTCTTTATGCCTAATTACCATCGCCTAAGGGCCACACCAAAGGGCCCTCTGGTGAGGCCCTCAGGCGCAGGCCCGCCAGGCGCGGGTGTACCCTGTAGGGACGCCGCTTTTAAGTGGTTCGATAGCAGGCTGTTTCGCTCCCACTGCCCCGATTGGGCAAGAGCTCTCCCACTGCTCCGATTGGGCAGGAGCTCAACGGTGGTACAGCCGGGGGGTTGGTGGCAGCAAGCGGCTCCCTTGCAATAGGGACACCACTTTTAAGCGGTTCGATAGCGGGCTGTTTCGCTCCCACTGCCCCGATTGGGCAGGAGCTCTCCCACTGCCCCGATTGGGCAGGAGCTCAACGGGGGTACAGCCGGGGGGTTGGTGGCAGCAAGCGGCTCCCTCAGAGTAGGGACGCCACTTTTAAGTGGTTCGATAGCGGGCTGTTTCGCTCCCACTGCCCCGATTGGGCAGGAGCTCTCCCACTGCCCCGATTGGGCAGGAGCTCAACGGGGGTACAGCCGGGGGGTTGGTGGCAGCAAGCGGCTCCCTCGGAGTAGGGACGCCGCTTTTAAGTGGTTCGATAGCGGGCTGTTTCGCTCCCACTGCCCCGATTGGGCAGGAGCTCTCCCACTGCCCCGATTGGGCAGGAGCTCAACGGGGGTACAGCCGGGGGGTTGGTGGCAGCAAGCAGCTCCCTCGGAGTAGGGACGCCGCTTTTAACTTCTCCGTACAAACTCCCTATTCGTACAGGGAGGCTTGGCAGGAATGGGAAATGCAGACAATTAGTGGCTCAGAATAGACCCCATAGATAATTATTATATGCTTTTCTAATATTCACTTTTTTCAGAAAAAACAAATTAATTTTACATCTTCTCATACTAGGATTGAGAAGACTGCATTAGAGGGGTATACAGGATAAGTAATGTCCTTTGACTCTGTCCCCACTGAATTCAGGAATCCAACCAGGAAGCAAGCCACACTTGCAGAAAGCAACAGTACCCAAGACAAGAGGCAAGGTGTTAACCAAACCAGTTTATTGAGGTGAATCGTTGATAGACACAGGACTCGACACAACCGCGTTTTGGTACTGCCTTCGTCAGGGGTACAGGCCTCTTAAAAATAATATTAACAATAAAAACAAATTAAACAATAACCAATATAGCAAACAACATTAAAAACATCAAATTATAGAAATATAAATGATAATAACAATATATAGAAGACGACATCCTAAAAACATATATAACAAACCATAAATATTGTCAGATCTTAAAATTACAAAAGAACCATAATAGACGCAATAAAATTAACATTGTATATAAGGCAATGCTCAATTTTTGTCTAAACGTAACACTTTTCAGCTGTTTTGTTTTTAGACCATGGTGTCATAAGGTTGATTTTAATTTTAAAGGTAATTGTGGTGATCTTTAATCTTTTAAGTATTTCATTTTTAGCGCTTTGCTTTTATTTTCATTTTTAAAGCCTAGTTTTTTAGTTTTGGTTTTTCCTTTTGATATATTGTTAGGTACAATGTCTCTTTTTTAAATGTTACCATTTAATTTTTACTTATGATTTTATTCAGGGCTATAATTACATGGTCCAAGTATAATATGGATAATGATTTCTTGAATTTTATACCGATGGCTAAATGATAGGGGCTCACACACACACACTCCCCTTTTCCTTGGGTAACGCTTTCAGAGTTTACAAAATGCCCCTTGTCTCTTAAGGTATCATGACAATATACTAATATATATTCCTATATATGATCTTACTCAGTTTGCTTTTTTTTACTAAGTTTTTAACATTAGATTTATGGTTTATGTATTAATATTTACTTGTTGCCATTGTTAGCGGGTTTTATTACATATAACATTTTTTAATGATAAAAGTTTCTACACAGGTAGATACAACTCCAGATGCTGTTCATATAGGATTTAATTGGACTTTTTTATGAGTTTTTAATATGGTCTATTAGTTGGACAGGTCTTTATGATCTATAATCCTACTACTGTGATACATTTCAAGATTATCAATTTTTATCAGCTCTCCAACAGAGAGTTGATAAAATCCTTTTACTTCAAGTCAGAAACCTTTTTTTGTTTCTTTGTTTATTTCTGTTGTTATGATGACCCTGGAGGTTTTTGTGTCAAAGTCTCCCCTTTTAAACACCGGCAGCAGTATTGGTGTGCTTTCTCCTGATGTGGGTGGTAAGTTACACATGCTTCTCAAAGAGGTAACACTTTTACATATTTTTTTTCTGGTTGTGGTTTAGTTTTTTGGCTTTATTCAGATTTTGTGCCCTTATGAGAGTCTGGATGTCATTATGTAACATTTACATCCAAGGGTATATATTGTGTTTTGGGTCCATGGCGAGAGAGGTACTCTTTAAAAACTGAGCCACGGAGGGAGCCCTAGTCATTAGGATGATGGCGTTATTTATTCCCTATCATTTGAGAATTAGGCATTTCATACGGCTTATTATGTCAATACGATTTTCTTTGAATTATTTTAATAATGCGGTATTTTTATGCAGATAGGTTAGTCCCGACCTTTACCATCAAACGGCTTATAAATATATGTATATGTTTATTATTACTCCTTCCCATGTTTATAAGTTTCTTATTATTCCTCTTATTCACAGTTCAGTGTGGTTCTTACATTGAAGTTTGCAAATTTGTTTCATGCTTGCTGACAAATTGTGGCATGAGTTATTTGATTTTTACTAAGAGGATTTTATCTTCCACTCTGTCCCTATTGCACCACATGTGCTTCCTTCTTTCTTTTTACTATTTTATCCTTTTTTTGTACATTATGATGATAGTTTCTTTGAGTTGTTTTATGCAAGTTTTTTTATGATTTGTTTTTATTTCACATATTGTTATTTATTCATTAGCCTCATAGGTTGTCGTATCCTTCTATTAGTTTATTCTGTTTTAACATGTCATTATCTCATAACATTGTTAATTTAATGTTAATACTGTATGTATCATTTTGCAATGATTTTTTATTTACTTCTTTTAGTTATTTTATACCATTGTATTTCTTATTGTTTTTCTTAGATGCCTTTCTGCTATTTATACAATTTCTATGTACACATATTGTACATTTGTTTTATATACAATGTTAATTTTATTAAGTCTATTATGGTTCTTTTGTAATTTTAACATCCACCAATATTTATGGTTTATTATATATGTTTTAGGATGTCTTCCTCTATTTATTATGATTGTTCTTTACATTTCTATGATTTGATGTTTTTAATATTGTTTGCTATATTGGTTATCCCGCTTAGCGGCATTTATACTTATTAGTGCTATTGAATATCTCTTTATAGCAACATTTACAAGGTTTACAGGGTTTTTTTTTTTATTTTTTTATTTATGCAATTTTCAAATTTACAAGCCAGAAAAATAACTTGTACAGAAAAGGGCCTTTGACAGCCCACAAGTCCACAAAAACAAGAAGCAAGATGGGTCACAAAACATAGGAAAAATGTTACCAAACAATACAATCAGGATAAAACAAACGCAATGAGAAATGCTAAACATTCTAACCGTATTAAGGGACCCCTAATCCGGGGGCCCAGGAGGGGGCAAAGGGGACGAAACAGCCACTGCAGTTACCCGTTTTTGTGAATTTACAAAAGTGGCTAATTGAGAGGGCTCAAAAAAAATATATCTGTTGCCAGATAATTTTACAAGGCATTTACATGGAAAACGTAAAAAGAATAATCCCCCCAATTGAATAACCCCAGCACGATACATGAGAAACTGCTTCCTTCTTTTCTGGGTCACTCAGGAGTCATCTGGAAACATTCTGATCTGGGAATCCAGGAACTTCTTACTGGAAGACCTAAAAAATACTTTCAGGAGCCAGTCTCGATCTGCTTCAAGGGCGAAGGTTACCAACAGCGTGGCGGTCATCCCCACAGCTGTAGGGGACCGTTCCAAAAAGGTAGTGAGGTCCAAACTGTCCGAAGACATCAACAGGTTTCCTCCTTCGCCCTTTTCTCCAATCTTGGCAGTTGGCAAATAGAAGGCTTTGGATATTGGAGGTATAGCATCGAGTGAGACTTTCAGAACAGTAACAAGAAACTGCTTAAAAAGTTCTAAAGGAGAAACCGACGGAACTTTTGGAAAATTCAACACTCGAAGATTACGAGACTTAGCAGTGTTCTCAAGAAACTCCAACCTCCTATGCACAATCAAAATATCCTTCACGATAGACTGGGAAACATCCTTGACCTGCGCTAAGGACCCCTCAAAGGAGGTCACTTTAGCATTAATTTCAGTACTAAATGACTCAAGCAATTGTTGCCCAAAAAGTTGAAATTGTTGAGAAATAGACTGGAGCTGCATAATCGAAAAGGCTTCCCATAGTGAATCAAAGGAAACTACCTTAGGCTTTTCCAGAGGGAGTCCCTGGGCACCAACAGGCCCTTGAGAGGTAAAGATTTGGTCAATCAGAGATGAGTCCAGAGAAGAAGCCGGGACATGCAAGGCGTTATCTTCCACAGCCCCCACCACGCCAATAGCCCGAACCTTGAAAGGCTGCCTGGCTGAAATGCCTTCCACACCGGTGGACTGTTGAGGAAAATCTTCAGAAGAGCAGACCGACCCTCTTCCCACTGCAACAGGGTCCCCTTGCTTAGTCTCGGCGTCGGGCTGCAATGGCGGGATACGGAGCTCCGGGCTCAACGATGCCTCCAACCTCACAGCATCCGGGGACCTTCCTTCCATCCCCAGAATGCCTAGCGAGTGCACAGGAGCTGAAGCACTTCTCGGAGCAGTCTCCACAAACAAATCCATGGGACCGCTGACCGCCGATTTCCCCGCTCCTGAATCCTCCACCGTTGCCTTTGCTTTACGTTTCCTGCCCTTATGCGGCATTGAACGCTCCAGCAGAAAAAAAGGTAGGAAAATAACGTACAAAACGGAGGACTCGGAGGCTCACTGGCCTACGTCCGTTACCGTCGCCATCTTGCTAGGTTTACAGGTTTTTAAACCATGTAAGTGCCTTCGAATACTGGGCCCATAATAACTATTGAAAAGATTTATCACTTCATATTCAATCTCTAGTATAGCTGCTTCTTTAAGAACGCATAATAGTTTAGAAGCATGAAATGTCTGGAATGTCAATACGTCCTACCCTTTGCTTATTCATTTGTTATGGGTTATGATTTTTTTGATTTAGCTAACAAAGACATTCAACTGTTTATATTAATAGAAAAAACAGCTGTACTTACCAGTTCAAGACTGGGGATTATCTTGCAACCAAAGGAGTATATCTTTTGACATGGCATTAGCATGAGTCATTTGGGTTGCAATCTGTCCCCTTCTGTAAATATATAGCATGCTTTATATGCTAACTTACAAGCTGCATATAATCTCTGATCTCACCACATTTGTATCATTTTATCTCTTTGAATATTGATCCATTGATGCTAAAAAGCAGTATGGATTTTCAGCTGTATAAATGTGATGTTAGATTTAGGTTATCAGATGTCCCTAGTTTTCAGGGATTATCCCTAATTTTGAGGTAGTGCCCCAGATTCCATGGATTATGACCATTTCCTGTCCTTGATTTCAATGGGTAATCAAGACAAGAGTGAGGTGGTAACCAAACCAATTTATTGAGGTGAATCGCTAATAGACAGGACCCGACATGGCCTTGTTTTGGCACAGCCTTCATCAGGGGTACAGGTCCCTGCATGCAATGGGGTAAACCTAGGACCAGATAAAGCCTGTTGGGCACATCTGGAGCCAGTTGGCAACCCTTGGCCCAGTATGGAAGAAGTTCACAACCTCAGGGAAAGAGGTAGAACAGAACAGGAAACTTGCGACCTTAGAGAAAGAGGCAGAACAGGACAAGAGCTGCTGCAGTGTTTGAAACCTTGGTCTGTGATTGACAGGAAGAACCTGTGGGAATGAGGGAACCAGGGGTTGAAAATGGTAATCTCCAGACAGTTGCACAGGAACATTTGGGAGAAAGGGAGAACAGCACTTACAGGACATGCCCAACTAACTCAGTCAGGGTTCCATTTAAAAAATGTGATCCCGGCCACTAGCTCTTGCAACTAATTCCCCGCAGCCCGACCCCCAATCCGGCCACCTACAGCCAGGGTTGGACTGAGGGGAATGTCTTTGGCCCCCTCGCCCCATCCATACCCCAGGCCCGCCGATCCACTATGTCCAAGGAAGTTATTTCACCTTGGTGGAATAACTTCCCTGAACAAGTCTCCCAACCTGGATGTTCAGGGCTGACATTAGAATCGGCTCTGTATGTCCAGGGCCAGCGACCACCCACCGCCTGCCCTAACTCTGCCCCTGATCCGTCCACATCTAACTTCCACATACAACCGGCAGGGAGGTCCATGAATAGCGGGGATAGATGTCTTGTTGGGACGTCCATCCCCACTATTCGGGCAGACAGAATAACCCCCTAAGTGTACAGTGGCTATGGGTAATCCTAATTTTATTTATTCTGTCAGTGGGAGGAAAGAGGCATATGTCAGTTCTTCCACTGCATAAGGCAGCGTCTGATAGAGAAGTACATGGAAAAACTGGAGAACTAAACCAGAGAAGACTGATCAAACCAGGGCAATGCACTGTTAAGAAGAAATGCTTTGAACTCTGCAGTGTTTGCAGTGGTTTTGTTAATATAGCAACTTTGAAGACAAGCACAACAGCCTTTGTAGATTGCTGAAAGAGAAGAGCTGGGCTGAAGCTGGGCTGGGTGGAAGCTCCAAGCCTGGGGAAAGACTAAGCAGAAAACCTGGTCTGGATTGAACCTCATAGAATTACTCTACCTGGTCGTGCACGTGCCAGGTGGAAGTAACGCCTGCTGAGGGAAAACCAGGCTATTGAACAAAGAATGATTTGTGCTTTTGAACTTTTGATTATTCCAGCTAAAGACACTATAGGGCATGTTTACTAAACTGTGGTAATGTCATTCCGCGGTAAAGGTAGAGATGCCCATATAAAGGAGTGGGCAGGGCAGCAGTAAAGCTGTGTGTCAGATAAGGCATGTTAGAAGGCACGTGCCTACATGCCTTATGTGCCTTATAAAGCACCTTATAACGCGCCGTATAAGGTGCGTTATAAGGCGCCTTGTACTGTGCCTAATTAGGAGCCTTGTAACGTATTTTAAGAAGTGTTGATAGCTGTGGAGAGGGTACTGTGGCTGGCAGCACAGTACTGTGCCTAATTAGGAGCCTTGTAACGTATTTTAAGGAGTGTTGATAGTTGTGGAGAGGATACTGTGCCTGGAAGCACAATACTGTGCCTAATTAGGAACCTTGTAACGTATTTTAAGGAGTGTTGATAGCTGTGGAGAGGGATCTGTGGCTGGCAGCACAGATCTGCAAAGATATGACTGTCACAGGCAAGCAAAATATCTGCCCTGGACAGGAGGGAACAACAAGGAATTTAACCCATGACCTCTGCCTCCACAGTCATCAATGCAACCAGTGGGCTACAGCTCTATAGTGTCTAACACACTGCTGGTTGGCTACAGAAAGACTGCAGGTGACCACACAAGCTGTCTGCTGTAGCTATCAGGATACAGTAGACCCACCCATACCCATGATGCACTGCACATGAAGATCAGCAGCCTATGTCTGATCACAAGATGGGGTATGCGCCACTATAGCACCCCGGCCTGGTAGGGGGAGCTTACCATGTGTGTTACTGGTACAGAGTAGCTACAGACCGTGACAGCATGCGGTTCCTGTGCTCACCCTGAGGGTGAAGTGGGAGGTCCAGCACCAGGTCCGCAACACATGGCATGGCTGAAATAGGCTGTGCTGTAGGTCCTCATCAATGTCAGTGTGTGATAGGTAGTCCTTACAGATACACCTGTGTCCATCCGTATTCCCCAGTCATGTCTAGCCCTTGTGGACTATGATGCACCCAGAATAGTGCATATCCTGTGTGGGTGCCATGGTCACAGAATACGTATGCAGACCCTAAAGCGGATTACATGAGCACCACCCAACCTGCCCCTGTGGGTCAGGGTGGGGAACAGGATCCCCCACCAACAGATCCACAGTCTACATTCCTGCAATGGTGGCAGTAGAGGGGACCATCGACCCCAGTCTTGCTGGGGAACAGATACCCTACAGGGCAGGCAATGCAGATCTGTATGCATCCATAAGGCAATAGCAGACAGACAGTAGGCCTGGAGATGCTCAGCTGCCCCCCACCACCATCTGACATTCTCCAGCAGCAAGCCCAGTGAGCCTCCAGCCGCTGCACCCTGAAAGGTGTTGCAGCCATACACATACTAACTACAGACAGCCTGCTAGCTAGTCCATAGTGCATGTTCCTGGAGGGGATATGAGCGCGCACATACCAAGAAGCTAAGTCAGTGATTGGGCCTCAGAAAAAAAGAACCCATAAATATCACTTGAGAGAAATACTATGTAGCACCTGGCCATGCCGTGGTCACTGCTCAGTCAGGGTGAGAATGACCCCCCAGCAGGGCATGCTGTGGCCACCCTGTCCATGCAGGTTATGGCCGGGCACTACAATGTCCGAGCCATTGCCCTATGCCCTGTGCAAATGCAGCCAGGCCAGGCCACCCTGTCCAGGCTATACCCACGGTACCTTGCTCCTCATTATGCACATTGGCAGGATTACACTGGCAACAGTGCAAGCAGTGTGGGCTGAGGAAGGTGTTGGCAGACACCACACACTGGATAGACAGACACACACTCCCACACCTATGCCAGCATTGTGCAACTATAGAGGCTCTTGGCAGCCCTGGCCACCGCACCAGTCCTGGGCACAGTGCAGGCATGGCTATGGTATGCAATACTGTTGGGGTCAATCCCCAGGGTGGTGAACACTGTCAGACACCAGACCTGAAACACACTCCACAGACATCAGAGAGGTTGGTATGATACAGCTCAATGAGCAGATTGTGCTTAACTTAGGAATTGCTATCTGCCAGTAATCATAGCAACCTCTTGATATATATGTGTACTGTATTTCCAGGTTTAGGGTGGCATTGCTAGGGTATGTAAGTGCTAGTATTGGGAGATGCACGCAGGGCCCAACATCCTGCCTCTCCAGGAGGCTTTGGATACTGGAGCCTGTGGGTGCAGGTGTGTCTGCCCCTGTTGGCCGCTGCTCTAGGGCAGAGGTTCACAACTCCATTCCTGGTGGGCCAAACACTGTTCGGGTTTTCATGCTGTCCCTAATGAATATGCATGAGATACATCTGCATACCATGGGGGTGGCGCATAGAAATGCAGCACAGACATCTGTATTAGAGACAGCATGAAACCTGAATGGTGTTTGGCCCTCCAGGACTGCAGTTGGGAAACTCTGCTCTAGGTATTGCGCATGTTTATGGTGTCTGTGCTCTGTAGGGTAAAATATAGGCGTTTAAGGCATGTTTATGTTATCTGCAATAAAGGTTCCGTCTGTATTACCACGTTTTAGTAGTGGGTAAAATATGGGGACTGGATTGGCAGGAACCACAGCTGGGACTTGAACCTGTGACCTTCTGCTCCTGAACACACTGGCTGTGTGTACTGCACCACCGTGTTGCCACAGAGATAGTGCAGTCCCTGGGGATACCATGACTGTTCGTCAGACAGGGCCTGTCTGTTGCAATGCATGGCACCCACCTACACAGGGCTAGGCCATGGTCTGCTGTGGGCAGCTGCCACTGCCCCCTCCACTGCCAGTACCCCTCTGCCACCATGCTGACATGCCCTTCTGCTGGTGGTGCTGGTGGTGAGCAGTCACAGGCCATCCAGTGTGCCGGTAGGCGGCTGCCTATAGTGCGGGTTCTGGGGTAGGGGTGCCCGGCATTGATGTTCACGCTTCCCCCCCAGCACCGTCTGCCAATGTTCTGTGCCCTTGGGGGTACCTGCTGGGTACTATCCCCTGTGCCACTGTGGGAAACACACTCATGCCCATGTTGGGCCCTCATCCGTTGCTGTCTGGCTGCTCTACTGTTTTAGCATTCCTATGGGCCACCTAGGCATCACCCTGGGCCACAGTGTGGCCCAGCTGCACCACAGTATGTGCCGCCTGCAGCCCTCTGTATCCCCTTTTCCAGCATCTGTCCAGTTGCCCGTTCCGACATGCCCACCCTGCTGTTGCGGAACATGTGCATGTCATAGAAAACCTGTCCAATAACAAGGGGAAACCGTGATCAGCGCTATTTCACTGTGGGATCATTCACCTTGTATGGGGACAGAACATAGAGCCTTCCAAAATTAATATCCCTTTTTTGGAGCTTTCTTGGTAGTGTTTTTTGATGTTTCCCATTCATATCACTATTGGCCAGCTTGGTTATGTTTGTTTTACATTTTGTTCAGGTCATTTTCAGTGTTTATTTGCCCTTTTGTTCTGTGCACATGTATCACACTTATCAGTTTTTGTAGGTTTCCCTGGCTTTGCTGTATATTGCTAACCGAAATGGTTTCTCTCTCCTGCAATTGTGTGCTAACGCCTGGTTTTCAGTTGTGTTAGGATTCAGCCCTTAATTCCTCCGCGTTAGTGTGAAAGGGGCCTCTCCCCAACCACTCCCTTCCCACTGACTCCTTCTCCCAGCCCTCTCTCCACCCTTTTCTGCACTTAACGCGGACGGGAACGTTAAGGCGTGTTAAGGGCTGTTAATGCGCCTTAACGTAGCCGCTGCTATGTTAACGTAGTTTAGTAAACATGCCACTATATTTATGTGAAGGAGCCGGGGATACTTGATAAAGACTTAAAAAGGAAAACACTATAAAACTAAAGAGGCAAAGAATAAAAAATGCAGAATTTATAAGTGAGATACGTTGAATATACAGAGACTTGTGCTCCCCAGATAACCAAAGTACTTTTTAAATTATGGCTCAGAGGAGCAGAGCCTATGTAGTTGTGTTAAGGTGATTGTATTTGTTATAGTGGGATGGAAATCTCGAAACAGTACCAGTCTGTTCTTTCATTTGTCATTGCCTGATAGAAAGTGAATTCTAAGTTGGCTTTACCAAGTCTTTCAGTTATTTATGCTTATATGTTCACCAATAAGGTTGTTGTGCATATTGCAGCACTCTGTGAACCATATCTGCTACCAACCCATATCTGCTACCAAAGGCAAAGGGCAGCATAGCTTGGAAGGTTGCTCGAGTGCAACAAATTAACTCACAGCACACCTTTCAAAAATATTTAGTAGATTGGTGAGACAAGTCATGGTTCCAATGGCTGAAGAAAGTGTGCAGGATATCCATATAGATTTGGAAACCCAAAATCAGGGGGAGAAATGAGGGTAGAACACCATCATAGGACACAGAGGTCCCCCATATTCTGAAGATCATAAAGAAAGATGAAAGGTCTGGACACCAGCTTCTATACCAATATCTTAACCATAGCCTACTGTATATTGTAGAGTGATATCTGATAATTATTTATTGCTAGCTTTTCTTATGTTCCTATAACTCTAATTGTTAGATGTTCCCTAAATAATATAAGTATACTGTTCCTATAAAGTTTGTAGACAGCCCCTGAAGGATCAAGTTGATGCTTTGACCTCTGAAGTCCTTGCCAGCCATATTGATGCAAGGCTGGTGAGCACCAGAGTAAGAACTGTGATTTCTGAATAAAAGTCAGTTGGTGTGCATACTAACTGGGAAAAGAAACTCATAAATAAACCGAGCAGCCTAAGTGGGGAGGGGGGGACGATGACCCAAGATTAACTTAGAAACTGGTTGTAAGATAGACAACAGAGGGTAGTGATAAATCAAATTCACTCTAAGGGAGGAAAAAAAGATAAGCTGTGGTGCCTTAGGGATCCAAAAAAGGCATGGGACAGACACAAAGGATCCCTATCTAGCAAGAGGAAAAATCAAAACAAACTTAAATATCTTTTAGTCTTCAACAAATTGAGAGGGGCCTGCATGGAGCGGCGGGCACAACCACTCTGGCTGCTTTATTGAGCAGACTAGATAGATCATACTGGTCTTTATTTGTCATCATCTACTATATTCATGTTGCAGTGTTGTGGCTGAACATTATTTTACTTCTCCATTGTGAAGACTCTCCTTAGGGTGTCACTAATATGATCTCAGTGTGATAGACGAGAAATATTTATAACAGAAAAATAGGCTATTTCAAAATACATAGTTTTCTTTTCCACCATATCCTATTTTTTTAAATAATTGATAACACTGTCATATATATATTGACTGGCTGGTTTAAAAAATGTAGCTGTTAATATGAATCAGCAAAAACAGGGGATTAAAATACATCTTTGTCAGAATATTATTTATATATAACCCTACAGTACATGAAAACAGATAAATCTATCATTCTGGTCCTATATTGTTTCAGTCTCATGACTGATTTATTTCTTTGCATTGAGTTCCTCAGTATTTTTGAAGCCAGTTCAGAGTTGAGCAGCAGACGCTTTTAATATGGCTCTAAAAAATGAAATAGCCATTCATTAGTTTCAAAGTATTTGCTAGAGGCAATGCAATTTAGTTTACAAAGCTCTGTATGCTGACACATTATCAAGCACTTACTGAAAACCTTTTATAGTAGATCACGTTGAGCCATGTGAAATGTGTATAATTTGTAACATCTAAGGTACATGGTGTAGTCAGTAGTGCTATCTGAGTGGTACTGCTAAATAGACATTTCAAGTTATGCATGGATAAGTTGGACATTTCGTTATACCTGTTGCTTGTGTGGACCACAAAGATATAAAACTGAAGGGGCTGATATTCAGTGGCAGCAAAGACAGCCCAATTAATGTGGCTTGCCGTTACCGCTTTAAATTAAGACTGCGATTGGACTGATCGTGCTTTCTTCACTGTGGGACTGTCGAGAGGCAGAGTTTGGGTGAAGTGCAAATATACACATGTAGATTATAAAATACTATAATTTATGTGCATTCTTGCAAAATCTAGGTACGGGTATTTATACCAGTAAGTGCTCATGCCTAGATTTAGGGGTTCATTTTAGAAGCTCTATTCGTCAGCTAGACATCTGCAAATAGGTGCAGACATCCAAATCATGGAGATGTCCTTGGAGTCATTTTATAAAGCTGGGTATGTAGATGTCCCCATCTGTGTAAACCATGAGAAACTCTGGGCCAAATTAAGAAGCATGGGTATACCAGAGCACCTGATCGTTCTCTTGCACAACCTTTACATTGATTAAAAAGCAACAGTTTGAAAGGAACAAGGAAAAATAGAATGGTTTAAAATCAGCAAAGGGGTACAAGGCTGCATACTTTCCCCCTGCCTCTTTAATTTATATGCAGAACAAATCATCAGAGAAGCAGGACTACATGAAGAGAGCCGAGGTGTGAAGACTAGTGGAAAATTCATCAACAACCTTTGCTATGCTGATGATACCACATTACTGGCTGAAAGTGAAGATGATCTGAAACATTTGCTTCTCAAGATCAAGAAACAGTCTTAAAATGGGTCTGCACCTTAATGTTAAAAAGACAAAGATCCTGACAACTGGCAAAATCAATAAGTTCATCGTTGATGGAGAAGAAATTTAAATAGTGAATAACTTTAACCTATTTGGATCAACTATCAATAAAGAAGCAACAAGCAGTCAAGAAATCAGACAACACATTGCTATTGGCAGAATGGCTATGAAGGACCTAGAGAAGATTCTCAAGATCAGAGATGTCTCTCTCCATACAAATATTCGACTTGTTCAAGCCATGGTGTTTTCAATAATGTCAGATGGATACAAAAGTTGAACAGTAAAAAAGATAGACAGGAAGAAGATTGATGCCTTTGAATTATGGTGCTGGCAACGAATACTGTGTATACCATGGACTGCCTGAAGAACAAACCAGTCAGTACTAGAGGAGATCAAACCTAAGCTTTCTTTAGAAGCTCAGATGACAAGACTTCAACTTTCATACTTTGGACACAACATGTGAAGAGAGAGATCATTAGAGAAAAACATCATGCTTGGCAAGGTAGAAGGTCAATGCAAAAGAGAAAGGCCAGCAATGTGATGGATCAATACAATAACAGCAGCTACTGGTGCCAATCTGTCAACAATGAGCCACCTGACTGAAGACTGAACAGAATTTAGGACGACTATCCAGATGTTCGCCGAGTCGACACCGACTCAACGACACTTAACAACATAGATGCCCCCCCTTGCATCAGAACATCCAGGTAGCACAAAGGGATGGTGGAGGCATGCCGTGGGTGGAACAAGGCAACTGCATGTTGCGATGTGATTTTAGAAGACCACAAGAAAGTCAGGCCCTGGTTGTTAAAGGCTCTGGGCCTGATTTTAGAAAAGCATTTACATGGTTTGTTGTTGTTGTTAAGTGCCGTCGAGTCGGACCTCAACACAACAGAAAGGATCATACAAAAGGGAAAAGACATGATCACATCACCCCAATATTAAGAGACTTCCACTTTCTCCCTCTTGAGGCACGGATCAAATATAAAATGCTGGTACTAATTCACAAAACATTCCAACAGGAAACTACACATACGAGCACCCTACTATCAAGACTGAGCTCCAATAGACCAACAAGACAGCCCACAACCAACCTACTAGCAGTACCATACGAAAGAACAAAATTTGACCAACAGTCCTGCAACTGTGCTTTTAACTTATATGCCCTCTCATTATGGAACTCCCTTCTGACCAATATCCATGGTAACAAAGATCTCACCTCCTTTCGGAAGCAACTAAAAACTCACCTATTCACCATCCACCTAGGACAGGAATAGACATGCACCAACTGACCTTAGGCTCATCTCCCATCATGGTCAACACGAGACTCTGAACAAACCTGGAATTTGTAAATAATATGACTGCACTGTTTTGAACTCCTTGTTGATGCACATACATTTGAACCACCCCCCCACACTCAGGTGATGGTGCCCCCCCCCCCCTGTTTTTTACCTATGTTATTACTTCTTTCACTGTATTTCTCACTTGTTTTTGTAAACCACTTTGACCTGGTGAAAGGTGGTATATAAATGCAGCTAAATAAATAAATAAATATTCAATGGCACTTACACAGTTAGTGCCGTTGAATATCCCCTTCTAACTCCCCTATGCGTCCCGATGCTATCCGATTAGCATCAGGGCATGTTGGGAAGTCCAAGGAGGAGGGTAGGCAGACACTGTTGCTAACCGGGCAGCAATGTCCAGCAACCGGATATTCAATGTCCAGCAATGGCATTGGATATTCCAGGGATCACCGCACATGTTGAAAGCCATCGAAGCTAACCGGGCAACAGCAGTATTGCCTGCTGCCCAGTTAGCAATCTGTGCCATAAAGACAGGTGATGAAAATCCTTGCCTATCTTGAAGGCACAGGAGCTAACCGGGCAGCATGCAATATTGCTGTTGCCCGGTTAGCTTCGATGGCTTTCAACATGTGCGGTGATCCCTGGAATATCCAATGCCATTGCTGGACATTGAATATCCGGGTTAGAAGTCAGAGGGGAAGGCTATGCACCAAAGAGGTGCATAGCCCTTCTAAAATGTGGCTGACCCAATATTGTGCCCTCCATGTCTATAACCGCTGCAATGCCAAGTGCATTTTGCTCTTCCACCTGGAAGCATTTCAGTCATGAAGCAAGCATGTTTTTTGTACCTTATTTGTGGTCTGGAGCATGTCTATACTTGCTCCAGACCATAAATAAGATGCAAAAAAGTACTTGTTTCATAGCTGAAATGCTTCCAGGTGGAGGAGCAAAATGCACTTGGCATTGCAGCGGTTAATATTTCCTACCCAAAGAAACCTGCCCATAAATACATACTCCAAACATATTACTGGCCCACTGCTTCATGTCTGAGAAAATATGAAATGGCAGAGCAGAATGTGCTAGTCTCATAACATAGACACCAGCCTCTGACCTACCCAGTCTGGAGTATCCAAGTACCAAGTTCTGCAGGCTTGCACTTTGGTGACATCCACATTTGTAAGATGGCCTACACTTATGCATATACCCGGCCTTGCTATCTGCTGTGATGCTTATCTCCAGGCCCTGTTACTGGGCCTTTCATTTTCTGGAGTGATTTCAGGAGGAATGGCTCCCACCCCTCCCCTATCCCCCCCAGATTTTGGACATTCTGCTCTGGATGTCCCAGATTTTCATAGACATCTCTTCTATGTGCCTTTATATAATAGATAATAGGCACCCAGATCCAGTTTCAATAGTGGGCAAATGCAGGCAAACACATTTACACTTGCTTTGAGGTACATATGTACTCACGTCTTTTACAGACCGGTGAGCCTGACATCAGTACCGGTAAAAATGGTAGAAACCATCATAAAGAATAAAATTACTCAGCATGTAGATAGTCATGACCTAATGGGAGACAGCCAACATGGCTTTAGACAAGGAAGATCTCAGTCATACACCAAGGACCTGAGATTAATTAAGCTTCAGGTGAACAAGGTATATTAAACTTCTTAGGTACAGTTTTAGTGGTATAAATATCCATTGCACCCTTTAGTACATATAGAACTTAAAGATCTAAACACAAACTTAAAACTAAGATGCAGACAGCAGTCCAGCAGCGGGATGTGGGCTTTCCAGTCTTTTGCATTGAGTGTCACATGTATGATTTTCTCCCAGCTGGTGAGAGGTCTTACGTGTGCACTAGGTGCAAGGAGCTCTCTGCTCTCAGGGAACGAGTCCGTTCTCTAGAGGCTAGAGTAGCAGACTTGGAAAACATAAGACAGACAGAGAGGTACATAGACGAGACCTACAGGGATATAGTCCTGAAGTCCCACCTCCAGTCTGGCAGCATCCCTGTTGCCATGGAGGAGAGAGGTCACGTGACAGGAGAGCATCACCCTGGTGTGGCAGGAAGTGATCCTGTAACTAGGACCTGTCCTCCAGGTGATGTAAACCCCTCTCGCACCGAGGAGGTTTCTCCAGGGCCAAGTGCCCATGCGGGAAGGGTTAGGACAGCAGTTATAGTTGGTGATTCGATCATTAGGCATGTAGATAGCTGGGTGGCTGGTGGACGTGAGGATCGCCTGGTAACATGCCTGCCTGGTGCGAAGGTAGCGGACCTCACACGCCACCTAGATAAGGTCTTAGATAGTGCTGGGGAGGAGTCTGCTGTCTTGGTACATGTTGGTACCAATGACATAGGAAAATGTGGTAGGGAGGTTCTGGAAGCTAAATTTAGGCTTTTAGGTAGGAAGTTGAAATCCAGAACTTCCAGGGTAGCGTTCTCCGAAATGCTTCCCGTTCCACGCGCAGGACCCAATAGGCAGGCAGAGCTCCGGAGTCTCAATGCGTGGATGAGACAGTGGTGCAGAGATGAGGGGTTCGGATTTGTTAGGAACTGGGGAACATTCTGGGGAAAGGAGGGGCTCTTCCGAAGGGATGGGCTTCACCTTAACCGGGATGGAACCAGGCTGCTGGCATTAACCTTTAAAAAGGAGATAGAGCAGCTTTTAAACTAGATAATAGGGGAAAGCCGACAGTCGCCCAAGAGCGCATGGTTCGGAAGAATGTATCCTTGAAGGATACTACAAAAAGCAGAGAGGTTCCAAAAAAGAGTAAAGTAGCCCAAATGCCCTCGAGTATGGAGCAGACAGAACTTAAAGATCCCAAATTACCCATGTCTACCAATAGCCAAATTAATATGAATAAAATACAGTCTCTAAAATGCTTGTATGCAAATGCTAGAAGTCTACAAAACAAGATGGGAGAGTTAGAATATATAGCACTAAACGAGAGGTTAGATATGATTGGAATATCAGAGACATGGTGGAAGGAGGACAACCAGTGGGACACTGTGATACCTGGGTACAAACTATATCGAAATGATAGAGCTGATCAAATTGGTGGAGGGGTTGCGCTCTATGTTAGAGAGGGCATTGAGTCAGAAAGGATTAAAGTTTTGCAAGAAACAAAATTTGCTGTAGAATCTCTATGGATTGAAATTCCATGTAAAAAGGGGAAGGCGATGGCAGTGGGGGTGTACTATCGTCCGCCTGGCCAGAATGAACAAATGGATGATGAAATGCTCAAAGAAATCAAGGAAGCTAGCAAAAGTTACAGTGCAGTAATAATAATGGGTGATTTCAATTACCCCGGCATCGACTGGGTCAGTGTCACAACAGGACATGCTAGGGAGATAAAGTTCCTAGATGAAATAAATGACTGCTTCTTGGAGCAGCTGGTTCATGAACCGACCAGAGGGGAAGCAATATTAGACCTAGTCCTTAGTGGAACACCAGATGTAGTGCAAGAGATAAGGGTGTTGGGGCCACTTGGCAATAGTGATCATAGCATGATCGCCTTTGATTTAATTAGTGGAGGAGGGATAGTAAGGAAATCCACAGTACTACCCTTTAACTTTCGAAAGGGAGACTATGATAGAATGAGGAAAACAGTTAAGAAAAAACTAAAAGGAGCAGTTGCAAAGGTTAAAGACGTACATCAAGCTTGGGTGTTGTTGAAAAATACTATCTTGGAAGCCCAGACCAGCTGTATTCCACGCTTTAAGAAAAGTGGAAGGAAGTCCAAAAAATTGCCAGCATGGTTTAAAGCTGAGGTCAGAGAGGCTGTTGTTGCCAAAAAAGCATCTTTCAAGAAATGGAAAAAAGAGCCAAATGATGAAACCTGGAAACAGCACAAGCACTGGCAAGTCAAATGCAAGGCATTGATAAGGCAGGCAAAGAGAGAATTTGAGAAGAAGCTTGCTGCGGAAGCAAAAACGCGAAATAAAGACCTTTTCAAGTACATTCGTAGCAAAAAAACCCGTGAGAGAGTCAGTTGGTCCATTAGATGATAAAGGGGTTAAAGGAGCACTAAGAGGCGACAAGGCGATAGCGGAGAGACTGAATGAATTCTTTGCTTCGGTCTTTACTGAGGAAGATGTAGGGATGTTACCCACGACTGAAGTGGTATTTAAAGGTGTGGAAGAATTGAAGGAAATATCGATACATCGGGAAGATGTCCTACAACTATTAGATAAACTGAAGAGTAGCAAATCACCTGGGCCGGATGGTATACATCCAAGGGTGTTGAAAGAACTGAAATTTGAGATTGCAGACTTGCTATCAGTAATCTGTGAACTATCATTAAAATCATCTCTAATACCTGAGGATTGGAGGATCGCCAATGTAACACCAATTTTTAAAAAGGGTTCGAGGGGTGATCCGGGAAACTACAGACCGGTGAGCCTGACATCAGTACCGGGAAAAATGGTAGAAACCATCATAAAGAATAAAATTACTCAGCATATAGATAGTCATGACCTAATGGGAGACAGCCAACATGGCTTTAGACAAGGAAGATCTTGTCTTACTAATCTGTTATGTTTTTTTGAAGGAGTGAATAAACAGGTGGACAAAGGTGAGTCGGTTGATATTGTGTATCTGGACTTTCAGAAAGCCTTTGACAAGGTCCCTCATGAGAGACTTTTGGCAAAACTAAAGAGTCATGGGATAGGAGGCAGTGTACTACTGTGGATCAGGAACTGGTTAAAAGATAGAAAGCAGAGGGTAGGGCTAAATGGCCAATTTTCCCAATGGAGAAAGGTGAATAGTGGTGTACCCCAGGGATCTGTGCTGGGTCCGCTGCTTTTTGACATATTCATAAATGACCTGGAAAGTGGAATAACGAGTGAGGTTATCAAATTTGCTGATGACACAAAACTATTTAAAGTTGTTAAAACCCAGGAGGATTTTGGAAAATTGCAAGAGGATCTTGATAAATTGGAAGACTGGGCATCAAAATGGCAGATGAAATTTAATGTGGACAAGTGCAAGGTTATGCACCTAGGGAAGAACAACCCAAACTATGGTTACACGATGCAAGGTTCCACATTAGGAACCACCACCCAAGAAAAAGATTTAGGCGTCCTTGTGGATACCATGTTAAAACCCTCGGCCCAGTGTGCAGCGGCGGCCAAGAGAGCAAATAGAATGCTAGGTATGATAAGGAAAGGAATGGAAAATAAAACAAAAGATATTATAATGCCTCTATATCGTTCCATGGTGAGACCGCACCTTGAATATTGTGTGCAATTCTGGTCGCCATATCTTAAAAAGGATATAGCAATTTTAGAAAAGGTTCAGAGAAGAGCCACCAAAATGGTAAAGGGGATGGAAGGCTACTCCTATGAAGAAAGGCTAAAAAGGTTGGGGCTCTTTAACCTGGAAAAGAGACGGCTGAGGGGAGATATGATAGAAGTCTATAAATTAATGAACGGAGTGGAACGGGTAAACGTAGATCGATTGTTTACCTTATCAGAATATAGAAAGACTAGGGGACATGCAATGAAGCTACAGGCTAAACTATTTAAGACTAATAAAAGAAAATATTTTTTCACTCAACGTGTAATCAAACTCTGGAATTTGTTACCGGAGGGTGTAGTAAAGGCTGTTAGTGTAGCTGGGTTTAAAAAAGGTTTGGACAAGTTCCTGGAGGAAAGGTCCATAAACCATTATTAAGAAGGGACCCAGGATATCAATGCTTGAACCAATACAAGCATTGTGGAACCTATGTCCCTTGGGGAAACTGCTAGGTACGTATGACCTAGATTGGCCACTGTTGGAAACAGAATACTGGGCTTGATGGACCTTGGTCTGACCCAGTATGGCATATCTTATGTTCTTATATGTTCTTATGTTCTTACTAATCTGTTATGTTTTTTTGAAGGAGTGAATAATCAGGTGGACAAAGGTGAGTCGGTTGATATTGTGTATCTGGACTTTCAGAAAGCCTTTGACAAGGTCCCTCATCAGAGACTTTTGGCAAAACTAAAGAGTCATGGGATAGGAGGCAGTGTACTATTGTGGATCAGGAACTGGTTAAAAGATAGAAAGCAGAGGGTAGGGCTAAATGGCCAATTTTCCCAATGGAGAAAGGTGAATAGTGGTGTACCGCAGGGATCTGTTCTTGGTCCGCTGCTTTTTGACATATTCATAAGTGACCTGGAAAGTGGAATAACGAGTGAGGTTATCAAATTTGCAGATGACACAAAACTATTTAGAGTTGTTAAAACCCAAGAGGATTGTGGAAAATTGCAAGAGGATCTTGATAAATTGGAAGACTGGACATCAAAATGGCAGATGAAATTTAATGTGGACAAGTGCAAGGTTATGCACCTAGGGAAGAACAACCCAAACTATGGTTACACGATGCAAAGTTCCACATTAGGAACCACCACCCAGGAAAAAGATTTAGGCGTCATTGTGGATACCATGTTAAAACCCTCGGCCCAGTGTGCAGCGGCGGCCAAGAGAGCAAATAGAATGCTAGGTATGATACGGAAAGGAATGGAAAATAAAACAAAAGATATTATAATGCCTCTATATCGTTCCATGGTGAGACCGCACCTTGAATATTGTGTGCAATTCTGGTCGCCGTATCTTAAAAAGGATATAGCGATTTTAGAAAAGGTTCAGAGAAGAGCCACCAAAATGGTAAAGGGGATGGAAGGATACTCCTATGAAGAAAGGCTGAAAAGGTTGGGGCTCTTTAACCTGGAAAAGAGACGGCTGAGGGGAGATATGATAGAAGTCTATAAATTAATGAACGGAGTGGAACGGGTAAACGTAGATCGATTGTTTACCTTAACAGAAATATAGAAAGACTAGGGGACATGCAATGAAGCTACAGGGTAAACTATTTAAGACTAATAAAAGAAAATATTTTTTCACTCAACGTGTATTCAAACTCTGGAATTTGTTACCGGAGGATGTAGTAAAGGCTGTTAGTGTAGCCGGGTTTAAAAAAGGTTTGGACAAGTTCCTGGAGGAAAGGTCCATAAACCATTATTAAGAAGGGACCCAGGATATCAATGCTTGAACCAATACAAGCATTGTGGAACCTGTGTCCCTTGGGGAAACTGCTAGGTACATATGACCTAGATTGGCCACTGTTGGAAACAGAATACTGGGCTTGATGGACCTTGGTCTGACCCAGTATGGCATATCTTATGTCCTTATGTTCTTATATAATTGCACATATTCATGCCAATTAAAACCCTGCTCCACTCAAATAATGCTTATGGGAATTGCCTGCATACTGTATGCATCTACTGTAAGTATGCACATTTATACATGTTTATACAGCCACACAATTTTATAAAAGGCCTATTTCATGTGTAATAGGCCAGTGATTCTCAACCTGTGATCCAAGGACTCTTGGGGGTCTGAGACACCATTACAAGGGCTCCACAGGACACAGGAAACAAGAAAATTATATTGAAGGGGATTGGTTGGGGGGGGGAGGAGAGACTGAAGGATGCTGCTTGGGGGGAGAGAGACTGGTGGAGACAGGAAGGGAAGGGAGATGAAAAGGGCTAGTGAAGACAGGCTTGGTGCTGAAGGAAGGGATCCAGGAAGAGGAGAGGGGATGCTGAGAGTCCCAGAACCTTTTGAAGGATAATAAGGGGTCTACCCAACCAAAAAGGATGGGAGGTTCTGTATTAGGTTTACAAGTAAAAAAAAGTGTTAAAAAATTAAGCCCCACAAATTATATGTCAAAGTGGTACTACCCCTAGAAAGCCACAAATCCTGAACCAGAAATTTTGTGAAACCATGTCTGTTTCTGAGATATGGTTTCATAGATTTCTGAATGGGATCACTAATTGGATAACCAGGATCTGGATAGGCTTGTTAAATATCTCTGATAGTATAATAGTAACTGGGAATTTCACACAAGATTTAGGATTATAAGTTTAAAAAAATTAACAAGGAAATAATTCTAACAGTAGTTGTAGTTTTCCCAGAATTTACAGAGCTAGTAACACAGCACAATAATTCTTTGGAGTAGGTCTCTAGAGCAGGAGTCAATAGATTCACAAGGCAAAAATCCAAGAAGAGTGTTCCATGGAGCTCAGTGTTAGTCCATTGCTCCTCCCCAGACATGCCTCTGCTATACCCCAGTGCTTATTTGGATGTTCCTGCACCGGATATGTCTGCAAACGTCATTTGTAGAATGGCTATGGAGATGTTTCTGTGATTTTGTCATGCATGTCTCCAGATGCCCAAATCACAACTATACCTTTTAAAATGAACCTCATGGCCTAGTCAAACTATGCTTCTGTAAACTTTTCAAAAGTTGTAGTTTTGCCAAATATCCAATAGTATTGACACGCAATAGAATATTTAAAGAAGAGAACAAAAATGGCCATTTTAACCAAAATGAAGGATTGTCCCTCCAAAGGTAACATTGTTGACTATATTAGACAAACATAACTTGTCACAAGAAACTAATGATTTATGGCACAGTGAAACATTTTGTAAGATTAAAACCATTTGCCAATTCACTTTTTCTTTTAAATAGGATAAATCTTGCTTTAACTTCACTAAGGATTGCTCAAGATCATGAAAAAGCAGAGGTGCTCACTAAAAACTGAAGAAGCCCTTTCAATTGTAACTTTAGATAGTGAAATGGAGAATGACATCAAATGCAATACTTGGTGACAATAATTTTGAATGACATGGCAATATATAGGAAAGAGGTTTAGGATGAACATTGGCAGATCCCTACCTTAAGGGTGGGGAGATAGCAGAAAAAGCAAGAAATTTATAGAATCTGCATTAAGGGCTTGCTTTTTTAGCAGGATGCATATGCGAGAAGTCCATAAAAACACTTGAATTTAAGCCTATTTTATAAAGCAGCACAGACACATGTATTTATAAGTTAGGCTCCCAGAAGCAGATCCTCTGGTGCATAAATGTCAATGTGGGTAAGTTGCGCCTGCTCCGCAGCTGGTGTAAATTTGTGCATGTGTGTGTGAGAGAATAAGTGTGTGTGTGTGTGTACAAAAATACACATGTGCAATATAACTTCAGTTCTCCTCCAAATTATGCCATGGGGAGGCCGCCTTGCAGCATGCTGTCCTGCCATCATGCATACTTAGGGGTGTGTTGATTAAAGCAGGGGTGGGCAATTCCGGCCCTCGTGCACCACAATCCAGCATGGTTTTCATGATGTCCCTAATGAATATTCATGAGATCTATTTGCATCCAGTGCCTTCCATTGTATGGAAATAGGTCCATGAATATTCATTAGGAACATCATGAAAACCAGGCTGGATTGTGGTGCACGAGGGCCGGAATTGCCCACCCCTGGATTAAAGTGTGCTAGGGTTTTGCAGGTGACATGCATTTGAGATAGCCATCAATGTGTAGTACGTGCAAAAGTGCTATCTGTTGGGGGCATGTACAGCATGGCCCCAGCAGATATTGAAATGATTCAGACCTTAACACACGCCAGTGGCAGCACAGATACACTTAATGCCACCCAATGAAGTGGCATGACGTGCACCCCTGCTGTCAGCCCCTGCGCTAGCCATACTGTGCAGACATGCCTGCACTGAGCCCCTAACCAACCCATTTACCCCCTAGTCACACACTAAGCAGCGCAGAATTATCATCCCTATCTCAGAGTTGTTTGGGAAGCCTTAGTCGGGGGTGGGAAGGGGCAGGTGGAAGGCTGAGTGAGGGTGATGCATGGGAGGGACGTACAGGGCTGCTTCTAAGGTCGGCCTGTATGTCTGGGGTACGCTGGTTAGACGGAGGACTTATTCCACCTTGTGCAGGGTAGCAGCGACAGCCATCAGGGACAAGACCAGGAGGGCTTCAGGAGGTTCTCCGCAGTCGGACCCTAGCCATGGGAGGCTAGATCAGAGGTCTGGCTGCAGGGAATAGATGATCTCGGTGGTGTCGTGTTCGTGGCTCAGTAATGGAGCCGTGGTACCATGGCAACGGGATGCCATGACACTGCAGCTCCATTACGGAGTCAAGTTAAGTTAGCCAGATATGCGGTCAATCAGAATCGGAGCCGGCCTGCATGTCTAGGCTGGTAGACCCAATTCTTTTTTTTTTTTTTTTTTTTTTTTTTTAATTTTCAATAACATAATCAAGCAACCAGCTTGTACAGAAAAGATGCTCATATTAAAAAAAATACAATGAAATAGCACATAACAAGGAAACAAAAATACCAAATGAGACATCAATAGTCCTCAAAGCAGAGGGGAGGAGCACATATCATAATACAGGAGGAAGGAGGGCCCCCTGAATATATCATGAAAATAATACAGAGGCAAAAAGATAGAGACGAAGGTCGAGGAACATTTACACATGATGAACGCTATACGCCATAAGGTGGAGACGATATCACAATATGAGAACTGAGATAATTAGAAAGTTCCCCAGGCTGAAAAAATATAAACCTCTGAGAATTATGAACCACAATACATTTACAGGGAAACCTTAATAGAAAGGAAGCTCCCAACTGTAGAACCCCAGGTTTTAATAACAAAAAAGCTTTACGCCTGCTCTGGGTGTCTCTGGAAACATCAGGAAAGACAGACACCCTCTTCCCCATAAACATATTACTTCTCCTTTTATAATAAACTTTAAGGAGCCAGTCTCTGTCCGAAGACAATGCAAAAGTCACTAATAAAGTGGAAACCACTACATCCTCTTCTTGAGGAGATTTGAGCAGAGCTGATACATCCAGCGAATCCATTTCTAAACTACCAACAACACGCTTCCCCTCTTTTTTTTTCCCAGCGGGTAGATAGTATGCTTTTACAATCGGTGGAATTAAATCAGAAGAAATCAGTAGGGATTCTTGGAGATATTTCTTAAAAAGTTCCAGTGGAGCGACTCCCAAGATAACAGGAAAATTCAACCACCTTAAATTCGAGGCCCTTGTAGCATTTTCCAAGTTCTCAAGTTTCCCTTTTAAAACGATATTATCTTTCATCAGCATTTCCGTCAATCCAGAAACTTGAGAAAGCTTCTGGTCGAAAACCCCCACTTGCTTCTTAGTTTCCATGCACTCAACAGAAAGCTTCTTGATATTATTCTCCATTTTAACAGAATTGGAGAAGGATACAGTTAATTGTTGATTAACTACCTGAGGAAGCTGATTGATAGCTTCCCAGATATTTTCCAGAGTTACTTTAGCCGGCCGAGCAAGAACTATCAATGAAGGACTCACAGCAGTGGGAACTCCCAAATCCGAACTCCTTGCATCAGCCTCAAACTCCACACAGATGGCAGAATCCACTCCAGGATGTTGTAATTCACCAGGAGTATCCACCCGAACTTCAGCCCCGGTCACACCAAAATCAGGGATAAGCTTCTTTGCATCCCGCTCTGGCTTTACAATGTCAGCCTGCCCAGGCGGCACCGCGGAGCCACACTCCGAAGACCTCCCTGATAAAACAGGAGCCGGAGGGGGAGAGCGTACATCGGGGGAAAGAGAGATTTCAAGGGCGGAAGCAGCCGTAACCTCCTCAGCCGGCGCGACCAAGCCCTGCCGGATCCCCCCTTTCTGTTCCTCCGTGAGCTGTACGAAGCGGTCCATTGGCCCGGAAATGGCAGGTATGGGCTCAGCGGGAAGAGCCCGAGGTTTGCCTTTATGTTTAGGCATTCTGCTCAAACCATCTCCACCGCCATCTTAAACAAGCCACTCCCCCATCTCCAGACCCAATTCTGATTGCAGGATCAGAATCGGGTCTACCGCTGTATATCCTGGTTCTGACCGGCCGAACAAGGGACTGGACATCCAGAAGGGAAAATACCTCTGTCTGTTTAGAATGCATGTTGTTATCGGGAACCATTAGCACTTGCTTAAGCACATGTCAACAGCTGGTGCAGCTTAGTGAGCACACCCCTTATACTATGGGATAATTATATAAAAGGCCTTTTCCACATGGAAAATCCCTCATAAAATGACCTCCTCAATTTCTAGAGCATGGTAAAATTAGGAGTAACCTAATGGCTAGAGCCCTGGCTTGGGAACCAAAAGATCAGAGTTCAGTTCTCACTAGCACTCCTTCTGGCCTTGGGCAAGCCACTTAACCTTCCATTGCCTCACAAAAATCCAAGTTATCAATGCCACTGTTAACTGTACATTACCAAGTTTAAGTTACAAAGTCAACTGCTTTGACTGAGATGATAAAGTGGTGTAAATAAACTCATCTGTGTCTTTTGGGGAAACTGCTAGGTACGTATGACCTAGATTGGCAACTGTTGGAAAAAGGATACTGGGCTTGATGGACCTTGGTCTGACCCAGTATGGTATATCTTATGTTCTTATATGTTCATCTAAAATTTAGAAAAGCATTAGACATAATATTACTCAATGAATTTATTTAGAAGGCACAGAACTGTAGAATAGTAGAAAGAGTTAAGAGATAGTCTGGCCTAATTATGTAATTTCTGGCTAAAGCTTTTTTTCCTACCCTATGTCTATCCTAATAAAACTTAGCAAAGCAGACCCTTAGGGGTATGTTTATTAAACCATCCTAATGTTACCGGCGCTAGTTGCAGCGATAATGTGAAGAATGCCATATAAGGAGTGGGCGTTCCAGTCCTAAGGTAGCAAGAATAAATATCGCGTGATAGTGGGCGCCGTGGCACGTTAACGCGCGTTAACCCTAAGTACATGCCAGCGTAGTGTTAGAAGCTATAATGATGTAGCCCACTGGCTACTGCAAAGACTCTGGAGGCAGAGGTCATGGGTTTGATCCTGCAGTGGTGTAATCTAAAAAGGCTGTCTGAGGCATTTTCTTTTAATTTAAATCAGTGCTGCCAGCAAAAACACCCTCATAGTGCCGTAACCTAAGGTAGCTCATAAGGTGCCCCATAGGTCAGATTATAAAGTGCCCTGTCTGCCAAGGCACCCTATAATATGCCCTATAGGGTGCCTATGAGGCACCTTAGGCTACAGCACTGTGAGGGTGTTTCTGCTGGCAGCACTGGTTTAAATTAAAAGAAAATGCCTCAAACAGCCTTTTCAGATTACACCACTGCGGGATAGAACCCATGACCTCTGTCTCCACAGTCATTGAAGTAACCAGTAGGCTACATCTCTGTAGCTACTACCACACTGCTGGCTGGCTACAGAAAGACTGCAGGTCACCACACAAACTGTCTGCTGTGGTTACCAGGATAGGGTAAACCCACCCGTAGCCATGATGTACTGCACATGCAGATCAGCAGTCTACAGCTGATCACATAATGGGGTATGCACCCCCACAGCACCTAGGCCCGGTAGGGGGAACTGACCGTGTGTGTTTATTTATTTATTTATTTAACAGTATTTCTATACCGTCTTATCCTACAATCAAGGCGGTATCACAGCAAAACAATCAAAAGTAGTGAGCGTGTTTTCATGCAGTGAAGGATATATCACGATTTGAGTGTAAGATGCTATAGTGTGTTTGATTAGGTTGAACTATGTACATTGTGCTCTATGATACAGCATGTGCTATAATACATTCTTCTATATATTGAGTGTTACTGGCACAGAGTAGCTACAGACCGTGACATTGTGCGGGTCCTGTGCTCACCCTGAGGGTGAGGTGGGGTGCCCAGCACCAGGTCTGCAGCACCTGGTTTCGCTGAGATAGACTGTGCTGCAGGTCCCCATCAGTGCCAGTGTGTGATAGGTAGTCCTTGCAGACACACCTAGGATACACCTGTGTCCATCTGTATTTCCCAGTCATGTCTAGCTCTTGTTGACTATGATGCATCCAGAATAGTGCATATCCTGTGGGGGTGCCATGGTCACATGTTATAGGTGAAGGGGGGGTGTTTGGACCCAAAAGCGGATTATGTAGCACCACCCAACCTGCCCTCTGTGGCTCAGGGTGGGGGAACAGGATCTCCCACCAACAAATAAACATTGTACATCTCTGCAAAGGTGGTATTAGAGAGGACCATCAACCCCAGTGCTGCTGGGGAACAGGCACCCTACAGGGCAGTCAATGCAGATCTGTACGCATCATATATGGCAATAGTAGACAGGCAGAACAATGGAAAAGCTCAGCTGCCCCCCACCACTATCTGACATTCACCAGCAGAGGGCACAGTCAGTCTCCACCCTGCAAGGTGTTCCAGCCATACACATGCTAACTGCAGACAGTCTGATAGCTAGCACATAGTGCATGTTCCTGGAGGAACTGTGTGCACCCAAAAACGGGATGTGAGCACACACACCAAGTAGGTATGTCAGTGATTGGGCCCTTGAAAAAAGAACTCATAAATATCACTTGAGAGAAATGCTGCATAGCACTATGGGGGAACCTAGCCATGCCGTGGTCACTGCTCAGTCAGAGTGAGAGTGACCTCCCATCATGACATGCTGTGGCCACCCTGTCCATGCAGGTGGTGGTCAGGCACTACAATGTCCCAGCCATTGCCCTATACCCTGTGCAGATGCATCCTGCCCAGGCCACCCTGTCCAGGACATACCCACAATACCTTGCTCCTCATTATGCACATTGGCAGACTAACACTGTAAACAGTGCAAGCAGTGTGGGCTCAGTAAGGTGTGGGCAGCCACAACACACTGGATAGACATACACACACTCCCAAACCTATGCCAGCATTGTGCAAATATGGTACGCAATACTGTTGGGGTCACTCCCCGGGGTGGTAAACACTGTCAGAAGCAATAACTGAAACACACTCACAGATATCAGAAAGGTTGCTATGATGAATCTCTATCAACAAATCGTGTTTAACTTAGGATTTGTTAGCTGGCATTAATCATAGCAACCTTTTGATATATGTGGAATGTTTTCCCAAGTTTAGGACGGCATTGCTAAGGTATGCAGGTGCCAGTATTGGGAGATGCTGCTCTGCGCAGGGCCCAACAGCCTGACTCTCTATGAGGCTTTGGGTAGTGGAGCCTGTGGGTGTGGGTGTGTGTGCCCCTGTTGGCGACTGCTCTAAGGCAGAGGCTCCCAACTCCAGTCCTGGTGGGCCAAACACTGTTCAGGTTTTCATGCTGTCCCTAATGAATATGCATGAGGTGCATTTGCATACAGTGGGGGCGGTGCATACAAATGCAGCAAAGGCATATTTATTAGGGACAGCATGAAACCTGAATGGTGTTTGGCCCTCCAGGACTGGCTGTTGGGAAACTCTGCTCTAGGGATTGCAGGTGTTTATGGTGTCTGTGCTCTGTAGGGTAAAATATAGGCGTTTCAGGCATGTTTATTTTATCTGCAATAAAGGGTCTGTCTCTATTACTACGGTTTAGTACTGGGTAAAATATGGGGACAAGGTTGGCAGGAGCCACAGCTGGGACTTGAACCTGTGACTTTCTGCCCCTGAATACACTGGCTGTGTGTACTGCACCAAACTGTTGCCACAGAGGCAAGTCATTCCCTGGGGATACCATGACTGTTCGTCAGGCAGACCTTGTCTGTTGCAGTGCACGGCACCCACCTAAATGGGGCTTGGCCATGGTCTGGTGTGGGCAGATGCCACTGCCCCCTCCACCACCAGCACCCCTCCTCCACCATGCTGACATGCCCTTATGCCAGTGGTGCTGGTGGTGCGCAGTCCCAGGCCATCCAGTGTGCTGGTAGGCAGTTGCATATGGTGTGGGTTGTCAGGTAGGGGTGCCTACATGGACATGCGCGCTTCCCCCCCGGCACCTCTTGCCAATGTTATGTGCCCTTGGGGGTACCTGCTGGGTAATATCCCCTGTGACACTGTGGGACACACACTCGTGCCCATGTTGGACCCTCATCAGTTGCTGTCTTGCTGCTTTTCAATTTTGGCATTCCTATGTGCCACCTAGGCATCTGCCTAGTCCGCACTGTGCCCCAGCTGGACCACAGCATGTGCCGCCTGCAGCCCCCTGTATCCCATTTACAGCATCAGTACAGTTGCCGTTTCCTACGTGCCCACTCTGCTGTTGCTGCGCATGTGCACGCCATAACAAACCTGCCCAATATAAATGACAACAACCCTGATCACCGCTATTTCAATGTGGGATCATTCACTTTGTAGGGGGACAGAGCATAGACCCTTCCAAACATGATATCTTCCTTTTTACGCTTTGTCAGTAGTGTTGCTTTATGTTTATCATTAATATCACTATTGGCCAGCTTGGTTATTGGGATTTCAAATGTGGTTCTGGTCATTTTATATGTTTGCCTTTTTGGTTCCTGCACATGTATCACTAATATAACTTTTCTGGGTTTCCCTGCCTTTGCTGTACATTGCTGACTGAAATGGTTTCTCTCTCCTGCAAATGTGCCTAGCGCAAGGTTTTCACTTGCGCTAATTTTCAGAGCTTTATTTCACGGCATTAGTGTGCATGAATCCACTCCCCGCCCACTCTCCGCCCATTGACCCCTTCTCTCCACCCATGGGGAGCCTTACTCCACCCTCTGGGGTGCCTTTCTCCTCCCTCTGCGCACCTCACCACCGCCAGAGACGTTATCGCGCAATACGCAATGATATCACGCAATACGCGATGATATCGCGCAATACGTGATGTTATCGCGAGATAATGTTACATATCGTGCGATAATATCGCCGCTGCTACGTTAAGACGGTTTAGTAAACATACCCCTTAGTCTGTTAAAAGACAAACAGTAATATTAGAACACGGTTCAGGCAATGTTATCTTTTCCTATCATACAAAAATGGCACTTTTCTTTTTGCTGTGTTTAAAGATTTAAAAACAAAAAACCTGAAGAAAGAACCAAGGAAGGAACTAGTATATAATGAAGTCTGATGGAATTTCATGGAATGTAGCAGGTGGATATATATCACGTTGACTGACTATAATAAAGAGAGTTTGGCTATGTACATGGTGGGGGGCGGGGATTTTCAGTGGCAGTGGCCAGCACAGTTAAAGCGTCTGGCTGTCACTGTTTTAACTGTGTCCCCCAAACATATAGGCTTTGCAGATATCATGCATTGATTTCAGTAATTAATGCATGGGAACTACAAAACCTTATTACACTTCAGTAAACAGTCTCCAAAAATGGATTAAGAAAGCAAAAGAGTACATTTGCAAAACCCATGTGTTTTATCAAAAAGTTATATTAAATTCTCTTAAAATAATGAGAGATTTTTCTGTAAAAACAAAATCTTTTTTTTTTCTCACTGACTATACTTTTGCATCTCCGAAAGATCTGCATGATATGAAGCTGGAAGAGGACAGACTTAGAAGAAATACTTCATTGAAAGTGTAGTGGATGTCTGCAAAATTCTACCAAAAGAGGAAGTATTAATCTACCCATAACAAAATACAACCAAACTCGGGACAGAAGGCATCAACATAGGTTCATGATGATATCTGGAGAATGAGAAGGATCTAATGTGACACATTAGGTAGAACTGAACATATTGGGTGAACCAATACATCCTTATCTGAAGACAACTAAATTGTCTTCTTACTATGGAATCTCCAGAGCAATCTGATTACTTTAGTATAATTAGTGTTGAACTTTCATGCTGTGGTGAGGCTGTCTTGAGAGGTAGGTGCAGGAGAATAGTCACATTGACCATGGGAGGAATGTGTCATGGGTACGGCAGTAGCAAGTGTATACATAAGGGAACAAAATAGCCCCTTCCAAAATAAATCCACAAAGAAAAACAAAGTAAGATTTTCCTTCCCCATTTGGTACCATATAGCAAGCAGGATGGCACATAGCTCTGCCAAAATGCCCTCCAGATGTAGTTCAAAATATCCAAGAAGTCCTGCTGCATCTCATATCACATAGTCATAATGTGCAGCAAGCCGTCTGAGTCACTAAACTCCTCTGGGATCTCATGATGACCCACATGGTCCAACAGGAAGGCGGAGTGGACAGGCTGGGAAGCTAGCATCTCCAGCATATCCCCAGCCTGTCTCTTGGACCCCTCTAACTCCTCCCCTTCCCTTTGTTCCCTTCTCCCCTCTTGATGGTCACAGGGACCCTCAGTCTCTGCGGGGTACTCTTACTGCTGATGCTCCTCACCCTCCCTTGCTTTTGACTCCTTTTTAATTTATTTACTTACTTGACATATTTATTAACCGACAAATCACAACAGTCCTGGCAGGTTATAATAAACATACATAGTTCAATGTGTATGCAGCATAAAAACAATGTACAATCATAATTTAACTGCCTTAATATATAATGAAATGTTAGAGGCTGAGTAAAATGTGACAGTATCGGTTCTTTTGCAGAAATAAAAAATTGACCACATTTCCTAAGGCTTGAAATCTTTAGTGCTTTCATCTATGGCTTTTTCGATTAGTGTCCCCAGTCTGTAGAATTTGGGTAACGATATATTAGAGTTTCAGAGGAAACTGAACACTTATATTGATGATTTAGGCAGACCATCATAAATCATACTGCAGAAACCGTAACAAGGAAAAATCATTGCTTGAAAAGCTTTCTTAAAATCTAGTGGATCCAGAAATGGATGTAAGTGGAAAAAAAACTAACATTTTGTAAAAAGCAAATTGAGTCACCTTATTAATTTGGCAACACATGTTCAACTAATAAACCAATGTTATCACTAAATACTGCACTTCTGACTTTATAGGTATTAATATGTCACGCAGCCCAGTTGATGAAGGATATTCATAACTAGTGTCACAACAAAGAGCCAGTTTTCTTTAAATTTAAGACCAACCCATGTCTAGCAAGCCACAGTTATTGCTGAAAAACAGTTCCCAATGATCTCTAGGACTCTACTACTCACATTAAATGGCACATGGTTCGTAATATAATCTGCATAAATATGAAGCAAAACATCAGAACTTCTTATTACATCACATAATGGCTGAAGATAGATATTAAATAATAATACAGAGTGCATATCCCTGTGGAATGCCCTTCAAGGGGAAACCGGGTCAATAATGATTCCACACACCAACTTGTCACATCCTATTAGTAAGGTATGATTGAAACCACAATAGTATGGCTCCACCTATTCCTAAATAAATGAATCTATCCAAAAGAATAGTGTGCTCAACATAACCAAAAGCAGCAGTGAGATCGAGAAAAATAAGCAAAAAAGATCATTTTGTTTTTTCTAATCCATGCATTAATTGATCAAATAAAGAGGCCATAGGCATCTCAACAATTGCAGGCATTGTGAAAAACATATTGTTTACTATTCAATAGATAATTAGTATCAATAAAAGTTTGTAATTTTAACAGGATTGCTCATTCAACAAATTTGAAGGAATGTAAGGATAAAAACTGGACAATATGAGGTTGGTGGCACTTAATCCAAATTCTCTTTCATCAGGATAGGGCAAATGTTGTTGTTAAGTGCTGTTGAGTCGGTGTCGACTCATAGCAACCCTCTGGATTGGTGTCCTAAACTGTGATCGGTCTTCAGTCAGGCGGCTCATTGTTCATAGGGCGAATATTCACTCTTTTTGATACATCAGTCATAACAGCCAAATTTCATGAGAGATTTACAATACTTTATAAAATACTGGATACATGAGTTCTTATAACCTTAATCCATCCCACTGGATGGTGATCTAAAAGAGAAGTTGCTGTATTCATCATTGTTTCATCATTAGTGATATTACTAAATTTGAACCACACTAGGGCACATTCTATATGGTTTTAGCCTTTAGCTGTAATCCTCTCAATTTAAACTTACTAACTTACTTTATTTGCTGAGAATTTCATCAGATTCGATAACGTGTGAAAGTTTTCAGTGGTGGCTCCAACACTGTATAATTCGGTACCACAGGAAGGACAATGTGTAAGTGATGTTATCCTGTTCAAGCCCAAACTTCAGGCTTTTTATTTGTGCAAGAATTTTAAAATTATAAAACATAGTAGTGTTGCACAATTTTATTTGTCCACAGTGTAGAATTTATGGTGCTGCTATCATTATGATGCTGGTTATTGCATATTTTTGTATTTTTGATGGTAGGTGATGTCTGTCAATTATTTTTATTATTATTATTATACTCCGCTTAGACTTGCATCTTATTGAACCTCAATATAATCTTAAAACAACCCCACTGTTCGATAGGTAAGCAATACAATTGATGCAGTTTCTCAGTAATATATTCATACAAGCTCATTAATTAATTGGACCACAGTATTTTTTTACAACTTGTAAACAATGCAGCATTTTCAGGGACAATTCCACCAGCAAATCATTGTTGTTGTTGTTGTTAAGTGCCGTCGAGTCGGAGTCGACTCATGGCGACCCTCTGGATAGCTATCCTAAATTGTGTTCGGTCTTCAGTCAGGCGGCTCATTGTTGACAGGCTGGTACCCGTAGCTGCTGTTATTGTAGCGATCCATCTCATTGCTGGCCTTCCTCTTTTGCGTTGACCTTCTATCTTGCCAAGCATGATGTCTTTCTCTAATGATCTCTCTCTTCGCATGATGTGTCCGAAGTATGAAAGTCGAAGTCTTGTCATCTGAGCTTCTAAAGAAAGCTTAGGTTTGATCTCCTCTAGTACCGACTGGTTTGTTCTTCGGGCAGTCCATGGTATACACAGTATTCGCCGCCAGCACCATAATTCAAAGGCATCAATTTTCTTCCTGTCTGTCTTTTTCACTGTCCAGCTTTCACATCCATATGATGTTATTGAAAATACCATGGCTTGAACAAGTCGAATCTTTGTATGGAGAGACACATCTCTGCTCTTGAGAATCTTATCTAGGTCTTTCATAGCCATTCTGCCAAGAGCAATGCGTCGTCTGATTTCTTGACTGCTTGTTGCTTCTTTATTGATAGTTGATCCAAGTAGGTTAAAGTTGTTCACGATTTCAATTTCTTCTCCTTCAACGATGAACCTGTTGATTTTGCCAGTTGTCATGATCTTTGTCTTCTTTACATTAAGGTGCAGGCCCATTTTGAGACTATGTTCTTTGATTGTGAGAAGCAAATGTTTCAGATCATCTTCACTTTCAGCCAGTAATGTGGTATCATCAGCATAGCGAAGGTTGTTGATGAGATGGTTGCTTGTACCAATGCTCACAGCTGATCCTCCACTAACAGAGGACAAAGAGGTTCAATAAGATGCAAGTGATAAAACAATGATTGGATCTGCTGAGAGATATGATCTTCCATAGTCAAACCCAAGTCCAGCCATACTCCCTAATTCCAAACAACCGTACAACCATACTGAACTTCTTCAATACAAATTTCAAAATTCCCATAAATTCCCAAAATTCCCAATAACAAAGCCTCAGACTTATGCTATAACTGACAATATACAATAAAATTGCAGCATATTTTCCTGTCAGTCAGGCCCTTCTGAAACACATCAGAATATCATCAACAAATAGAAAAAAAACTGCAATCCCAAAGAATCCAACACAGAACACAGCAGCTGTAAAAATATATATTAAAAATAATGGTGAATGCATCGATCCCCGAGGCATCTTACATCTAACACGCTGAGTTCCCCAAATAATTTGGCACTGACAACTGGCAAGGAAGGATAGGTTTCTGGTCCCCGCCGCCTTTAACCTATAGATCGGTGTCCCCTCCTCATTATTATTAATTCTGGCTACACCCCACCCTCCTCCATAAGGAGCCTACCCAAAAAAGCAGCACTGTAAATACTGCAGCGGGCCCTGGAACATCTAAACACCTATTTGAAAAACTGAACAATTCAGAATACAACAGAATACAATCCCACGCACAAACTCCATGGCAAAAGAAAACCTGGCCTTGGCCACAAATGCAGAATATAGACCCTCACCAAAGTACAGAATAAGTGACTATAACCTAATAATAAACATATGTAGATAAAAATTAAACTGCAACCTCAAGAAGCCAGATTCTGCATACAATGCAACACCGGAGAAATAGAAAGAGATGCATTTCCCTGTACTGTATAAAATATAAAGATTGAAAATAACTATTTTTTCTATCTTTGACCATTTTATTCTCTGATCATACTGGTCCCAATCTGAGGTTTCTGTTTTCCTCTGTCTTCTCTTAACTCTTTCTATGGTCTCTCGTCCATCTTCTATTTCTTGTCTCCCCTTTTTGTTTTCTTCACTTCTTTCCATCTTGAATATTGATCTTTTCCTTTCAGCTTATTTCCATTTATTTTTCTCTCTGTCCACTCAGAATTCACTACTCTTTCTTAATATCCAGTCCTCAAACCCCCTCTTTTAACTCCACTTTTTACCTACCAATTTTCAACCCTCACTCCAATCATCCCATTCCCCACCTCTTTTTTCCTGGTCCATTATTCTCCATTCTCACTCACCCCCCCCCCCCCCCCCCATCCAGCATATCCCATCTCTCTTTTTCTCCCTTTCTCTGTCATCCCCCCTGGGGAAAAATATCATGTGACACCATCCATGGTTTCTTCTTTCTTTTCCCGAGTCAGCGGCAGAAAGATCTCATAGCACCATCCCCAGCTTTATCTTTATTTCTCCGAATCAGAACACAACAGCCAGTGCTACCTGTATCATTCACTTCCGGTGTATGGCCCCACGGACTGGAAGTGAATGCTATGGACAGGATTGGCTGACGTTGCCGACTCAGAGAGAGAAAGATGAAGCTGCTTGATGCTGCAGCTGCATGCATAATGAGTTGTGCCCACCATCTGAGTCTCCACTTACTCTCCCCATACCCAGTCAATCTTAGATTCTGTCGTCTTCTTTTCTCCCATCCAATTTTAAGGTCTCCACCTAAGTCCAAGTCCCTGCTCTCTTCCATCTCCCTTTCCCCAGTACTGCCTCCTACATCCCTTCCACACACCCACCCAGCTACTTCATTCTCTAATATTTATTAACCGTGCTGCTCCTCCTTCTCACCCCAGCATTCATTCTTATGCCCCTCCCTCTCGACTGTTCCCACTGTGTGACCTTTTTTCTTCCCTCCCACACAAAATATCTGTCCTTTCTCCATCATTGCTCCCCAGCTTCTTTTTTCTTCCCCCAGTCCTAGCCCCAGCCCCTTCCATTCCTCCCCAAACATCAGTTCCCTTCTAGTTCCAACCCCTCCCAGCATCATCTCCCTTCCAATCCCAGTCCTGCCATCTCCCACCATCATCCCATTTCCAGTATTAGCACCCCAGATCAGTCTTCCTCCAGTCCCAGCCCCTCCCAGCATCAGCTCCTTTCAGTTCCTCCATCCCCCAGCATTAGCCCTTTTCCAGTCCTGGCACTCCAGTATCAGCCCCCTCAAGTCCCAGCCACTCCCAGCATTCCTTTCAATAGCATTCTTCCCATCCCCCAGCATTAGTTCATTTTCTGTTATAGCCCTCAGTCCTCTTACAGTGCCAGCAGTTCTCCCCTCCCCCCTACCACACACAGACATGGCCCCAAACCATAAGGGGCCTCGCACATGCCTGACTGTCTTCAGAGGGAGCTGGTGAAGCGCGAAACCTGGCACCCTGGTTCACCTCTGCACAGCCATGGGAGTAAACAGCAGTGTTTTCCTTTACTCCCGTGGCTATGATAAGTCTCAGATACCAAAAGGACACTGTGAATTGGCTAACAACAATAAGCCCAAGTGTATGGTGATTAACACACAAAAACGTATTGCTTGTATTTTGGAGAGAAAAGTTGGTTTCAGTCTACTATATAAACCATGATTAATGGTTGGACTATACCTATAAAAGTCACTGGATGTCTGGCTGGGATAAGAATGGGTAGGATTTGAAGTGCAAGCTCATCACCAGATTAGATTTCAGTAGATTGCATCCGGTCAAAAAAATTAAACCCTAAATTGATTCACCAACTTTTCGTTCAGAACTGCTGCTTAGTTCTTTGGACTACTGCAACACTTTGTATATGGGTTTGCCAGTAAAGTGAGTGCATTGCATGCAAGTAGTTCAACATGCAGTTGCTTGTTTTGTTACAGGTGCTAGGAGATGAGAGTGCTTATTCAGCTTTGAATACCCTTCACCGGTTACCAATACAAGATGGAATCGCGTTTAAGTAGCTGCTTCTAATTTTTAAAGCTGTGAATTTTCAACAAGCAAGTTTATTGTCAGAACTTTTGCAACATTATATTCCAATAGACAACTGCATTCTAGTCAAGGCAGACTTCTAACTCTCCCCTCCTGTGCCAGCATGTACCTAGTGAAATGGAGGGGTAGAACTTTCCCTGTTATAGCCCCAAAGTTCTGGAATCTATTGCCTATGAACTGTCCAGAGAACAACCTGCCTATGATTCAAAAGCACCTTAAGACTATGCTTTTTCCAAAATGAGCAATTCTTAATATATACATTTATATGTTCAGCAATGATTTAATACAGTTTAAGCTTATACAATTGAATTTATCATAATGGCAACCTATAAGCTCTGTAATTTTTAACTTTTGCTAATTTTTTGGTCCTCGAGCAACATTAAGAAAAGATATGCAGGTCTTTATGTATTTGTTGTTATTAAAGTAGCTTGTGCTCTGAAGGTCTTTATGATTCTTTTTATTGTTGTAAATCGCTATGATTGACTTTTGTTAGCCATAATAGCAGTATATAGACCTTAATAAATGGAATAAAAACATAGTAGAATTAGAAAAGGTACAGAGATGTGATCAAAATGATTGCAGCAATGGAACACCCCACTAAGTAAAGGCTAGAGAGATTTGTGCTCTTCAACTTGGAGAAGAGACATGATAGAGGTCTATAAAATCCTGAGTGGAGTGGAAAAGGTAAATGTGAATTAATTGTTTACTCTTTCCAAAAGTACAGTGACTAGGGGTCACAGTTTTGTGGGGATGCTCAGCATCTTCCCATAGAGTTAATTTAAAGTACCACCTAGTTAACACATGTTTTCATGAGCCTACATCAAGCCTATTTTATAAAGGGAAGTAGGTGCCTACTTTTCTTTATAGAATACTAGCGTAAGTGTCTAAAGCCATATGCTAATCTAAGGTGCTCTCAGTTATACCAGCCATAGAGCTGGTGTAAATGCCTGCACCTAGATTTTCCCAAAAAAATGCATAAATTAAACCATAGCATTTATAATCTATGTGCATAGCTGTCCATTCCGGTCAAACACTTCCTATGCGTACACCCACAGTGAACGCGCATATCATCATCCCAACGCATGTGCTCTCAGAATAGTAACCACCTCGATTCTCTGTAAATGTCCATTTACATGCTCAGCTTACTAAAACACCATGATTTAGCCCTGCGGGATCGGAAACATGAACAGTCCAGCACGTGCAGGCAGCGACTGCAATTCAGTCTGGCCTGCACGTGCAGGACTGCCCCCCGGCTAACTCAGGGCTTTTAAATGGAGCCGCGGCGCCATGGCATCATGTTGCCATGAGACCGTGGCTCCATTTAAAAGCTGAGATGCCAGCCGCCAAATAAAAGTGTTTATTCCCCACAGCCCGACCCCCAATCTGGCCTCTTAAGGCCAGGGTTGGGTTGTGGAGAATAAACCTTGACCCCACTGCCCCATCCGTGCCCTGGGCTTGTCAAAACATCACGTCCAGGGAAGATATTCCACCTCGGAGGTGGAATAACTTCCCCGGACATTTTTCCAGCCCTGGACGTACAGGACTGACAATAGAATCGGCCCTGTATGTCCAGGGCCGGCGACCGCTCACTGTCCACCCAGACTCCACCACCAGGCCGCCCCTTCCCCGCCCCCATCTAACTTCCCTGCACAACCGTCGGGGAAGTTAGTCGGGGGCAGGAGCCAGCATGAATAGCAGAGATGGACATTCCGTCGGGCTGTACATCCCCGCTATTCGTAGCACAGAAAAGCCCCCTTAGAGGGTAATTTTATAAAGTCTTGATCACCCGTATGTGGTCACATATGTGCATAAATGGCTGGTGTTAAAGTATATGCATTAGCAGGGGCGGCCCAAGGGGGGTGCGGGGCCATGTGCGGAGACTCGGTGCGGGGCCTCATTTGCATAAGTGGCCTTATTTGCATAAATATTTGCATAATGTTACCATACACTAACTTTTAGTAAACATGTCTCTTAATGAGTGTATGGATAAAGAAAGACTAAAAGATTTCTACATTACTATAATCCAGTGCCAACCGCCAGGCACATTAGGAACTACTACAAACGCTGCCCATTTAGAACCCATAGCAAACCCGTCGTATCCTGACAGCACTACCAGAACTCACAAAGCACCAGACCCTACCTATCAAAAGGCAACACTGCAAATATTAAACCAATACATTTCAGAGAATACTGGGGAAAGAGAACAAGTGGCAATGTCAAATAGGAATTACATAAATAGAATACCTCAGCTCAGTTACACATGCAGAACATAGACCATCACCAAACAAGGAATCACAATTTAGAAACAGGAAGGCAATAATTAAACTGGGAACCCCAAAAGCCAAACTTGGAATGTACAACAACACTGTAGAAATAAAACTATAAATTAATTTCCTCTTGTACCAAACAAAGCGCAGACGTTAATGATGCACATTTCCCAGAGCTTTCATATTCCAGTTAATAAATTCAAAATAAAGAGATATCTTTCTACCTTTTGTGCATTTTTTTCAGTTGCAATTGCTCCAGCCACTTTCTTCTGGTTTCTTCATGTTTTCTGCTAACTGTCCATCGTCTGCTGTCCATTTGTTCTTTCTTCTCTCTTCTAGTTTTTTTTCCATTCTCTCTCTCTACATCTGCTTTGACATACTAATCTTTCTCCATTTGCTCTTTCCTCATTCCTATTTCATCCACACAAATTTTACCCCTCCATCCTCAATCCCCACTTACTCTCCCAATACCCGGCCAATTGTAGATTTTTCATCCCTCCCACACAAAATATTTTTCCCCTCTCCATTTTACTCTCCCAGCCCCATCCCATTCTAATCCTCCCCCAACATCAGCTCCCTTCTAGTTCCAGTCTCACCCAGCATCCATTCCCTTCTAGTCCCAGCATCAGCCCATTTCCAGTCCTAGCCCCCCATCAACCCATTTCCAGTCCTAGCTCCCCCATCCATTTTCAGTCTGAGTCCCTTCATCAGCTCATTTCCAATCCTAGCCCCCATCAGCCCATTTCTAGTCATTTCCTAGCCCCACCATCAGCCCATGTCAAATCCTAGCTCCCCTCCACTCAGCCCAATTCCAGTCCAAGCCCCCCATGAGCCTACTTCCAGTTCTAGCCCTTCCATGAGTCCATTTCAATTCAAGCCCCCACCACAGCCCATTTCCAATCTTAGCTCCCCCCAACAGCCCATTTCCAGTCCTATCCTAGCTGCTCCATCAGCCCATTTTCAGTCCTAGCTCCCTTCCCTCACAGCCCATTTCCATTCCAAGCTCCCTCCCCATCAGCTATTTGCAGTTCAAGCCTCCCCTTCCACTCAGCCCATTTCCAGTCATAGCAACCCCCCAACCCATTACCAGTCCTAGCCCCCATCACCCCATTTTCAGTTTAAGCCCCCCCTATAACCCATTACCAGTCCTAACCCCCCATCAGCCCACTTCCAGTCTTAACCCCATCAGCCCATTTCCAGTCAGCCCCCCATAGCTCATTGCCAGTCCTAACCCCCCCCCCCATCAGCCCACAGCCCATTACCAGTCCTAACCACATCAGCCCTCCTCAAGTCCTATCCCCTCCCCATCAGCCCATTTCCTGTCCTAGCCGCCCATAGCCCATTAGCAGTCCTAACCCCCCATCACCTCATTTCCAGACAGCCCCCATCAGCCTACAGCCCATTACCAGTCTTAACCCCCCCATAGCCCATTACCAGTCCTAACCCCCCCAACAGCCCACAGCCCATTACCAGTCCTAACCCCTCCCCATCAGCCCATTTCCTGTCCTAGCCCCCCCATAGCCCATTATCAGTCCTAACCCCCCATAGCCCATTACCAGTCCTAACCCCCCCATAGCCCATTACCAGTCCTAACCCCATCAGCCCACAGCCCATTACCAGTCTTAACACCCCCCATAGCCCATTACCAGTCCCAACCCCCCCCAACAGCCCACAGCCCATTACCAGTCCTAACCCCTCCCCATAGGCCCATTTCCTGTCCTAGCCCCCCCCCCAGCCCATTATCAGTCCTAACCCCCCATCGCCCCATTTCCAGTCAGCCCCCATCAGCCCACAGCCCATTGCCAGTCTTAACCTCCCCCCCAGCCCATTACCAGTCCTAACCCCCCCCCCCCCCATCGGCTTATGGCAAAATTTAAAAAAAAAAAAAAAAAGCTGGCTCTGGCTGCTGCCGCTGCCGCCGTCTTGGCAGAATGAAGTGTCCCATGGGGCCTCCTCTGCTCGCTGAGCCCCTCTGCAAGGGCTTTCAGATTCGCGAAGGGAGAGTGTCTCCCTCGCATCTCTGTTAAGCCCGCAGGGGCTAATGGGAAATTTCCCATCTGCCCCTTTAGACGCGAGGGGCTGATGGGAAATTTCCCATTAGCCCCTGCGGGCTTAACAGAGACGCGAGGGAGACACTCTCCCTTCGCGAATCTGAAAGACCTTGCAGAGGGGCTCAGCAAGCAGAGGAGGCCCCGCGGGACATTTCATTCTGCCGCTGCCGCAGCCAGAGCAAGCTTTTTTTTAAATGTAATTTTAAAAAAAGCAGAATGTTCTTTGCGCGGGGCCCCCTGAAACGCGGGGCCCTGTGCAAAAAACATTCTTGCTCAATGGACGGGCCGGCCCTGTGCATTAGTATGAATTAGTGTTTTTTGCCAGTAGTCTGCATGTATGGTGCCACCACCAAGCAAATTAGGCGGGTGTCTAGAGCGCCAGCCCTTTGCGAGTTCCCACTGCAACTGCTGCCTCCCCTCTCTGGTGGAAATGGCAAAGGAACTGTGATGCAGCACTTATCAAAAGCTCTGCCACTTTGTCCCAGTTCCTGCCTCCTATCTTCAGGTGCAGCAGTGCTGGCAATGGGGGCAGGGGCATGGTGGGAGGAGCAGCAGGATGGAGGGGTCCGCCTAGGGTGCCTCCAGTCCTGGCACTGGCCCTGGTGGTCTGGGAGAGCATGAGTAGAGTTAACAAAAGCATGCACACTGATTGCAAAATACGTGAATTACATGCAGATTTGTGTACTTTATGCTCATTCATTCACATCTATTACAGAGCAGCTGAAAGTGTCTGCACCTATTCTGAAAGCACAGTCCCCGCTCTTACACTAATATTTAATAAAGGCACACAGGCACTCATGTGTCTATAAATAGACATAAAATAGGTGCCCAGTTACCCTCTTCAGCGAAGCAGCCTTACCCTCCACATGCAAGAATTAGTATGTTCTAACTGCAAGCCACCATAGTTAATTGTTACTATGGCCATGCACAAATAGTATGCACACATTTGCATGGTAAATGCTTAATGCACTTTAGCAAAATGAACCCTTGGTAAATCAGGCCTTAGGTCTTAACTTGAATGGAGCTGGTCCTGAAACACTCAATTTGTCAGAGCTCCTTACTTGCAGAGTGCACATTCGGAAAATGTTCATATATTAAGTTTGGTTTGAAAAGCAGTTCACACAACTGTGTCTCCAGTTGCTTTAAAAATATCCAAAGGTTAATGGCATAAGAACCAGAGCTATAAGCAGTCACTTCAAAAGCAAGATCCATTTAAGGATATATATTTAGCCTGATTCAAAAGGAATGATTTAAATAATATATTGCTTAGTTATATCTAGTATAAGTGTTCAAAAGTTTAAGTAAGGTCATGCTATTAATTCAGGACTGTGGTTGTCATAAAAATTTTAAACATTTATGTGCTGAGCTTGGAGTAATGAGATAAAGACATTTCTTTCATCTATTCCTGGACATTCTTTTGAAGGAATATAGTAAACACCAAAATTGACTTGCAGGATTGACAGCTGTACTAGTGATGCTCTACAAATATTTCTTCTCTGTCACACCATTTTGAAAAGAATATTTCCACAGTGATGATTATTAATTTCAGGAAGATAGATTTCAACCACGCTATTCAGGTATTAGTACAACTCAGTAATTCACCGTCTTCTTGTTATGATAACTCATATTACCAAAAAAATGATGACCAAAAAGGCATCCAATTAGTGGTCAAGACAACCACAAAAAGAGCAAAAACCTTCTGTACCATGTAAGGGGATTTGATTCCTATTAATTGCATTACTGGTACTACAGTTGTTTATTATACTATTGATATTATTGTTTAATTATTTTTGTATCATATCTATGTACTGTATGCCCCTGATGCAGACAGTCTGTTGAAATATAGCTATATCAGGCATTTATTTTTTAACCACACTTAAGTATTAAATATTATAATTAAAGTTATTTATGTTTTCTAGCCCTTTTTAACTTTTATTATTTATTGATTTTGATATTGGTGAGTGGTTTGTGCCATGAGATCTCGCTGCTATTTGAACTATTACCCAATTAGTGGTATCAGCTTAACTCAGAAAAACGAGTGATGGAAGAACAACCATACTATTTTTTCATGACCCCATATTTCATTAAAGCAATGTCACTGAGAAAACTGTTTTGAGTGACCCATAAATGGGACATGTGTACTGAACTGTGATAGGTTTTGGCACTTACCATGTGCTAAAGAGCAAAATTAATGTATGTCGCTCTGCTGTTATCACAGTGAAAGTACCTTACCATGCTCTAACGTCACTTGTAATTCATGTGGATGCGCTTAATGAATACTGAGGTGGTGTTAAGAGCACCCATGCTAATTGCAACATTGACAATTAGCGCATGATAATTATCCTCAGTGAACACATACTGTACTCTCCTCTCCTAACCTGCCCATTCCCCGCCCCATCACACACTATGCAGTTAGCGTGGGACATTTACCCCACTGGCTCTTTTAGCACATGTTAGCTGTTACTGCAATTTTATAAACAGCCATTTTATGCATATATATTGCCACACAT